>OZ035827.1:31758586-32436086 GCA_964034765.1 Knipowitschia caucasica
TTGAACAGTAGAGGTAGAAGTGTCTCTTGCTGTATACTCGCCCCCCATTTTTCTTCTTTTGCAGCTGCATGATAACAATCTTATTTGCCTTTGGTTCGTCACTTT
Organism: Knipowitschia caucasica; assembly: GCA_964034765.1. NCBI lineage: Eukaryota > Metazoa > Chordata > Actinopteri > Gobiiformes > Gobiidae > Knipowitschia > Knipowitschia caucasica. The sequence continues at coordinate 31,758,692 of OZ035827.1, forward strand.
CCGAGTCTTGAAGAAAAGTGTTTTTGATTTTTCTTTTTCCATACTTTTTTACAGGTTTCTTCTTGACAGTTAAATCGTCAGAATCTGAGTCGACTTCATCAATTAGGGACTCTTGACTAAGCTGCACAAACAACAAATAATTTGTAATCATTCTATATAACAATTTGAAGTCATGACTTGTAGTCAGCACTTACCAGTGGTTTGTAAGCGTGCGCTTCAGTGTGCTCCTCCATGATTTCTTGCAGCCTAATGAACCACACACTTGCACCTTTTTCTAGCCTGACACCTGATTTCCTCTGTTGTGCTGCTCCATGATTGGCTCCAGCCTGCTGGACTGAAATTGCCCCAGTGTGCCCCTCCTTGATATCCCGCAACCCACCACCAGGGTTCCGACACATAACACACTTTTTTCAGGAAAGTAAACCTCCAGGGGTCCTTTCCATATTTTTACAGAGACTGCATAAGGACCGTTAGAAAAGCATTACCCATTGATTATTAAGCTTGGACCAGTGGGGTCCGGTGTTCGGGCCCCACCACGTAAAACCAGTCCCCATGACGTGAGTGGAATCTCAGGTTATGGAACCCACCAGGAGTTGAAAACAAGTGCACACACACGTACACACACACACACACACATATACACACATATACACACATACACACACACACGTACACGCACACGCACAAACTGTCTCGTCACTCCCTTCAAACCTGATTGCCTCCTCACCAACTCCAAATATCTTGTCACTACACTGTCAGACCTGTTTTTGATTTTTTTCTTTTCTCCAACTTACTTTAAAAATATTATATACATCAAAAATATGAAAAAAATAAACACGGTTTGGCCATTTTTAATTTTGTATCATATTATAGAAAGCACCTTCTCCACCGACTCCCACTGATGACTGCTGTCGTTGTGTCCTTGGGCAAGACACTTAACCCCACTTTGCCCAAAGCCCCCACTGAAAGATCAAGGCTATGCTCACACTCAGAGAGCAGCCGTCCTCCTGTGGACTCACCACCTGCAGAGGGTCAGTGAGGGGCTGGTGCTATGAGACTTGGGTGGCATCTCTGACTGCCACCCCCCTGACCCAGAAATGGATTAAAGGGTAGAAAATGGATGGATGGATGGATGGATTATAGAAAGTGAAAAAAGTAAAAATAAGATTAAAAATGAAAGTGAAATGATCATTTTTAAACATATTGTATACTTTGTGTGAATTATATTTATTATAATGGATAACACCACTGCTGTTATTACACACCAAATAACATTAACAAAAATTAATACTTTAAATTATGAATACTTAGAATTATAATATATAGAGAATGGGCTCTATGCAGGCACCACTTCCGCGTTTTAATGATTACCCCACTTGACTTCCTGTGCGCGGGGAACGGCTTGAGTTTCACTGGAGTTCAGCAGTGGTTTACACGAGTTCCCAAAATAATGCTCAAACGGGAATTAAACTGTGAGGATACTGGGCATTTTTGGGACACAGCAGAGCTCTTTGATTGTGCTGTCATTGTGCTTTTATAAAGTTAACTAATCTCTCTGAGTGGCCACAGTCAAAGCTCTACCTCAGAAAGAAAGCACGGCGACACTTTTGGGTCAGTCTCACAGCTGAATGTATCAATCTATTTACTAAAAAACGTCACTACAACTCACCACAATGCCATAGCGATAGCATAGACAGGAAGTGAACGGGCTGTGCTTTGTCAACAGGAAATGACGTCACGCCTCCCTTGTGCATATAGCCCATTCAAGTCAAACGACCTAATACTGATTTGAGCCTATGTTTTTTTTCTAAATATAATTCTCAAACATACACACTGTTAAAAACCCTACTAAAGGATGTCTCTCGCCAGCTTTCTACCGCAGAAACAATAAAACTACCCACGCTGCTAAAACCGCGACTTTATATCCATAGTGCTGGTTGCCTCTAATGGTTTTCTACCCTAAGTGCCAGTTTAAATACTTTTGGTAATTATTCAAACCTTGTTATTTCAGACAAGTCCAATGTGATTTCTGCGTCCCCTTTTTATTTTCCTTTTGATAACATCTGAATGGCTACTCCTGCGTAGCGGTGACCCAGTCCATACCCCATGCATATCATTTGCAATTCAATGAGCCATTTATTTGCAAGGATTTCTGAAGCGCAAATTGCCGACAGCCTGCAAATTGCTCACACTCGCCAGGAAAATGGTTACTTTGCTTTGATCAGTGAGGTTTAAAGTGCTTTTTGTTGCTTTGGTGAGCACAGAAAATGGTGGTTGGAACGTTCGCTGGAGTTGTAGGCTGCAGTCGAATACTCAATTTGGTAAGTTGTTTAGCTATTGAGAGCAGTAGTATTTCTTTCTCATTTAAAAAGAGATATTTCGTTTACCCTCTTTAGGTAAAGCAAGATATTCCAGGTTTGATCAATCAATCAATCAATCAAATTCTATTTATAGAGCCCTTTACAACACACAAGGCGACCAAAGTGCTTTACAAAAAATCACATAAAATCTGTAAAAAACATTCATACAATCAAACAATAAAACAGTCAGATAAAACCATGAGAAACTAAAGTGTTGCCGTGCTACTGTGCTATTAAAAGCCAGTCTGAATAAATATGTCTTAAGTCTGGATTTAAAAAGCAACTGAAAAAGCTCGATCACCCCAATGTTTGGACCGAGTCCTGGGCACTTCCCGTACGAGCTGATTTGTTGACCTCAATGATCTTACCGAGTCACGAACTGCTAGAAGTTCGGACAGGTATGAAGGGGCGAGACCATTGAGGGCTTTAAAAACAAAAAGAAGAATTTGAAAATCAACTCTAAAAAGAGACTGGAAGCCAATGTAAAGAAAAAGGGACTGGGGTGATCTGGGGGTGTTTGTTAAAAAACGAGCTGCAGCATTTTGCACCAACTGAAGACGATTAAGACAGGACTGGGAAACTCCAAAATAAAGGGCATTACAATAATCAATTCTAGAACTTATAAAAGCATGGATGGTTTTCTCCAGGTCAGAGCGGTTTAAAAAAGGCTTAACCTTAGTTAAAATACGCAGCTGATAAAAACTCGACCTGACCACACTGTCAATCTGTTTTTCGAAACGAAATGTGTTGTCAAAGACAACACAGTTGGTTTACAGCTAAAAGACAGTAAACCCTAATTTGAAACGTGTATCACCAAACAGAATAAAATCAGTTTGATACATTGGGCAATAACACACTTAAAGCAGGAATATCAAACTTAAAAACCACATAAAACAAACTATAACGGCATTTCCATCCCTACATTTTGAAAGCACGAGTATCACAAACTGTAATTGTCCGACTGAATGCTACTTTTTCAAGCTGTATAACTCTGCAGCATAAATAGTGATTCAGCAAATGTATGTATATTTTTATTGTGGTGGAGTATCCCTTCGGCGCAGGAAAGAATTCTCTGTGGTTTCATGTTTATGTGAACAGCAGATGAACAAAATACAAGTGTATGTGTGAATTTCTTTTGAGTCTCACACTAAAGAGCTTAATTTTGGCTTTGAAAATGTTAGCTCAAGAAGTAAAGTATTAAAAGATGCATGTTTTATCCCGGTTTACGGCAATATGCGCTGAACTTGAGGACCAAGAGAAAATCCTCTGTCTGCAAATCTGCAACTTTCCCTGGGGCCATAGTTTGGACATGACTCTTTTCTAAGATTTCCCTGTTCTCTCCCATCATAGTGTTCATGTCAGTGCTAATGAAATTCCCATTCATAAACATATAATCACAATCATATATAAAGTACATGTATTGTAGAAATTGTGCAGTCATAGTTAAAGATAGTGAAAAAGCCATCCACGTGGGCATCTTTTCTCCTCTGCCTTTACAGAGATGTTTAATAGGTCAGTGCGTGTTTTTAGGATTCCCAAAAAGCGGCCCCCTCCCGTGGGCTTCTTTCATGTTAGAGCTGTCTCCAGATGCTGCACAGATGTTCTGCATTTCCTCAGAAAAAGGCCTGTAAACACTGTACTGCTGACCGATAAGACACGCAGAGCAGAACCCAAGTCTAGACGATAAGGCCCGCGATGTCAGTATAAGAACAGAGTTGCATTGTTTTTAATCAAAACAGACGTAATTAATACTTAATTCACAATCATTTACTTAGATTAGAAAGTAAGTCATCTTTATTCATACAGTGGCTTTCACAGACTATTGGCTTTTCAACAGTGGGCATTTACTTAAATACTTATAAACCTACTTTCCTTTCATTCTGCAGTTATTATAGAATTATTATAGAGTCATAAAAGCCCTTCGAAGCATGTTTAAGTCTATGGAAGGTTCAAAACAATATTAATCGATCTGGTTTACCATTAATTGCTTAGTTGTGATAAATCAATTAACTTACTTAACACCATTTTCCATTTTTGTCCCATAGCAAAGGCTTTTAGTATGAGCAAATTTCCATTTACATAATGCAATTATAAATAAAAAGTATGTTTCTACCTCCCTGATTAAGATCACAATAACAATGTTACTCACTCATTATACAGGAAGTCAATTACTTCAGTCCAAAATATTATGAACCATTAAATAAATAAGAACTTCATAAATATGAATAACAGCTTATTTAAGGTCTAGACATGAGCAGGAAATAGCTGAAAATAATACAGGAAAAGCTTAATATTGGCATGTTGTTGGAAATAAAACTCTCAGCTAGTCTCCTATTAGTGCACTTAAAAAAGAGAGAGATAAAAAAAGGACAAGAAATATTTGCTAGTTGGAACCCAATAGTTTCTGGGCATTCATCTTCTGTATTTTTTGGCAACCGTGGTCTAGACGCAGTTAAGTGAAATATGGGTCAAACAAAAACAGGACAGGACCCTCCACGCCCACAGCTACTCCTCCACTCCACAATTAAAATGAAAAGTTTCCAGCGGTAAACAAAAGAGCAGTAAAAGGTTTGTAAAAAGTCTGTGGTGATGAGCCGGCGAGATCAGAGACAATGTGTGGTTGTCCGTTGTGTCACGCAAATGTCTTTCTTTCTGTATTTATTTGATTTGACTAAACTCATGCTTTTCTGCTTTCGACATTCTTGCCTTGTCTCCTCCTCCTGAACTCAAGCACAAAAACACAGCCTTGGCACAGAAAGAACCGACTTAACTGACCAGCTATGGCTATAAATAAAAGGGAAAAGACAAGTCTCGGGAGCAGAAAATATAGAAGTATAGTGGATATATACACACTCAAATGTCAAATCATGTTATGTGGTTAAGCAGCAAAACGATGAAGTTAAATATTGAAATAAACACTTTGTGCAAATAAAAACATGTGCGACTGTGATATGACTGAATCAAAACTTAAACCATTACCAAAAATAATACAATTTTATCACTTTGTTTTCTGGGTTTGAGGGTTTCATAAAAGGTGCCGATAATAAAAAGGTACTATTATTGTTATGATTATATAGAAAAGTCTCAGGTGTCAAAGTACTTTTTGTTTTATCTCAGTGAAGGGGTTCAGGCACAGAAATATGAGTTATGCTCCAAAATACATACCGTATATTAAACTGTTTCATAATAATTACAAAAGAATACACTATGCAGCCACAGTTGTCCTAAGGTTCAAGGTTTTAGGAAAAAGTGCATGTTAAATTAATATGGTAAATTAAAGTGGACAGATCTGTCAAAAAAAAAGAAAACATAAGAATAACTGCTTGTGAATATTTATTCATTCATGTTGAGATTTATACAGTCCCCCAATGTAGGTTTAGAGGAATTAGCAGCGCAGGAGTTTCCTGTACCACTTTTGACGCTTCTTCTCCAGCTTCAGCTCCGTGGCCAACCACCTCTCCTCCAGCAGGGAGCGCTCTTCTTCCATCTCCTTTAGTTTTTGAGTCAATGCAGTGGACTTAGCCTCCAGCAGAGAGCAGTTCACTTCTGTTTTTATCAGCTTTTTCTCCAACGCACTGGACTTGGCCTCCAGCAGAGAGCGCTCTTCTTCCGTCTCCTTTAGTTTTTGAGTCAATGCTCTAGACTTAGCCTCCAGCAGAGAGCAGTTCTTTTCTGATTTTATCAGCTTTCGTTCCAACGCACTGGACTTTACCTCCAGCAGGGAGCGCTCTTCTTCAGTTTCGTTTAGTTTTTGGGACAGAGCACTAACCTTGACCTCCAGCAGAGAACACTCTTGCTGTACTGTGCTCTGTCCCTCTTTGAGATCCTCACAGTTTCTCAAAATGGCGGCCTTCTCCAGCTTCTCTCGCTCCAGCTCCTCCTTCAGTTCGTTCAGTGACTCGTTCAGGAATCGTTTGGCCTCTTCTTCGGTTCGGAGTCGGGCCTGAACCTCCTGAACCTGCAGCTTCAGATTGATCTTCCTGTCCCTGGACTTTTGGATCACGTCTTTCATCACGTCCATCTCAATGTCTTTATCTTGGATTTTCTGACGCATTAGGATCCTCTCTTCAGTCTCTTTTTGCAGTTGCCCGTCCAGTTTGCCACATCTCTTTGAGAGCTTCTCCAGTTCTTTTTTGAGATTACCTAAAGAAGCTTCCAGCTGACCGTTCTTCTCCAGCAGCAGTTTGCTTTCTGTCTCTGTCTTTAGCAGTTGGGCCTTAACTTCCTCTGTTTGTTGGCAAAGAAACTGTCTTTCAAGGTTCCATTCTTGGTGTTGCTGCAGAGAGTTGTCTTTCATTGTCTCAGTCATTTCTTTTAGGTCAGCAACCTGGCTTTTCAAACTCTCTATGTCCTCGTTCCTTGACTGAATCTGTGCTTTCAGTTCCCCAGATTCATTGAGCAGTGAGCTGTTCTTTTCTCTCACTTGGCTCAGTTCAGCCTCCACGTCCTGCTTTGCTTTGGCTTTTTGGTTGAGTTGGATCTCATGTGCACAGATGATCCGCTTTGTTTTGTTGAGCAAATTCAACTTCACGTCCTCGAGCTCTTTCTTAAGCTTTTGGACGCTCATTTCATGCGCAACTTGGAGAGCATGAATTGTGTCGTCTTTAGGACACTTCCTCTTCAGCTGTTCCACCTCTTCCTGCAGATTGGCCTCTCTAGTTTTGGCCTGTGAAGCTTTGGCCGCCATGTCCAGCTTCAGCATCACGAGGGCCATGCCCATCTCGTCCTCTGACTTTCTCCTCAGCTGACGTTCATTGACCACTTGTAGTCTGAGTCGGTTAATTTCACCCATGGACTTTCCAGTGGTGTCCAACTGCTGAAAGCTCCCTGTCTCCAGCTCTTCAGCAGTTAAAAAGCCTCTGACCAGTTTCGCAGCTGGTTCAGAGAGTCCTTTCTCCTCTTCTGCTGGTTCAGAGGGATGGACCGCTTCAGGATTTTCACCCAGCACTTCCATGAGGTTGAATTCCTCAGTGTAAAATGCTTCGTTGTCCTCCGGTGTGTATTCGTACCAGTTTTTCATCATGTTGATCAACTGCTCTGTATTGCTGCTTGTATTTCAAGGCTCAAATGTGGTTGTCAGATTACTTCTGGATATGCTTCTGCTCTAAGCCTGTAAATTTGAAAGTTCTAGAACCTCTTTATAGGGTTGCCATGGATATGGAATGACATAGGGTTGCCATGGATATGGAATGCCAAATTACAGAGAATAGAACATACATGAAAATATGCGTTGTCATGGAAATGGAATAAAGTACAGACCAAAAGTTTTTTATTTTCTATTTTCAGGATTATGAACGTTTAAGATTCACACTGAAGGCATCAAAACTATGAATTAACTCATGTGGAATTAAGTACGTACTTATAAAATAGTATGAAAACAACTGAAAATATGTCTCGTCTCAGCTTGAGTTAAACCTTTCATATAAGCCCCCGGACAGTGGTCGAGGGGCGCAGGGGAGTGTGTCACTGCAGGGCCAAAGAGAAGCGTTTCCTACGGGAATAACTCCCTCTGTTCTGACCCTCGCTCTCACAGTGTGGTGCTATTGCAATAACACTTCAGACATTCAGGAATCAGTCTTTTAATCGGCAGCACACACCAACACACACTTGTATCCTGCCTGGCTCCGGTCGCTCTGATTGTACGCCACACAGGCGCGCTCTCATGTCCGCGGCACACACACACACACGCACACACACATACGCACACACACACCTGCTGCACTTTGCATCAGAGTAATGTGGACAAGTGTGAGATGTTTCTTTCCCTAAACAACGCGATCCGTACTCGAGCTGTTAAGCTACAGTAGCAGAATGTAAACAGAATCGTGACCGCGGGCCGTTTTCACAACCCTGTGGTGACGATCCGGGCCACTTGGCCTAGTTCGTTAATAAAAACCTATGTGACCATGCCCATAGATACATCTGAACCATCCTTATAAGTGTCAAATCTTAAACATATAATTTTAAGTACGTTTTGGTGAAATAAGGAGTGTAACATGTGCCGTGAGGACTTAAATCAACCAAAACACTGTTATGATAATGATGAGAATATTTTGAATGGAAGGCACTGTGGGGTGAATGTATCTGAACTGCAGGTGCAAAGTAAAATCGTCTGTGCCATTATCCTGGTTTAATTCTCTTGGATGATGTGCATGATCCATCAGTTTGCTCCAATGTTAAAAATAAGGTACCCAACTTTCACAACACATAAAATAGAATTATATATTAAATCCATGTAACTAGTTCCATGGTCTGAGTTTGGTTCTTTTTCAGACAGAAAAAGAGAGAACCACGCTCCAATCCACTCTCAGCGCAAAACGTCAAAAGTGACTCAAGCGGCTCTTTACTATGCAAACATGTTTTCTAAAGGTAAAATGAGGACAGCATGGTGTGGACTTTGTTCACAACATTTTACTGTTGGGTCAAACCAGATGTATAGAGTATGAAACATAAAGAGAAGAACCCCAGCTTTAAGGGGATAAATACAAGAGCATATGAGGCTTTAACGCTTGTATGTTCACTTCTGACAGAAAGCAATGTAAACTTTGTTTTTTTTGGGTTTGGGTAAATTTTGTTTTTTTTCTAAGATGTAGATGTATGATGAATGGTTGAGATGCAGCTTAATGGTAAAAGTGCCTAAAACCAAGTGAAAAAGATATCCCAATCAGGTAGATTTCAGTTCCAAGCTTCAAGTAGATATAGTCAGGGGTGCACATAAGTGGTACACAGGTACGCATGCGCGACAAATATCAGAAATGCATACTATCACTTGAGTTTAGTAAGCGCACTTCACATAGACCAGTCCTCCCTAGGGGGGTGTTGTGCAATGCCAGAGAGGGTGTGCGTGATCGCGGAGCACTTGCTGCTGTTTGCTGAACGTACTTGAACAGGATTCCAAATCCTCCGTGGCAGCAGCGTTCTGACTCCAGAGCCACTCCGGCTGCTTTGTAATGACAGCGGCTCCTTGACTAATGTACACAGCACGGACCATTCTCTGCTTGTTGCATGTGTGTGTCTTTGCGTAACGCAAAATAAATAAATACATATTGTGTTACTGGAGAAACAGAGCTGGACTCTGGAGCCTTAAGGGAGTGTCCATGCCCTCCCCGTGTTTCTACAGCTGTGGTACCTACATTTAGCCTTGCATTAATAATGCATAATAATGTTGGTTGTGCTCAAAAGTAAAATGTTGTGAACAAATCAACAGAACATTGTTGTTTTTATTTTTTGCATTTTTAAGAAAGAGCCCTGTGAGTCATTATTTGACTTGGATTGGATTATCTGAGCTGATCTAAACTTCAGCATTAAAAAGAAGCAAGTATAAAATCTCCATTAAAAACCACGCGACAAATGGAGTGAGTACCAAACACCATCTCTTATTACTCATCTGAGAACCTCACTGAAAAAGTTATGTGCACCCCTGGCTATAGTGACTCAAAAAGCGACTCAAAAAGGGATCCACCAAATGGTTGAGGAAACCCATAGAGGGTTAATAGTTGGATGTAGTCTTACTTGGTTCAGGCAGGTCGTTGCTCTGGATGGGGGGCCGTGTGGTCGAGGGCTTGGCTGCAGTCGGGGGTCCCACGGTGAGCCTAAAGATGCGCCTCTCCTGTATCCCGCAGTAGTGGTGGTGGAGGAAGCAGGAGTACAGGCCGATGTCTGCGGGACTCAGCTCCGCAAAGGACAGAGAGAAGTCCCCCAGAGTGAAGGCATCCGGGTCGATGCTCATCTTGTGCTGGCGGAAGAGCGGCCCGTAGTCCCTGCGCTCCCCGGACGCATACAGGTCCACCAGGCGCTCGGCCCGGTCTGGTCTCACTCCCGGAGCCTGGTAGTCCCAGTGAGCCACCTGCTGCTGCTCCTCCTGTGCCCCCTCCCGCCACAGGGGGCGCCGGTTCACACATGGAAGCACCACCGAGCTGCCCAATAACACCACCAGCACGGTCTTCTCCCCGTCCCAGTACCGCCTCTCTTTACGTGCTGGAATAAGATTTTATATCTGTAAGTTAGTTTCACATTGATAAACTGTCTTCTTCTTCCCTCTTCATCATCAAAAAAACGAAATATTATTGTACAAAGCAGGGGTACCAAACTTGGAGAACTGGATTTATGTAGTAAAGTCGATCCAACTAGTTCCTAACTCTAAAAACAGTTCTATCAGTAGTGTTCATGTGTGTTTTTTGGCAGCTATTTCAGACAGAAAAGCTAAAACAAGTAGTTCAGCCACTCTCAATCTCAACTCTCATTTCGTCAATTAGTGACTCACAGGGCATTTTCTTACCAGTATGCATAATATAACACAACTTCAGAATGCTGTGATCGGCTTTGTTCTTATTTTTTGTGAGAAATAAAAATACTCCAGCATTAAGATACTTAAATTTTCTTTGTAGATTTGTCTTCTGTAAATTAAATCATAATCATCATCTATTAATGACACTGGCAAAATAACAATAATCTAAGTGATTTTGGTCTAATATTCTTTCCACTATTCCATGTTTTGTACTATATACTTCAAGTTCTGTGTTTTTATGAGTATCCCTGATGTAGTCCTTGTGTACGTGACTTTGACTTTGAGTCGTATATAGTTGAGGTTGGACCTGATTTGGTGACGTTGAGCTGGATCTGGATGTTCTGGTGGACCTGGCAGTAGTGGTGGTGCAGGTTGCAGGTGTAGACTCCTTTGTCAGTCGTAACCACGTCTGTAAAACATTTCAGGTCAGAATCCTATAAAGCTGAAGACAATGAACATTTCTGAGATCTTGTGACTGATATAAATGTATGGTATCAATCTTTTCCATTCGAACCAAACGAAACAGAAATGCTCTCTCCCTTTGTGAGCTTCCCTTCATTGACGATTCTTCTCTTCCTGGCTAGAAGCACTTTAAACCATTATTTAGCTAAGACTTGGCAAGAGGAGGGCGGTTTCCATGGTTACGCTGTTCTTTTGGCTGTAATCTCACACAATTTGGCGTACAATCGATCTATCTACTTCAGAATGTCCTAATGTTCCTAATAATCTCTTCAAATGTTCTCTTCATTCCTCAACTGCCTGTTCCATTCCTTCTGATTATAGCTAACATACAGTATCTGGCTGATAGTATATTTATTTTCATGCTAAAACACCCTTGTTTTTTTACTCCATACAATCAACCTAAAAAGCTAAAATCATTTACTAAATAATTTTACTATAGTGCGTGTGTGTTTATGTAAATGGAAAGATGAGCCATACAAAAACACAATATCTTGGTGTTCAGGGGTTCCTCGCCTGTTCCCATCAATATCCATCAAGGCATTATGTAATTAACTGCTAAAAAAAAATTGTCATTGCTAGCCAGCTCATTAGCTTTCTGTTATTCCGTTTTAGTGGTCTTTCAAAAAAAAAAAAAAAATGTATAGATAAAATTGGCCATTGAGGAGTCAAACTTTGGAGTAATTAGCAGCAGCCACTGAAAACATAATCTATAATAATAAATATAATACAGTGATGTGTGGTCTTACTGTTGATGACGAGGGAGAAGTTCCCGTCGTTAAAGGCCTCCTCAGAGAGAGACACTCGGCCCTTGTTGAAGCTGTTGTAGACTCGCTGCTTGGCTCCAGGGGACATGTCCAGGACCCTCTCTACAGAATACTCAGGGCTGCTGCGGACCACGTCCCAGTGCACCACGCGCTGCCGGTCCTTCAGTCTGTCCTGGGTCCACACCATCCTGGGGCTTCTGCAGGGAAGCACGGCCCGAGAGCCAGCCGGGAGGGTGATGTTCCGGGCCTCCACCACCACACCGGGGCGGGAGCTGCTGCCCTGGCCCAGCACTGCACCACAACAACACATTATTTTGGTATAATTTCAGAATGTGAGATATAGAACCACATGTGTCCACTGTCACATTGTCTCATATATGCTGCTAACATAGATGTATACATACCACTATATATTTCTTGCACTAGAACATACAGTGTTTTATACTTGCTTCATTACTATGCTAAAGTTAGAGATTTTATTTTATTTTGTTTTAGTGCAAAGTTATTGTTCATTTATCTTGTGTTGTGTGCTCCTCATTCTGTGTCTGGTCACGCAACACTGAAATGTCCCCTCAGTGGGACCAATAAAGGAATATGGTGGAGTAGGTTTGAAGGGGATTTGAATAAAAAAAATGAAAATATAGGTGGAATTGTGCACATTTTTAAGCATTAAATGTACGACATATCCAAGATTTAAGGGTTTAAAAAGCCCTGGATCATAGGTCGACCAGTTATAGCCACAGATTTGTAGATCAATATCCATTTATCGTATTGGACAATTCTTCTTCCATTGATTATTAATATTCTTTTAGTCAAAATATTACTCTAGTCAGCAAACCGATTTATTCAACTCAGGTACTAGTGAACTGTAAGAATATTAGTACTAGTCCACTCTGAAAACACATGAGACACATGTGCATGGTCACTCGCTGGACAGAAGTAAATGTAGGACTTTAGACCTGAAAGGGGGAGTCTATTGTAGAGTATTGTATTATCCTTATAAAGATCACAGCAGGACCAAACATCTTCAATAATAATCATAAAGAATAATCTATCAAACTTAAATAGTGCTTTTATGGACATTCAAAGACGCTTTACAAAACACATAGAAATAAACATTGAAAAACAAAATTAAGGAGGCAAGCTGAGACAGGTGGGTTTTGAGAAGAGATTTAAAGTTCTGTAGTAAGTCTGAGTTTCTGATTGGTTGAGGGAGTGAGTTCCAGAGAGTGGGGCGGCTGCAGCGAAGGCTCGGTCCAACAAGGTTCGGGATATTATAGAATATTGTTCTGTAATTCCACTTGAAATGTGAAACCAGTACACACAGAGGAGATTCATCACATGCAAAGTCACATATGCCAAGTCTTTGTTGTAATTTTGAAAATATTGTAAGTCATGCGTGGGTAGAATGGTAGAGCGATAATGAGTTGGTTGAGGTCGATGTCTTACCTTCAGGCAGAAAGAACAAAGCAAAAACTGAAAGAGAAGACAAAAACAGCATGAATTATATTTGAAAATATCAACCCAACATTAGCCTCAAACTAAAACTCAAACATGTTGTAAATGCATTTGTAGTAATCAAATCTTTTTGGAAATTGGCTGAAGTTGAAGAGTTGCATATTTGACCTCGAGCGCACACAGCAGATATCTGTGTGCACAACCTCTAGAGGGAGAAACAGAAAGTGCACTTAAAGATGCGGCACCTAACTTTTTATGATCCATAAATACATGTTTTTGTCCCAACAGGAAGAGACTTGAATGTTGTGAGCAAATGTTGTCTTATGCCGTCTTATTATCTTATTTGAAACCACCTTATTACATGCTATTTATATATAAGAAAGAGCTTTGAGACTCACTATTTGACACTTTGAGCTGAGCAGAGGAAAGGGTGATCCTCTCTTATACGCTTTTCTGTCTGACAAAGATGTTGAAAAGATCTGACAGAAGCCAAATATACTGTACCTGCCTGTTAAAACTAGTGATTTAGAGTCTAGTGTTTCATAGCCAAGAAGTTACATGGATCTCAATAAAAAAGATTTCAATTAATAGTCAGTTAATAGTCATATATTTCCCACAGAGCTGTTGTTTGTTGATACTCCAAAGGGGAAGACTTCAATCAGGCTTTGAGTAACATAAGTCTTTTATATAAATGTGCCCGATATCAATATTTCTTCTTTCTTGTGTTTTGTCTTTCATTTGAGCTGCATGAGGAATGTGCAATAATACTTAAAGTCAAACATTTCTCAATCCAGATGTTATATCAATCTACAGACATATTACAAACATATCTGTGGCCTTTTCATTAGTGGCACATCATTGTTGCAGACCAGAAAAGGCTTCAATCTTGGTGGTTTTTCTACTGGAGATTGTTTCTTCAAGTGGAAGGTAAAACAAAGTAGCAGACCCTGTAATTTTGCCCCATTGCTTCTCCAGAGCTGATGACTCAAGGCTGCTCTAATGCTGACGACTTAACAATGTGCTTTTGAGCTGCGCTGCATAATAACACACATTTAACCAATTACCTGCAATAGCAATGCTGCTATTTGAAACTGGAGGTCACTTTTACACTCACCTAAACAGAGTTATGTGGAGCCAGGGGAGAGGGCCATTTTTAACCATGTAACAACATTGTTTACTCATCAAAGCAGACCTAGAGTCGTTTCTAGATCAATCGAAGTAGATATTGGGAACTTCTGGTCAAAACATGTAACTCGAGCCCTTCTGTCTAAAAGATCCTGTCATAGTATGATGTCATTGAACTACTATGACATCATATTCAGAGCAATTTTCTGCATTTTAAAACAAAAGTACTTTCCCTTTATTAGTTTTGTCAATGTCTCTATTGAAATTACATTAATCACGATCACGTCACAAACCAAAAATCATTTCACACACACTATATACTGTATGTAATAGGAACGCAGATTCTACTCCTCCCTCTTGTGGTAGCGTAGAGATAGGGCAGGCTGATAGCATTGTTTACCCTTCATACGTATATTTTTGACTGAAGATATTATTTTGCATTCTAAAACGTGAAATGAATAAATAAAAAGTCTCATTGTCATGTTTAATAGCCAAAAGATATTGTTATATGTCTTCTTTAAAACAAAAGTATTGCCACAAAATCAGTGTTGTCAATTTCTTAATGGAAATGTCCTCCTGGACTACTTTTTCAAATTTGGAAAAGAATTAAACAAATTTTACTCCCTGCCCTGGTCTTGGCATGGGGAGTTACAGGCGGGAAGCATTTTTATTCAGATTAATTTCAGATTATATAATGACGAAGTGAATATTCCCATTATCCTTTGTAATGGCCAAATAATGCATCACATTTCTCCTTTAAATTCCTGATTTGGACTTGTTTTTGTCCTCCTCTCTCTCAGCAGCTTTTACGGATGGATTTGGGGGAAATTCAAAGTTTGCTCACAGCTTAGTCACTGCGTACAGACATGTCTAAGTGCAGTATCAGCTAAAAGCAACAAAGATCCATTGAAAGGTCCCTGGAGATTCTACTCTTCTCTAGAAACACAAGTTCTTTCTTACAGCCTTGATCCACATAAACAGAATAAAGCATGTACCAATAGTAGGCTGATACTGGAGTGAACAGACAGCCTCTTACTCTATCATTAGAACAGTAGCCTAATCCTTAAAGGTGTGCAGGGCGGTAATTGCACCCTCAAAGCAGACCTCTGTGGTGAGCACCCCACCATACAGTAATGAGGCCTTTAGGATTGTGCTGACTCTGACCGCATTTAACTGGAAACATATTGGGCCCGTGCCACAAAGCCCCAACACATCACAACAGGCACGAAACAGCCTGGCTTCACAGTATACATGGAATCTAAAGAAATTTGTTTTTAATACCATTATTTTGTATTGCATTTTTAAATACAATCCCTACACACATATATAAACGCACACATGAAACAAAAGGAAAAAAAACTAAAATATGTTGGACACACCATATTTTACTCTAGAAATTTGTAAATATATATAATGTATAAAGTTGACAGAAAGGTAAGAAAAAAAGTATATGTATAAGTTTGAAATGAGTTCAAAATTACATTTAATTAATGAAATAAAATGTATTTAGTACATTAATCTTGCTCTTGTTTCCAATTCTTTTAAAATTTTACCTGGGGTCTATAAAAAAAAGTTTGAAAAGTTGCTTAAAGTTGGGGTAACCAACTTTAAAACCCCAAATAACGGAACCTCACTCAGCCAATCAGCTCTTAACTCAAAGCGTCAAATAGTGACTTTCTACCTTAACAAATATGCAAAAGATAAAAAGATAAAGACAGCAGGTTGTGGTATGATTTGTTCACACAAGAAATACTTTTAAAATACTTACTATTGAGGCAGACAAGCATTTTTGATGGGTAACAAAAGTTTGAAAAGGGTCAATTCTGCAAGAACTTGGAAACTTGACATCCACGTAGTAAACTACAAATGCACTCGTTTCCAAAAGTCCAGTGTGTTCAGAGACTTACTGTGAAAAAGCGTCATGTCGAGCGGCTTGTGCAGAGGCTTCAGAGCAGAGACGCAGAGACACAAAGCGCTGCGGCTGCAAACACATCCAGCTGTTTATTTTATCCTCGGTCCACATGCGCCGCCCCTTTCCCACTGAAACCCAACACGGACCCAGTACAGACGCAACTCGAAGCTGTAGTTGGACGTTTACCTGCGCGAGATCCACCTCTAGCACTAAACAACACACACATCGCCCCACGTTCTTAAATAGCAAACTCTAGTATCTCTGTAGGCACCATGTTTTTCAGAAATGTGAGTCCGTGGAAGCCCAGGTTGCAGTATAGAAAGTGTCCTGGATTGTAATTCATTTTTTTCTATTCTGTTCATGGCCACAGTAATTAACAGTAAATAACGATAACATAGAAATATGAAAATTATAAATTATTCGATTTTCAAAAAGTGTCCATGCAACATATCTTGTGGTAAACACTGCCATCTACTGTGTAAAAGTGAAACTGCACCAAACAGATCTAAGTTCAGTTGTTTATTATTCAGCATTAAACACCTTGGTATTAAATATTTTACAGATTGTGGAATATTCATTATTGAAAAGGCATAAAATCATCTCTTTGTTCAGAGCGTGTTGAAGTGTTGTCGATGACCAGTCTTATTTATTTCCATGTTGTTTAATGAAGAGTTTTGGGGTGTTCCATCCCTCTGGGGCCGCTTTTAGTCCAGCTTTTCTCCAAAGTCTCTTGAGATCGCTTTCAAATTTCTTCTGCAAGTGAAAGGTAACTTCATTGAATGGCAGACATTAAATGCAACAAAATATAAAAGTGAGATTTTATAATTATTTGTAGGTTGCCTTGATGAAGACCATTTGGCATAAATAATGTATTTGTAAGTGAATGCCACAGTGATGCTCACCTGTTTCTTTTTGCCTCTGCCCTCCATCACTCTCCTCCTCACAAACTTCCTCCGCTTTAGAAGCTTTTTGTATTTGTGTCGGTTCATCTTCCTCCGACGGATTTTCAACACATTTCTACAGCTGAGAGGTGCGGCCGACCCGCTGTCATCCTCCAGCACTGGAACAGACCCTGGTGGAAGGACCTTCTCCTCTAGCCGTTCAGCCTCCTCCTGGGCCAGGGTAGGCTCCAGGGCAGCAGGGAGGGAGTAGCGTAGAGACAGCCAGCTCTCCAAAGGACTCACGGACAGCTTCCGTGGAACCAAAGCCTCCTCAAGCTCAGGCTCCAGCTGCACCCATCGTGGAGGCGGTGTGTTATCTGCTGCAGTCGAATAGCTATGTTTCAGTAAAGTGCAAGAAGGAATGAGCCGATGAAGAGGGCGTCCCACTATATGTATAGAACCTGTGACGAGAAGAACAGCCAATAAAAACAACATTATGTATGGAAACATAAAGAGGATATTAGATAAGAGAGCCTCACCTGTCACTCTGCATAGCAGCCCGAGACGAAGCAGCTTTGAGGTAAACATCTTATATGTTGCATTAATGAAACATTCATCAGGAAACGCTGCACGTATTCTGTGGAAACAGTGCAAGAGGTAAACATATGAACCATCACCACTATATATTTCATCCTAACAATCCATCACTGTTTCATGCTGCAAGATGGCACACGTGTAAATACACTCAAACAAACAACTTGATTATAATTCAATATAGGTTGAAGCACAGTGATATAACAGCTAGTTGTGTATATTTGATCATTATTATGTGGCGAGGAAAGCTAATGGTGGTGCTAGCGTAGCTTAGCTGTGTCCGTGTGGACACAGGCTGTCAGGAACAACACACAGACCCAAGAAGTCAAACAAATACATGTTATCAAAGCAAAAAAGTGGATGAGTAAAACTACCTTGTGGTTTGACGTGAAGGATGAATTAAGCAAATTTCAATGTGACTCCAGGAGACAACTTCCGACCTGTGCAACTAGAAATTAGTTACGTTTCCGGGGTCCAGATTTCTCTGAAAGGTTCCTCTCTTCAGAAAGTCTATGCTTCAGACACATTCATTTATTTTTTCAACAACTATTACGACATGATACATATTTATTACATGGACATATTTACTATATTTACTGTGTATGACCATGAATCTATTCCATCACACAGCCTGAACTTGGATGTATATACATTTGTATTATTTGTCTACACCAACTCGTTAAACATCAAGTTGATAAATCAGTATATGATAAACGTGACATTGTTTCATTTTGTATGTACTTTTATTGTATTCTTGTTTCCTCAACACACATTGTGGCCTGTAGAGGGCGCCCCAAAGCCCACTTTGGGAATCACTGGGCTAAAACCAAAATCTGTCTCTTTTTTATTAGTGTGTTGCTATCGTAAATTTGATATTTAGTTAGGTTAAAAGGTATAACTCCTCACATTTTAATTTCATTATATATATAATAAAATTGTCCACTCACCTTTGGCCCTCCGCGGGCGGTTATCCCTCTCTAAGCTCGGGTCCTCTACCAGAGGCCTGGGAGCTTGAGGGTTCTGCGCAGTATCTTTGCTGTTCCTAGCACTGCACATTTCTGGACCGAGATGTCCGAGGTTGTTCCAGGGATCCGCTGTAACCACTCTTCTAGCTTCGGGGTCACTGCCCTGAGTGCACCGATCACCACGGGCACTACTGTCACCTTTACCCTCCAGGCCCTCTCCAGCTCCTCTCTGAGACCTTGGTATTTCTCAAGCTTTTCATGTTCTTTTTTCCGGATGTTACCATCGCTTGGAATTGCCAGGTCCACCACCACGGCTGTCCTCTGCCCTTTGTCTACCACCACAATGTCAGGTTGTTTCGCCATTACCATTTGGTCGGTCTGTATCTGGAAGTCCCACAGGATCTTCGCACGCTCATTCTCCACCACCTTTGGAGGAGTTTCCCACTTAGACCTTGGGGTTTCCAGCCCATACTCTGCACAGATGTTTCTGTACACTATGCCAGCCACTTGGTTATGGCGTTCCATGTAGGCCTTCCCTGCCAGCATCTTGCACCCTGCAGTTATGTGTTGGATTGTCTCAGGTGCCTCTTTGCACAACCGACACCTTGGGTCTTGTCTGGTGTGGTATATCTGGGCCTCTATCGCTCTGGTGCTCAGTGCCTGTTCCTGTGCAGCCATGATGAGCGCCTCTGTGCTGTCCTGTAGGCCAGCCCTTTCTAGCCATTGGTAGGACTTCTTGAGATCAGCCACTTCTGTTATGCTCCGGTGGTACATGCCGTGTAGGGGCTTGTTCTCCCATGATGGGCTCTCCTCCAGCACCTCCTCATCTCGCCACTGCCTGAGTCATTCACTGAGTACGTCATCCGTTTTGGCCTTCTCCATGATGTAGTTATGGAGTTTGGATGTTTCGTCCTGGACTAGTCACTAGTCACACTCACTAGTCCTCGGCCTCCTTCTTTACGGCTTACGTACAGTCTCAGGGTGCTGGATTTGGGATGGAACCCGCCATGCATGGTAAGGAGCTTTCGAGTTTTAACATCCGTGGTCTGAATCTCTTCCTTTGGCCACCTGATTATTCCTGCAGGGTATCTGATCACTGGCAGGGCGTAGCTGTTAATTGCCCGGGCCTTGTTCTTGCCATTGAGCCGGCTTCTTAGGACCTGCCTTACTCGCTGGAGGTATTTGGCAGTTGCCGCTTTCCTCGTCACCTGTTCGAGGTTGCCATTTGCCTGTGGTATACCGAGATACTTGTAACTGTCCTCAACGTCTGCTATTGTTCCCTCTGGGAGTGAGATCCCTTCTGTGTGGACTACCTTGCCTCTCCGAGTCACCATCCTGCTACATTTCTCGAGTCCGAATGACATCCCGATGTCATGGCTGTAGATCCTGGTTGTTTGGATCAGAGAGTCGATGTCTCTCTCGCTCTTGGCGTACAGCTTGATGTCATCCATGTAGAGCAGGTGACTGATCTTTGCTCTGTTCCTGAGGCGGTATCCATAGCCAGTCTGGTCAATTACTTGGCTTAGAGGGTTGAGGCCTATGCAGAACAGTAGTGGGGACAGAGCATCTCCTTGGTAGATACCACATTTGATGGTCACTTGTGCGAGCGGCTTGCCATTTGCCTCAAGGGTGGTCTTCCACATTCCCATCGAGTTTGCAACGAAGTCCCTTAGAGCCCTGTTGATATTGTACAACTTCAAGCATTCCATGATCCATGTGTGTGGCATTGAGTCGTAGGCTTTCTGGTAATCAATCCAGGCTGTGCACAGGTTGGTGTGTCGTGACCGGCAGTCTTGGGCGCCTGTTCTGTCAACCAGGAGCTGGTGTTTGGCTCCTCTGGTGTCCCTACCAGTGCCCTTCTGTGCTGTGCTCATGAATTGTTCCATATGCCCACTTATCTTAGCCGCAATGATGCCTGACATGAGCTTCCATGTTGTGGAGAGACAGGTTATTGGCCGGTAGTTGGAGGGGACTGCACCCTTGACAGGGTCCTTCATGATCAGGACCGTCCGCCCTTCGGTTAGCCATTCTGGATGAGTCCCATCTCTCAGCAGCTGGTTCATTTGTGCTGCTAGGCGCTCATGGAGTGATGTGAGTGTCCTTAGCCAGTAGGCATGGACCATATCAGGGCCAGGTGCTGTCCAGTTTTTCATACCTGAGACTCTTTCTCGGATGTCTGCCTCTGTGATGGTAACTGAGTTCTGTTCTGGGAGGTGGCTGTGCTCCTCTCTCAGGGACACCAGCCATTGTGCACTTCTGTTATGTGCTGCATCCTTCTCCCATATGTTCTTCCAGAACTGTTCAGTTTCCAGCCTCGGTGGGTCTGCTCCCCTGTTGTTACCCTGCCACTGAGCGTACACCTTCGCAGGTTGTGTTGCGAACAGCCTGTTCACCCTTCTGGCTTCATTCTCTTTAGTGTACCTCTGTAGGCGGCTGGCCAGGGCTTGGAGCCTTTGTTTGGCAGTTTCGAGTGCTTCAGGTATGGTCATCTGGCTGTACTTTCTGGGTACTGGTCTTTTCATTGCACCTCTCTGGGCCTCTGTTAATTGACTCACTTCTCTCCGAGCCGCCTTGATCTTAGCCTCCAACCGTCTTTTCCATGGTGGGTATTGTCCATGGCTCCCATGGTTGCTCTTATAGCCAAGCATCTCTAGGATCACTGCTGCTGAAGTGTATATCAGCTCATTGGTTTCAGTGATTGTGGTGGTAGGTATTGCCCTCACTGCTGCATTCACGCTTTCTATGAGATCCTTAGGTGGTACTTCACACAACCGCTGTAGCCGGTGTCTTTGCCCTGTGCCCATTCTAGCCAGGATCTTAGCTTTCAGGTCAGTCGCTGCCTCGTTCAGCGTTATCAGTTCCATTGGGGCTATGTACCCAATACCTGGTTGGGGAGTTGCAGTTGGTGGGATCTCCCCTCTGACCTCGGCAACTGTGGCATCATACATGTGTTGTACCTCATGGAGATCAGCCACTTCTGTTATGCTCCGGTGGTACATGCCGTGTAGGGGCTTGTTCTCCCATGATGGGCTCTCCTCCAGCACCGCCTCATCTCGCCACTGCCTGAGACATTTCACTGAGTACGTCATCCCGTTTTGGCCTTCTCCATGATGTAGTTATGGAGTTTGGATGTTTCGTCCTGGACAGTGGCTCTCACACTCACTAGTCCTCGGCCTCCGTTCTTTACGGCTTACGTACAGTCTCAGGGTGCTGGATTTGGGATGGAACCCGCCATGCATGGTAAGGAGCTTTCGAGTTTTAACATCCGTGGGTTCTGAATCTCTTCCTTTGGCCACCTGATTATTCCTGCAGGGTATCTGATCACTGGCAGGGCGTAGCTGTTACTTGCCCGGGCCTTGTTCTTGCCATTGAGCCGGCTTCTTAGGACCTGCCTTACTCGCTGGAGGTATTTGGCAGTTGCCGCTTTCCTCGTCACCTGTTCGAGGTTGCCATGTGGCCTGTGGTATACCGAGATACTTGTAACTGTCCTCAACGTCTGCTATTGTTCCCTCTGGGAGTGAGATCCCTTCTGTGTGGACTACCTTGCCCTCTCCGAGTCACCATCCTGCTACATTTCTCGAGCCCGAATGACATCCCAATGTCATGGCTGTAGATCCTGGTTGTTTGGATCAGAGAGTCCGATGTCTCTCTCGCTCTTGCGTACAGCTTGATGTCATCCATGTAGAGGAGGTGACTGATCTTTGCTCCGTTCCTGAGGCGGTATCCATAGCCAGTCTGGTCATTTACTTGGGCTTAGAGGGTTGAGGCCTATGCAGAACAGTAGTGGGGACAGAGCATCTCCTTGGTAGATACCACTGGATTTGATGGTCACTTGTGCGAGCGGCTTGCCATTTGCCTCAAGGGGTGGTCTTCCACATTCCCATCGAGTTGGCAACGAAGTCCCTTAGAGCCCTGTTGAAATGTACAACTTCAAGCATTCCATGATCCAGGGTGTGTGGCATTGAGTTGCGATAGGCTTTCTGGTAATCAATCCAGGCTGTGCACAGGTTGGTGTGTCGTGACCGGCAGTCTTGGGCGACTGTTCTGTCAACCAGAGCTGGTGTTTGGCTCCTCTGGTGTCCCTACCAATGCCCTTCTGTGCTGTGCTCATGAATTGTTCCATATGCCCACTTATCTTAGCCGCAATGATGCCTGACATGAGCTTCCATGTTGTGGGGATAGACAGGTTTATTGGCCGGTAGTTGGAGGGGACTGCACCCTTGACAGGGTCCTTCATGATCAGTACCGTTCGCCCTTCGGTTAGCATTTGGGTGAGTCCCATCTCTCAGCAGCTGGTTCATTTGTGCTGCTGAGGCGCTCAGGGAGTGATGTGAGTGGTCCTTAGCCAGTAGGCATGGACCATATCAGGGCCGGTGCTGTCCATTTTTGATACCTGAGACTCTTTCTCGGAGTCTGCCTCTGGGATGGGTAACTGAGTTCTGTGCTGGGAGGTGGCTGTGCTCCCTCGTCAGGGACACCAGCCATTGTGCACTTCTGTTATGTGCTGCATCCTTCTCCCATATGTTCCTCCAGAACTGTTCAGTTTCCAGCCTCGGTGGGATCTGCTCCCCTGTTGTTACCCTGCCACTGAGCGTACAACCTTCGCAGGTTGTGTTGCGAACAGCCTGTTCACCCTTCTGGCTTCATTCTCTTTAGCTGTTCCGCTGTAGGGCCGGCTGGGCCTGGGCTTAGGAGCCTGTGCAGTTTCGGCTTGTTTTTCTTTGAAAGTGGCTTCTGGTTTATATGGGATGAATCAATGGAGCAGCTGGCTGTACTTTCTAGGTGATACTGGTCTTTTCATTGCACCTCTCTGGGCTCTGTTAATTTGACTCAACTTCTCATCCCGCAGCCGCCTTGATCTTAGCCTCCAACCGTCTTTTCCATGGTGGGTATTGGCCATGCTCCCATGGTTGCTCTTATAGCCAAGCATCTCTAGGATCTACTGGCTGCTGAAGTGTATATCAGCTCATTGGTTTTCTAGTGATTGTTGGTGGTAGGGATTTGCCCTCACTGAGCTGCATTCACGCTTTCTATAGATCCTTAGGTGGTACTTCACACACCGCTGTAACCGGTGCTCTTTGCCCTGTGCCCCATTCTAGCCAGATCGTACTTTCAGGTCAGGCGCTGCCTCGTTCAGCGTTATCGGTTCCATGGGCTATGTACCCATATCTGGTTGGGGAGTTGCAGTTGGTGACTCCCCTCTGACCTCGGCAACTGTGCATCATATTGTGTTGTACTTCTTCAAACTCAAGCAGTGATAGCAGTCGCACAGTTCTGTGATAGTTGGAACATAGCTTTACCAGTTGTTTCGGGTCAACTGTGACTGTAGGTTTCCGAAGTACCATTCAGCCACATGTCTCATGCATCGTAACCTCTTTGCCAGGTACTCGAGTAGTAGCATTCCAACAGAGCCCTTTATCGCACTCTCCACTTTCGCCTTGTTCCAGTAGCCCACTTTTCATCAAGGTGCTCTGGTTCCCCGCACGACGCATGACCTTGTTTGGCCGGCACGGACTGACGGCATCTCATGCTTTATTGTACCTTCAGGTTTGGGTTAGGCATAGCATTAAGGGTTTGCCCAAGGACCCCACGGATGGGTGTTAATGTCCCGGGGGATGCGAACCATGCCTCCCAGGCCAGTCTGGCCCTCTTACACTACACTTCACACATCTATCACTACCCTCAGAGTAAGGATCCAGGGTTTAGACTCGCCATATGGCAACTCGAGCAGTAAAGGATTGAGGGAGAGACAGCAGCCGCCATAGTAGCGAGTTAGCGGCTAGGCTAGGCTAAGCTAGGCTAGGCTAAGCTAGTACGGATCCGGGCCCGCACAACAGACTCCGAGACCAGACAAACAACCGCTACCTAAACCTCAGCTACAGTACAGCTGACTCGGAGTGCTTACACAGTTAGCTTGGTGTACAATACGTGGATTTGTAATGTGTTTGTTAGAGCAGAGAGCAGAGTGATAGCAGTCAAGAAACACGCTCACCGGATACAGGAAGTCACCCTGTACCGAGTTGCTTTCAGTTGTATGCACAGATTTTGATAGTTTGGTTATTACAGGTGATTTTAATATTCATGTGGATAATGTTGATGACAGAAATGCAAATGAGCTGAGTTCAGTACTTGAATCCTTTGATCTCACTCAGCACGTAAGTGGCCCCACCCACAGCAGAGGGCACACTCTAGATCTGTTAGTTACTAAGGGGGTGAATATTTCAAATGTAAACGTGGTCGATGTTGCTCTTTCGGATCATTTCTGTGTTTTTTTTGACATGTGTTTCACTAACAAACCACCAGTGGACTCTGCAACTGTACGAAGAAGACACATAAATGAAAATACGGGTGAACTATTTATGGGAATGATAAACTTTGAGAATGCATCGTATTCTACTGTAGATGAACTGTTTAACTCTGTCACCGCTAGTGTTTTGAATGTTCTGGATACCGTTGCCCCTGTGAAGGTTAAAATAGTGAAAAATAAGCAGAAGGCGCCGTGGGCTAAAGCAGACTCGGTCAGGGCACAAAAGAGAAAGTGCCGGAGGGCCGAGCGGAAGTGGCGCAAGTCCAACCTCCAGGTTGATTACGAGATCTTCAAAGATAAGTTGTGCGAGTTTAACCGGGTGCTACGTAGTACGAGAGAAAGGTATTTTTCTGAAATGATTGAAGGCTGCAGCAACAATCTGCGTGTTCTGTTCTCAACAGTTAATAGATTAACAAACCCCCCTGTTCAAATGCCATTAGAGCTTACTTCCAAACGTAAATGCAATGAGTTTGCTAATTTTTTCAATGACAAGGTTCAAGTTATCAAAAACGCCATTGTCTCCAATCCACAGATAACCATCCAACAGCCAGAAAGGCTCTCTGAGCTAACTCACTTTGCACCTGTAAATGATAAAACTGTCCAAGAGATAATCTCCAGTTTGAGCCCCTCCACATGCAGCTTGGATGTACTACCCACTAGATTTCTGAAGTCTGTTCTGAGCAGTCTGTTACCTTCACTCACACAGATAGTAAACATGTCCCTTCATTCTGGAATATTCCCAAAGGCCCTGAAAACTGCAGTCATCAGGCCCCTGCTAAAAAAGAGCAGTCTCGATGCTACGGTACTTAACAACTATCGTCCCATCTCAAATCTGCCACTGAGACTGCTCTCGTTAAGGTTACAAACGATATCCGGCTGAACACTGACGCAGGCAAAGTCTCAATCTTAATCTTGTTAGATCTAAGGGGATGGTGTCAAAGGCAGCACGCCTTTGACACCGTCGACCATGAGATCCTCTTACAGAGACTAGAGGACTGGGTTGGCGTCACTGGCACCGCCCTAAGTTGGTTTGGGTCTTACCTTGAAGACAGGAAGTACTTTGTGGAGATTGGAAACTGTATCTCAGATCATATGGCCCTGACCTGTGGAGTCCCACAGGGGTCGATCCTGGGACCTCTTCTGTTCAATCTCTACATGCTGCCGTTAGGTCAGTTAATACGCAGAAACTAAGTTTCCTATCATAACTATGCAGACGACACTCAGATCTATGTCTCACTGACTGCAGGAGAACATGGACCAGTGGACTCACTCCTTCACTGTATCCAACAGATCAGTGAGTGGATGCAAAACAACTTCCTTCGGCTAAACGCAGACAAAACTGAAATGATTGTCTTTGGTCCCCAGAAACAAAGAGAGAGCGTCATCTGTCACCTACAGTCTCTCTCCCTAAAACCTTCAAACAAGGTCAGAAATCTAGGGGTAATACTGGACTCAGACTTAAATTTTAATAGCCACATCAAATCAGTAACATCAGCAGCTTTTTACCATCTAAAAAACATTGCCAGGATCAAAAACATAGTGTCTAAAGCAGACCTGGAGATTCTTATCCATGCATTTGTCTCCAGTAGGTTAGACTACTGCAATGGCCTGCTCACAGGTCTGTCCAAACAGGCTGTAAAACAGCTGCAGTACATTCAAAATGCAGCAGCTTGAGTCCTGACTAGAACCAGGAAGTACGACCACATTAGTCCAGTCCTGAGGTCTCTGCACTGGCTTCCTGTGGCTCAGAGAATAGACTTTAAAACAGCTCTGCTTGTGTACAAGTCTCTCCATAGCCTCGCACCAAAATATATTAGTGACATGTTAGTCCCATATGAACCAGCCCGGACTCTGAGGAGCACAGGGACTGGACTCCTGTTAGTGCCCAGAGTCAGAACTAAACATGGGGAGGCTGCTTTTCAGATTCATGCTGCTAAAATCTGGAACAGTCTTCCTGAAGATGTGAGACAGGCCTCCTCTCTGACAATGTTTAAAACCAGGTTAAAGACAGTTCTGTTTAACTGTGCATACAACTGAGGGATTTTATATTTTTATCTTTCTTTTTAATGTTCTGTGATAATTTATGATTTTAATGCTTTCTTGTTTTGTTCAGCACTTTGAATTGCCTTGTGTATGAATTGTGCTATATAAATAAACTTGCCTTGCCTTGCCTTATTTGCTACACAATGCATTGTTTTTCTCTTGTACACTCTTACTTGAATTTTATTTTTGAATTTTGAGTTTAAGAAAAAGGTGAGTGGCAGAGTTTTGATTGTTATTTTTATATGAATGAAGAATTTAAGAGATGCACTTTAATTAATGGACTTCAGTAATATAGGCCTCTGTGTCTTCAACTTAAATGTTAAACTCTGTTGGTTCAGGAAGGACGCCATGACAGGCTGATGGCTCCCACTGTTTTTGCTGGAAAAGCACTCTTTGTTTAGCTTAAAGCCTTCAAGTTTACATTGGTTACTGTTTTCTTTTAGTTGCTCTACACAAGTATTTGGCTGAACTTTTTCATATTTTTATTGAATGCTAAGCATCAAATGTTTGTTTCAAGAATGATAAGATGCACTTTTTTCAGTAAGCTGTGTTTTCAAGGCTTTAAGGTTTTATGCTACCTCTAAGAATGTCTTATTTTTGAATTTTAAGAGCAAGCAATAAATATTTTTTGTGAAGGAATTCATGTTTTTTCATTAAAATATTTAAATCAACATGTATACATCAATATTAGTCAATTAATGGGGAGATAATCGAGAATCGAATCGAAATCGAATTGAAGCGAAAAAAATAATCGTTAGATTAATTGTTTAAAAAATAATCGTTTATCCCAGCCCTAGTATGTAAAGATTAACATTACGCGAAAGATAAATTGTAGATGTACGATCAGGAAACAATTATTTAAATTAATACATGAAAAAAATTACACACGTTTGTTAATAATCATTGTCATTAACAAACACTTATAACCAGGACTACAGCATATATCAATACATGTTTAATAATGTTGTAAATATATTAATATATATATTATTCATTGTATTTCCAATGGAAAACGTATGGAGGACCAAAAATGACTAAAGTATAAATAAATAAATAAATAGATAAATACAGGAATATATTAATAAATACATTCATTTTGGACAATAAAAACTAAATATTTACATTGATATGCTAAATATTACTCTGAAATCAAATAAATACACTTTTATTTAGGTTATTTATCAATATCTACATTTTTTCCTTTATTTATTTATCCATTTATTGCATATATTTATTTATGTATTTCTACATTTCTTCATTTATTTATTTATGTATTTCTACATTTCTTCATTTATTTATTTATGTATTTCTACATTTCTTCATTTATTTATTTATGTATTTCTACATTTCTTCATTCATTTATTTATGTATTTCTACATTTCATATGCTGAAAATTTCACTTTTTGACCAAATTAAATGTCGAACATTTTAAGTTTTTACATGCTTTTCCAAATAAGGGTTTATTCACAAAACGAGTCTCCTAAGCGCGCTTTCTGTTCGAGGAGAAAAGCTGACTGCGAAAGGCTGTTCTGCTATTACCGTAAGCAGTCAACAAAACGCGCACTGCTTTTCTCTCGATGCGGGCCGTTTTACTTCGGAGGTATGATGGCAGTTTCGAATGTAAGTTTTTTAGGAGCCGTTGCTCATCAATTAAGAGCATTAGCAAATGATGTTAATGATGTTGAGCATAATGCACCTGAGGACTATCTACTCTTTCGGCTGGAAAGACTATTAGATGTTTTAGTTCATCACAGTGCTGACCCAGAGGTAGACTTTGATGCAACTGTGCTGGACGCTCTTCGCCAAGCTATACAGCAGCTTCACATCCTCTCACAAACCGAGAAGGCTAAAGCTTAGCGTACATCAGACTGGCAACTGATTATATCCGTCGCATATGAGATGCTGCCCCGCACACATCGACAATCTGACGAAAACGGGCAACTCCCAGTAGCAGACCAGTCTCTGGAATAACAGCGCGTACATCGACAGCAACTGGCCTCAACTACAGTGTGTTTTCTGACATAAACTGTAGAGGGCGGAGCGGCGCATGGAGCGCACACATCGGGTCATGTCTCAAAAACTGAGGACAACTAGTTGCCGAAAAGTAGAACACAGGCAACTGACTGAAACTGGAGACCGACTGTTCATCTCCAGTTGTAAGAGCGCTCACATCGACCGATTTCGGAAACTGATCATCTCCATCATCTCCTCTCAGTTGCCAAAAGCCGCCTTGCAACTAGTTGTCCCCAGTTTCTCTGTCGATGTACGCTAGGCTTAACTTTGCTTCTGTCTGGTTGCCCTACTGCCCACCAATCATTGAGTTCAGCACCGCCCACCTAATTAGCATACGGCAACACAGAAATACATAAATAAATAAATGAAGAAATGTAGAAATACATAAATAAATAAATGAAGAAATGTAGAAATACATAAATAATCAAATGAAGAAATGTAGAAATACATAAATAGATAAATGAAGAAATGTAGCGACACATAAATACATAAATAAATAAATGAAGAAATGTAGAAATACATAAATAAATAAATGAAGAAATGTAGAAATACATAAATAAATAAATGAAGAAATGTAGAAATACATACATAAATAAATGAAGAAATGTAGAAATACATAAATAGATAAATGAAGAAATGTAGCGACACATAAATAAATAAATGAAGAAATGTAGAAATACATAAATAAATAAATGAAGAAATGTAGAAATACATAAATAAATAAATTAAGAAATGTAGAAATACATAAAGGTCTTACCTGGAGGATAGGAAGTACTTTGTGGAGATTGGAGACTGCGTCTCAGATCATGTGGCCCTGACCTGTGGAGTACCACAGGGGTCGATCCTGGGACCTCTCCTATTTAATCTCTACATGCTGCCGTTAGGTCAGTTAATACAAAGAAACAAAGTGTCCTACCACAATTACGCCGACGACACTCAGATCTATGTCTCACTGACTGCAGGAGAACATGGACCACTGGATTTGCTCCTTCACTGTATCCAACAGATCAGTGACTGGATGCAAAATAATTTCCTCCAGCTAAAATACAGACAAAACCGAAATCATTGTCTTTGGTCCCCAGAAACAAAGAGAGGGCGTCATTTGTCAACTTCAGTCTCTCTCTCTACTTCCTTCAGACAAGGTCAGAAATTTGGGGGTAATACTGGACTCAGACCTAAATTTCAATAGCCACATAAAATCAATAACATCAACAGCTTTTTACCATCTGAAGAACATTGCCAAAGTTAGAAATATAGTGTCCAGGGCAGACTTGGAGATTCTTGTCCATGCATTTGTCTCCAGCAGGCTAGACTACTGCAATGGCCTGCTTACAGGTCTGTCCAAACAGACCTGTAAGCAGCTGCAGTACATCCAAAATGCAGCAGCTAGAGTCCTGACAGGAACCAGGAAGTATGACCATATTAGTCCGGTCCTCAGGTCTCTGCACTGGCTTCCTGTGACTCAAAGAATAGATTTTAAAACGGCTCTGCTTGTGTACAAGTCTCTCCATGGCCTTGCACCAGAATACATTAGTGACATGTTGGTGTCATATGAACCAGCCCGGACTCTGAGGAGCACAGGGACTGGCCTCCTGCTGGTGCCCAGAGTGAGAACCAAACATGGGGAGGCTGCGTTTCAGATCCATGCAGCTAAGATCTGGAACAATCTCCCTGAAAATGTGAGGGAGGCGTCTACTCTGTCAATGTTCAAATCCAGGTTAAAGACTGTTCTGTTTGCCTGTGCATACAACTGAAGGATTTTATCTCCATTTTTAATGCACTGCTGTCATTTATTTATTTATTTAAATTTCTTGTGTAATTTTGAAAGTTTTAATGGTTTTATTCTTTTGTGTGATTTTAATGTTTTAATTGTGTTTTAATCTTTTGTGTGATTTTAATGTTTTAATTGTGATTCTGGTGTTTGTTTTATGTGATGATTTGTGATGTGGACTGTGAAGCGCTTTGTGTTGCCATGTGTATGAAAGGCGCTCTACAAATAAACTTTGATTGATTGATTGATAAATAGATAAATGAAGAAATGTAGCGACACATAAATACATAAATAAATAAATGAAGAAATGTAGAAATACATAAATAAATAAATGAAGAAATGTAGAAATACATAAATAAATAAATGAAGAAATGTAGAAATACATACATAAATAAATGAAGAAATGTAGAAATACATAAATAGATAAATGAAGAAATGTAGCGACACATAAATAAATAAATGAAGAAATGTAGAAATACATAAATAAATAAATGAAGAAATGTAGAAATACATAAATAAATATATGCAATAAATGGATAAATAAATAAAGGACAAAATGTAGATATTGATAAATAACCTAAATAAAAGTATATTTATTTGATTTCATAGTAATATTTAACACATCAATGTAAATATTTAGTTTTTATTGTCCAAAATGAATGTATTTATTAATATATTCCTGTATTTATTTATTTATTTATTTATTTATACTTTAGTCATTTTTGGTCCTCCATACTCAGGCAGTGTCCCGGTTGCAGTGAAAGAGCACCGAATTAAAACAACAATTTAGCATGATTGTTGATTGTTGAAATCAGTTGTTTGCACAGCTAAACACAACTGCTTCTAACCTGGACTTGAACATTGTCAGGGTAAGAGCCTGTCTCATATGATCAGATTCCTTAAATCTGAAATAATTAAATACCCCGCTCTTTGTGTGGAGTGGGAGACAAATGCCTACAATTTTAAAGCGCTTCGTGAGTCTGGTCTGTGAAAGGCGGTAAATAAATAAAGATTACTAACTTACTTTCTTACTCACTCACTCACTTACTTACTTACTTACTTACTTACTTACTACTACTCACTTACTTACTTACTTACTTACTTACTTACTCACTCACTCACTTACTTACTTACTTACTTACTTACTTACTTACTTACTCACTTACTTACTCACTCACTTACTTACTTACTTACTCACTCACTTACTTACTTACTTACTTACTCACTCACTTACTCACTCACTTACTTACTTACTCACTCACTTACTCACTCACTTACTTACTTACTCACTTACAGTACTCACTCACTTACTCACTCACTTACTACTTACTTACTTACTCACTTACTTACTCACTCACTTACTTACTTACTTACTCACTCACTTACTTACTTACTTACTTACTCACTCACTTACTCACTCACTTACTTACTTACTCACTCACTTACAGTACTCACTCACTACTCACTTACTTACTTACTTACTTACTTACTTACTTACTTACTTACTTACTTACTCACTTACTTACTTAAATAACTACTTTTAGTCCCAGCTCTGGAGTGGTTGACTCTTACTTTTGCCTTCTCCAGTCATAGTTCAATGCTGCATAGTGACAGCCCACAGTTGAACCAGTCTGGTCACAGCTCAGTTTGTCTGTGTCACATCACTTCTACATCATTACCAGTTCTGTGAGGCTCACGTTCTGCTGGGGCCCCTGTTGTGACCCAAGCTAATCCCCCGCGCGATGCTCTGCTCTGATTGGCTGCAGATACATAGAGCCCGCCCCTTAAAGAAGAAAGGGAGGGGCAGAGGGGTTGTTTTCGTCTGACAACAACAAGCCTGCTGCGTTTCTTCCAGTCACAGCAGCAGTAGCAGCAGTCACAGCAGCAGTAACCCAGCCAGAGCAGGGGTTTACATCAGGGAAAATGTCTCTGAAAACAGTCCTGTCTCGGTCCTTGTGGGTGTGGAGCCAGGGCGGTTCTGTGCTGAGGTCCACACGGGAAAGAACACTGTCTACATGCTGCGGAGAGAAACACGGCTGTGGCATAACAAAGGCTCAAAGTTGTGATTCCAGCGCCTGTCCAGCGGTCGAACCCCAGCCCAGAGCCCCGAGTGGAGTCAACAAGAAGCCCGACGAACCCGTAGGAGCCCCGGGGGTGAGCGGAGTGAGGGGCCGATCTTACTTCACCAATGCTGCACCGACTGACCAGAAGAGCCTGTTGTGGGCCAAGTACCACGATATGAAGCGCCTGGTGCACGGTGAGACCTTACAAGACCATACAAGTGGAATCTAATGCACAATAATCATACTAGTTAAAGCTTTGGATGATCCTCTGTATGCATTTCTACTACACTGCACTGTGCTGTATGCCATGTGGCTCATAAGTCTCTCTTAAGTGGCTAAACTGTCTGAGACTTAAAACCCAGACCCGTTTTGCTTCAAGACAATGGGAGAACTGTCAAGGACGTTGCTTGAAATGCACTAATGAAAGAATCCACTCGCTGTCAAAGTGTTGATTGTATTTTCTTGCCTGGGCAGGACCAGGACACGTCTTGCAAAAAGCCAATACGTGCATCCTGAGAGGGGGAAGTGCGTGAGCGGCGTGCAGAAACAAAAAACAGACTTTACAGGAGCTACAGTACATGCTGTACCCATCAACATCCGTAGAAGGGAGTTTAGATTCAGGGTTTTGACGTATTGAAGTATTTTGCTTACGTTTGAGGCTTTTTCAATGTTTTACTCCTTACTTCTAATCTAAATCCAGAATAGTGCAAGTTCTCATCCTTACATTATAAAATGAGTTGGCAGCCCACCATAAAAAAACGGGTCTCACTCAATCATGCAGTGTATCTCGGTCCTTTAATTGTACTTCTATACTTTTACCTAAGACAGGAAATGGTGTTTTTACTTTTACTGAAGTACTCAAGAAGCACTGGGACAGAACTCTTGCCACCTCTGGTAAATGACCACTACAACATAACATCATTACCTGTTGTGCTTAGTTTAATTGTAAAAGTAGGTCATGCATTATTTTTTTCAGATAACATGTCACACAGCCCAGGGTGATCACATTGGATTTCAGTGTTATTCCATATGGCCTACTTGCACGTGTCCTTATTTGCAGCCAGTACTTATTGCTAACTACAAAGCACACATTATAAAGTCAATATGATTGTGCTAAAGTTGGTGAGATCACTGTACTCCTGCTACGTCCTGCGAACACGATACAAGTGTTGTGCACAAAGTTGCTTGGGCCTGATTTTTTTACAGACTGTTGGCTCGTTGTGCTCTTTTTGGAAATTCTTGCTTAACCAAAGCCGTGTCCGTTTACATATTGACTGCGAAACATCTGTCCTTTTGCCAATCCCACTCAACTGGAAGCAGCAGAACTGGACTGTTCTGTTTCCTGCGATCCTGCTTATCATCAGCTGTCAAAACATTGTGTTTTCACAGTAGGACCAGGGCGAGTTTGAGTCTCAGATGTGGCTGCTCTTATTTCTGTGATCTGGGGCTCCACGAGTTTAAAGAAATGTTTCACACATGTTTACGATTCGATTTGCAATTTCTTGGATTATGTTCAAAGTGCACTTGGAGGATCAAAAGTTGAGAGTAACTGAAACCTGAAACAAAACAATGAAGTTGTATTTTTTTATTTTTCACTCTTGAAATGAAATGAATACAAATCTCACTTGAAATTTCAGTTGAAATCCCACTGTGCTTCAATTTGATATGACCGGACTTTCATATTAGCAGATAAAACGGTGAAAATGCACTGAAATAACGAGAAATACTTTCTTAACTTAATCTTGCTTTCACCTGTTTATGATATTAGCAGTGATTGTTGTATTTCTAAACACATGGGCAGAAAGATTGTTATAACTTGCAACAAGATTATTTTGCTGTTTGTAAAGAAAATCTATGCCGGGTTGCAGGGACATCAGTCTGAGCAGAGACGCCCAGACTTTCCAATCGACGCACACTTTTGGCAGGTTGCAGCCACTAATATTGGGATTGAGATCAATCATGCACTCATCCCCAGGCTTCTACTCTGACCTTGTTGAAATCCAGATTGAAAACAGTTCTGTTTCGCTGTGCAGACGACAGAAGTATTGTATCTTCAAAATGTTAATGCACTGTGATTATTTATGATTTTAATGTCTCGTGTGAATGTTTCTTCTCTTGTTTGGTTCAGCACTTTGCCTTGTCTATAAACTGTGCTATACAAACAAACATGCCTTTCCTTGCCTGTTGATATAATTATTCTCTATCTACATTCCTTTTCTTTCAGAGCTGATTCCACCAGGAGCGTGCAGCGTTCTCAACCCCTCTGCTATTTACTCCAACAATGAAGTGAGCCTGGCGGAGGTGGACATCTATGGCTTTGATTACGACTACACGTTGGCCCTGTATTCAAACGCGCTGCACACCATGATCTACAACGCGGCTCGAGGCTTTCTTATTGACCACTTCAAGGTACTTTTGATCCTCTACATTTTTAACACAGAGAACAACCGATGCTTATCTGATGGCAATACAACAGCTTTCTTGTGCTTGGTTTAACAGTATCCTCAAGGCATCTACAAATACGACTACATTCCCAACTTTGCCGCCAGAGGTCTTCACTATGACATACAAAAGGTGCATTTTCCCTCCATTCATGAAACTGCCTAATAGTTTATTATCGCTCTATAATGTTGTCCTTTTATCTGTTTTAGGGGCTTTTTATGAAAATTGATGCATTTCACTACATTCAACCGGGAACAGTTTACAGGTAATATTTTTGATGACTCTGTTTGTAAAATCAGACTAGTTTGACGAGAAGCCGGAAACACGATCACATTAGTTCTCAGTTAAACATGGGGAGGCAGCGTTTCAGGTTTATCGTTTATTCATTTCCGTATTCCTGAAAATGTAAGACAGGCTTATGTTCTGTTTAGCTTTGCGTACAACTGAAGGATTTTATCGTTACTCTTTTTAAGGATTTTAGTGCTTGTACCTATCGTGTTTTGTTGATAACTTTGCGTTCCCTTTTGTATCAACTGTGGTATACAAACTGCAATTAAAAAAGTAAAATGTTTTTGGGTTTTTAAAGCTTAAACACAGACACTCTGTTCATACACATGGATTCAATAATGAACTGCTGCAATTACCAATGCTTTATATATGCTTTACGTATTTTCTATTCGGTCTTATTTCCAGAGGACTGAGCCCAGTCCCTGATGAGGAAGTGCTGCAGCTGTACGGAGGCACGTTTCACATTCCTCTGGAGCAGGACAGTGGCTTCTATGGCAAGGTAGGAGCAATGTTGTCAAGAAATCCAAGTTACATTAGCAATAGATATATAGATACCTTTTAATTCAGGTGTCCAGCAGCAGAAACACATCCATACAAACACAGAAGTACATAGATTATAAACATTTCTAACTAACTAGCAATAGTGCACATGTGTTGTACAGTCTCACAGCCAGAGGAACAAAGAATCTCGTAAGACGCATTAGCACAAAGGTTGTTTTCA
Organism: Knipowitschia caucasica; assembly: GCA_964034765.1. NCBI lineage: Eukaryota > Metazoa > Chordata > Actinopteri > Gobiiformes > Gobiidae > Knipowitschia > Knipowitschia caucasica. The sequence continues at coordinate 31,795,148 of OZ035827.1, forward strand.
TTCAGGGTATAGACGGTGCTATAGCTTTAACCTGTAGCTTATATCTCTCCTGTTTCTAGCTCCCCAGATGTAAAAACCCTGCTTACCCTGTAGTATTTTGTGTAAAGCTGCCAAGAATGTCTATGAACAGGAAAAATACAGAGATTACATGATAGAGTGACCACATTTGTTTAAACAAATGCAACAACAAAATACATTCAGCTTTAAAGTGATAAAAATCCTTGCTTTTATTAGTCCGTCTAATGCTGCCTAAAATTTAGTCAAATCATAAGAAGGATTATGATTCTAAAACTGGAACATTATCATCTCATAATCCTGTCCTGTTGTATTCAAACTTGTATGTAGTCCCGGATATAGTCTGCTAAATTGAACTTATACATTCCTAACAACATATTTATAATTTGTCATAAGACTTTACTCTCATTTTCTCCTGTAATAAGAATTTACAAATGGAGAATTCAAATCTCAATATCAACCGATTTGTTTACTGTCTGTCTATTTTGTTTATTGTCTGTAAAGTAAACTCAATGCATTTGAACTCCCTTAATTATAAAGCTGAGGAGCTTAACTTTCAAACCACAAAAATGTAACTGCGCAATCCATCCCTCGCTCTCAAAACAGTTCACTTCTGTCAAGAGTTTTCACATGCATGTATATTTATGGCCTCTATCCCAACTTTAGATCTGCTTTTACGGACAAAAAAGAGAGGACCAACCTCACTCAGCCAATCAACAATCTCAACCCAAAGAGTCGAGTAGTGTCTCTCAGGGCTCTTTATTACATTTGCAAAAGAAAGCATGTTTTATAATATTATGAAGACTTTTGTGGCCTGGTTCATTCACAACGTTTTACTTTTACATGTTTTTTTATGAATGAAAAGTTTAATTTGAGCATAGAATAAAAACAACAGCATTAGAACAAAAAGGTAACTATGGGTGAAATACTATAGCTTGGGTCTGGTTTTAAATTGCATTAGATGGGGATTTAACCAGTTATTTTTAAAGTTCCTTCTAGCTCTAAATTCTCCTTGGAATCCGACCCCTTTACATGCCTTTAAGTCCTGGCTGGTAAGAGGCAACATTGAACTCCTTGGCCCTATGCGTCCGTGCAGAAAAAGAGTCTTGAAATCACATGTTGTCCACTGCTCTGGTGTGGAGAATGGATTCTTTCAACAAACTGCCGCTCCCAAAAGTCCTCATCGCTGTTGGACACATTGTTTCGCCTCTGCGCCTTGAAAGTCATTTGATACAATGAATGTTTATTTTCCTTCTGCTGTGCGCCCAGAGTCAGGACTAAACATAGAGAGGCAGGAAAAATCTTGAACTGTCTTCCTTAATACATACTTTTCAGCTCTGACAATGATCAAATCCAGATTAATATTGTTGTGTTTAGCTCTGCATACAACTGAAGGATAGTTTCTTCACTATTTTTAATGTACTGTGCATATTTATGATGTTTTGTTAAGCACTTTGAGTGGCCTTGTGTATGGACTGTGCTAGTTACTTTGCCTATTCTCTGTAACTCTATAACATTACTTTTTTTTTCCAACTCAGGGGCCTAAAGTAAAGCAGTTCATGGACATTTTCTCCATCCCAGAGATGACCCTCTTAGCTGCAGCCAACGATTTCTTCATCACCAACGAAATAGACTACGATCCCGTTCACCTCTTCAAAGACGTGACGGTGAGATTGTGTCCAGATTGCCGGCGTGTGTTTTTTCAGCTGAGTTTAAATATAGTTTGGTTTGAGATGTCATGGGAAGACCACCACACTGTGCTCTGTGTGTGAAGGAGTCCTGTTTCAACCATGTTCACAATGTTCCCATTTCTATTTGTTTGGGAGAAGGGTGTCTTTTCGTTGTAGGGCTGTAATGTTGTGTGTTTAACAGGAGGCCGTGGGCATGGTTCACCTCAAAGGATACATGTACAAGTGGATCATGCAGGACCTGGGTGAGAAAAGAACACTCAATTACATTAAAAAAATAAAATAAAACATGTTTCAAGCAAGGGGTGGGTGTTTCTGAAGACGCACAGTAATGAAGATGCACAATAATCAGTCAAGTTTATTCATAAAGCACAATTTACACACCAAGACCTAAAATTATACACTTTTACTATTAACGTAGGATGTAAAACAATCTTAAAATCAAACTACACTCAATGTAAGAAATAACACTCCGCTTCAGAACTCGGTCACGGTTTCAGCCTGGACTTAAATCATGCCAAAGATTGCAGATTCGAGGGGCATACACCTGAAATGCAGCCTCCCCGTGTTTAGAGTCAGAGTTGGTTCATATGGTTGGATCATACTTCCTGGTTGTAGTCAGGACTCGAATGGCAGACTTTTGAAAATACTGCCACTGTTTCATGTTTGGAGAGACCAGTGAACCGTTAACCTACTGGAGGCAAATGCAAGCAAGTTTCTCCATGTCTGGTTTAGACGCTATATTTTTAATTTTGGCAATGTTTTTAGGTGATAGAAAGCTGCCGATGTTATAGATTTTCTCCAGTCAGAGTCCATTTTTACCACAAGATTTCAGACTTAATTTGCTGGTTTTAAGGAGAAAAACTGGAGGTTTCTCAGATGATTCAAATGTTTTGTCGGTATCACCCTCGTCTGCTGCTGATTGACAGCCATTGCTTAACTATTATCAGACTGTTTGTTTAATTGAGTAACATGTCAATACTTTATCTTTTCTCAGATAAATACATTCTCAGAGGAGAGGAAACTGAAGCCGTTTTGAACAAACTGGTCGATCACGGGAAGAAGCTCTTCCTAATCACTAACAGTCCATTTGCATTTGTGTAAGTTTAATCTAATCTTCATCTTTGCTCTTTATATTTGTCAGCAGCTATTGGTACAGATATCGGTGATCAATTTATAGTGTGACGTACACAATAAAACTATTCAGTTAAATTTAAACTGTATTGTATTTGCCGAAGCATCCAATTTACATAAAACTTTTAAAAGAATGTAGGCCACAAAATGATACCACTGAAGTTTAAGTAAAATGTGTTTAAGAATCTATCTAGTACCACCTGATGAATATTCCTATCTTATCTTTGGGCCGTGCAGAGACAAGGGCATGACACACATGGTTGGGAAAGACTGGAGGGACTTCTTCGACGTCGTTATAGTACAAGCCGACAAGCCGCATTTCTTCACGGACTGTATCAAGTGAGTTTTGGACACGTAATAATACTGCAATGACTCCCATACACATTGTAATTTCAATATTTTTATTATTATGTTTTAATATAATCATTTTTAATTGAAACATAGTTCATTTTAAAACCACTTCGTATGCTGCTTATTTGTAAGTTATGTGGAATAAGCACCAGACATGAATCAGAATTGTGATATTACTGCTATTATGTTATTCATGTTTGTGGATAAAAGAAACCAAAGGGAAAGTTGCATTGTATAATTATCTTATTTTATCAATAATAAATGATAAATGATTTCAATAATGAGTTGCGTAATATCCCAATGTTTGGTGGAGTTCATGACATTGGGTTGCAAATGTGCTGTTTTTATGTTTGCTCACACATGTTCTCACTGGTCCCGAATGAACCCGAATGTATTCTTTTGCCTCTCCCGTGCACGTCCCTTTGTCCGGGGTCACTGATGTTTAGTCCCCTGAAAAGTATCTCCATAAACTACACAGTATTACATTTTATAAAACAACACATCCTCTGCAAGTTTACACGAGGGCTTCAAGTAGTTTTGGTTTTGTAGTTTATAGAACAAGAATAATATCTCTCGTTTGCCTTAAAAAAGACTGAGCCCCATTTTCAGTTTGAATAACAAAAACATACTTCTGCACTTATACCCTGAAGCTGCTTGTTCAAACTTTCCCTAATTCTGGCCAATACAATTTTTTTTGCATAATTTTTACAGTGCTGTCTATTACAAACCTATCCACCTTCAAGTCAACTGAGCGGCAATGAGGCAATATGTTTACTTTCTTTTCTTCAAACCCCCGTCTTTCCCTCTGCCAAAAGTACACCCCTAGGGCATCTATCCTCTTCCCCCACTGTCGAATGTCAAACGTTTGAGACAATCCGCGGGGCCCTGATAATCCCAGACCAGTGTTCATAAACTAAACCCAACACAAACCTACGTGGATGAGCCCCAGGCCCTTCTGTAACACACACCCTCCTGTGAACAGCGTGGCCCCTCAGCATGGACTGTGAAATCCTGTTTTAAAGTTTTTTACAATACAGACCCTCTCCCAAACACGAGGCCCCCAGATCCCCCACTGAGTCATGCTCCCACTTTTCATCTGCCCCTTCCCCCTTCTCCCGTTTGTAATATTGTCGTGGCTACAAAGGTTATCTACTGCTTTTGATGTTTTTCCTCTTGAGAATGTGGTTTTGCTTCCTCACAAAGGGTTGTGTCGGGATTGTTGCTTTGTCTAGTTTACTGCATGCAACTACTCTATATTAACTATTACGGAATTCCCGATTTAAAAACCTGAATGAAAACCTTCTTTTTGGTCTAAAATCGCAGCCATGTGATCTAATTTAAATTTAATTACGGTTAGAATTCAATCTGGAGAGACTTGATTAGACAAAACATGGGTCCTATTAGAATTGTATATTGGCTGGCAAGTAATCTGACTACATAAATTACATGTGACTCTGAGGACAATATTTTCAAGATTACATTTCATGCTGCTGTACAGAATGTAGTTAGGATTTGGCTTTAGACTCCGGCAGAGCACTGCACGATTGTGGAAGGGGAAAGAGATTATGAGATGAAAACCCCTGGGGCATAAACCCTGGTGGTGGGAGCCAGGAGAAGGATGAAAGAGCTGGCCGATAACGAGGCGTAGATGGGGAGGAGGAGGGTTGTGGCGTGAATGAAGCTGCTTCTTGGATGGAGCTTTCTTCCTTCCTTTGACGCTTGATGCGGGGCAGTGTGGCGCTTGCTGTTGTTGTGAGCAGCAGTAGGTTCACTTTGAGCGCTGTGAGCTTAGTTCTTCCAGTCTGAATTTCCGCTTTATTTTCTGCTTTATTATAACTGCTCAGCGTGGTGTCATAGTGGTGCAGTGGCGTCATACAATTACAAGACTGATACGGGGGCGGTTTTTGATCAGTGTTGTAACATGGTTAATAGAGGGATTTCCAACTCTCTTTGAGAAGGCTTCTTATAGGAAATATGGATGTGTTATGTTGTTAAAATAATCCTTTCATTTTAATGCAGGAGTGTCCGAGTATGGCCCGGGGGCCAAATGCAGTCCCTAGCATTTTTCTTCCTTGGTCCACAATCGTCCTAGTGAATTCAATCCAATTTATTTTTGCGCCAAATGTGAAATTGTTTGCCATTTATAACCTACCTTTCATGCATTTTTATCATGGGGCAGATCTGTTAATAGTGTTCTGTGTTTGAATTAAAGACCTCTGCAGCTTTTTTTGAACATTCAGCACCTGATGTACAGAGATTTGAAAGTCCTTGTTCAACAAACGTGAAAGACACTTGAGCTGTAACTATAGTGACCTTTTCTTTTCTCCACTCTAGACCTTTCCGCCGCCAGGACAATGATGGTGCTCTTCGATGGGATAAAATAAAGAGCCTGGAGAAGGGAGAGATCTACAAACAGGTGCTTTCTGTTCCAGTTCAAGACTTTCCTTAAAAAAAGAATAAAGGAAAAGAAGAAAATAGCGTGTTGGTTTTACTCTTTTTCTTTCCTTCTGTTTCAGGGGAACTTGTTTGACTTTCTCAGACTGACCGGATGGCGAGGGTCCAAGGTCCTGTACTTTGGAGACCATCTGTACAGCGACTTGGCTGTGAGTGTTTGACATTTTCTTTAAACAAGTTCAAACTGCCCTGACTGAACATTTGGAGTTGTTTATTTCCTCATTGAGAGACTAAGTACCTTTCACCTTAATTTTTCCCAAAATTGTGTGTGAGACAATGAGAAGCCTTCAAACGGTAAACATGACTATTATACATGCTTAAAACAATCTGCGGATGGGTAGAAACATTTGAGTATTAATATTAACAAAGTATAAAGAAGCATTATTCAGAAAAGTAGCAACAAAGACCACAACAAATGATTTACATACAAGATGCTGCGTCAGTGTCAATAATCAGTAGGATCTTGCTCGAATTGAAAAATCTAATAATCTGAGTATAAATCAGATCACTGGTCTCAAAGCTATGTTGTGGCCCCCTTGTGGACATCCAAGTTTACTGCGTCCACCCAATGAGAGTCTGGGCTAAAATGGCTAATATGTTTTTAAAGCTAATTTTATCAAGAAAACAACCTCAGCATTTATATGACTTAAAACATTAAACCCTAAATGCAATAAGTTTTCAGCCAGTCTATAATACAATATATCACTCATTAGCACAGTGACACTTTTTGGATGCTTTTTAACTGTTTTCTTCTTTTAATGCATACATGTTAGAATGGCTTTAATGTAATTTTATTGTGAAGTACTTGGGTCGCCTTGAGTGTTGTAAAGTGGATTGATTGATTGATTGATTGATACAAAGTCCGGTTTAGTTTCATTCCAAGCAGCTTGGCAAATTTTGTTCATACAAATATATTATTCTATAAAATGATTTGGTCCTAATAGGATTATAAAACGTAAAAAGATGTAAATGAGTGGCAAACAAACCTTACAGACGCCTGGTTTAGATGGTGATGTTCTAATAATAAAACTGATTGGATTTGTTTGCAGGACTTGACTCTCCGTCACGGCTGGAGAACAGGGGCCATCGTCCCGGAGCTGGAGCAGGAGACCAGGATAGTGAGCACGAGTCAGTACTCCACCACCCTGACCTGGATGCAGGCGCTGACCGGCCTGCTGGAGCGCATGCAGGTACCTGACCCTCGTCTCTGCACGTTATCCCAGAGAAAGTACCTTTATTTACTAGAGCTTACAAGAATAACTTGTTTGTCAAAAAACCTAAAACAGTGGAGTTCCGGGGTTACACACTGGGCATCAGTCACATCTCGTTCTTTCTCTTTTGCAAAACATTGACGCATTAGTCTCGTACAGTGCACATGATGCAGACATATCTGTATTTGATTATTCTTATAAGTCAGGATAAAACGGGCCTTTTATTTAGATTGTTCTCAAACATTATTTATGAGGGTATCATAACAATGTATTTACAAATAGTAAGGTTTAAAAAACTGAGAAGTGCCATCAGAGAAAAACATGTGACAGACTTACAATTTGCCCTTTACAAGTAGATTTGAGCTATTTTAGTGTCATACAAATACAGTTTCACCCTTTCTTGAGAAAATTCTTTCAAATGTACTGCCAATAACAAGATTATAACACATACAATTCACACAGCTCACCCCCTCATAAAACGTTAAGCAAAATGTTGCTCTTTGGACATCATTTAACACAAAGGAGAAAAGGTCGCACACCTTTGTCAGTAATAACAAGCGACCAGTGAAACTCTGCACACATTAACCATATCACAACCTCAAACTCTCTCCATGTAATGAGGAGAACACACTATGTACTTTTGTATTTTTACTCTGAAGTTTTGAAAAGAAAGATTCACATTCACCACTCTTTGAATGTAAAACTTTCCAGTAAAATAAATAATATAATCAAAACAATGGTGTCTCGATAAGCACATAGTATTTAATTGTGTGGAATCAAAGAGAACAATAGGATGAGTTCATGTTTGTTGCTGCAGTCATATATATTTTACTTGATGGTAAAATATTCATAAACGGCAACAACAACAAAAGGGGCTGGTTTTTTTGACCTTCTTTGTTCTTCCAGACAAATCAGGATCCTGGAGCGAGAGAGGTTTTACAGGAGTGGCAGCAGGAGAGGGAAGAACTCAGGTAAGGCCTTTTTATCCAAAATATAAAAAGTGATAAGTGGTTCATGCCTAACCTAACTATAACCCTTTGTGGGCCTGGCACTTGGCTCTGTTTTACACTATAGCGCCTTGATAATATAATAATCCTGTTAATTACATGTTTTCTTGTTTTTGTTTTTAGGCTGATGACCAAGAACCTCTTCAACCCTCACTTTGGCAGCATCTTCAGAACGTGTCACAACCCCACCTACTTTTCCCGGAGGCTGTGTCGCTTCTCAGACCTGTACATGGCCTCAATCAGCTGCCTGTTGAACTATGACGTCTCCTACACCTTCTACCCGCGCCGGACGCCCCTGCAGCACGAGGCCCCCCTGTGGATGGACCAGCTGTGCACGGGCTGCAGGAAGACCCCGCACCTGGAGGAGATGGCCCAGATCCGATAGTTTTGCCTGGAAGCGAATCTGTCTGTCTCTGGACACTTTAGGATTTTGCATTAATGGCCTCAACACTTGAAAACCCCCTATCCACCAAATCCTGCAAGTTAAAACCACACAGCTATGGAAAAGAAGAGTTTTTGGCAACCATTTTAGGCGTTTCTTAAAGTTGGGGTATCTGATTTTCCCTGTGCAAAAAGTGTAGCTAAGTAACTACAAATAAAACAATCATTTATGGATAACCACCCGTGTGTGACCGACCGACCCTTTTACGCTTTGACCTCCACGTTCAAACGCAAAAGGGCCTGGGATCGGGAGGATTGGAGCTCTATTCTCCAGGTGAGGATGTGACAAAAAAATGTATGTTCACTGTGAAATTGTGAGGTTCTGGTTGGTCGGACAAAAGCCAGAAAGCATTCTCCAAAGTCTCATATCTGGGCAGTAACAGTCTCTCAAATATTCCACTTGGCGCCTATCTGAATGAGGCTGCACTATGAAGGGAAAGGGCACGCTGTTGAGTTGTTACACCTACACAACAAAATCACAACAGCAGTCGTCTCGGAGGACTTTACAAAGTTGTTAATTCGCCAACAACGGATCAGAGAATCAAACAGTACGAACACTGGAAATTCAATAATAGCAAATGCATAGCAGCCATGGAGAGCATGACCACTGCCTGTAAATGTTGAAAATGTCCTCAAATGTCCTGCATCATCACTGTCCTTTGTCCCTCCTGCATCGGCAAAGATCAATAAAAAGAAAAAAACAGTTGGACAACAGTGAGAAACCTCCGGAAGGCTATATGGAGAGACAGATCCGCTCTGACGGACAAACAGGCTGCAGATCCAGGACTTACAAACTGGTGTTTTTATCGCAGACATCTGTTTCTCTGTAAAAATGAATGGTATCCCCACTTAACGGGAAGTTCAAGACCAATGAAAGTGTTGGGGTTTGAGGGGGTGAGTGAGGGGGAAGAAGGTCGAATAAGGTTTTTTTTAATTTACAGGGAGGAGTGGGGGATTTATCATAATTTTTTATCACAACGGAAAAGAAATATATTTCAAATCCTTCTTAATGTGCCTCGGCAGCTTTTAACTCTGCGTCTGTCATCGTCATGGTGTGATATGAAAGTACAAAGTTGGATTTGGTTTAGTCCTATCGGTACATTGTGATGGTTTGCTTCATGGTCCACTTAAAAAATGCTGCTTGGTTTTACTTTTTAGCAAAAAACGACATGCGCACAAGTCTCAGTTCTACATATTGACCCACTCATGTTGCACTAGGGTGATGTAGACTTTATTCTTTTTTTATTTTCTAAATGTTACAGGGTCAAACTGGAACACTCACATCACCTTGTGCTTCGGTAACTTCGTATGTACAATGAGCTGTATCCGCACAACATTAATAAAAAGCTCAAGTTTTACAAATGACTGTTTTATTCCTTTTTTTTTTTTCTTTCTTCACGGCTCATTCTCTTACATTTCAGAATAGTCAAGTCATAAAGAATATGCCTTTACTTTAAACATTTAAACTAATATTTTCACAATATTCAGAAAATATATATGTTCTGCTTTTGTGTATGGAAGTTTTTTACATTACACCTTAGATTTCCAAGAATCTTGACTACAGATTAAAATTCGATACAACAAATCATAACAGTGTTTTAGTATAATAGCAATATTATTCAAACTGTACATTACCAATATTAATGTTAATATTAATAATGAGTATTGTCAGACCACTAACATGTACTGGCCTGTCCAGCAGTAGACCGTGTGTCTAACATGTCTGAAGTGCTTAGTCCTCATGGCTCCCAGAAGTCTTCCCTTTCACTCGTGCATTTTAATTCTTACTTCAGGCTGAGAATGTCTCCTTTTTGACGACGGAAACTCTGTATGTCAATACTCCACACAGGCATGTGAAACCGGAACTGAAATGATCTGTACTCAGCAGGAGCAAAGTGAAGCACTGATGACTCAGATGTCATCAGTAGAAGCCCTGCTGCACTCTTCAGAATGCACACATCTACATGGAGTGTGGTTTGTTTATTATTGTAAAAATAAAAACAAACCTCAATTTATGTCCCTCTTTGTTGTAGAAAGTAATCAAGTTTCTGTGGGCTGGTGACATGCAGCTGCGATCTTGGCCTTTTCGACCGAGATAAATATGTATGTTATATGGACCTTTGTGTCTGAATTCAAGAATAAATACAAAATAAAATAAATAGCTATTCACAAACCCGGGATTAGTAATTTGTAATCTTATATTGTGTTGCAGTCTTGTGCACATTTTCTATTTGGTAGTTTGATTGTGAAGTACTCAATGGCCTCCATTGTTTGTGAACGGGAGCTACAAAACTTAATTGGTTTTATTTTGCTTGCCTGCCAATTCCAAAAGAATAGTCTCTCTGTGCACCAAGGTCAAGAGAAGTCATATTTCAGTGACATAGTGTGGTGATCATTTGGGGTTAACAGTGCAAATAAACTGTGATAATGGGTGTAGTCTGCAAAACTGGTGGATAATTACTGCACTGTCACAACAGCACTGGCACACACTCATATTGATCCTGGTGACACACGCACACACACACACACTCGCACGATTGATTTTAAAGTAGTTCCAGATGTAGGGACATATACTTTGTTATTTGTTTGTTATGGTGAGCATTTCTATCCTGGATGTTTTGGAAGTTCTGTGCATGAAGTGGTAAAGAGTAGTTTTTATATTTCTCCTTACAGACAAGGCATAATTTAAAGTAATCTGGAGTTGTTTTAATGAAAGGCTTTTTGTTGATTCAAATACTGGTGACAGATGAACGTAGACTGAAGGCAAAACGCTGCAATTTCACAATATGTCCAGTAGAGGGAGCTATCTTTATACATAACTCTGCATGTCTATGGGAGAGGAGTGCAGTTAAAAAGTGGGCCATATTCAGAGAGATTATGTAGTAATTTAGAAGACAATGTATGTTCTGCTTTAAAAATTTAATATATGCCATATATTACATGTGAAAGATGATCCTCTCAGAACTCAGGAGGTAACAGGGCAGAGGCTGTGGCTGTGAAGTGTTAAACTGTTGTTGCGCCCTTAGGCAAGACACTTAAGCCACATTGCCAAGAATGAGTCTAGTGTGACTGAGTGAGTGAATGAATCAGTCACACAAGACTTGGTTTTATTGACTGCTTTTCTTGAGTGTGCAGAAAAGCAGTCTATAAAACCTTGTTATAAAACGTTGTTATTATTATTTGTGATAAACATTAGAGATGAAACGACTAGAGCCGACAGATTATTTGTAACAAAGAAAGTAGTATTGTAATGTCATCATAGAAAAAATATGTTCATTTGTCATTTGTGCTTTTTCCCCACTCCTCAGACCACCACCAACAATTCTCACAGACTCTTTCTAATGTGGATGAATTGTCTTGCCAAAGGACACAACAACAGTTTGGCACGTAACAGCTGCAGCCGTCCCACTGTGGTTCCCAGAGGTCTCCCATCACAGTACTAACCCTACTCAATCTGGCTTTCACATGCAGTTATGGCCATCTTTACTTACAAAGGGGGACCCTGTTTGTAATGAGTCGGCTGTGACTCAGGTGTGAGCAGGTCAGATACTGTATGAAGAGCTCAGCCTCGAGTTTTCAATGTCTAGGTTCAACTTTATTGTTGCACAATTTCAACACAAGAATAAACCATAATATTGCACGATTCCATTAGTGCCAAGATTCACATCAACAAACAACAAACCAGTGAAGGATCTTGTGTTGTTTGCTGCATTTGCTGTTGCCATTGTTGAAAGATAATTATAGAACTTTTGTCATACAGAAGATGATCAATGGATAATATTACTGTTCAACATGATTATATTTAGCCTGTGTGTATCATTTCACGTAATTTGTACATATATGGTGTGGTACGACCAGGCTAAATCATATTATAAGCTGTAGAAATGTGAGCACATATTTGGTCGACAATATCACAGCAGAATCTCACAATGACAGTCTGCTTTGTCCAACCGCTTTTCATATAGCGTATGCTGTTCTGTTGTTTGAGATTTGAAATGAAATATCAATGCTTTCACAATTTGGAAAGTGCATTTCACTTTTTAGTCCAGTTAAATGTAGAAGCTTGTTGTGCAAAAGGACAATTGAATAGACCTAACCCTGGGCTGCAGCCTCAGCCGTGAGCCTTTCTGGAACCTGTCTGTCCCTGTGGCTGGACTGAGATCCCAGCGGAGAAGCATCAGTCTGTGTGCATCACAAACACGTCCATCAGGCTGGAACATGCAGTCCACCTGGGCATTCATCACAGGGCAGCTTTCACTACAGAACAGGCGAGGATAGGGACAATGCATTCTATTAAGTCGCCTTTAGAAAACCTTTATAGGTATTAAAAATAAAAATAAACACCATTAGGACACCATCTGTGTAATATAATTAGTGTTTCAGACTAAACGTACCTAAAGTTCATTCATAGTAGTGAAAATCAGTTACAGTAGCAGTAACATTGTATACATGGACAGAATATACAATAGCGCAAACTAATCTTGATTATGTATATGTTGTAGTACAATTAAGATAAAGGTTATCTGTAGAAATGTTCTCCAGTTGTTTCAGTTCTGGTTCTAATAATGTTTTTTTAGTGAATTTCAGTTAAAGTGTCAAATGTATTAAATCAGTGGTTTGATTGAGAGTCCTACGGGAGAGAAAAAGTGATGAAGAGAATGAGGGATAGACTTTACAAAGTGCAACCTTTTGCTTTTAAAGAAGTACTGAATGACTAGTGTAGGACACTATAAAACAGTTGTCACAATCAATCTGTCATCTCAAAATCATCTGAGTTTCTTCCTGACTTCGGGCACATGTTCCCCTTGAATTCTAACTCCTGTCAAATATTTGTGCGTCTGCCCTTCCTGCAGACTCGGCCTCTTCAAACACGCACTCGTGGCTTGTGTGTGCAGCTTGTGTAGTCAAGTATCTGGAAAATATTTTGAAGGTATACAGTGTTTTCATCCAGTACAGAACACATATTATGCAGAGATTTAGAGGGCTCACTTCACTCATCAGGTATTTTGCACTTTCACACCACACATAACTGTTGCTACTGTACTGCTGTCGGCAAATGGAGTAATAATCAGCTAAATTACTTTTCTGAGGTGCACTGCAGAGCTGCGTATATGAAAAATGATGCATTATTTTTGAAAAAAATTACAATGTGACTATTCACTATTCACTTCATGTTTTAGAATGTGAAATAATATCTCAAGTAGAAAATTTATTTTGAAACAGGTATGAAGGGTAAAAGAAATACTTTCCGCGGGTAACTCCCTATGCTACCACCAGAGGGAAGAGTATAATTTGTTTTGTCCAAATTCAAAAATTAGCGGCAGCAAACACAGACGGCCATTTCATCTGCGGAATTGACAAAACCTTTTTATGGGCAATACTTCTGCTTGAAAAGCCAGTAAACCTTACTTACTTACCGACTTAAAAACATGTTTGAAAATGGCTCCAGGTGGTTGACAATCTTGTCCATTATATTGTCCAATTCCCTCTGATCCTGACCCTTTTATTCTGACGTATTCCTGTCTTCCCTGTGGTGAAAAACTGACACAGGTTTAAACAACACGCTGTGCTTTCGAAACAGGTTAAAAAAATTGCCTGTTCTATTCAACGGCACACTGATTAAATAGAATGACAAATGAATTAATTTGTCATTCTATTTTTTCTCATGTTTCCAGAGTGTGGACCTGGATGTATGTCTTCTCGGCTGTTTGTCCCGCAGTCTCTTCCTCTCTGCTCCCTCCGTCTAAGACTCCAAAGGAGCCAGTGAAGCGGCCCCTGGGCATGATGTGATTAAAGTCCATGTCGGTGCACTTTTCCAGCCGCCACACTCTCTCGCTTGGGCTGCTTTAGATGATTAAATTGTCAGGAAATGCGACAGCGGAGGTGCAGACTGACGGGAGGGATCAATGGAGTGGCACTGGTGTGTGTGATCCCACGTCCAGGTCGGGCTCATAGCAAAAAGATGGTTGAAATCTGTCAGCGGAGTAAAAGTTTTTGCCAACCATCCAAGGAGCTTTCATTTCAGAACCCAAGGTTTTAGTTGTGACAAAAATGGATATTGTCTTGTGAAAGAATGGCCCTGACAACCGATTTTTTGACCTGACAAGATGAACCGACAGAAGAAAATGACTAAAGGTGTGGAGGTCTGGGAACGTGTGACAGCAGAAGACCTGTTTTATTCTTGTGTTGTGTTGTTGTAGTGATCACATGGTTTTATACCAAGACTAAATACGATAGTTCCCCTCAGTGTCTTCCGCGTCGCCAGTAAATGAGTTTGCTTTGACCTTCAGACCAAAACTTAAAGGAGCTATACCCGTTTCTGCAAGGTTTGAATGTTTAGCACCGCCCCTCGCTCACAGGCTTCTCATTTCCCCTACGCTCTCATCCCACGGTGCCCTCTAATTTTATTTGCGATCTATATGCAAACATTAGCATGAGCGCAACTTCTTGTAAGCTGTACAACAATCACTGATGAAATGGTACAAAAGCAACTTACCGCTAACAAAATATATAACTGAACGATTACCGCTAGTTCCGTGTCCGAATGTAGTCCGAGCATAGATAGTCCGAGGCGGTCCCGCACCCACAGGTCTCTCCCACAGACAAGTCTCTCCAGAGGATACAATGTAAGCTAGCTATGTTCACCTGGGCTTGATTTCTTCTTCCATAATTTTTTCGCTTTAGTTCCCTCTTCTCTTCCTCACTGTTGTGTCGTTTGGGCTGTTTTGCTGTGTCTGCAGTTACAGTAAGAAGAGTTATAGCCAATTCTGCTAACATGCTGCTGTGTTTAGCAGCGCTGTAGAGGATAGAGGACGCAGCCTCGTTCTGTGATTGGAGGAGAGCGGGCGTCACGCTAAGTCTCTACTCAGCACTTTTTAAGGCCTGAATTCATGCACAGATGAATCAATGAGCTCAAGTTTTTTATTAAATTACAGATTATAATACAACTTCCATCCATCCATCCATTTTCTACCCTTTAATCCATTTCTGGGTCAGGGGGGTGGCAGTCAGAGATGCCACCCAAGTCTCATAGCACCAGCCCCTCACTGATCCTCTGCAGGTGGTGAGTCCACAGGAGCTGAGATCTTCCAGCAGGGGCTTTGGGCAAAGTGGGGTTAAGTGTCTTGCCCAAGGACACAACGATAGCAGTCATCAGTGGGAGTCGGTGGAGAAGGTGTAGAGGTGGGAATTGAACCCACGACCTTCTAGCCTTAAGGCCAATACTCTACCAACTGAGCTGTCGCCCCATATAATACAACTTGTATGTAGTAATAAGCATTTTTATTAACTCATGAAAAAATAATAATAATCAGGTATAGCATCTTCAACTTTTGAAGTGAATTTCTATTTTTGAAAAACAATGGCTGAACAAGAGCAGTTTTTAATCTCTCCTCCAAACAGACCCAAACATATGGACAACCCTTGTGCTACCCTCGGGTCAAAATGACCCACCACAGATGATTGAAAGTAGAAGAAAGAAAAAACTAAATAAAAAATTCAACTCAAAAAACTCTTTTACTTTTGTGTTTACAGACTTGAATGCCTTTTTTATGCCAATGAGCAAAATAATGTTTCAAAGAGAACCAATCTTGATTGTGTCATCTCATTTCTCACCGCTCTTTTTCATTTGGGACAATGTTAGAGGATCCACACAACTGGAGTAAAAAATGAGAGGTTGACGCAATTGTGGACCAAGTCGTTTGTTCTAACAGAAGAGTCTTGTAAAACAATAATAACAATAATTCATTCTACTCTTTTCATGACACCACCCAAAAATTACTTCTGCAGCCACAGCCGCCCTGAATGAATGAATGTCTGAAGCAAAGCAACCAGTCTGTGACATCGGCCCCTTTGACCACCATATAAGTGCAAAGTAATGATATTAACGTTTATGGACACTGGTCAACCCGCTCTCTATGGATGAAATGTGTTTGCAAACTGTTTGATTCTCTAATCTATTGTTAGCGAATCAAGAACTTGGTAAAGTCAACGACTGCTGTTGGGATTTAGGGCAATACAAAAACAAAATGAAATGAATATAACTGAAAATGTTGTGAACAAATCAGATTATAACGTACTGTTCTCATATTGTTATATTATTGTTATTGTTATGTAACATTCAAAGAAGGAGCCCTGTGAGTCACTATTTGACTCTTTGATTATCTGTTATTCTGTCCAAATAAATCAGATTTCAGTGAGGGATGGCTTGTATTACATTGTGTTATTTTTTGTGATTTGAAACTTTGGTACTACAACTTTAATAATAATAAAAAGTAATATGGATATTTTTTGGTCAATAGCTTTCTTACGTGACCATTTAACATTTTATATAATTTTATTTATTTATTCATTTAAATATTTATTAAAGTATTGTCACAAACAGTCACGGGTCATGTGACCTCATCGAAACGAACTAGTCCCGTGATGCTAGGTAGCTCTGTTACCTCTATATTTACAGTCTATTGCTCTACATCCAAGCCTTTCTCAGGATTTTGTGGCGAAGAGAAGATGGGGGACTTTTTCCTTTGTGGATTTTTGTCAAAAGAAAACTGGAGCTGTTTGAGGCAGACATGGCAGGAGACAGAGAGCCCAGATCTGGACCATGGATCTATTATATTGACACGGTGGACACGTGGTGGACACGTGGGTGAGTGCACGTGGCGATTGTTTTTTTCTGCTGCTGCTTTAAAAGTGTGTTAATTAGTATCAGTAGTGTGATCTCCTTCTGTGGACAGGCTTGCTTTTATATATTTGTCTTCATGGAGCTTGTGCTAGATAAGGTACATGTCATATGTGCACAGAATGTATCCTAGGCTTTTGAAGAAAATGACAAGAGATACAGAGTTCGGGATTGTGTCTCAGCAGAAGACATGTTTTATAGAGATATCTCACGTGACGTCACGATGCCTCGAACTCGCGGGGCATCCGCCATACTGGAGGACAAGCAAACGCTGTATGATAGTGGCGTGCACCCGGGACCGCATAAACATGTTCTAAATGTTTGCCGTTTTTGGCTGCAGCAAAAGGAGAGACAGGGAAAATAAGTTGTGTTACCGACTGCCAGCCGTCCTTACTTCACACGGCTCAAAAACAGAAGAAATCTCAAAGAAACGAGAGAGAAATGGCACAACCATACACAACAACAAAAAACTAATAGCCCCCAGAGCGCCCGAATATGCTCGGATCATTTCATTTCTGCTAAGTGAAATCAATTTGATGGCGGATTTAGTGTTATTCCGAAACAAACCGAAGTTTAAGGATAAAACATATCTGTCTGACTGCAACGTGGGGTTGCTCCATAGACTGTAGCTTAGCTTGTAGCATAGCTGTTATATATTTGGTCTCACACAGGACCTCACCCGGTTCACAGGGTATCTGACTTACCGAAGGCCAGCAGACATGTGAACGACTGAGCCGTGCTCCAGGGTGCCCCGTACTAGTATTTATTAATAAAATATACGGCTCCTCACAGTAGACGCAGAAAGCTCCATTGATTTGAATGTAATCTCATTATTTCCACTGCAGTGTAGCCACACATAGATCCATGGTGTAACAATAAACACATTAAATGTTAATCGGAGAATACATTATACATATACATTCTTAATACAGGTGTACAGAGGTTTTTAGAATTTTCTGTTCACGTTTTTATGAAAAAACACTGTTTTAATGCGACAATATGCGACCGCGGTAAACCTGGATGTAACGATAAACATTAATAATACATTTTAGGATGCATTTTCAGAGGATCTGATTCATGAATTTAGGTTGAGTATATATTTGGGTCACTAACTGCTGAAGTTTCGAATTCTCTGTTCAGTTTTCATGTAGTTCGAGAGAGTTCTAGTTTTGAACGTCCAGTTATAGATAGCTAGCAGGGCTGTTACTCGCCGAGGTTGTCCTCCAGTATGGCTGCCGTGGCTGCTAGTCACGTGACCGTAGGATCCCTCTATTGTTGGTACACGGCATAAATAGGTTTTCTTCGACCTTTATACCAAAACATCAAGTAGAAAAGTGCTGACTTCTGCATCTGTTCTTATGACGTGCTCAAAAGATAATAGAAAAAAAAATCCATAAAAGATCCATTCTAACCATTTGTATACAACATAGAAGGTATTCTGTCAGTGATAAGGCTGGCAGCATCATTTGTGTCAGGACCTATTTAATAATTAAAAGTGTTGTGGATTTTGTTGTGTCATTGTGAGAACAGGATGTCTGCAGATCTGCTCTCATCAAAATGATTGAGTAAGCTGTTACGACAATTATGACCTTAAACCTGCAGGCGTCAGAGTCATGTTGGTCAGGATCAAATTCAAAAATGAAAACTACTTTTATACCTTTGCATCCATTCATTTGTTCATATTTACTATGTTTATGTGTTTGTATATGTTCTAAATTATGGAAATATTTTTGACCAACAAAATAAAAATTTCTGAACAAAATTAGGGCTTTAACAAGTTAAAGGTACAGTAAGCGATGTTATAGCTTAGCCGTAGCACTACCTCGAAACCCCTACCCCCTTCTCTCGCCTTTCCACCAAACCAAACATCCAGCATTTTATTTTCTTTGTCGCAAGAGGGAGAGTGGGTGGCAAAGGTGAAATTGGAATTTTCTTTTCAGGCCTTTTGGCTTTTAGAAAATCAGATGGCTCAAGTGCGCGCAGTCGCATTGGTTTGTTGGGGATGAACGCATCCCATTGGTTTATTTTTATCGGCACGCTCCAAAATATGTTTTATTTTTGGAGACTACAGGCATCTGGTCAATTCGTTACTGTTTGAAAACACACGATAACTTGACTACTTTTAGGGTTTAGGGACGTTTTACCACAACAACAAAAAATGCATCTGGAAAATATCACTGACTACATCTTTAAGTGATTTCATTACAACTAATTGATTATTTAAATAGTTGTCAACTAATTTGGTAAATGATAAATAGTTGTTTGAACCTTACATATTTAAACACGAGAAGATGTTTTATAAGTCATAATTATTTTTAATCAAACAACGTAATGTCTAAAAAGTCTTCTCTATGCAGCCGATTTGCAGACTCTAAATACCATTAACATTTCAACCTATCACTTCACTAACCCCTGCCCTTACCACCGTCACCTAGTGTGTGTACTTTCTTTGTATCATAGTAATTTTAAGAAATTCTCTGACGATTTTTAATGCATTACCTTATGTGTATAACTTGATTGCACCATGGGCCAAAGCAAATTCCTAGTTTGTTACTTACAATGACAATACAAACAATTCTGATTCTTTGATTACAGCCTTAACCAAAACAAATATAGTTATGTTTGGATTTGACCAAAACTGAAATTTTGTTCTCAGAATTCTTGTAATTGTAGACTGATTGAATTGCATTAAAGAATGACAAATTAACATCTGTTTTTGGGGCCACTAAAATGATCTTGGGTGTTTGACATGTCTGCCTTAGATGGAGACACAGCATCAACGTAATGTGACTGATAAAACTGGTTACGATCAGTGACAAAGCACTCATTCTTACATACCACATCAGAAAAGCAAATAATGGAAACACAAAATGAATAATGGCCTTGGTGTAAAATAAACAGTAGCTTTTTGTTGCCATGTTTGTCAGGTAGCCAGCATTTTGGATTATCTCCTGGGTTTAGCCATGATATTGTCACTGCAGTTTACTTAAGTTTGTATCCAACCATAAAGAATAATTGCCTTTAATTAGGTAAAGTTACTCTCTGTGTCATTTTGATATGGGAGGTACATTCCGAACCAAATGCTTGACAAAAGAAAGTATTTGCCGGAGATGAAGGTGAGCTGTTTGACCTGCTGTCTTTGGAATAACTGGTTTTACAAGAAACGGCAACGGCGGTCCATACCGTACTAACAGCTCAAAAAATGTATTATCTTTTGCATTTTTTCAGGAATCACTGAAGCTGTCCCCATCTCCCTGCCACTGTGAGCCTCTGAACTAAATAAGTAATCATTAAAAGAAAACTTTGACGAGCCCAGCAGTCTACAATACAAAGACTTATTTTCTTTGGTCCAGTTTTGTTTCAATCCGATCAGCTTTACTCATTTTGTTCATAAAAAATAAATCTAAAATTATACCCATAATCATATTCAATAAATGTAGTTATTTATTAAAAATACCTTCATGATTATAAAAAGTCACAGATGCAAATTATGAGCTGTACCCAAGCTCTCCACAAACATTTACACAGAAGAAATTTTTTTTATTTTTATATAAAACTAGGAGTTAAACTGTGTGTGCAAAGTAAAATAGTGTGTTCATCTCTGCATGTTTATTGATCCGTTTGCTCCAATGTTCATATACTTTGACACAAACACTGATAATAATACCCCTTTTCCAGCCTCACCCAGACTCGACCTCGGCTGAATTGAGTATGAGACCCCTGCTATAAAGCTATTTGTAAAAAAAACCTTATTGAGGTTCATTTGAAAATCAATATATAATTATTATATTTATTGATATACTCCAGGGATTTCCTGACAAGTTTGCAAAAGTTATGTTTTCTAATAAGAAGAAGACAGCAGGGGGTGGTCTGATTTGTTCTCATCGTTTTTGTTTACAAGTCTCTTTCTCCTCCGTCTTTACTCAGATGCTGTGAGGGGACAATCTTACTTCTCAGTTTCAGGATGCAACGATACATTTATAATAAGAGCCAAAAGTGCATTTGCTGTGAAGGGGGAGAACCTTGTAGTTTGTTTCTTACCGCATGTTGCGGCCTGCGTGTCATTTATGTTATGAAGCTTAGTCTCTTCTATGAGTGTGCACAAGGGCAAGTCTCTGTAGGAGGGTCTAGTCTGAAAGTGGCAGCTTCCTTCATGGAACCAGCTTTAAGGATTGTGTGAGTGTGTTCTTGACTTCACTCTCTGTGTCTGTGTCCAAACCAGGTTTTGTTTACTTTATCTATATTTTTTCTTGGACCAATCTTACATGAAATTATGTATTTGTTTATTTTTTCCTCAAAAGGGCAACGTGAGTGGAGAAGGGCAGTTTCCCGGGCAACCAGAGCTACCCCCTTGTGCCCGTCCCTGCATGTAAGCATCACTATCCCCTATCACTGAGAAAGTCGTTGGGTTGTAATTCCAGAAAACAGATATATCATTGTTATTATTTGTTATTGTTATTATTATATTATTATTATTGTTATTATTAATATTGTTATTATTTATGGTAAAACTCCCAGCGAGTCAAAGAGAAAGAAAGACAACATAATGAATTTCCCACGCTGCTGTCATTTATTTGTATCATATGTTCTGATTCTATCTTTTTTCTCTAATCTTCTTCCAGTGTTTTGATATCTTTGTTTTCCTTTTACAGCTGCACGGAACCTTCCCTGATAACACCGTCACTTGTTTGTTTGTTGTGTGAAAGAGGAAGCAGTCACCAGCGGTATGTGACGGCGAGACCTGGATACTTTGGTACTCTCCCATCTCAGTTTTATCTTGTACATGTTATTTGTGTAGGTTTAGATTATCTAACATTCTACTGCTTAATAGTACTTTTACTTTAAAAAATACTGTATTCCGTATATGAATGTTCTGTTTTTCCGTTCTTAGATCTCCAGGTATAGAACCAATAGTTTATTTTCTACAACTCTGAATCATACTTGAGTAATTTACCAAATAAAA
Source organism: Knipowitschia caucasica (assembly GCA_964034765.1). Classification (NCBI taxonomy): domain Eukaryota; kingdom Metazoa; phylum Chordata; class Actinopteri; order Gobiiformes; family Gobiidae; genus Knipowitschia; species Knipowitschia caucasica. The sequence continues at coordinate 31,817,092 of OZ035827.1, forward strand.
CTAAACTAATACGAAGTACACATATACAGCACAGTAAGCACGACTGCTGAGCCTCCACAATTCATGTTTGGGTTTTGTTTTATCATATTATTGAGTCGTTTGTTGTTTTGTCGACTGGACAGGACTAATTTTTTACCAATATTTATTCATATTTGAGCCGATAATTTTCTATATATAGACACAAGTCCAAAGTCCAATCCGAAATGTCATCATTCATGATAGAATTTTTGGTAGTATTGTTGACCCAGAGTTTCTCAGAATTTGGTGTGAAACAGAATAAAAGGTTGAGCCCTTGAACTTCATAAGAGATAGAAGAATACTGAAATCAAGAATAGGAATAACTAATAGAAGATGTATGAAAACATTTGTGGAAATCCAGTTTGCTGTGAGGGCACTATAAGGATTCAAACTTCACTTCACATGTTTTAATAACCATGAACCCATTGATGTGGACTTGTTTAAACTTTTCTGCACCGATATCTTCTTCACCTTTTTATTACTACTGCAGGCGTGTCCCAGTGTTGTTCTGCTCATACTATACTCCCAATATTTGAAACGAGTAGTCACCCAGTGTGCTGCGAGCGAGCCACAGCCCGGGGAAGAGGCAAAGGCATTAGTCTGCAGTCGGATAGTCTGGTCCCAGGGAGGAGGAGGGGGAGGAGGAGGAGTGACGAGGGAGGAGTACAGCTCAGACAGTCAGCAGCAGCAGCCTCATGCTCACTCAGCGTAAGTGACACTAGTGCATTCACAGCAGCTCAGCCCTCGGGAAGCTGCTGGTCGCCATCCGCCGGCATGCCGCAGAGGAAGAGGAGTTTCACTTTCGGCGCGTACGGCGGGTAAGGGGGAAAAAAAACAACACCGTATCGCCATGACAACCACACCTAGAGGCAGGCTGCTCTCGCTCTCTCGATGTCTCTTGGATGAATGACTGCGCGAAATCGGGGCTTGTTTTGATCCGGCTGCGTTCATTGTTATAGATGCTGCCGCTGCTGAGGTTGCGATACATCTGTGAGTGTTGTGGCTGATTACTATCCACAACAGAGCAGCGTGGTGTTGTTCCCGACTGTGCAGCAAACGCCTGGATGGCTGCATAGTTTCACAAGTGCGTTCTGTTCTGTGATGGTCTGGTATGAGTTTCAGAAATGTAAATAAGATAAGGTGACACAAGGTTCAGGTTTCCGGAAGACATCCCGCGGCAGGGTCTTGAGTTATGATGAACGAAGGTGTTTTATTGACTGAGACTGACCCTGCGCTTGTAAAATTAATACACATGGGACACACACAGTGGCATGCAGCGGCTGTTATTAAGTTCTGTTATTGTGTTATTGTTATTGTGGCCAAAGGAGAGGGGGCAAGCAGTTTAATACATGCAATGGTTCTGTTTCTTATTCCTCCCACTTCTGTCATTCAAAGTATGGTAACAAAAAAAATGGCTTCTTTAGTTAAAGCAGAAACTGTTTTTTCCTCTGTGTGATTTTGAGAAAGATCAGATCACATTGGATGATGATTTTATGCAGAAATGTGAAATATTTCCCTCACTTTTTCATGCCGTACATAGACAGGCTGACAGGGATGTCAATATTGACTTTGTTTTATGCTAGGAGCAAAGCGGCAGTTTACTTCAGTTTACCTTGATTTTGATTTTCAACAGGACCAACAAAGTAAGAAAACTATTCAGTCCAATATAATCTCGGAGTCATATTCATAGTGGTTTTGTTCGCAATACAAAGTGGTATTTTTAGTAGATCAGTGGTTTAATGGTTCTAAACTATTGAGGATCGATCATATTATTATTATTATTATTATTAATAATATGTAGTGCTTTTTTGGACGCTTCACATGTCATTATTCATACACTCCACCAACTACTGTAGTCACAGTGGGTGGGTGAAGTGTCTTGCCTAAGGACTCAGAGACAGTTTGGCCCTTTACATCCGCCCCACTGTGACACCTGGCTTTAGAGGACTTATTAAGGGTAAGATATTCTTTCTCAAACAGACACTTACTTTAACGTCCTCTCCTGAAATGTCACGACAGCAGTGACAAATGTGTAACGCTCAGGAACCCATTATGTTGATGGTTAGAAATACAGAAGCTGGACGATTTTTGACTCATTGCACATGTGTTCAGTGGTAGTGGGAAACGGAGCACCCGGAGGAAATCTACACAGACAGAAAATCCCCAGTGAAATACTAAAAGTCGGAAGTTTGTTTTGACCACTTTCCCATGCGGTGAAATGCCAAAAACCCCTCTAGCCCCGACATGCCATTAGGACCTGGGGTTAAATACCAGGTCTGCAGCATGAAAACCCCTTCAGTGATTACTATACTGCTGTGCGAGTGACAGTTTCCTCGTACTGTCACATATGTCAACATGTGTGCTTCATTTTCAGCGTTTTTCTTTGACACATGTTAGAGCAGGGGGAAGCTCAAGTTGAGAGTCAGCACATGGCACATGGACGGATGGTCAGGAGGTGAACAGGTGCCCAGGGTCACACTGTCTGGGTAAAGTATTCTCATAGACACAAGTGGGGGGCATTGTAAATACCTCTGGGCTGAAGGAGGAGACGAGGGGAAAGTATATTTGGATGTCTCAAAACGCATACATTTTAAATCAAGATTGAATCCTTATTTGTGTCTATGTTTCAAATGGAGTAAGCCTTAATCGGATGCTAGTGCAGGAAGCATCAGGTTATTCTGTCATTCTCAAAAAGCATGGAGGTTTCAGACACAATACATTTACCTACTCATTCTTCTTTCACAAATTTCCCCAAATTCTTTTCTAATCTTTGCTTTTCCTACTTTTCTGTGAGTCTGTGAGTTGTGTTTAGCAGATCTGAAAAATACACAAAATGTAGATTGTGTTTACTGATATTTGAATCACTATTATCGCATTAGCATATTTATAAGCCGTTGGTGCAATTCACAATGATCAAAATTGCATTCATATTTTTATAAAGTAAAAAAAATAACCTACCGGGGATCTTTTACCCAATTGCCTTTGTTTAATTGAGTAATTTAATCAATCAAAAATAATGACATGTATGATTAATGTTGAGCAAAGTTTTGGACTTGACCGACCTGGATTCCTGACACATTGTTTGAGAACCTGTTTTTTACACAGAGAATAGAATACTAAGAGCTGTGCAGTGTTTTTGTCCATATAGAGTTACAAGTTACAGTTGAGAGTTATTGGAAAAGGGAAGAGATACCACATGCAACATGAAGCAAATACAATTGTGTCTTTTTTTATTTTCAAATCCAAGGCGAGTCTCAAAGCTCAAGTCACACTATCGTCCCCTGCTATTTGTGAAACTGCAGTCAGTCACTTTCTTTATAGTTTGTTGTAAATGATTAATGGGTGAAAAGATGAAACGATCAGGGATTAATACATTTCCCAAATACATTTTTGTTTGCCCCGGTTTTCAGATTTGTACAAGGAACATAGAAATATGACTTTAAATTTCAACAAAAGGACTACCATCTTGTTCTTCTTAAAACTTGGTATTTTTTGTTAGCTGTCAGTGTTTCCCCATATATACATTTGTAACCATACATTTGTAATGGTATTTTGCTATTATATTATGATAGCAATAAACCAATGTCCAATAATTGACTACAAAAAGACATTTCTACCTTGAAGTACTATTAAATGGACCTTTTACTGAAACCATCACTAATATCCCCAAACAGTCCCCAGACCCCGGTTGAGAATGATTGACTTATGACTTTAAGATTTTTATTATACATGTGGAATTCAAAATATACCGTACAATATAGTCATGCTTATATAACATTCAAAAAGATGAGCTGGAAACAAACCTTGCACACTGATGTTTTCGCTCCTGATCCCTCGAGGCATTAAGTAATAACCTCTAAAAAAGACACAATTTCTAGCATTAGCCCCAAACCCCTGTTTGTAACCGAATCAAATCCACACGTGAAAGCTGTGCCTTTAGAAATAATAACAGGAAATTGGTCGTTTAAAGCAGTCAGTCAAACTGTGAAATAAAGCGGCAACAAAGAACATTTATCTTTAGACCTTTACCTATAAGTGAATAGATTGAAATAAACAATTGGCAAATGAGATTTTTCTCATCAAACATTTCGTTCTTGAAATGAGACATGATGTATTTAACACTGTAAAAACATTGAGACGATAAGTGTTTTTTTATAGTCAGACCTTTTTAATGCCAGACAAATACAATTTCCGTTTCACCCCTTTTTGAGCAAATTCTTTCAAATGTATTGGCAATAACAAAACATGTTGAAAATTGTAGCTCAAGGAATATAAGTTTTTGACATGGTTTCAAAACTGAGATATCTGTTTTTACAAACTCCTTAAATACAACTACTCCTGAGATGATGAATGGAATCCTGAGTCTGAGCGCAGCCTACAGAGCAGTGTCTATATAAACCATTATTGTCCAACTTGAACTGGTCCCTAGTTGCAGTTGTCACGTTCCTTGTGACTGGCCTCTGTAGCCTCCTGCTCTCAGCCCTACAGGCCACAATGCAAACAATGCCTGTATGTTAGTGTCCAGTGAAAGAATGTGCTCCATTCAGTTCCAAAACAACTGAGTGGAACAAACACATCGTGGTCAGCTGACTCCAAGAGTGTTTTAAGTCTTTCCCTTTTACTATGATATTTGAACAGTCATGATTCCTGCAGCAGTCACGGAAAGTTTAGATTTTTGGATTTGTAGATGTTCAATTGAAATAAAACAATAGGGACTGACTAAATTATTAAAGGAATAGTTCACCGTTTTTAAATACTGACATATGTTCTTACCTTACCTTAGACTAGTTAATACGTACTTGTATGGTCTTAGTCCGTGCGCTCTGTCATGCAAACGGAGCAAAAACGGGAGCACAAACGCAGCCTCCTCTGTATACTGTGTAGGACCAAAAGGTAGCTCCCGCTAGAAGCTACCAAACTCTTCCAAGTGTTCCCTATTAAATGTATATAGTTACGTGACGTGTTACACTGCAAAGTATAGTAACACAGAAATGTAACAGTCGATTTTCTAAGCGGATAAAACGGGTACTATATTGTGAGGCGTAGTAATCTGAGGAGCGCTACGTCCGCGCACTAACTTCTCTCCGGAGACTTCTCTCTCGCTGCTGTGTACTACAAGTCACGCTGCTTCTATTGACGGAAGTGAGCGAGAGAGAAGTCTCCGGAGAGAAGTTAGTGCGCGGACGTAGCGCTCCTCAGATTACTACGCCTCACAATATAGTACCCGTTTTATCCGCTGAGAAAATCGACTGTTACATTTCTGTGTTACTATACTTTGCAGTGTAACACGTCACGTAACTATATACATTTAATAGGGAACACTTGGAAGAGTTTGGTAGCTTCTAGCAGGAGCGGCACGGTGGCTGAGTGGATAGCACTTTCGCCTCTCAGCAAGAAGGTCCTGGGTTCGAATCCCGGCCGGACCAGGGCCTTTCTGAGTGGAGTTTGCATGTTCTCCCCGTGTCTGCGTAGGTTTCCTCTGGGTACTCCGGTTTCCCCTACCACTAAAAACATGCACAATAGTTCTGGCATGCGCCTCCTGTACTGGCGACCCCGCTCCCATCTCTGTGTGGAGTGAGAGACAAATGCCCAAAAATAATAACAATTGTAAACCGCTTTGTGACTCTGGTCTGTGAAATTCGGTATATAAATAAAGATTACCTACTTACTTACTACCTTTTGGTCCTACACAGTATACAGAGGAGGCTGCGTTTGTGCTCCCGTTTTTGCTCCGTTTGCATGACAGAGCGCACGGACTAAGACCAGACAGGTACGTATTAACTAGTCTAAGGTAAGGTAAGAACATATGTCAGTATGTAAAAACGGTGAACTATTCCTTTAACATCCATGGACCAATGGCTCCTGTGTGTTATTATTGCATTCCTGTGTTCAAACTGTTTGATTCTCTGATCTGTCGTTGGTGAATCGACAACTTTGTAAAGTTCTCTTGAGACGAGTGCGGTTGTGATTTAGGGCTTTACAAACATATATTTAATTGAATTGAATTGATTACGTTTACAAATTCATTACAATTAAAGCTGTGGTACCGAACCTTCAAACTACAAAAAAATCGAATGAGTTCCTTGCTTCAATCATGACATTTTTTTGAGTTGAGTCTGATTTTTTCATATATATTTTATCTTCACTGTTGGGAAAGGAAAAAAATATTATTTATGAAGAAAAAGTTTTGTACAGTACAGTCCTTCAGTTGTTGCACAACAAAACATAACTGTTTTAACCTGGATTTGAACATCACAAAACAGACTGTTCCAGATTTTAGCTGCCGGCCAATGTTTACTCTGGGCACCAAAAAGAGGTCCAGTCCTTAGTTCTCCTTGAAACGGATCATTAATGCACTGAACTTGCAAACTGTCAACAACTACTTAAAAGCCATTATGTGAAAAGGTTGTTTGAGGTCCTAGAAAGTTGTTGAAAATATTACATTAAAATCTGGCCTGGTATTATTTGATCATACAAGTCTGAATAAGAGTGGGATATTTTCTCTAGATTTGCTTTTGTCTTGTGTTCATGAGAGTCGTCTTCTGACACCGATGTTAATTAAATTGTGAGTGTTTGTCCATCGTGTCTGACCTCCGATGTATTGAATAAGGCACAATGTACAAAGCAGAGCCAGAGGGTAATTCTGTCGGGGGAAAAGTATTGTTTTGCATGATAAAAGATGATTATATGTCAGAACACGTCCATAAACAACAGGAGGTAATTGGAGTATTAATGTGAAAGCAAAACACACAGGAGCACACTTTCCCTACGCCTTTTTATCCGAATAATTATGTCAAGATAGATAACTGTGGTTGACAGACATTTGGCTAGATATCTGGATTTTCTCTGGAGGCAGTTGTAGTCATTTATTTTTCGTATTGATAGAGTAATGCAAAAATTATACTTCAAGGGGCCTGGTTGGTTTGAGCCCACCACGAGACCTTCTCCACCTTCTACTGATGTCTGCTGTTGTTGTGGCCCTGGGCAAGACACTTAACCCCACTTTGCCTGAAAGATCAAGGCTATGCACTCGCTGGAGGATCAGTGAGGGGCTGGTGCTCTGTGTACTGGGTGCAGCTCTGACTGACAATGAAACCAAAATGTTAATAGTAATAATAGTTATAATAATTCATCAAAAACATTCTAACAGCAATCTGTCTTCAAAAATGCACTGTCCTGTGCAAAGATCCATTCATTTCCTTCCGCTTCATCTGTGGCTGGTTTGCAGAGGCAGCAGTATGAGTTCCATGTACACTCCAGGTCCTCCGGGGGAATCCTGAGGCGTGTCCAGGGTCTTCCGCAGGGTCATCCATTCATTGCCACAATCATTCAATGAATGATCCATAGATTAGCGATGACTAAACAATTAACCTCGCTGTAGTCTGATACTGATGCATTATTGTCTTGTGTTATAAAAATATCTGACTGTGTTTGTGGCTCTAAATATCTCATCTTTGGTGTTGCATCTCTCAATGTCCTGATTAAATTCCCTTTGTAACTTATTTTTGGATATCTCTGTGAAGTTCTGTATTAGATGATTTTACAGAAATAGGAAAAAAAACATCTTTTATTATTACAGGAGTCTTTCTGTTGGAACTTAAAAATGAAAGATTTTCATGCTGCCTGAGTTTGACAAATGTGTGTTTGTCTGAGCAGAGTCAGAGGAAAGTTTACATCGATGCATTTAGAGGATCTACAAAAGAAAAGCTTTCCGTCACTTTTTATTATAAAAACCTGCCACGTAAGAGCTCTTGAATACATTTTCAGATTCAGATTGTTTTCACTTTATCCCACAGGGGCAATTCATTTGAGTAGCATGGGGCATATTCAGATAAATTAAAAAACAATGTAAATGTGTTTAGTGTTGAGTTAGAAAGCTAAATATAGATGTTTTTTAATTTTATTATTGAGATACAGAGTTGTGATGTCCTTAATATTCACTTCTTGTGTTGTGTGCCCCTCATTCCTACTGTTCTGTATCTCATTATATATTAATCATCTGAATGAATCAAAAACAATAACCCAAATAACCACACTGTGGAATTATACTCATTTTAATCAACAGTGTAAAACAATAACACTTGATTGACAACTGAGGTCTTTTTTTATTTGATTTTTGCAATTAACCAATTTTGTAACGTCCTTCGAGACAACTGTTGTGGCTGTACTCATCATGAAGAGTAGTATCACATGATCAAAATGGAAAGAATTCAGAAAAGTATTATTTTGCCTGTGTGTGTTTGTGCATAGATAAAGTCTATATAAAAACCTGTCCGGGATAGATTTGAGGACATTTATGAATTTATTAACATTTATGTGTTTGTTATTATTGCATTTCCTGTGCTCTAATAATAATGCATCGGTTTTATATAGCGCTCAAAGACGCAACACATGTCAATATTCTTTCACTCCATACACGGTGGTGATAAACTACTGAAGCCACAGCTGCCCTGGGGCACACTGCCAGAAATGAGGCATCTAGTATGTGCCATCGGCCCCTCCGACCATTCACGCCCACACAAGACTCATTCTAACTTTTTGCTGTATTCTCATTTGTTGCTAAGGAATCGACAACTTTGCGAAGTCCTCAGAAATGACCGTGGATGTGATTTTAGGGGATTACCAAAGTATATTGAATTGAATAGATGTATATTCTCACACACCGAGCCCTGTGAGCTGTGACCGATTGGCAGGTGTGGCCACAAGGGTGCAAGAAACATCTCTCCAATAGCAGGGCTTGTTGGAATGACGCACTTTTGTATGTGTGTTACGAGCCAAAACGTGTAATATAACATGAAATTAACCTAGAAATGAGCATTAATGTTTGCGGAAGCGGCTAAACCAATCTGCCTGTGTAAGCTGGATTTCCACTTGGCTCACTCCTGCGTCTGTGACCCAGTTACCATAAGCCCAGTCAGCCCTGTCATATACCAGCACTCCTACACAATCACATTTATTAGTCAAAATGTCTTCTCCGCTGTCAACATTTCTTAAGCAAAAAAAAACTTTTTTAAACCCAAAAAAATCCTACCCCCCTCGAAAAGCCATTATTGCAAAGTGCGTTACCATGGAGACCAGATCCTGTTTTGATGCTGAGAGGAAAATGCCTGAAACAATTTAGTGTTTCTCGGGATGCCACACGCTGGGGTTTAATTTCAAAGTGTGCCGTGTTGTTAGCACAGATTTAAGAGGAGGCTACGCACACAGTTTTCATCCTGGATTTGAAATGACTAATTCATTAATGAGACTGCTGCTGGTTTTAGAATATTCTTTGTTTTGCCGATAAGCCTGAAGGTACGTCCTCTTCCAATGTTTTGCTAATCAGTGCACTGCCCCCAACTCTGCAAACATTTCTTTCATCTTATTAATTTATATGATTGCAGACACCGTGTGCTTTCCTCTGTATGCTACTTACAAATTATTATTTTATCGGAATATAAATTTAACCTGAAGAGAAATTAAGAATATATGTGTCAGACTCCGGGATAATGGAGGATGTGGAATTATGACAGGTTTTAATAGCGTTGGTGCTTAGACGATGGAGGGAATATTGGCCCCTAGAGCCTTGACACAGGTGGTGATGGAAAGTGAAGCAAAATATACTGTTTTAAGTTGCTATGTCAAGCAATATCATGAACTGATGCCAGAATGGTTAAAGTGAAAGAGAGACATTTCCCCCCCGTAGGTAAACATTAGTAACCTTGCCTGCAAGCTGAATTCTCGCGGTATTTGTGAGTTCACAAACACTCGAGAATACATCTTGCCCCGCTCCCGCCAACCCTTTTCGAGTAGAACATCTAGGAGTTCAAGCCAATCACGCGCCAGTCTGGGGGTCCGGGTTTGACGAAAGCAAGAAGTGCCGGGCCGAAGCAAAACAAACATGGCTACGCAGGAGGACGGACGCGTAGCTGAGGCTATCAAGTCAGTTTTAGCAGAATCTCCAATTTCTTTTTTGAAAGATGAACAGCGAGAGGCGCTTTGTGCATTTCTGGACGGCAAAGATGTTTGTGCATTTTTACCTACGGGTTTTGGCAAACCTTGGTGGCGGGCACACAGCGTCACTTCGCCCAATCAGCTTGAAGTATTCTGCTGCTTATCCCTCCTTTCCCCGAAAGGATTCTCCTGCAGAAGTCCCAGATTGATATTGTGGAGAACGCATTAGAGTTCTACACAATCATCAATCTGGCTCTTGCCAGGTTAAAACATTAGTAAGACCATGCACTTACTGCTTCCTGATTGGATGAAATTAATTTTAATTACTTACTTTACCATCATGCAGTTCCAATTGCAGCCCTATTTATGTGGCTTTGCTAAACCAAAGTAACCATAAACAAGCTCACAGTGTCATCCAGCCACCTCCAGCTATGCCAATGTCTATATATCTATCTATATCATTGTAAAGGCCTCTGGAATCCAGTTGTTGACTGCACTGACATAGGTTTTTGATTTTATGACGTTAATGTAGCTGGTGAGTAAACATTTGTCATTCAGCCAACTTCAGCTCAGTCAAACGTTAACCAATATACCCATGTCATACCTCATTTTAACGCTCAGAACAGCCAGAATCCAGTCAATCCGCGCTGTTGGCTCCTGGCAAATTTGGTGAACTTAAGTGGCCCTCCTACTAAAAAGTTTGGAAATCCCTGCTTTACGTCAAACTACATGGACTTATGGTCAAAAATATGAATTTTTTAATAAAAGATCATTTAAGTTATTGTAAAAAAATAATTCTTCCTATTAGCCAGTGACAATGACTTCAAATGATGTTTTGGATCTAATATCAGGGCAATATTGCTGCCTATAGTGATGTCTTGATGGGGATCTACACTGTACTCATCAATCATTATAGACCACATGCTGCTAACCACTTTCACTTTCATGATACATAAAATCATGCATATGGAATCACCCTCTGGCATCATGTTGGCATCTGCTTCCCCAAAGTGTTCTTGTTTCACACTGTGTGAATCAGCAGTGGACGGTTTCTGGAGTTTCATGACAATCCGAACTCTGGCATAAACATGATTTATGTCTATGTTTTGTTGCCGTGTCCTACAGTGTCCAATAGATAAGTTGTCATCCCACTTCTATCCATTGACTTTCTACATTTTAAATAATAAATGTGGTTTGAGGTTTAGTGCATGCTTCCTGTATTGGTTTTGGATTATGTGTTCGACATTTGATTCCGTAATCTCGGCACACCCTGGTTAATTTCATTTATGGGGAATTCCAGGAAACTTGAGAATAGGAGAGCTTTAGCAGAAGAGGGTATAATATGTGACCGTGTATTTGAGAACCGTGCTTTGGAGGAGAACAAAATACAGGGCTCCATTAATACAGGTTTACACTGACACTGTGGTTTTGATGTGATTTGCTAATATCAGAAATGTATATATATATATATATATATATATATATATATATACTATAGAGAGAGACGTACATTGACTGTTTGGGTCACAGTCTACATTTTGGGCCTAAAACATCCTTGGTTTTGAACTCTCTGTGTGTTGTTATTTTGATATTGTCTTTGAAAAAGCAGGGACAGCCAGGGGACAGCCAGCTCCTCATTGGCCAATGGTTGCTCGTCCATTGCTACCCAAAAATAGTGCGTATACTTGGCTTCAGATTCCCAAATAGCCGGTTCGATTTAGCTCTAACCGGATTCTTCTACAACAAGACAAACAGTACGGTGGACATCAGCACTCTGTCAGTCCACTCCTTCTTTGTTCTCTGGCTTCATTGTGATCGATTCCCTTCTGAACCGGATCATCAATGCCAATCAGCTCCTGTAGGCACCTGTGAGGGTGGTGTGAGGCCCCTGAGTGCCATCTGCAGTGGTCGTATTTGCTGCTCCACTGAAAGTTATTAGAATTATGGGCAACACTTTAGATTAGCCCCAGCTAATTAGTGAAACCTAACTCTCATCCAAAGTATAGCCCTTGCCCTTAACCCTAAACCTACCCTGACCCTGACCCTCACCCTCATGGAAAGTGTCAGTAGTTATTTAGATGTTGAATAAGGCCAGGTGGAATAGGGACTAATAAGTGCTTAATAAATACCAATTAAAAGCGACTTAATCACAAGTTATACACTAATTAGCACTTAATTATATGTTAATTAGTGAGGGCTAAACTAATGTTTGACCGAATTATGTATTTTTTCATGTTTGTATCAATGGATGTGTTTCTGCTGGACACCCATTTCTCCTACAGGGATCAATAAAGTAGAAAGAAAGAAAGATCTCTACCCATGGTGCTTCGCTCAGAAAGAGGACGGTGAGCTGTGAGCTGCCTGTTCTGGAGGTTCTTAAAGGTCCTATATCACGCTTTTCTTCATGTTTCACACTCAATCCTATACACATGTGTGATATTAATGTGTATGATACACCACACAACAATCAAAGCTTGTGAGATTAGAGCCATCTCTTGTATAGAGGTGACGTCACCTCGACTCAAACGAGCTGATCCAGAGAAGAGTCTGCTCCTCTGCCTGTGAGCCCGCCTCCCCCCACCCGCACGCTGACGTAGCATCACGCTTTTGTCATCACCTGTACTTAGTAATTTCATACATAAGAATAAACTTTTTCCAACAATGACAATCCGTCACATCGAGCCCTATGTCCTCGATGCACAATCAGACCCTAGTTATTTAGTTTACAGAAGTATACAGCGAGTTAGCGTCACTACTTACAGATCGAGGGGGTCCGAGTTACGTCTTTTACCGTGGGAATAACGTGTTTCCAGATCAGCTTTTGAGTAAGTCCAGTTCCATTGCCCCTGTAGTTCTGGAACAGTCTCAGTGAAGTGTCGCAGATGAACCGTTATTATAATAGATCCATGAGATGAACAGATGAAAAAAGTCGAGCCACTTTCTTCCTCTTAGGGCCAAATAGTGTGTCACATATTTACACCCATAACACACTTCATTCAAGTTGACGTGATCCTAACACTTTTAGTTGCTGACAAAAGCATAAAAACAGCAGCTCTATGTGGTGTCCGCGAGACCAGACCACAGACGCTGGACTCGGGAGCCGGGCGCTCTGATTCGCTGTTTTGATCCGTCAATCACCTCCCGCGGGTTTTAATTTATTTTTATTTTTATTATTTTTGACAAAAAACAGCATACTAATTGTGTATTGTTTACCCCGTTTTGACAAAAGTATTTAACAACTATTTTAAATACAAAGCAAACGGGGTCATGCGCGTCATCAGTGTGGTTTTTGTCACTGAAGTGGACCCGAGCGTTTCTGTGCCTCACGCTGGGGAAGGAGACAGATTGCTCTCTTACAAAAGATTGACAGAATCAATGAATAAACTACTGTGGGCTTGTGTATGAAGGCCAAATAGCATTGTAATCATGTTTAAAGCAGAGAAAAGTCAAAAACCGGGATATAGGCCCTTTAATGAATCCAGGCTTAAAATCGAGATCTTAAAATAATCAATGGCCACCCTGGAAAAGCCATGTTCCAGCTTCTTCCCTCTGGCAGAAGAATTTGAGAGTCGTGTATAGGTCTTATCTAATATTAGTCATGTTTGTATCACTTAACCAATCCCCTATTGTTAAAATTGTATTGTATTGTTCACAAAATAAAATAATAAAATCACACATAGAGTAACAGGAGCACAATGTGACCTTCCTAAATGTATTGAACTATTGGTTATACATATGATATTTTGACATATATATAATATTATTCCTCACGTACAATATACGGTATGGGAGGAAAAATGTTTGTGAAAACCGTTGGGCTTTATCATAGTGATTGCATCTCATTACTTGAAACATTGCTACATTTATCCACTTTACCTGCCAACACTTACTGTAGTTCCATGTGCTTTGGTCGTTAGATCTGCCTCGTCAGCAGTGACAACAGTCTGTGACACTGGCCTGGTGACCTTGTACAGAAGCGTGTGTGTCACAGTTTTTGGCCTGAGATGACGATGGATGCAGATGACTCCTCCTCCTCCTCCTCCCTCTCATCCCTCATTCCCCTTCTCCTGAACATGCACTTTTACTGTCATCTAATGGACATGAACGAGGAATATGGATTACAATTTTAATCACATCCTAACAATCTGATTATTATTGATCTTTATCTCAGAGTCATTCCGTTGGTCCATATTCTAAAAGAATTGGAATTGGGGTCCACACATTAAAAGCGGGTGCCCCCTTTTAGTTTTTACTTGCAGTCAAAGTGAAGCTCATATGAGCTGCCAAAATGCACTTTTTAAACTGCTACTGTGCAAAGTAACATTCACTTTAACTTTGGAAATTTCAAGAAAATTGTGGGTCAAAGTGTGCATTATTGGTCCAAAATGCACACTTTGATATATTTGATATATCTTTGCCTGATGGCCTGGGGCCAGCCCTGCTTGAAATGAAGAATGTATGTAAAAATATGACACATTTTGCGCTTGAAATTATATCAATATGATATATATATTGATAAATAAACATTGGAATGGAGTCTTCAAAGATAAAAAAAAATCTCTACATTCCACGTGTAAAATGCACTGGATTGTTGTCAGTCAGGCCCACGTTGTTAGTATCGATCACATAAGAGTTTCCTGTCTTGTGTTGTAAATGTTGTGGTGATGTTTCACAGTGCGTCGTATTTCACAGATTTTGTGTACTTTTCACATATGCACCTTCAGTCGTGGCTTGTCTTCCCTATTGCTCACAGAGTTGTGCAAATATCCATTTCAGCTGATTTATTGTTGTAGCTTCAGAGCAGCTTGTCTCATTTGTCATACTCTCTCCTACACACACACACACACACACTGCCATCTGTTGGTGGAATCTGCTCACTGTGCTCTATCTGTATCTACTTTCGCTGAATCTGAAGCTGTCCATTCACGGTGGGGATTAAACATGACAGTATAGTGTGTGCCACACACCTGATGAGCAGTTAGATTGTGTTTATATCACAAACGCCAGGGCAACAATCACGCTCTCATGTTGGAAAGACTGCTCCACAGATGGCTGGAAGTAACCTCTCATAGAAGCACCAACCTCTTCAATGTAAATATGATTTACAGCATTGACACAGAATTTGTATTCAGGTCATATGAGGCCTCAACTTGAAGGAAGAAGTTTGAAATCTAACAATTAACGTTGTAGTATATGTTGTATCTGTTGTGTGGTTTGATTGGGAGTACACTGTGCATGATATATACATGGACATTATACATGGAAAAGTAATTCTGTCTTTCTTTTTTCAGAGTGGACAAAACCTTTGCAAAAGCCAGGAGCCGATGGTGAGTACTGTACTGTCATAAACTGACTTAGATATTTGAGGGAAGGTCGAGAATGTGATGCTTTAAGGAATAAGTGACCCATTCTTGAACCAGTGCCTCTGGGGAAGCAGTGACACCAGAGCGATCCCACTCAGACCCTGTGGGAGTCACGCTCACAACCTTCTTGCTGTTATTGAGTGCAACTATGCTGCCACTACATTTGTGTTATTTTGTCTAACCAGGAGATGTGGCCTTTATCTTTTGTTGCAGTTTATTGCTGCCATGTATATGTTGAGCTTATTCTCTGTGTCTATAATTCAGAGTAATGAGCCCCTGGCTGTTAGCAGATGGTTTGTCTCTGCTCATAGTGGCCTCTCTGCACAGAAGCTGGTAAACACGCTGTGCCAACATTTGGAAAGAAGCACACTTAATCTATTATTTCTATTATTGTCTTTGTTTCAATTCAATTCAGTATATTCTTGTATCACAACAGTTGTTAGCTCGAAGGATTTCAGAAAACTGTTGAATTCGCCAACACAGATCAGAGAATCAAACAGTTCAACACAAGAAATGCAACGATAAAAACACGCCATTGGGGGCAGATGACTAACCTTGCCTGCAAGGTTATTCTCGCGGTATTTGTGAGTTCACAAACACTCGAGAATACATCTTGCCCCGCTCCCGCCAACCCTTTTCGAGTAGAACATCTAGGTGTTCAAGCCAATCACGCGCCAGTCTGGGGGTTTAGGGCGGGATATCCGGGTTTGACGAAAGCAAGAAGTGCCGGGCCGAAGCAAAACAAACATGGCTACGCAGGAGGACGGACGCGTAGCTGAGGCTATCAAGTCGGTTTTAGCAGAATCTCCAATTTCTTTTTTGAAAGATGAACAGCGAGAGGCGCTTTGTGCACGCAGTTGACGACATAATGTTACCGGGATTGGTTTAAGTCAAACCTTGGTAGGCGGGCACACAGCGTCACTTCGCCCAATCAGCTTGAAGTATTCTACTGCTTATCCCTCCTTTCCCCGAAAGGATTCTCCTGCAGAAGTCCCAGATTGATATTGTGGAGAACGCATTAGAGTTCTACACATTCATCAATCTGGTTCTTGCCAGGTTAGCAGATGACCAATGTCCATAAATGATCATAAATGTCCATAAACTGTTTCAGGAAGACACACAGTAGGCAATTAGTCATGCAGTGACTGCATAAAATGGCATTGAATATTTTTCTAGTACGTCACAGTTCTATTCAGCAGATCCTGATAACCCCTTTTAGGAAACTCTACATCAGACCTGTCAAACTCATTTGGTTCTGAGGATGAATTTTAAAAGTAATCGCTGGTTATTGAATAAAACTATAGAAGTGGGTTTCTTTTAGAAAAAGTTAAGTTCTATGAGAGTGGAGGCCTCAGTGGGGGCGCGTCACCGGCTCTAAGGCCCCGTTTATACGGAGGCGGTGAGCAGACCTTGCCAAGCTATTAACAGAAACGACCAGGCTCCTTATGAAAATTTCACAGCGTTCATACAAGTATCAAAAACGATGTAGTTCTAGTGCCCGGACACTAGTGGGCAGAGGAACGTTACAACACGACACACGCAAGCTCCAGCCCCCCCCCAACATCATTCTGCATTTTAACAGCAACAAAAATGGAAACTGAAACTAGATCTTAGTGTGGTCTTGTTTGGATGAACAAAGGAGTAGAATCCTCCTCCGTGTAGCGCTCAAAGCGCATGTAGCTAGTTAGTGTACCCGCCGCCATTGTTGTTTACGTTTGTTCTGGCTACTGCGCATGTCCAAGTTTACGTGCGGTGAGCAGCGGGGAGGTGGCGGTCAGATCAGCAGCAGAGAATTCACACCTTTTTCTTCACGCGGGTGTGAAAGAGCCCCCGCTGAGCAGCGTATCTGAGCTGTCCCACTCTGCAGGCTGGATCTTAACTCTTATTTTTCAACCCCCCTGGAACACAGTCTCCATATGAATGGGGGTTAGCAACCGACATCCAACTATAGCGTTTTACTGCTGCATTGTCTCCATATAAACTGGGCCTAAAAGGTCCATGAGCATGTGCGCTGACTTGCTTGCAATCTGGCTCCTTGCCAGTGGTGGCGTTACCCGGAACCAGAATTATCCAATGCATTCTTATGGCGCCTTTTTTCATCTCAAAAACTCCAGCCGAGTCCAAAAGTCGGCTCTTGGTTCCAGATGCGTGTCAATGCTGAGGGGAGTATTTTTTTGGACAAGCCTAGTTTATCCAAATTAACTTTTATTTTATTTTCAACGAGGGAATTAGGCGTCACTACGTCCGTTAATATTTACATATATTTACACTATGGGAGGTCCCCAGTGCTGTGAGTGTGGAGGCCCCAGTGCTGTGAAGGCCCCAGTGCTGTGAGTGTGGAGGCCCCAGTGCCGTGAGTGTAGAGGCCCCAGTACTGTGAGTGTGGAGGCCCCTGTGCTGTGAGTGTGGAGGCCCCAGTGCTGTGAGTGTGGAGGCCCCAGTGCTGTGAGTGTGGAGGCCCCAGTGCTGTGAGTGTGGAGGCCCCAGTGCGAGGCCCTGCAGAAGTCAGAAGTCTTCCTCCTCTCTCTGTGGCACAGGCTGCAGCTGCATTACACACAAAGAGCTCTGGAAGAAAACAGCGTTAACCGGACTGAGGGTTTAGGAAGTGAAGAGGAGGAAGAGAACCAGAAAGACTGTGATTTCTGTGATTCATTTGGAATGATGTCACTTTATTGAGTCAGACTTGATCTTCAAAGCTCCAAATTACAAGCTCTTCTGAATGTGCCATCCTTTTGAATGGATGGAAGAATCAATGGTGACTTACTAATTTTAACTAAACTTTATTCTTTAATATAAGCGACTACAAAGCCTTGCTCAACGTTTTGAATCGGGAAGCCAAGAACAGGTTGGTGAGTTTGTTTTAAATTGAAACCTCATCCATACCGCCCTGTAATAACCGCATTTTATCAAATCAGTCATCTAATCTAGAGTGCTGCAATCTCATTAATGGCATTATTCTTTCTTAGAGAAACCAGGGGCCAGTAAAGATCAATTGCATTTCTGTTAAAAATGCTTTGTGCTAGTTTTTATAGTGTCAAAATAAATACTTGTGGCTTGTTTATATGGAGATTGGCCACCTCCATAGAATGTTTCAGACCCTCCCACTTCAAACTGTCCACATAAAGGCCTCATTTGAATAAAAGCCACAGGTTTTCATGACGTATTGTAAAACTTAACCAACAGATGATGGAGCCAAACCAAACTGATAGACATCTGTTTAAACTGGACCTGATATGATGCAAAGACGAGATGTTTTAACATTGGATTAGGATTAGGGTTGGTTGTTATTGTTGCATTGTTGACTTGTTATGGACAAAGCTAAAAGTCAATAACACAATGAGCTCTCAGAAGGAAAACATTAACTGTTAGCTTCGAACTCATTTATACATTTGTTTTGGCGACAAACGTGCGTCCTATAGCTACTAAACCTGGATGGAGCAATAATAATAAGAAATAAACAATAATAAGTCCATAAACTCAGTCCTGACAACAGCGCTAATCACATAGAAACAAGTCCCTTCAAACTAGATTATGCTGTTCACATAAACATAGCTAATAGAACTGTGTCCAAATTCTTTCCAGCGCCCCAAGAGATGCTCTAACACAATTAAAATACATACACTGGTCTATAAAAGTAAGTAAGTAAGTAATCTTTACTTTTATACCGCCTTTCATAGACCAGAGTCACAAAGCGGTTTACAATTTGTCCTCTCACTCCACACAGAGATGGGAGCGGGGTCGCCAGTACAGGAGGCACATGCCAGACCTATTCTACCTGTTTTCAGTGGTAGGGGAAACCGGAGCACCCGGAGGAAACCGGAGCACCCGGAGAAAACCTACGCAGACACGGGGAGAACATGCAAACTCCACTCAGAAACTCTATGTAGGCCGCAGAGTTTAAAGAACTTGAAGTAGCGGCTTATACTCCTGCCTTTATGATACATGCTATAGTGATTGAGACGTATAGTTTTCTAATAACTCACTTTCAAGTTGCAACCTGCCTTTTGTTCAGTCTTCTCATTAATCTGTTCCGAAACGCAGGTGCAAAGTCGCCTTCTCCCAATTCCCCCACTCTTGCGATGATTGAATGTGAAATTGCTGTCTTCATTCCTTCCTCTATACAATATGACATGATGTTGGCTTGCTCTCACCAGGCAGTCTGTAATTGTTTGTAATCCTGTCACACTAAGCCCCCTAGTGGGAGGAAATAGAGAGTGGGGACTGGGGATAATGACCACACAGTGTAGCGCTGACATGGTTGTATGAGTCCTCCACATAAAAAAATTTAAATTAAAAAACGCACTTGTGGCCCCTGTAGCATAAAGGATTACTGAAGCAGACTGCCCCTCGTTCAATTTCCTCTACCGACAAATGACTCACCTGGATTTGTACTGACGGATATTGAAAATGCTTTAGTCTGGTGTTCCCATGTCGCTTAGTTGGCTGTTAAAGTTATGTTTGACGTCATCTCAAATTTAACAAAGCGGTTTTATGTTTGTGACATTTATTCACAGCATATTAAAACTACAGTTGCTACTTTTTATGCTTGAAATGTCTCCAGTAAGACATTATAAGATTCTGAATTATAAAATGTGTTATTTAGTTGATACATATTTCAGGTTTCATGTGTGTGGAAGCAGGAAGCAGAAGTGTTTTTTAATTACAACATTCACAACATTTATTTAGGGCTTTTGGAAAATGTGGTTATGCAGCAGTGTCAAGCAGTGTGATGATTATATATATTAAAATATATTCCTTCCTCAAAGAAATCAATATACATGTTGGAACTGCTCATCTCTTCTCCTCCTTTTTGTGTTTTGTTCTTGTCAGCAGCTGCACCAAGAGTCTGTGGGCTCCAGCAGCAAATGACATGAAAAACATGTTTTATACCTTTGCAATATCAATATTTCACTTACCAATGCAATATATTGTGGAGCCCTGCGTTTATTTAGGGCTGATAATTATCTGGATTTGTAAATACTTATACAGCGGTCTTTTTTTGCACAGTAATCGTTGCTAAAACATTAGAGAAAGTGACTGTATCTAGTTTATTGTCACATGAGGAGTGTGAGCAGCAGGAGTCACTCAGACCACACTCGCTGCTGAAACTGCGGTCCACCTGTAACTCCCTATGCTACCACCTGTGGGAGGAGTTGATTTTGTTTTGTTTTTTCAAGATAACCTATTATTAGAAAACAATGTCTTATATCAGTGTTTCCCAACCAGGCGTACAAGGGTAATACAGGGGCACATGATTTTTAAAAATGCAAACATTGATAGTTTCAGGTTATTTCAGGTTACTATGGCACTTGCTTCATTTTAAAAGAAAACATTCATGTAATGTATCCCATTCTAAACATTGAACCTAGAACACAATTTATAATTAATATTTATAATTAATAATAAATAATACATTCTAAGTCAAAATTAAATTAAACAACTTTGGTCAAAAATCCCTTCAAACTAAAATAAAATAGAGGCCTATAAACAAACTTTCCACAAAGAAAAGAATGAAGACATTGATATAACAGGAAATCCTAGAAACCCATCGCAAAATTAGGTGTGCCAGCCCTGGGGTACCCCTTAACCACAGGGTGTTGCTAGGGCGAAAACAGTGAGGAACCAGAATTATGTGTACTAATTTAGGGGAATTTTGAAAATATTTTTGAGAATATTTACTTTGGCATTTCATATCAAACAATGCGACATAAAAAGACACTAGAAGACTAAATATGATTAATGGAGTAAGAGATGACTCGGATTTCTGACGCTGCCATTTTGATGTCAAAGTGAGTAACTAAGCTCTGTATAATGATTTCTAACAGGTTCTAGAGCACATGGTCGCACAGTCTACTCCTAAACACAAAGCAATCCAAGTTTGAAAGTGTTTTTAGATAATCCAAAAACACATCAAACCAGCCACTTCTAAATCCTGCAATTACTTTTTCCTGGAGAGTTGCGGCTTCATGTCATCCAGAAAATCTGCCAACTGTGACTTTGCTATTTATTTCAGAAGCACTTCCTCATTTTATTTTTATGACATTTTTCTATTCTGGGCCTTTTGGTCTGTGTCATGTTTTTATTCATAAACACTTAAGAGAAAGGCTTGTCTTTGGCTTCGATTTCCCCCGAGATGTTGCTGCTCTACACACTGCTTTTCTGCTTTCATATTAGTGGAAATGTCTAGAATGCAGGAGTTTAACTGTTTTGACATGTGCATGATTATTAGACCAGGCTTAATGGAGTATACTTAGATATTTCTACTTTAAATTGATACAAAAATAAAACATAAAAACCCTATATTCTATACCATACAGTTGTGCTTTAAAATATACACACCCAGCCAGGGATTTATTTGTTCTGGCCATATTTTATGATTGTTTAAAGGCTTATAATAGTGAAATTTGACATATCAAAAGTCCTTAATGTGTAATTAATATATGAATCATCACAAACAAAGTGAGAGACTTCAAGCCTTTAGTTGTTACTGTAATTCAACATTATAACAAAGGCTTGGCATATGTTTTAATATAAAGTATGAAACACTTTTGAACAACATTGTATTGCACTTTTGTATTGTTATCATTCGTCATCTCTGAAATGCACACAAAAATCAAAAAATTCACCTGGGTGTGTAAACATTATTTATAAACTGTATTTATACATTTTGAGTGCCACAGTGGGGCGGCTGCAAAGTGTAAAACGGTCCTTGTGTCCTCAGGCACTTCACCCACACGGTAGATTGAGGGGCCAGTGGCACATACCGGATGCCTAGTAGTTTGTCAGCACTATGTATGCAGTGAATGAGTAATGACATGTGAAGCGTCTTTGAGTGTCCAGAAAAGCGTAATGTAAAAGTATATAATATGATGCATTAATATCATTATTGTTATTATGACGTGTGTGAATTGAAGTCGGTTGATCGCCCCTCACTTGCGGGTCCTAATGGTGCAGATACAGACGTAGGAGACCAGAGGCTGTCAGGGGCCATCAGAGCACAGCGCCACGGAGCTCCTGAAGTAGATGTCGCTGGCAGCCTTTACCCCAGTGTGGCCCCGCAGCTCCAGAGCCTTCACATCACATGGGCTCAGACATGACAGCTCCTCCATCCTGGAATCACACAATAATACGCTCCTGTGATTCAGCGAAGCAATGAGATGTTACGTTGAATGTAGTTATGCAGCATTTCTTTGTCGAGGTTTAAGTCCTTAGAAGTCCTTAGTGTTAAAATTAAACATTTTCACTGAAGTAAATTTGAAATTCTTTTAACTAAGTTCAACTAAGATTAGAGACCCTTCAGTTTTCTTGTTTGCAGTATAATATCTTGCGATTGAAAAGAGTTAAACTTCCAAATTAGGAAAAAATGTATTTCTTTCTACAATTGAATACTTTAACAGAGAGAGAGAGTTACTGTACATTATTATATGACTTGGACCGTACGCGCGCTCTGATTGGCTGATTACCGGTCTGATATTTTCCCATCTCAGACCGTTACCATGACAATTGGTCCGAACAGCGCGTATCACATTTGATATCTTTCCTCGGACCGTTACCATGACAATCTGTCCGCAGCGCGTATCACAATTGATTTCTTTCCTGAGTTTCCTCGGTAAAAAAGAAATAATGGGCGACAACTGGGAGCATTCTCCAGTGAATTCTATTATCCGGACGAGCCAGAGGAAGAAAATACAGAAAATAATGAAGAAAAAATAACTAACAGACAAGATGAGATTGACAACTTCGTTGCAGACCAGAAAGCTAAAAACACGATTAGGAAAACCAAGTCGGAGATCGATATTTGCGTAAATTAAAAATAGTCATATAATAAAACATTTATTAACCTTTCGCTCGGTTAATAAGCCGTTATTATTACACTTTATTACAGCATTATTAATACACTTTAAAAACCAGCAACAAACAGTAACTTTGAAGTTCATGCATTTCGATGTTAACACTGAATTAATTGAAACAGAAATACTATATAATAATTATATATGATTAAAGATGAGGAGATGACAGTGTAACAGTGTCAACTGTTAAAAATGAGAGCAAAGGCACTCGTTACTTTGTGAAGTAAACATTTTTGCAAGTTTCTCATCTCTATTCATGTCATATAACCTTTTGATTCTATAGTTTTAATGCTCTCACCTGCCCCTTTCTCAGTAGTTCACTTAAATACTGTGTTCAGAATATATTCAAAAACAGTTAAAAGCATGCATGGACAATGCAATATTGCTTCAGCAGCCCATTTTTTATATATGTGTTTGTCTGTTAAATTATTTGAGATTTGTTATTGTATCATTTTAAAACTACACATATATATGGGATACATGCATTAACCCTCAAAACACCAGTGTTTCCCACACATAGACTAATCTGTGGCGCACCGCCACAGATTAGAGACCGCCCGCCACAAATTGCGTTTCGTATTATTATATATATATTTTTTTTGTTACGCTATTTAAAACATGCATCGTCTAGTGCCGCCGCAGCGGTCAA
Source organism: Knipowitschia caucasica (assembly GCA_964034765.1). NCBI lineage: Eukaryota > Metazoa > Chordata > Actinopteri > Gobiiformes > Gobiidae > Knipowitschia > Knipowitschia caucasica. The sequence goes on from OZ035827.1 coordinate 31,840,905, forward strand.
TTTGACAGCGGGGAGGGGGGTTTAAAATGTGGCGGCCCTTCGTAACTCTCACTCAAGCTACGCGTCTCTCCCACATACAGAGACCTACACACACACAGCCCCTCCCCTTCGTGCACACCGCGTGTCTCCGTCTCCATCAGCGATCATCGCTGTAAGCAGCTGTGTCTATTAATTTACCGCGGTAAAGTGGCCCGCATCTTTCAGCTCTATGAACATGCGGGCCGCATCGGGGAAAAGACGGTGCGCGTTTTGTTGAGAACTTACGGTAACAGCGGAACATCCTTTCGGAGTCACCCATTTTTATCGAACAGAAAGCGCGCTGGGGTCTGGGAGACACGTTTTTGTGATTAAAACCTTATAGAGATGCCACCCGGCACACATAGCACCAGCCCCCTACGATTCCTCCGGCAGATTGTGAGTCCTCAGGAGGATAGCCACTCTATTGTTTACATGTATAAAGTACACAATTTGGTCCGCTAGTGCAATTTTCAAGTATTGTAACTATTTACTGGAATAAGGTGTGCGACTAATTTCACTTGACTCATGACCTTATTATTGCCCTCTGCCACTGTACCAAAGACCAGAAACTTTTACTGTAGAAATATTGAGAAATATTGAGGTAAAGTAGCCATTTTGGTCCAAAATACCTCCAAAATAGTCAAAACATGTCACTTTTGATCTACTGTAACTTTTTACTGTAAAAAGGTGTGCGACTAATTTCACTGGATTCATGACCTCAAGATTGTCCTCTACCACTGTACCAAAGACCAGACACTTTTACTGTAGAAATATTGATTTAAAGTAGCCATTTTGGTCCAAAATAGCCTAAAAATGGTCAAAACATGTCACATTTGATCTACTGTAACTTTTCACTGTAAAAAGGTGTGCAACTGATTTCACTGGATTCATGACCTCAACATTGCCTTCTAGCAGTGTACCAAAGACCAGACACTTTTACTGTAGAAATATTGAGAAATATTGAGGTAAAGTAGCCATTTTGGTCCAAAATACCTCCAAAATAGTCAAAACATGTCACTTTTGATCTACTGTAACTTATTACTGTAAAAAGGTGTGCGACTAATTTCACTGGATTCATGACCTCAAGATTGTCCTCTACCACTGTACCAAAGAACAGGAACTTTTACTGTAGAAATATTGAGAAATATTGAGGTAAAGTAGCCATTTTGGTCCAAAATACCTCCAAAATAGTCAAAACATGTCACTTTTGATCTACTGTAACTTATTACTGTAAAAAGGTGTGCGACTAATTTCACTGGATTCATGACCTCAAGATTGTCCTCTACCACTGTACCACTGTACCCCCCCCCCCCCCCCCCCCCCCCGCCGACGACCACCACACATTGCCTTCAAACCTGTGGGAAACACTGAACACTCTATAAAGTTTACTACTGTACATTGATGTTTTGAATGAAAAACAAAATGCATTGACATTGGAATAATAATGTACATTTATATTCAGACTGAGCTGAGTGTTAAGTTCTGTATTTCAACCAAAATCATGAGGTTAGACGTGATTCTGCAATGTTCATATTTCTGCGTTTGGACGAGGGGATTCTTAGTCTTATGGCATATCAGTTATGCACTAACAGGATATAATTTAATTTTGCAGCCTGCAATTGTGCCATGTCCTGGTTGGCACAGTGTGACCCTTCTTTATGCAAAAGCCACCTGCAGGAGTGAGATTTCCCACTGGCACACAGACGTTGTATAAGACATTATTACACAGCCAGCACTGAACCATTTTTATTCAGTCACACCTGCTGTACCTGTCCTGTCTAATGCATACTCAATACAGAGGAGGTGTTAGGCAGCGGCCATCTTGGAGTCCCCTCACGTAACCAATCCCACACATTTTTCAATATTTATCAGCCTGAGCGTGAGTCATCCGAAAGTCTCAACCATTTGGTCCCTGCTATCACGAAACGGGGCGATATAACTAAGGATGCATCGATGCATCGGCTGAACATCGGTGTCGGTAAATACAAATGACATTCGCCATATCCGGTTGAGGGATATATTTCACAGTATCAGAAAAAGATCAGCGTTATGCAGTTTGCAACACGTGTTCTAGTGAAATGAGTGACCGTGGGGTACTTGCTGTTCTGACCCAGGAGCAACTGCAGCAGCTTTGTACTGACAGCGGTTCCCGTATCCAGCGGCTGTGAGCCGCTGTGACAACAGCTCAGGCTCCCTCATGTCTCCTCCTGAAGCACAACTAAACTCGCTACACTAGATTAAGGCCCTGTTTATACTGAGACGCTGCGCAGACGTTTCCAGGCTATTAACAGAAACAACCAGGCTCGTAATGCAAATTTCTCAGCGTTCACATGAGGTTGAAAAACGATGTAGTTCTAGCGCCCGGCCAGTAGTGGGCAGAGAAACTTTACAACACTCACACGACCCCCAGCCCCGTGCCCAGCCCTCTCTCGGCAGTGTACTCACTTCCTGTGCCAGACCCTCAGAACGTACCAACATCATTCTGCCTTTAAACAGCAGCTGTAAAAATGGAAACTGAACCTAGAGCGTTGCGTGGTCTTGTTTGGACGAACGAAGGAGTAGATTATCCTCTGTCCCGCGCTGGAAGCCCACGAAGCTAGTTAGTGTGAGCGCCGCCATTGTTGTTTACATTTGTTCTCCGCTACTGCGCATGTCCAAATTTACGTGCGGGGAGCAGCGCGGAGGTGGGGGTCAGAGCAGAGGGGGATTTCACACCTTTTTCCCTCTCGCGGGTGTGAAAGAGAGCCCCCGCTGTGCAGCGTATCTGAGTTGTCCCACTCTGCAGGCTGGATCTGAACACTTACGTTTTCACCCCCCTGGAACACAGTCTTCGTATGAACGGTTGGTAGAAACCGACATCCAACTATACCGTTTTACTACCACATTGTCTCCGTGTAAACTCAGCCTAAAGAGATCTTTTATCAAAGCTGGTGTATCTAAATTGTTCCTAACATTGACTATGCATGTTGGTTGTACGCTAAAGTAATATGTTGTGAACAAGTCAAACAGAACAAACCACAACGGGCCGTCTTGTTTTTTTATCTTGCATACTTACTGTAAGAGAGAGCCCTGTGACATTATTTGACTTTGCATTTTGCATGCAGAGTGCTTTTTTTGTAATCATTTCCACACAGTTAGAGCCACTTTATTGCCAAACTCTTGTTAAATTGTATTGATAAATATTTGTTATTCTCACATTATTTTGTGTATTTGTTGTATTATTCTACTGAAGGTTTACAATAATATACTCCATTCTTATGGAAAACCACAGGTGTCAGCTCTAAAATTATTTTGGACATTTGAGAAGCAAGCATGAGGCGGTTGCAGGGATTGCAGCAAGCTGAAGAAAAACAGAAAACTGAAGCCGCCAAGAAATATATACATATATAAATATATATATATATATATATATATATATATGGCCAATGTTTTTTTTATACAGAAAAAAGCAAAAAAGCATTGGCCATCGGCCAAGTTGTTATGTTAAACATCATCGGTATCAGCCCAAAATTTCACAATATGTGCATCTCTAGATATAACACTGCCTTGTAAAAGGAAGCATTGAAATATTTAACTTCTCCTCGGAGCAAACACCATCTGAGGCATATCTAAGAGTGCTGTTGGCTTAGTGCTGATTGTGGCTGCATTAACCTTTAGATATAGGCCACGAAGGTTTCCGGAGGTATTGTGTTTCCCAAATGAGATGCATATTGGCCCTTGAGGAAGGCTTCCTTCTTTCATAGCAATGGAATCATTCTTTGAATTCTTTGGGGTTGTTATAATCTGCAGTATAAAGGGCTTTTAGGCATCGACTCAGAGCAGCAGACCACATGGCTCTATCTCACTCATTAATATTTATCAATGGCAAAAGGTCACATTTATATTACTTGTGTTAGATTATCTTCAAATTTACTCTTACATTTGGACTCTAGTGTCTGTGGAACATGAGGAAAGGCATCACATCCTGCTTTCACTGCTATTTTATCTGTTTTGAACATAAATGTAGAAGGTTTTTAGGGCTTTTAAAAGGGATTAAAAACCAGTGTCCATCAAAAGTGACTGGAAAATCCAAAACTAACATAATCAATATTGGTGATCTCCTCAAAAATCTGGAACGAGGCATTCCTATAGATAGATAGATAGATAGATAGATACTTTATTGATCCCTGTAGGCTGGGATATGTATGTATATATTATACTAACTTCATTTGTGGTCTGAGCGGAACCAAAACCAAGGGAGATTGCGTACAGACTGAGCCGGCGGGTCAAAACTATGCAGTGTGAACACAGAACTAAAACGAAACTGTTTAATAGCCTGTTGATTACATGGGGGCCAAATGAAGAGGGTTAGAAAACTACACACAAGTCAACTGGTGGAAAATACTTATCTTATCACAATGTCAGCCTTGTCACGTGCTGCTCTTCCCTTTATTAAGTTGTCCTTGGAAAAAACATGTTGGACATTATTTACATTGCTCCACATGGATGATACACGTACAGTATATGGAGATTCCATGTTGGCCTGAGTGCACTGGGTTGTGACTTTAGAGGACTTATTTCCAAAGTCTGGCTGCTTTGACACTTTTATTGTGACACATTCCTTTCCCACTCTTGACATCATTATACCCTCTGTTATAACTGTTATGTAATGTAAAATATAATTATGGTTTAATATATTAGGCATGAACCAAATAGATATAAAAGAAGACATTTAATGATGCTAAACATAACAAACTGAACAGAGACAGGAGAAAATAAAAAGCTACTGTACATGGTGTTGTCAGAGAGAGTCCACAGAGAGAGTCCACAGTTAAATTATTATTATAATTGTTATTATCAAAAAAGTTAAGATATTCTTTATTCGTCCCACAGTGGGGAAATCTCAGTGTTGCATCACCAGTTACAGAACAGTAGGAATAAGGAGCACACAGATAAGTGAACAATATCTCCATACTAAATCAAAATAAAATCTCTAACTTTAGCAAAATAAAGAAGCAAGAATGGCCAATTTTGAGGGACCATCGATACCAGAGCCTTAAGAATATTCATCCTAAAAAACCAAATATTTATAAATAGACTAAACACTATACTATTCTATACATTTTACTCGTTCAATGTATTACAACTTGGAGAGGAGTGGATAAGACAGTCTGTATGCATCTGTAACACTATACATTCTCTGCTATGGGTTTACTTTGCTCTCTCCTTACTGCACCAAGCAACCTGATTATTCTTAATCTCCAGGATCCATGCGTTTAATTTGTTTAGTCTTATCACCTAATCCCACAAAGTCCATGCAATAACTTTGAACAGTATATGCTGAATCGGGCTATCTGTTCTTTCTGTTACCTTGTTATTGATCCACAAACACACGATCAATATAAGAACTACGAGAACTCTGCAAGAATGTACTTTTACCCATTTTATCGTAATTGCCCCAAACTTTATTGGCCAATTTCTCAGCGATGATACAAAATAAAAGTGAAACTGCCCGGCTGCTGTTACAATATGCTAGTTCCCACATTGGACACTATCTCAAGTGTTGTCCAGAGGCAATGGTTTTGGGCCAAAGCCAATTATTCCTCCATTTGTTCAAGTATAGGTCCAATCCCTCGACCTATTTATGTGGTAATCCTGCGGTATGGGCTCTTTGATGTCTCTGTTGGGGGCAGCAGGTGCTTTACCGCGCTGGGGAAGATAGATGGTGGAGAGGAGGCTTCGCTCTAATTTACGCCTTCTTCAACATCAAGCAAATTTGTGTTGACACCTGGGGATAGAGGTCAGTCAGCCCCAATAACTAATGGTGCGTCGCATGTGAAAGTATAAGGTCATTGTCACGTGTTCTACAGCCCTGTTATCGGGGAGAGTAATGTAATACCTGGAAGAATAAAGCAATTGATGACATGTTTTTGAAGCATGTATGTTTTTAGCTTTTTAACTGATATTTAATCATTTTAAAAATGCTTCCTATGTATTTGCACTGTTTTCTATATTTCAATGTCTGTTTTTAATTGAAATGTATTGATTTTGACTAATGGAGCTCTTTGGGTTGCACTGTATGAATTGCCCTTTATAAATAAATTGGATTGATTGAACTTGCAGCATTGATCATCTATAGATTCTATAGCCATAAACCATTTCCTCCTCGGAGTGTGGTTGACTACAGGAAGAAGTTCTGATCACACATCCATCCACTTTCACACCTCTCGCCCCACAGGCAAACAGTACTGCCGCCTGGTGCCACCATGCTCGGGTCTTGACTGGATCATAACAAGTTAAAATGGCTTCTTGTATCATTTTAGGAAAGAGAAGGTTATTTGTATAGCACAGTTCATACACAAGGCGACTCAAAGTACATGAGGAAACAAGACAAGATTGTTTTAAAGGGGATTTTCTCATGGAAACAAACACACAATATCATATTTTTCAAAATGACCTTGATGTATAGCTATTAAAAATAAGCACATATGCCAAAGATGAGCTCCAAAGAAAACAATGGTGGTCGTTTTTAATTCGCCAGAACATTAAAGCAGGCATGTCCAAACTCAGGCCCGGGGGCCATTTGCAGCCCTCTGTGTCATTTTCTGTGGCCCTCTGCCTTGCTAACCCAAAGTAGTTAGTAGTAGTAATAGTGCTAATGTAGCTGGTGAGATGGTAAACATTTATCATTCAGCCAACTTCAGCTCTGTTATAGATCATCATGAAGCTCAGAACAGCCCGATGCCAGTATTTCAGTTTGTGATGTTGGCCCCTGGACTAGTCTGGTGAACTAAAGGGGTCCTCTTACTAAAAAGTTTGGACACAGTTTTGATTCAGAAGACTTGATCCAGCGATGAAGGTTCTTTATGTCGTTCTTTACATTAGCATTGTGCAGAGGTTAAAGCTAATGATATTAAAGCTAATGTGCAAAATGAGTGGTGTTTTCCTGTAAAAACTGATCCCAGTTGCTTGTTCTCCTGTTGCCACTTCCGGATCAGTCCAACAGCTCGACTCTCGTGTCACCTGCTGTAGGAAAATGATGATGGGAGTTTGAGGTTTTGGTGCACCTACTTTGTTTTGCAAAGATATATTAAACAAAACTACTCGGCCTCATAAAACACTCGTGCTGACATGTTTTCCTCCCCTGACCTTGTTTTGTGCCTCTAACACGTTTGATCACAAGATATGTTACTGAAAACAAGGACGCTGAAGGTCTCTTATCTTAGTTGAGCATTAAAAGTATTTCTATTTGGTTTCAGTGAAAATACTCAAGCTTCATTATGTGTCAGTGAAAAACTATCATCAACATGCTTATTTTCCCAATGTCTTCTTCTCTTCAGAGAGTTTTAGTTCTGCCTAATGTTTCACTGTGTATGCCACAGGAATATGTCTCTGTTCATATTAGAAGTCGACAGTTATGTTTTCTTCAGGGCTGATGCCGATGATTGGTCGTCAAGGCGATAACTTATATATGTATTGCGTCAATATTCATTTGCAGTAAAGCTGAACATATTGCTGTAAAATGTTAAAATAATAAATTCGAAATATCTAATTTATTTAATATGCAGTGGTGCCACCTGCATTTTGAAGCCAGATTCCACCAGACCTCTGAAGTTAAGCAGAACAGGGTCTGGTTAGTACTGTGATGGGAGACCTCTGGGAACACCAGGTGCCACAGTGGGGCGGCTGCGGCTGTAAAGTGCCGAACTGTTGTTGTGTCCTTAGGAATAACACATCACCCACATTGTATAGTATAAGTCTGGTGTGTGCATGATTGGTAGTTGTCAGAGGGGAAGATGGCAGGGATCAGTTGCCTTGCTTCTGTAAGTGTGCCAGGGGCAGCTGTGGCTACAGTGTTTGTCAGTAGTTTGTACAGAGTGAACGAATAATGACATGCGACTTTGACGTCCAAAAAAGAGCTTTATGGAACCAATGCATTATACCTTGATAAATGTGCAGGCACCTCTTCATAGATCTGACTTGTAAATCAGGTCTATTGGTGATGTTATTGATGTTGACTTGTATGTTTCCATGAGTGTGTCACTGCTTATATAAATTGCAAGAGTAAACAAATAAGTAACAATGAAAAATTATCCAAATGAATGGGCCATCACTGGTAAGGCCACCAAATCCATTTACGGGCGGCACGGTGGCGCAGTGGTTAGTGTTTGTGCTTCAAAGCAAGAAGGTCCTGGGTTCATGTATTTCTCTATGGAGTTTGCATGTTCTTCCTGTGTCTGCGTAGGTTTCCTCCAGGTTTCCCCTTCCACTAAAAACAATAGTTCTGACATTCACCTCCTGTATGGCGACCTTGCCCCCATCTCTGTGAGAGACAAATACCCACAACAATTGTAAAGTGCTTTGTGACTCTAGTCTGTGAAAGGGGGTATATAAATAAAGATTACTTTGAAGGCTTTTATTCAATAGAGAGTAGATGTTAAAGGTCAGTCAAAAAAAACTGATAGTCTAACCCAGTGTCTCCCAAAGTGGGGTACTGCAGGGGGGCCGCGGGATGTCATAAAAAAAAATAAAAAAAAAAATATAATTATTTAATGTTAAATTTATAATGTTTTGTTTGTAATATTACAATATTTGTGTTCATTATTTGACTTGAATAATCCACTGTAATCATTTTTGTATTACAATGTTTGTAGCAGAGGCTATTTCCCCAAAATAAAATAACCAGAAGAGCCTATTCTTAATGTTGTCTTCTTGGTTATTATTTTGGGGGGCCACGCAGACCCGTCAGATTTTTAAGGGGGCCTCGGTGTTACTGAGTTTGGGAATGGCTGGTCTAACCACATTGATGGCATATATTTATCGTCTCATTTATATAAATAGATATGAGGACAAAGGAGGTGTGCCAAATACCTGTCCATATCCATGCAGGCCTGTGTAAATGCCTGTATTATTAAACAGTCCAAATCACACAGTGAAATGCCCCCTGCTGTGCCGCTTCCCGCCCCTCTGCCCCGGTTTCCTGTACGTGGTCCAGCACCACTAATTAAAAGTCTTCCGGTGGGGAACACTGTCTGCCTATGCATTAGTTAGCATTCATCCATATTTCAGAGTAACAGCAGTGTGCCAGTGGGAGACCTCCATGTTGATTCTGTGAGGTCTAAATGCTTAAGGTTGGCCCGTCTCCGAGGTCAGTGTCTGGTCACGATCACATCACATTATATCTGCAGCTGCTACAGAAGGACATGGGAGAATGGAGCTGGCATACTATAGGTATAATGTGGTATGAATGTTTGACTGGTTCAGTAAGCGATTCATTGTTTTTTGAACCATCCATAGAGTTAAACACGTTGAGAAGAGGTTTATGAGAATCACCTTCTATCAACAGTCAGTGTGTAACAAGCCATCTCTATGAGGCATCACCAGAGCTTTGTTTGGTGAAATGTAGGGGTGCACTTATTGTGAAATTTTAGAACGATACTAATGTTTAACTTAACAACTTGACCAATGTTCGGCCGATGATTTTTCTTACTGTTATTTATTTATAGATATTCGCCGTCTATTGGCGGAATTCCGACGGAAAGTGGACCTCCATGATTTTTTGTTGTGTGAAATTTTCACAAAAAATCATTAGTAAACCGATGAGCGTGAGGGCGGCGATGTGCGCAGCGAGTCCTTTAGAGACTTTCCGGAGCTGTCAAAAAATGTTTGCGGTCTCTTATTCCGAATGAGTTAGAGACGAGGAAAGAGACGGGATTGATGCACTGTATAGAGAGGGAGAGATGGAAGCACACGTTCACCTGCTCAAACTGTACGAGACAAGAGAGCTGTTGTGTGTGCGTGTGTGTGTGTGTGTGTGTGTGAGTGAAGGAGCAGATGTGTGTGTGCGCTGCTAATGCCACAGTGAATTATAGTTTATCAGAAGTCACCATTTCTTGGTGCATTTTATTAAAAATATCCATACTAAAGGGGGGTGCTTTGCTTTTCTATAACGGACCTCTCAAAACAATAATGACCGCTGCCCATGGCAACGCACTCTCTGCTTCTCTTTCAGATGCGTGGATAACTCCTCAAGTAGTTACGGCCACTCCGGAGCTAGCCATGCTCAATAAACGCAAATACCAATCAATCAACACACTTAAATGTTAATCGGAGAATACTTATATATATACATTCTTCACACACGTGCACAGAGATTTTCAGAATTTACTGGTCTTGTCTTCATGACAAAAATACTATTTATCTGCGTCAAAAAGCGATCATGAAAAACCCAGAAATAGTTCCGGCCACGCCGGAGCTAGCCACGCTCATTAAACGCAAATACCAATCAATCAACATATTTTAAATGTTAATCGGAGAATACATTAAACATATACATTCTAAATACAAGTGCATGGAAGTTTTCCGAATTTTCTGTTTACATTTTCGTGACAAAAACACTGATGTAATGCGAGAAAAGGCGATCCCGAAAAACCCGGAAGTAAATACCGGCACATTTTAGGACACATTTGCAGCGGATCAAATTATGGATTTAGGTTAAGTTTATGTTTGGGTCACTCACCACTGATGTTCACAATTCTTTGTTCAGTTTTCATGCAGTTCCATGGAGTTCTAGTTTGGAAGTTGATAGCCTAACTGTTGCTAGCATAGCCACGGGAAAGCCTTTGGGAACTATTATTTTAAATAAACCTTTCGGCATTCCTAAAAGTGGACTGAAGTTTATGTTGTGTGTTCTGTTGGTAAAAAGCCGTAAAATAAGCGGGATAACGTAATATATGTTATCCCTTACATATTTCTTAGTCTTCTGTAATCTGTGACACCCATGAATTATTCTTAATATTATAAAAACTATATTTTTGGGTTGGTTATTTGTTGTCTGTGATTATGCCAAATCTACGGTTAGTTAGAAGTAGAAAAAAGATTTATGAAAAAAGTTAGAAAAGAACAGTTTGAACCAGTGACAAAGGCTGCATGGATAATCACAGTCAAATCGAAATGGCCGTGGGTGTAATTTAAAAAACGCAAATACTGCAATTGTTAAAGTTCTTTGCAAACAAAAGCAGGACTAAAAACCAAGCAGAAAATGTCTTTTTATTTCATCATATTTTGAATTCCACCTGTAAAAGAAAAAAACTTTTGCTAATTGAAAGTCAAAATGTTGCAGTGTGAGAAAAACTGAAATGGGTGTGAGAACCAGAGAGTGGAAGGCAGAGGTTTGAGGAGGGCTGTTCCTCTGAGAACGTCAGGGCAGGAGAGAAACACACGGGATCCCTGGCTCCAGCTGAGGAATCACTGCTTCTGCAAAGAGCACTAAAAGGAGGGCTTGGGCACTTTAAAATATTCATACATCAATTCAAATGAGCTTAATTTTAGATCACCGCTGTACTAGACGCAATTCAGGATAGAAAACATAAAAAGGATACATTCAAATTATGTTGGCAGTGTAAATTGTGTCATATTTTTTATTTATTACACATAGTAATTATTTTATATACATTATATATATATATATTGTACATTGGGCAGAGCAAGGAGCGTTACTGCAGTTTCAGGGCTCTGAACGCTTCACAGAGGTCTTTTATAGTCTTTATACTAGATCTGTATAAACTGAGGAGCGCTCAGGGGCCTGATAGAAATGTCCAAAGGGCCGCATCTGGCTCATGGGCTACGGTTTCCACACAAAGGTAATAATGAAGCTAAGGCGGAATTTTAGCCCGGAAGACACAAGAACTAAGCTCATGTCTTCCAAGTTAATCAGTCTATCACACTCAGCGGCAACATCGTCCTGCAACAAGCTTCATATCATACTGGAAGCTTTCATTCAGTCATGCAGCAACCCTCCTCCTCCACATCACCGCCTCGTCAGCTGGACAAGCTCTTTCACCCTTCTCCTAGCTACCACCACCAGGGTCTAGGTCGGCGGATTTAATCTCATAATCTGTATTTCCATTTCCCCTTCTGCCTCATCATACAGTGCAAACATACCCTTCAGAATTGTATGTGTGAATTTCTGTAGTGTCAGATTAATTGCAAACCACACAATTCTAATAAATCCCCTGTTTTGTCTGTTCAAGTCTCTCCAGATCGACCATAATTTCTGTATAGTTGTTGTTTGTATGTGGTGCTTTAATCTCATGGTTGTTTTATGTGATACATAAAGATGAAGTTGAATACAGTTTAGATTCAGATCTGTCTGTGCAAATGCTCTGGAGACACAAAGTGCATTAAAACGTGGATATGGTGGTGTTAGTCAGAGGTCCACAGGGAGTCTGACTGATGTTCAAGTGGAAGCCGCCCACCTGAGACTGAATGCAACTTTTTAAAGCAATTGCACAAAGAATATATCGTATGGACTCATCACTCAGGAGAAGATCCACTGGCAGGTCTAGAACCCACCTCAAACACTTTATATGAGAGTCTGTAATATATACGTTCCCAGCTTTGTCCTCTCAACATGTTCAATCTTGCATCTATGTTACTGTGTGCGCTGTGTGATCTTCAGACATTACTCTGTGTGTGTGCCTCAGGGCAGCTGTGGCTACTGAAACAGATGACCAAAACTGAGAGACCATAGACTGTACAGGAGAGGGTAAAAGATGTGTGACGTCACTCATCGTTCACTTGAGCTAATGTTGCTAATTGTATTTAAATGAATCTACCCAAAGAACTACGCCAGGATCATATAGAGCAGTGTTTCCCAACGGGGGGTTACGGACCCCTTGGGGTACGTGAGGTTATTACAGGGGGAAATTATTACCAAAACTTGCAAACATTGATAGGTGAAAATGGGCTACTATGATATGTTATACCTCATTTTAAAGCAAATGTTAAGCAAGTTGCAAAAAGATGACTTGGTTTATCTCTGCAATAACGAGCCTTACTCATGCCCCACGGCAGCATGTATTCATTTTGTTCAGGAAAATCTAAAAATTAAATTAAATCAACGTAAAGTGAAAAGATAAATACATAAAAATCAGATCAAATATATGAGTTATTAATAGAGTGTCCACAAAGAGAATGATGGAGACCTTGGTTTGACTGACCAAAATGAGTTTGACTGCCGTACGTTTTTTTACCCTTGTATATGAAGGGGTACTGGTGCCCTGGTCATGCTGGCGAGGGGTACACAGGGTAAAAAGGCTGGGTAACCCCAATATAGAGCACTGAACCCCAAACATTTGAAGCCCTGAATGGTGAGACTGAAAGCAACAGGGACTGAGGAACAAACATTTTAGTTCAAAGTATTTTGCAACAAGCTCTCTCTTCCTCCATTTCCCTCATTACTAATCCGCACTCCTTTACAGTCTGTACTGCAGACGTTTATACTGTATTATTAATAAAGGTATGATTACCAGGGACACGGCAAACTTATCGGTAAACAACATTTTTTTAATCATTGGATGTTTCATACACAGACTGTCCTTACTATAATCATATGTCTGCAGAATTGATTTGTTGTCTTGCAATCCAACAGACTAATTACTAATGTAATTACTCAAGATCAATTGCGATGGAGAAAAGGCTTTTACGGCCTTCATCAAGCTAATATTTGCTGAACACAGAAACGTTGCATATACAAGTAATAAGGTTTACGGTAGAATTATTATGCGTATTGCATTTGCAATCCACACACATTTTCAACAAAACTTTATTCAAATGAATTTACTGTCCCATATAGTTTATCTATTTTCATTCAGATAAGTACTATACTGCTTATATATAATGGGGTTTGTAAAAATATGACACATAATCATTTATGAAAAAAGAAAAAAAAATCAGCATTGTTGTCAAACTGAACCAATAGTATCTGAAAAGATACAGTTTTTTCACATCGTACACACAACACAGAGACACAAGACTCAAACCATCGATGGTACCCCCATCTGGCCCAGATTGTACATTATTAAAATCCCAGGAAAATAATTAGACGACCAAGAAAAAGTTTAGTTTGATCAATAAAATCAAAGGCGCTCAACCCTCTGCGACATGAATAATCCCTGTTTCATTCCGTACAGATTAGTGATCACAGATTGTGGAAGAGCTGATAATGGCTTTATTAACATATTGCAATTTCATGTTTAATTTGTGTGAATCCCAGTTCTGCACCAGTGGCATTAAACACATATGCAAATCTTTGAAATTTACATTTAATCATCATTATCATGCTTTTATCGTAAATGTTTGCGTTAAGCAATCGCCATAGCAACAGCGCTGGTTTGATGTTGGCAGATTGATTCTTTTTTACCTTAACACTGTTTATATGTTTCCTGAGAACTGCCTTCTTCAATCGCTCCCTAAACGGATTATAGGAGGTTTCCACTTTGATGGCGCGGAGTGAATTATTTTTGAAAAGGAGAGAGGGGGGGTTTATTTTTTTCTATCGGTGCTATTGAAGAGAGGAGATGAGATGAAGGTGTTTGGGAGAGAGAGACACAGAGAGAGAGACACACACACACACAAGACACAGAGTGAGAGACACAGAGAGAGACACACACACAGACACAGAGAAAGAGAGAGCCTAGTTAGGGACAAGGATGAGTGAATTGAAAAGGAGAGGGAGGGTTGACAAAACATTATTTATTTTGTTCTATCTGTGCGATTGAAGAGAGGAGTAGGATGAGATGAAGGGTGTATAGGGATAGAGAGAGAGAGAGAGAGAGAGAGAGAGAGGGGGGGGGGGGAGAGGGAGGGACTAGTTAGGACAAGGATGCACTGCTGCGAGCGTGTACCACAGACTGGAGCGCACAGGCAGCAGGTGAAACGCTGCTGAGAGCGAGCTGGACTGATGAATACTGTTCGAACAGAGAAAAAGAAGCGACAGAATCATAACCTTTGAGCCGAGCAGTGATTCACATCTTTTCCGTGTCGTGGCCGGACGTCCTCTGCCAAGCTCCCGTTCACAGTGAGTTCCACTCGGCTTCACATATCTTCATTTCCACATGACACGGCGGGACATGTGTGTGATTTCCGCGGCGACCAGCTGGAGTGCGTTATGTAATTTGTTGTGTTGACGTTGTAGCGGGATAAGGCTTAAGTAGTGCAAAGTGATCTACAGACAGGGGTGAGAGGGGCCCCAGAGCAGCGGAGGAGCCACATGTGTGACTGTGTCCCACATAGGGATTATAAACTGCCCCGATCAACAATAATTTATACTTGCGCAGGGGCTGTAGGATGTGTACTCCTGTAATGGGAGGTTTGGTAAAGTTTTCAATGACGCATGTGCTCTTGCGTAGTGTTTAGCGAGCACCTGGGAGGAGATGCTGTGGGATATTTGAGCCCAGAGCCACTGCAATACTGAGGATGTTAGAGCCGTAACCATCCAGTCTGGTTCTCACGCAGGACCCATGATCACACCATGCGTCAAGAAACATTTCAGAGATAGTTTCCAGTAGCACCAACACATCCATCCACACTAACATCAATAAATACATACATCTAAAAGTAGCCAACAACAGCAATGAAGTGCACATGTCCTCTGATAATCCATGTGTGGTTCCGGGGGACGGGAGAGACAAGTGCAGCTTCCTTCTGCTGTCGGTAATAAGGCCCATATTTCATCTTCATTTCCCACTTTTTCTTGAAGCTGAGCCAGATCCAAAGGGCTTTCAGTATTGCATGACTTAAAATCTGCATCATGAATGAATTCTTTTTTAAACCCAAAAACATGTGTTTTTTGTTCAGTTCTTTGTGAGGCAAGAATGTGATTAGTTATATAATTTATTGCTGTCGGTTAAACTTGTTAATAATGCCGTTAACACAAACTATTTTAACGGCGAGTGTGTATTACAGTATGACTGATAGGCTCGTCACTTCGGGTCAGTGTGCTTGTGCATGCACCAGGCTTCTACCACGGGAACGCAAAAGACATGTGCATAAGGTACAGAAGGCTTCAGGCATTAGAGAAAACAGGACATTCATCAGGAATCACAACTATCTCCAGGTCACAGCCCGAAAGATGAAGCTTTAGTTATTTCCACTGCACTTGATCGTCATATACACTGTAAAAACCATCTAACTGATTTGAATGAACAAAATAGTCTAAAAGTTTAATTCAAGTCATTTATACTGTTAAATAGTTCTATATGTATATATGTAAAAAGCAATAACAAAAGCAGAGATGGAGGAGCTCTTATTAGACAATCCAAATACTTTCTTTTTGGAGGGGATTGGCTTAACATAAGAGTTTTTCTTCGTCCAATCCCTTTTTAAACATTTAGAACACGGAAAATGTGTGATGTATTGTGATTAACTGTGAGTTAACTATGATATGACTTTCAATTAATTGCATTAATTGTTTGACAGCAATACTTTCCCATGAGTACAATTACAATTATAGTTTTAAACCTTTGCTAAGAATTGAGTTATTCTCTATATATTACAGCTGCTTATCTGTGTCTTTGTTCTCATTATCTTGATTTCTCTCTTTATTCCTAGTCTGTATCGTGCACTGCTGCTCTGTCCCCTGTGTGGGTCCAATACTTTGTCCTCTGACTGTATTTCGTCTTTTTGAAAATAAATTATTGACAATTTTATGTTGTGCTAAAGGCTTTGTTAAACAACTTCTCATGAGACAAAAATCAAGTACTGCAGCTTTAAGTGGTCGTGAAGCTGAATTGTAAAGTCTGTTTTAAAACTCCTCAGATCTTGGTGTAGTTTTAATGAAGGGTTGAGGCAGCTGATGCCTGTCTTATGGCCGGGCCCCTGGGGGCCGGCCGCTGCTCCTGGATGGTTTGCCTCCTGTTTATCGAGCTGATATGTTGTTTACCTTCACTAAAGCCTGATCCACCACGTTTGGATTTGCACGATTAAAACAACTATGTTTAAGGGTTAAGCATGAATTTCAACACATTCTGGTTATTTACAAATACATGTAATAAAAAGTATCTATATTTCCTGCCAAGAGCTGTGCCTCCAAATCTCTGACTATTTCCCACCTTCCAATTATTTAACATTCTAAAACACATGCAAATATTACGTCAATATTCTCATGTTTAGTGAATGAACTCAATGCATATATATATTTTTTATTTCCTAATTATCTTTTTTGTCATTTCAAAATAAATAAAATGTATATATAGATTCCACCAGACCTAATGCTTTCACAATCGCAGTCACTTTATATTCACCTTGAATACTGAGGTGTTATGTGGCAGATTGTTGGTGTTTTGTGGATCGGCCCGATGACAGTCCGTGTCAGGGGAAAACCGCATCGATCATTGGCTCAATGGGATAAACTGTGCTGGAATATTGAGCCCTGACCACCAGTGGAAGCCTGCATCTGTTTCCAATTCTGTATATGTCAGTGTCCAGGATTAAAGAGCGATTTGACTGTCACAAGCAGGAAGTGTTGTATAAGTGGGGACCGAGTGTCTCGTTGCTCCTGTTGACATTTACAAGCATGAATTATGTATCGTACGTGCTTCTATAGGGGCGACAGTAGCTCAGTTGGTAGAGCATCGGCCTTTGGGCCTGGAGGTCCTGGGTTTGAGCCCACCATGGGACCTACTCTATCTGCTTCCACAAACGTCTACTGTCGTTGTGTCCTTGGGCAAGACACTTAACCCCACATTGCCTGGAGCCCCCGCTGAAAGACCAAGGCTGTTTCACCGCTGACGGAGCAGCCATCTTCCTGTGGACCCACCACCTGCAGAGGATCAGCGAGGGGCTGGTGCTATGAGCATTGGGTTGCAATGACCCCCGACCCAGAAATGGACTAAAAAGAGGGTTGAAAATGAATGAATGAATGAACGTGCTTCTCTAGCTGTTTTCACACAAGAGACCCGTGTTTTTGACCTGTGTTGAAATGCCAGGGCAACAGTGGGAAAGGTTGGTGTTTTGTTTGGACCCGTGTCAGCTTCTCACCACCAGGAAGAGAGGAATGTGTCAAAATAAAAAAGTCTTCTAATGTCACAGCCCAGGACCCCAGTAATCAAATTATAATGGAGGCAAGTTTTTCATTTACGTTGAGAAACATAAAAGTTTTCAAACATTTTTATGCAAAGGCCCAAACTCTGACAGTAAGAGCTTCAATTTTGTCAAACAGCAAAATATTGTCCCTCATGGAACTTGTTTGTCGTTTTATAACCTCTGAAATATTTTTGCTCAGTGGGAATGAGGCTTCTGCGTGTGAGGAATAGGGATGTGTCCTGAACCCCTAACCCTCACTGTGGTTAGTGCCTAGAAAATTTATGTAGTTATTGAATTTATTGACAAACAATGGTTGTTGAATACAATTACATGATACTAGAGAAAATGTAATTGTGATTAAAACATTTTTATGTAACCTTTAAAATTTGATTAAATGATGAATAATTCTGACAGAAAAAAAACAATCTCAAGCTCTAATAAATTGTTTATTTAAGCTTTGATAAACACTAAAAAAGTCAGCATGAAGTAGAAAATGTATATGATAAAGTGACATTCATTTTAAATGAAAGATTTTTTTCAGATTTGGAAACAATTATTAACTGTGACTTTCTTTGTTAAAATGTAGAACATTACATTTACTTTTGTAAAGCCCTAATTCTGTTGTGGATTCCTCACAACAGATCAGAGAATCAAACAGTTTGAACACAAGAAATCCAATAATAACAAACGGAGCCTTTGGTCCAGAGCGGTGTTAAGTGTTAATAAATGTCCTTGAATGTCAAAAACCTTGTAAGTGATAACTGTAAATATTATAAGAACGCTCTTCTTTCTGCTCATTTTTTGCTTGTACACTATATGAAACTATATATTTTGCACAAAGATTTGTTTTGACGGTGGTGTTTTAAGATTCAAAGGGCCTAACGGGCGAGTGTTTCTATGTGATCTTCACCAATGCCACACTGCCCTCCTCCATCACAGCGTGTGGTCCCTGACCTTTGGGCCTGTGCTCTGTCTGTTTGATTGTAGGAAACAAGATGGGAGCGAGCCGCGGATCACTGCAGTGCTAGACCCCCCGCTGCCCCCCTGCGCCGCCTCCCCCCTGCACAAGGTACAGTGACATCAGCCCCCCATGGCCTCACGCGGGACCTTTGGGTGCTCTGTCGTGCCTCTTTGCGTAGGTGTTGGTGATATCCTCTGCTGCTCTCCTGCCCTGGGTGGACCACACATGCAACGCAGCACTGGGCTTTTGGAGTGTGTCGCTTTGTAATAAGCATATAACTGCTCAATCTGAATTCAAATAAGCAAGTTACTGATCAAAAACAACATATTTTTGTCAATGTCCTGGACATGAATGAAGGATAGATCCATACGTTTACACCAGACTGCTGATTTCTGTATCGGCCTTTTCATTTTCATCTATTTATCGAGACATTGTACAATTACAGTATGCGCAAAGCAGAGATTTTTTTATGAAGTTTCAGTGTTACAGCACACAAACAGGACTGTAGAAAGAGCACACAAATATTCAGAGATAAGATGCTGTGAATGCTCAATAATAGGAGCATAAGTATATATCTATACATATACACACACACACACGTGTGTGTGTATATGTATATATATGTTGTGACGGAGCAGCCTCCGTCAATGCCCAGGGCAGTCCCCCCCCCCGCACACACACACGCATACATACCTAACTCACTTGCCTGTTTGTCGTTCCTGTTCCTTGTCAGTCCGTTCCGTTCCCATCCTCGTTCATTAATTCATCCCAGTTGTCTTGGGTGCACACTAGGCCTCTGGTTAACCATTCCCATCCATAGTTTTGCACTCCATAAAGTTTCCACTCAGTATCCGTCTCCCCACCAAACTCCAACCCGGTGTAACGCCGAGATACACTTCCTTGAAGAGATGCACTTCCCCAGCTGTTTATGATGTAATGCAAACCTGCGCATGCGCGTCTCACGGCAGCCGAAGCATACCAAGATGGCGGACCGTGAATTGCTTTAAAAGTTGAAATACGAACGAATTAAGACACGAATGTCACTTTTAATGCAATTTGAGGCGAGATGTTGATGGTTCCGTTTTGTCACATGTGGGTTTTAAGAGTCAAAGTTTCGTGCAAAGTTTAGTTTAAGCAGTCAACTGCGCCTGTGAAACCACAAAGCTAATGTTTTCATAGCAGTCCGCGGCTGCTGACGTAGGCTGATGACGCGTCCTGTGGCCACTCTACACTGGTCTGTCGGGTTGATAATGGAAAATGGGGAAAAAAATCAATCTAATTAAATATTTTGTTTGAACACACTATTGTTAATCATATTAAATACAGTACGATACATGTATTGAATGAAATTTATTATTTCCATTATCAACCCGACAGACCAGTTGTAAGCTGTAGAGTTGCCACAGGACGCGTCATCAGCCTACGTCAGCAGCCGCGGACTGCTATGAAAACATTAGCTTTGTGGTTTCACAGGCGCAGTTGACTGCTTAAACTAAACTTTGCACGAAACTTTGACTCTTAAAACCCACATGTGACAAAACGGAACCATCAACATCTCGCCTCAAATTGCATTAAAAGTGACATTCGTGTCTTAATTCGTTCGTATTTCAACTTTTAAAGCAATTCACGGTCCGCCATCTTGGTATGCTTCGGTTGCCGTGAGACGCGCATGCGCAGGTTTGCATTACATCATAAACAGCTGGGGAAGTGCATCTCTTCAAGGAAGTGTATCTCGGCGTTACACCTGTAAACCGAGCGCAGTCCGCGCTTCCTGTTTTGAGCGCCTCTCACGTACGTCTGCGTCTGACGTCATTGGTGACGTCATCGTATTTTTCGGGTTTTTTTGGGAAATGTATTTTATTATTTTTCCTCTGTAGTCTACAGGTGCAGAGGAGAACTCTACAGTAGAGGAGTTGATTGTGGATTTATCCATATTTTATTTATTAGGAACGTAATCATGGTTTATGTAGAAACTAAAAGTTTATGACTTAATTGACATGTAGGAGGAGCCTGAGGGGTTTAAGACTAGGCCAGCCTCTACTGTCAGTGTCAGTGTGAGTCTGAACTGGGACAGAGGAGGTAAGCCAGGAGACCTTCTTGCAATGTAATTTTTTTCTGTAAATACTGTAAATATGTTTATTAATCACTGGTTTGTTTTTGGTACAGCACTCCTCTTCGATACTTCGATACTTTATACTTCAATACTTTATTATTATTTTTTTGGGAATAAAACTTTAAAAGTACTCTGGCTGCGCCATCATCTTATTTCACATTCAGAACCCCGTCACATATGTATACACACAGTATTTACTAATTATATATAAGATGACATGTACAGGCTCAGCAGTTATCATTGTACAGTCTGACGGCAGCAGGAAGAGAAACCTCTTCAGTGAGGATGGGTCAGTCAGATGCATGTACCAGACTGTAGCCACTTTCCATCTATAATCCTAAGGGGAGTAGTATCTAGTAGTAACATGTAGCGTATTATCTCATCCAGAATGTATGTGACAGTATCTCAGCACACAACCAGCACCGACCTATATTCTGTACAATGCATTTATATTTCCATAATTAATTTCCTATCATTAAAGATCATTATATACATCTCTGCTGATCTAAACTTTTCAGGCCGGGATCCTTATATAGGCATAAAATCAACTTGTGATGTACAAACTTTGATAGAATAATAATTTGAATGGTCAAAACAGGGTAAATTCACTTTAATGCTGTTTATTTGAGTAATGTATTGTGCTATGAGCTAATACCACCTCAGTTTGTATCAATAAATAAACAAAAAATATCATGTAGATCAGGGGTGCTCAATACGTCGATCGCGATCTACCAGTCGATCGCAAAGGTAGTATTGGTAGATCGCATTAAATAAATAAAAAATTACACATTCTAAACGAATATATACAAAAAACTCCGGGCAAAGTGGAGATTTTTGAAAACTCCATTAATGCATTTGTGTGTAGACAGAGATAACCGGAGTTTTGCGTTCTCGCACGCCAAAGTACCCCCCTAAATTCCTCTGATCACTGAAGCATGGATCATACTACCTTAAAAACTGTTCGCTGTGAGATGCTCGCAGCAGCAAACATCCTCCACATCAGAGAGCAACAAAGTGATCGCGGGGACTCACGCTCGAAAACAACTAAACCAGGACTAAACCAGGACTAAACCAGGACTAAACCAGGACTAAACCAGGGCTGAGGACGGGGTCAGTGCTTGTAAACATACGTCTTTACTCTGAGTGTCTTCTATGACTGTAAAAGTGCCGTTACCGGCGTCTGCATCAAAGCTCCGCCCACTTCTGTGTTTTTCCCCAACGCAGGACAGGACGTAAGAGACGCACATGTTTGGAATGTTACGAATGTGATTGATAACACAGATGTGTGGATGCAAATTATTTTATAAACTGAGGAGGGGAAATATTTGGATTAAAAAAAACCAGGCATGGCACATGGACATGGCACCACAGTCAAATGACATCTGTGTTTTACTCAGTAATGTTTTACTGACACTTAGGTGACTGCACATGCGCAAACAACCGCGCTCAGTGCAGGAAAGCTAAACAACGACAAACTTGTCAGGGAGTTACCACCAATTTTCCGGACTATGCATCCCTGGCCGATTCAATTCAGTGCAAGTCATCAGAGTAAACTCGGGTAATGACAAAAAATGTACATAGGTAATTGTGTTGTGTTGTGCTATATTGGCTCATGCGGTTTTGCATGTACATAAACATACATTGTAGGTATAAAGAATATTTTTTGAAATAAATATGTGATTTGCATTTTTGTAGTAGGTAGATCATTTTGACTTGATCCTTTTATAAGTAGCTCGCATGCTGAAAAAGTGTGAGCACCCCTGATGTAGATATACTGTATATTATGCTAAGTTAGTGTCCCCTGACCCGCACTTTGGGAACCACAGATCCAAAAAAGACCTGTTTGTGGAGTTGAAATGAGTGAGTTCCAGCTCAGAAGCTCGGATAAGAGTTTGTTCCACTGTTTCGCAGCAGATTGTGATTTCAAACAGCTTAGTTTATTAAGGATATTTGAACAATATTCGTAAATCCAATCAACACGTGAAACACTACAATACCAAGGCTCTTGAGTCTCAGCCTCAGTGGAACTAGGCTCACATTTATACAGTCATTTCAGATTATGAAACACCTTGTCACGACCGCAGGACAGACATTGACAATACAATGAACCAGCAACAGGGTACATAAAGACACAGACAGACACAGGTTGCAACACATCAGGGCGGGGCAGACAATCAACAGGGGAACGGGACAGGAAGTAAAACTGAAACGAAACCACAGAGAACTAATGTCAAAATAAAAACAAATACAGAAATAAAATCCCCACCTAACACAGTCATGGGTCTGATCAGAAGTCTTGGTGGGCCTGATTTGCTTTAAAACATAATAGATAGATAGATACTTTATTGATCCCCTGTAGGAGAAATTCAATAACAGTGTACCTGCCTGAAGTAGCGAGCAGCGGATTCATGTCAATGCAAAATCAATTGTGTATCACAGATTTGGAAAAATAAATAAAGTGCGTCTGTTCACAGGTGGCAGTGGAAACTAGGGCTCATTAAACAACATAATACTTAAAACAACATTAATAAATCACACACAAGCTAGATTCACATAGATTTACTTTCCCTGTTCAATCTCGTCACAGACTGTTGCGTAATCTTTCAAAAGCTGCAAACATTAAGTCCTTCAAATATTCCCTTTTTTCAGGTTACAGTATTTTTTCCTGCCTTTTGTTGTTTGACTTGTGTAATACTTATGCAACATGCGCCGTGATGGATCATTACAGCTATGAAATTATCCAACCGGAGATTATTTATAGAAATCCAATCTCCCACTTTCCGACCCCATTGTCGCAAACATGGCCATCGGAGCTTTCACATGTTCGTTTTTTGTCTCTCTAATTATGTTGCCAAATTCCACTTTTCCGTCTCCGTGGCTGTTATTCATACCCCACTTATAAGCCCTCCCATGCAACAACAGCACCCGTCATTATCTGCCATTCGCCCCTCAATTTAGATTTCTCGCGGGCTTTTATTTCTATCTTTCTTTAGATGGAAGACAATGCAAATCCGTGCCTATTCCAGACACTTGTTAGCATTACAAAGAGAGCCAAAGCTGCCACGGGATATTTTGGGGAACTCCAGATTTCAGCTCATCTGAGGACGCCGCGGGTGATTAAAAGTGGATCCAATCTGGCTCAGTGCATCGTAAGGCTCCTGCACTTTTGAGGCTTTGGGTAATGCGGCTGGATGTGAGGATGGAAGAGCGGGAGAGAAAGAGGGAGGATTAAAAAACGAATTTAAGAGATTGAACCTGCGGAACAAGTTGGTCCCAATCGCTAAGAACAGGTGCATGGGGCGGGAGTTGTCACGGAAGAGTCTGAGGTTCCTTTCATTTAGGAAAGAAAAGTGTTCTGTACTCTTCTTCTAGACAACTACAGTGAGGTTTGAAGTGTTCTCCAACCCTTGTAACTGATTATGATGAATAATTAATTTTCACGCTTCATCCTTCCCTCACCTGTGAACAACCCTGAGATACTTCAACTGTATTTTAACGGTTCATCTCCATTTCCTTTTCCTCACCTCTGGTCATGAGCTTTGGATAATGATTGAAAGGACGAGATTACGGATACAAGCGGTCAAAATGAGCTTCCTCCGCAGAGTGGCTGGGCGCTCCCTTGGAGATAGGGTGAGGATCTCAAAGTAGAGCCACTGCTTCTCCACATTAAGAGGAGCCAGTTGAGGCTGCTCATAGGGATGTAAATCTGTGACCGTTTAACCAGTGGTTGACCGTCACAGCGTTAACCGGTCAAAGCTGTCGGTTAAAAAAAAGAAAAAGGGGAGAGGGGAGGTCTCTTAATAACGCTATTTTAAGCCCTATTTGCACGGTGTGGCGAGCGGGTCTGTATCTAGCTGTGTGCGCCAATGTATCAGTAAACTCCGGGCCGACTCTCATGCCGCACGCGCCACATACGCGCGCGCGCGCACACACACACACACACTTTCCACCCTCCATTGATACGTAACATCCACACGCATCATCTCTCCCCTCTGTCCGCTAAAGTTGCACACTAGCGTGGATTAGAACTACATTGGAGCTTACATTTACACACACATACATACATATATACACACACACATACCGGTCTGTCGCGCTCCTCTGTGTCACGCAGCCCAAAGTATCCAAATACACGGCTCCAGTCAAATCATATGGAACATGTTTGTGCCTTGTCATTAGATCAGCTCCACACACATCACTTTTAAACTTTAGCGGAGACCTGTGAGATATGGCTCGTCACTCGCTGCTCTGACCATGTAGACGAGCCGTTGTTTTCTACTAAAAAGTCCTGTCGGCACAGAAGTATGGAAAGATTAAAGAAGGTGCACCTCTGTGCACCTCTGTGCGCAAAGGTGCTGAAGCTGTTGCGGGTTCTGGCGCCGCTGTCTCGGCTCTGATCCAGTAGAACGCAGAGCTGCACTTATGAGAAGTACGCGGCTCGAAATGGCTGTGATTTCAAAGAACGTGGACTATTTTTAACTACGCGGCTAACCGGTTTCAACCGGTTTTAGAGGCTCGGTGGTCGGTCATGAAAATTCATAGTTTTTTACATCCCTAGTTGTTCATATGTTTCAGATGCCTCCTGGACGCCTCCCTGAGGAGGTGTTCAGAGCATGTCCCACTGGGAGGAGACCCAGGACACACTGTAGGGACTCTGTCTCTTAGCTGGACTGGGTACGCCTCGGGATTCCCCTGGATGAGCTGGAGGAGACGTGTGTGGAAAGGGATGTCTCTGCTTAGACTGCCCCTGTGACCCGGCAACGGATAAAGCAGAAGAAAATGCATTGATGGATGATAGTTGCTTGGCTTTGAAAGTTGTGAAAAGTGCTTCTAAACTCAATATTGGAACAAAAAACTGATGACATGATTAAAGAACTCTTTCTCTTTTTGACTGATAAGACACTATACATTCTGGATTCAGATAACATGATCAGACTCTACCCATGGCTTTCAAATTCAGAATAGAAAGGCCGTTGTCATAGTGATTCCCAATTTATTTTTTTACTGAATGGGGAAACAATTTCCTTAAACTTGTAGCATGAATCTGAAACGAGTATGCGAGCTACTGTGACAACAAAATTTCCCTTGTGGATCAATAAAGTCTGTCTAAGTCTAAGTCGTTGAACTGTTGAATGGTCGATGCACACAAATAATGCCAAACAAGAATCTTGGATAAAGTCAAAAATATAAAGGATTAGACTGGTAGACGGCAGACTCTGACACATGTGAAAGCAGAAGAATCTGAGATAATTTGTCCCTGTCTTTCGAGTCTCTGTCCTTGTCCTTCCATCTCATTTGCATTGACCTTTTTGGCATAAATCTGAGCAAAGTGACAGAAGGAACATTAAAGTCTGTTAAATGTCACTTGACCAAACCTGGAGCTGCCACGTCTCCTTCAAAAGCACAAGGATAAGGAAGTATTCTGGCAGCTCAGTTATATATGTTATTATATGGTAAAACATAGGAGTAAATTAACACACCTCACAAACATGTGGACTCTTGTGTTTGTCGTTGATATAAGTGGTTAAAAAAAACATGTAAATAGTGTTTAGCTTCCTGTTTTCTGCCCAATCAAATGCTGCTAAACAAAGCTTTTACAAAGTGCAGTTCGGAGCAGAATGTGGGTCTTGCTGGTCAGACTAAACAGGGGCAAGAATGTTATAATGTGTATCAATTAAATTCACATTATTTTTGTATAGCCCTTTATCACAACAGCAAGCCCTATATCAACTACATGCAGCAATCGACAATTTTCCCAAGAGATCAGAGAATCAAGCTGTTCGATCACAAGAAAGGTAACAACAACAAACACATCAATGGTATCTCTGGTCATGTCTCTGTACCAGCTTTACAGTGATGTTAACCTAACTAGAGCTTATTTGAATAATGGCTTTGTGAACAGAGAAAGATACAAGAATCACTGTTCTCAAAGTGTCATTGGTCTCTGGGGTTAACTTCACTTTAGTCTGTGTAAAAACAGGTTCATCTGCATTTACCCCGCAGGACTGACTCACCACCTCATTCATCAGAGGAACTTTAAACCAATCATCTCAATTTTCCTCATGCTCAAAATCTGTAAAACTAAATACACATGTGCACACTACCTCAGTAAGCCCTGACTTTTACATGACGGTGGAAACATCTCAACTTCTAAAAGAACATGGACCACAAGACAATCTCTGTGACCTTTTCTATGTTTCCAAGTGAAGGTACAGACAATTTACCTGGCATCAAAGTGCAGAACATAATAAGTATAAAATTAGCTTCCCTTGAGAGGACACTGAGCTGGAGGCCTGTGTTTCTCTGTATGTGTCGGTCAGTGTTATAATGAGGATGGCAGTGATAATGGGAGAAGAGGAACCGTGCATTTAATTAGCCTCTTATTGTAATCTTTCTCTGCATTATCTCCTGTAATAGAAATGTCAGAGGTGATCGTTCCAGCCGCAGCGGTCGTTCACCTACGGAAGGAGAGAGACAGAGCAAGGATAAGGACTTTAGCAGTGAAAAGAATAGGGAGAAAGATGGTCTAGAAGTGATAGTTCCTTTGGTGCGTGGGTTTTAAGTGTGTAGTGATATGACGCAGATGAGTATTTGAGCAAATGGATAAATTACCTGTCCTTAGACTCGCCTTCGTCAGTGTTGAAAGTTAGAAATGAAAAAGTGA
This sequence comes from Knipowitschia caucasica, assembly GCA_964034765.1. Lineage (NCBI taxonomy): Eukaryota > Metazoa > Chordata > Actinopteri > Gobiiformes > Gobiidae > Knipowitschia > Knipowitschia caucasica. Next base: position 31,868,505 of record OZ035827.1, read on the forward strand.
GAAAGAGGGAGAAAAGGGAGGAAATGGTGAGAAACATCGTTGAGGAGAGATCCAGTCCTAAGGAAGGAAAGATGGGTAGCAAAGTCCAGGACTGAGGCTGTAGCTGAGTCCACGACTGAGGCTGTAGATCCAGGACTGAGGCTGTAGATCCAGGACTGAGGCTGTAGATCCAGGACTGAGGCTGTAGATCCAGGACTGAGGCTGTAGATCCAGGACTGAGGCTGTAGTAGATCCAGGACTGAGGTTGTAGATCCAGGACTGAGGCTGTAGTAGATCCGGGACTGAGGCTTTAGATCCAGGACTGATCCTGTAGTAGATCCAGGACTGAGGCTGGAGATCCAGAACTGAGGCTTTAGATCCAGGACTGTGGCTGTAGCAGATCCAGGACTGAGGTTGTAGATCCAGGACTGAGGCTGTAGTAGATCCAGGACTGAGGCTGTAGATCCAGGACTGAGGCTGTAGATCCAGGACTGAGGCTGTAGTAGATCCAGGACTGAGGTTGTAGATCCAGGACTGAGGCTGTAGTAGATCCGGGACTGAGGCTTTAGATCCAGGACTGATCCTGTAGTAGATCCAGGACTGAGGCTGGAGATCCAGAACTGAGGCTTTAGATCCAGGACTGAGGTTGTAGATCCAGGACTGAGGCTGTAGTAGATCCAGGACTGAGGCTGTAGATCCAGGACTGAGGCTGTAGTAGATCCAGGACTGAGGCTGTAGATCCAGAACTGAGGCTTTAGATCCAGGACTGAGGCTGTAGTCTGGGAATAAGACTGGTAATATGTAATTTACAGTTAGAATGGAAGAAACATTGTCTTCTAGCGTCTGTTTTCTTTCTGGCAAACTATAAACAAACAAAATATTATAGCTTTGTTTGTAATACATTGTAGTTTCCCCAGATTTAAATAGATAGATTAAAGTCAACATATGTATTCTTAGTCCAGTTGCCACCTTGTTCTGTACTGCACATTAGATAAAGGTTTATTATGGGCTATAACAACCAGCAGAGGAGCAGAAGATAATATTTTTTTTGCCAGCGCAGCAGCAGCAGTGAGTGTGAAACCTGATCCATGCACCTGCCTTCATAATCCAGCATGTTCAGAGAGACAGGGACCTGTTCTACACTGTCTCAAAATGACACCGTCACTGCACTAGCCCCACGCTGTGCTCTGGAAAACTCACTATCAAATCCACTAGCATGCTATGGCTAATCTTAATCACTCCAGAGCTCCCAAGACAACAAAACGTGTAAGTAGCTTATTTGGCACGATTTTTGAAATGAGTGATTACCCCTCATTGACAATCTGCTCGTGTTTTTCAGATGTGGTTTTTGTATACAGTATCCATTTTTGATTGTCTCAAATTGTCTCAATATTTTGAATTGTTATGGCCATAATCTGGTGTCAATTTGATATTTATTTAAACACTCACACTCAACATATTTCTAAAATTAATTATTTTTTTCCTAAACTTTATTGTGTTATTTTTATTATTATTATTTATTATTTAATTGTGTTATTTTTATTAGTTTGCATAGTAAGACACTTTTCCTTTTCCCCACACTTTCTTCCCCGTGTGTTAAAAAAATGAATAAATAAAAAACAAATCATTTATATTTAATAATAGTAATAAAGTATAAAGCAATAGTAAAAACTAAACGAAAAACAAAAAAGGAGGAACAACAAACATCATGAACAATAAATGTATAGCACCATATTTTCAATCTGCAGAAATTATAATAAAAATAAAACCATTTGATCATTCGGGTCTTCAAGGGTAGAACTTCCTGAATTACTTTTAATTTTTTAAGAAGTTGAGGGTTGAAAACATATTTTACACACAGAGAGGAGGGGATGTATTTTTTTGCACAATAGGAAAGTATAGGTTTTGTGTTTGAATATATATACATACTTTAGTCTGTCATATATATACACATTTTGCATTTCAAAACCATGATAGTAAAAAAATATGCAGTTTCAGTGGTTTTGGGGTCTGAAACAGTGACTTTTTGACCTAGTTTTGGTTGCAATGGCTATATCAAGTCTATAAGAAAAATCCCAAGGTGTGTGTCACAAAAGGAGACTTCAAAGAACATAATTTGTGTCTGTAAGTGTCAAAGGTGTGTGCGTCTGATTACTTTAATGGAGCGATTGAGGATTAATTACATAAAATACATTTACACGCTATGACTCTCATTATCTAGATGTGAAGTGGACGGTTACATAGATTTCTTTGATCATTTGAATTTCTTTTTAATGTTTTTTATTGACTTTTAGGGTTTGGGGTGCGTGCTGTTTGCTCTTGGTGGAGGACTGGATTGCTGTGTACATAAAGCCACTATCAGCACTGGGTTAAAACGTCTCTGGCTTCATAAAGAGCTGATACCGGCCGTAGTATTCTTTGTTTTGCAGTAATATTCACCAAGGAGACGCCGTGTTGACAAATATTAGTGTTACAATAATATGTGTGAAAATGTGACGGCATTTAGATATTGGAAATGGGCTTCAATGTAGCTGCATAGATGTTTTGGATAGGGTTGTTTTTGTTGTTGTTGTTTTGTTGTGCAATTCTGTGTGCTTTTTTAACAGTGTGCTTCTCTTGCACCGCGTGTCCCACAACATACAACCACATGTATAACAGTTAAATTTATTTAAAGTCAGAGGAAAACTTTTGTAGCTTGTGTGCACCGCAGTGATTAGTTCAGAGGATTCACTCTGGTCTCCCTGGTCTCGCTCTCTATAGTCTCTCTCTCTATGGTCTCTATGTCTCTCTCTCTCTGGTCTCTATGTCTCTCTCTCTCTGGTCTCTCTCTATGGTCTCTATGTCTCTCTCTCTCTCTATGGTCTCTATGTCTCTCTCTATGGTCTCTATGTCTCTCTCTCTCTGGTCTCTCTCTATGGTCTCTATGTCTCTCTCTCTCTGGTCTCTCTCTAGAGTCTATGGTCTCTATGTCTCTCTCTATGTCTCTCTCTCTATGGTCTCTATGCCTCTCTCTATGTTTCTCTCTCTCTGGTCTCACTCTATGGTCTCTGTGTCTGTCTCTGGTCCCTCTCTGGTCTCTCTCTATATCTCTACCTCTGGTCTCTCTCTATGTCTCTCTCTCTGGTCTCTCTCTATATCTCTCTCTCTGGTCACTCTGTCTCTCTCTCTGGTCTCTCTATGTTTCTCTCTTCGGTCTCTCTATCTCTGGTCTCTCAAAATGTCTCTCTATGTTTCTCTCTGGTCACTCTGTCTCTCTATCCGGTCTCTGTCTATGTCTGTCTCTCTGGTCTCTGTCTATGTCTCTCTCTCTGGTCTCTCTGTGTGTCTCTCGCTGGTCTCTCTGTGTCTCTCTGGTCTCTCTCTGGTTTCTGTGTCTCTCTCTGGTCTCTCTCTGGTTTCTGTGTCTCTCTCTGGTCTCTCCACTGCAGTGATTAGTTCAGAGCAGTAGTCCTCCCGTAGCCCTCAGTCCTGCTCCTCTGCTGCTGTATTTTACAGTGTATGCACAGCTTTCGACAGCTGCAGCAGCGCTCAGACCTACAACCAACACGTTTGACATCCCTGCGATCCCACTTGTCGTGAGTTCAGGAGTTTTGAAAAGTCTATGTGTGGTGAGGGATTTTACCTCCTTAAAACATATAGCATATAACATTTAGCTTATTGCTAGTTATTATTAGAATGTAGTCCCCACTGTAATAGTAATGACTTTATTAGACCACTAAGCATGCCCCCTATTCTATACATGCAGATAAAGTCCTGTCTGATGTTGTAAAAAATATATTAATCGGAAAAAGATTGAATTCTTTATCCCATTATTTAGATTTAGATTTCAAAGTGACTAAATAAATATATAAAAATGAGCTCCAGGTGTCATAAACTCTCACTATATTGCGCACACAGAAGATTAGCAAACACAGTATCTATAGGTTTGTTTTGTTAAGACAATATTTCCACAAGACTCATATGAGCTTATCGAGTCACTCTGGGTTAGGGCCAGCTCCACATGATGCAATATCTTATGAAACCTGCGTAAGGACACTGGCATTTTCAACTTTTTCATGTGAATATAATGTGATTTTCTATTACACAACACACACATTCTAAACTGTAGGATGTTCCTTCTCCCCAGACCCCTGATTTGTTTGAAATGATTGCGAGGATGCAGGTAAGCTCAAACCATGGACACATATTCAGCTGCACTTCTTAAACCTCCATCTAGAAAGTTTTGAAATGACTTGAATTGAACATGATTTTAATTTTGAAAAATAGTTCATTTGAGCTGTTTGCAGTCGCTGTTCACCAGAAATAAGAAACTAGTTTGGGGTTAGTAGGGGCTGTACGTATGTTTTTAATGTTTTCAAATTAACTGTTCTCGTTAAACAAGAAAACCTAGTCTTTGATCCTGAGATTTTTATTTATTTGAGACAAAAAACAAAAAAAACGTTTTCTTGGAAAAGCTTATTTTAGGGACATTTCAGGACATTATGGACAGTGGTCATTCTGCGACCAATGGCTCCTCAGATTCAGATTCAGATTCAGATTCATTTATTTGCCTGTTTGTTCTTATTCCTGTGTTCGAAGGCTTTGATTCTCTGATCTGTTAGTGGAAAATTAACAACTTTGACTGCTGTTGTGAATTAGGACTTTACAAAAAAAAACTTTGAATTGAATTGAATTTTAAGACCAAACTAAACTCAAAATTACCATTTTATTCCAGTTTATTTGGAATTTGATGAACAATTAAATATACATTATTATAATGATTGTTTTTACACAACAATCTCGTCTGTAATCCGGTTGTTCTATTATTAAAATGATTACCTAGGAATTAATTGAGTAATCTATCATTTCAATTCAATGTTTTTTTTGCCCTAACTCAGAACAGCAGTCGTGTCGGTTCACGAACTTGTCGATCCGCCAACAACCAATTAGAGAATCAGATTCAACAGTTCAAACACAGGAAAAGAAATAAAACAAACAAATAGGACCCTTTGGGAACCATAGCATCTGTTTTTCTGTTAACTGCATTTTTGATATGTGTTTTATCAAATATCTGATTCATATTGTGTGGATACAGAAGTCTGGGTGTCTCTGCTCAGACTGTTACAGATAAAGTGGAAGGAAATGGATGGATGGTTCATATTTAAAATAAAAAGCCTAATATATAATTTCATGTAGAAATTCTTAAACGCTGAATCAGATTGTCATTTAAAGAGCCGTGTTGACACAACGCAGAAACATGTCTCTGGAGAAATCACATCTGACTCAGAATCACATCCAACAGTTACACTTAACATAGTAACTTTTTGGTTCAGTCTGCCACAGTCTCCTTACTACCTTAAAGACAAGCTGAATATTCCTAAGTGAGTTTAAGTAGTTACATAAATAACCGATTAGTTGATGCAACAAAATCGTAATCAATTCTCTTTTGTAATAGCCCTAGTTCTATTGTATTGTGGGTATAAACATTATGCATTTTTCTGGGAGGGTCTGACAGGTGGAGGCAAGGAGAAACACAAAACCAAAACCAAAGGACTTTGTCCGTAACATAGGGTTAAACTGAATCTAAAATACAGTGAGGAAAGCACATATTTAGTCATCCACCAATCGTGCAAGTCCTCCCTCTTCCACAGATGAGAATTGTCTGTAATTTCCTCAACTATGAGAGACAAAATGACACTTAAAGCTTGTCAAATCTACTCAAAGTCAAGTCATTCTAACTTACCTAGATATCCTCACTAAACAACTAACCCTCTAACACGTCGAGCTGCTTGGCCCCGTGGCTTACGCAGACGAGGTGTTTTGCTGTTTTTCCGCATCGGCCGTGCTGACAGCCGCTCCGTATAAGCTTGTTATCCCACGTCCTGGAGATGTCCTGCTTTCCTGACGTCTGCAGCTACACACAGAATTCACAAGACGCTGTAGTTTCACAAGACAAAGCTCCATTGAAATTATGCACAGACTGAATAGAAATCTGTCCACGGAAGAACGTCACGACCGTCTTTTCCCCTTTGACAGATTCATAATCAAAGTGTATTCGTAACGTCTGCAGCAGCACTGACATTCCACGCTTTCAAAGTATTGCAGTGTTTTAAATCCCGCCGGTCTTATTACTTATCTCCTCTGTCTGATGCAGCTCAACTGATTGTAATAAAGCCTGCCATGCCACTACATTGCGAATAACCTTTTTTTCCTTGTTCTCTTTCTGTGTGATTATGCCTTGCCGCTTGCTTTAAATCTATTGGGAACTCTTACGTAATGCCGTTCGCTGACCTTTTCTGTCTTACTACCTGGATTGCACCGCTTTTGTTATTCATTTTGATCTCATACTATACAGTAACGTCAAGCAAAGTCGGGACATTGTGCATTAGATGAGAGAAATCGACATTGGGGGAGAAATGGGGTCATTGTTTTGGGCTGAGCATATGTTTGCAACAAGAAAAAGCAATCAGATAATAATGATTTTTGCATTGGATTTTCTGGGCCTTTCGCATGCAGAGATGGTAACACACTAGGGATGTGATAGATGGGCTTTGTAAAACGGCCAAAACACTCACCACCAGATGTCCTTGTTCTAATCAATCTCAATTTTATATATGATATTGTTTGGTTCTATTGACATCCGCAACGTGGCACTCACTTCTTAGTAATGACAATTGAAATTGTTACCAGGTAATAAAAATACAACTAAAAGGCCAAGTTTAAACACAGCTCTTACAGACTACACCTTTGTGGGTGGACTTCCCTTTCTCAATATTGACTATGAAAGCTAATGACTGCATAGACTTTCTGTCTAAGAAGCAGGGGCAGTGTATTGACCGATGTGTCGCATGTGGGAGCTGATTGGAAGATACAGTAGAGGGACAATGTAACATTTCTACTTTAATGATTTGTGCTTCAAGTCGAAGCATTTTCATTTTAGATTCCTGCACTTTTACAATTACAATTATTTTACGATTATTAAGTGGAAACTTGGAAAATTAGAGTATTGTTAAATAGTCCAGTTATATTTTAACTTTGTTCGTGAAACTAATATATGACTTATCACACACAAAGTAGAAACAATAATGATTTGTAATGCACCGTACATACATGTTAGCCTGACTCTCGCCAGACCCATGTAGTTCGCTGCACTTCACACATGAGTCTGGTACTGAGCCATAGTGGTTGGATTTCAGAAGGCAGGGCCTTGTAAAAAAAAAATTGATTATCAAAATGTTCACATTCTTATCCATATTTCTCTATTGCCGAGTAAATGGTCCCGACCTGCTTGTTGTTTTCTGTAGCTCTTTTTGCTCTCTTGTACCTCTGTTCCAGTGTAGTGCACATGACTGAACTTTTCTCTTGTAGGGAAACAGGATGGATGAACAAAGGTGCACCTTTCCGCCTCCTCTCAAGGTTGGTTTTCCCGTGTTCACTTTCACATCACATCATCTCCTCTCCGCTGTTCCATGTCTCACTTCCACAGCTGCGACAGCCCTGCACACCTCATTATGTTGTGAGAGACATGACCAATGACCACGGCGCCTGTGCAGCATATACTGTGCAAACACATTACATTCAGATTAAGAGATCCTTCATTCTTCCCACAGAGGGGAAATTTCAGTGTTGCGACACAGGTTACAGAACAGAAGGAATGAGGAGCAAACAACCCAAGATAAGTGAATATATATACTGTATATATTCACTCTTGTCTTGCACATGTGAGCTCAGGTCACCCGTTAGAGGAAAAGCTAGGGCTGAGGAACGTTTATCCAGTGTGTTTTTTGTGGTTCTTTTAAAAGACAAGTTACATGTATTAAATCACATGTTTCAGATCTGTCACCATGGCGACGCCTAATTTATCATCATGCTACTTCCTTAACATGGTAATACATTTAACCTGTCTTTCAAATGAACCACAAAACAACTTTTTAATTCAACAAGACAAGACAGAATGAACCTTTTTGAATGACTATAGTATTTTGTGTTGATATTATGCATTTGTAGTTGTATTTGTTTGTAATAACGGCTCTGTTTGAGTCACACAGCACGAACATGTGTTGGAGTCTGTCAATAGAGCACTTAACACTATCATGGTTGTTGATTCATGAACACACTTTTAGTTTTAGTTGTTGATTACTGTGGTCCCTCACTATGACTCACAGATTTTTGTGTGTACTTTTTTACCGCTTCTCACGTATCCTCCAACAGCATCATAAAACCGCTAGTGTAACATGTCACTTACCTTTATTAAAAGTCAGAAGAAAACATTTGTGGCTTGTGCGTCCTGCTCCTGTCCCTCAGTGCGGTGTCGTCTGCAGCTGTATTTTACATAATATGCACGGCTTTTGACAGCTGCAGCAGCACTCAGACCTATATTAAACAGGTTTGATATATCTGCAATCGCACTTTAGCTGTCATGAGTTCAGGTGATTAGAAAAGTGTGTGAAGTGTGTGACGAGGGGTTTTACAGCCTTAAACATACAGCTGCTGCGTTGAGGATTTAGCTTGTGTCAAGTTATTTTAAGAAAACCTGCGATAAACGAGGGACCACTGTAATCGAAGAATTGTTACAGACCTAGAATTACCACACTTTGTTCCTTTAAAGCAGCCTTTGCCTGAACTGATGTAAATACCTGCTTTGAATTTTGCCAGCGTTACAAAAGCAGGTTGTAAAAATTACTAAAACATGTCCATTATCTTCCAGACAGAAGAGGACTACATTCCATACCCAAGCGTACACGAGGTATGACGAGGCTTTATTACTGCATGGGAGCGGCTCAATGACACAGCATTCCCCTTTTTTACAGGTGCTTGGCAGAAAAATTCCCTTTCCGCTCATCCTTCTGCCGCAGTTTGGGGGCTACTGGATCGAAGGGACCAACCATGAAGTGGGGAACGCCCAGGAGCCAGATCTGCAGCCGCTGTCGGCCAGTACCAGAACCAAACTGGAATGCAACACCACCGCCATGCTGTTCCGGAAACACTTCTTGGGAAAGGTGAAAATCAATCAGCTAAAAACACCTTATAGAGCAGGAGCCTCCAACCTTTTAACCCATGGAGAGCTACTTCTTTAATTGGTTTTAAATGAATTGAGTTAAAGATGCAGTCAGTGATTTATTCCAGACATTTTTTGTTGTTGTGGGAAACGTCCCTAAACCCTAAAAGTAGTCAAGTTATCATGTGTTTTCAAATAGTACTGGAATTGACCAGATGCCTATAGTCTCCAAAAAATAATAGCAAATATTTTGGACCAATAAAAATAACCCAATGGGATTTGTTCATCCCATAGACTGTATATATTAATGGACAGAGTCACGCCTATCTCCGCCGTTCTAACTAATGGGCCAAAAAATGTGCTCTACTGGAGCAATCCAAAATGGCCGCGAGTGGTCCCGCCCACACGAAAATTGTGAAAAAAACGCATCTGTGCATGCATCAGCCGGCGCAACTCCATTCATTTGAACGAGAGACTTAAAAAATTCACAGCAAGTAAACTAGAGTGGACCAAAAAAATCTACCCCCCCTCAGCATTGACACACATGTGGAACGGAGCTTTGGGCCAAGAGCCAACTTTTGGCAGACCTCTCAAAGACGTTTTTGAGAGGTCTGCCAATGCTATATGTTAGCATTGGCTAATTCTACTTCTGGGTCCACCCCCATCGGCCCGGGGTGGTATTGCAAGCATGTCAGCGCACGTCATTTTGGACACTTTTGAGCTGGGACCCTCCCCCACTGGTTCATCCCCAACGAACCAATGGGATGTTTCTTGCCTCTTCCTGTTTCTTGCGAGTGCGCGCACCGGAGTTATCGGATTATTTACTAAAACCTAAAACTGCTGAACATAAAATGCCAATTTCACGTTTGCCGCCCACTCTCCCTGTTGTGACAAAGAAAAGAAACTGCTGGTTGTTTGGTTTGGTGTAGAGGGGAGAGGGGAGGAGTCTTGAGTTGGTGCTACTGCTAAGCTAACAACATCACTTACTGCATCTTTAAGGTTGTTTAGTGGTGACAAGTCTTGGATTGCTTTTTGCTTATTATTTGACATTTCTAAATCCTTTGCGTAGCTACTTGGAAGGGGGTGGCGAGCTACTGCTATCTCTGGAGCTATAGTAAGTAAGTAGTAGTAAGTAATCTTTATTTATAGTAATCTTTATTTATATTTATTATAGAGCTATAGGTTGGAGATCCCTGCTGTAGAGGATGGTAGAGCATGGAGCAGTAAAGGCCTTCATGTCATAATAGCCTCACTTTTTAAAGTTAATATACTGTATAACAATAGGTTGAGCCGGTGTCCTCAGTGGGTGGATACCGTGGCCTTAAAGCTGTGGTACTTGCGTTTTTTTAAATAGATTTATACAATATACATTTTCTATATAATCATACATATTGTTTGTCCCAAAAGTAAACACAAATCAGACCACATGCTGTCATCATCTCAATAGAAATCATGTCATCGTTCACAGATGTGTAAGAAAGAGATGTTTCTGAAAAATAAGATGTAGCAGAGGCTAAAAATATATGCATGTGAGAACTTAACTTGATTTGTGTAAACTGACTTTTGTTTTTGATTGTGTCACAAAATCCCATACAAGGCGCTAAATTAGCTGTGGTGTGAATCAATATGGACACATCTCATACCTCATTTTAAAAGCCAGAACAGCCTGAATCCAGTGAAAACAGTTGTAAAATCCTGCCTCGAGACAGAGAAGTGAGCCTCTTACTAAAAAGTTTAATGGAAGAACCAAACGAGGAACTAGTTACATGGATTTTAGTTCATAAGTACCCCAGCTTTATTGAGACCAGAGCATACAGTATATTGAAGAAATGGCAATTGTGTTGTGCTTAAAGAAATGTCGTTTAAAAAGCTGGTGGTGTGATCATTCAAGTGGTGTTATACTGTAAGCTTGGGTCACTTATAGAGATTACATATTCAACCTGTTTAAAGTATAACCATAAGGAAATGCATTAAATTGTGAAATGTTCTAAATTACAACATTAAGGAATTTCAATGACATTTTTCACTTCCTGACGCTGACATCTCAAATGTAATCAATGTTGTGACTTTTCCGCCCCACATCCACATCGCCCGCTCTGCTGAACTACAGAGGCACAAACATTATCCTGACCTCGATTTCACGCTTTTGACATTTCTCTCATCTTTGACTAACTGAATACTTTTGATTCCGTATTATAAAACATAGCAATGCTTCTACTCTATAAAACTGCAATCCACATTATATAGACTTAACTTATCTTCACATTGACCAGGCATATACAGTTTTAATAATGCATCGGTTTTATATAGCGCTTTTTTGGACACTCAAAGACGCTTCACATGTGTCATTATTCATTCACTCCAAACACGGTGGTGATAAACTACTAATGTAGCCACAGCTGCCCTGGGGCACACTGACAGAAGCGAGGCAACCAGTATGTGCCATCGGCCCCTCTGACCACCACCAACCATTCACACACACCCCAGACTCATTCTAGGCAATGGGGGTGAAGTGTCTTGCCAAGGACACAACGACAGTAGTCAGTGGGAGTCGATGGTGAAAGTCTTGAGCGGGGCTTGAACCCACGACCTTCTGGCTCAAAGGCCAACGCTCTACCAACTGAGCTACTGCCGCCGTTTTCAGGTTGGTTTAATTAAAGTGATAGTCTGGAACTCTAAATGAATTACACATTTTAAGAATTGTATTTGTGATATCGCTCACTCTACTGTTTTGGCACGCTGCGCTGCGAGTATCCCTACAAGCCATGCCGCCTAAAAAAGGCCCGACACCCGAGGAATGTGAGGACATCAGAGCCTCGCTGAAGTTCCTGACTGGGGAGATGGCTTCTGTCCGGGAGCAGCAGACACAACTCCTAGCTTTGCTGGAGTTGGTAAACACCCTGCGTGTCCAAAGCGAGGAAAAAGACCGCCGCATCGAGAATCTGGAGCGGCGAGTTGACGAAATGGAGCAATACAGCCGTATCAATGATCTCATCATCACCGGAATAAAAATCAAACCACGCTCGTACGCGCGTGCAGTGGTCACAGATGCAGTCGGCGGGCAGCCCAGTGAGGAAGAGACGTCCTCCGTGGAGCAGCAGGTGTCCTCCTATCTCCTCTCCAAAGGAATAGAGCTGGACCCGGACCACGTCGAGGCATGTCACCCACTGCCTTCAAGAAACAACGAACGACCCGCTGTCATCATCCGGCTCGTAAACAGAAAAAACAAAGTGGCGCTATTGAAGCAAGGACGAAAACTAAAGGGAACTAATGTTTACATAAACGAGCACCTCACAAAGAAGAATGCGGACATTGCAAGAGAAGCCAGACAGTTGAAGAGACAGAATAAGATTCAACACACCTGGGTGTCAAATTGTAAGATCTATAAAAACTAAATGCCCCCAGAAAATGCAAAGGTACTTGTGGTGAGAAGGAGAGAAGAACTGGACAAATACAACACTTAAAAGGTAAAACTACACCACACAGCAAACTTGAACAATATATTAAGCATGACTGTTACATCTGCTACACAATCTAACAACAATGAAATGGACACGCAACAATTAACTCTTCTATACAAACAAATGGAACTGGACACTGTTGAGTTCATGGACACGCCACATTTATCAGAGATTGATCCAGATAACAATTTTTTGTCTTCACTTCATCAGTGGAGCTGTAACTACTTCACTCAAGATGATTTCAACAAAAGTATGAACATTGCAGGAAAGTTATCGATAATCCATTTCAACAGTAGAAGCATGTATGCAAATTTCATCGCTATAAAATATTTTCTGCAGCAGTTCAAAGACCCATTCAGTATAATTGCACTCTCAGAAACTTGGATCAACATAAATAAAGAGTGTGACTTCTATTTAGATGGCTATGAATTTACTTGTATTAACAGAGAGAGCAAAACGGGAGGTGGAGTTGCCTTATTTGTTCACAAGTCAATACCTTACGAGACAGTCTCCAGTATGTCTATTGTTGTTGATGACATAATGGAGTGCCTTACCATAGAAATACGAAATGAGTCCAACAAGAATATTATTGTAAGTTGTGTATATCGATCACCAGGATCAAGTATAGATGATTTTACTGAATGGGTGGAGAGATTATTTAGTCCTGTAAACCAAAAAGAGCTATTTATCTGTGGGGACTTTAACATCAACCTGCTGAATCCAACTCAACATAATGCCACAAAGGATTTTTCTGATACTATGTATAGCATGTCTCTATATCCAACAGTAACAAAACCAAGTAGACTTACAGTGCACAGTGCCACATTAATTGATAACATTTTTACTAATATAATGGAAAAACCTATCACGAGTGGACTGTTTATATGTGACGTTTCTGACCATCTGCCAGTCTTTAGCATACATGACTGTGATTTAAAAAGCAAGAACAAACCTGATAAAAAGATGATATACAAAAGGGAAAGATCTGAAGCAAATCTCATTGCCTTCAATAATAGTTTAAAAGGACAGGATTGGAACTCTGTTTTTAATCAGTCCGATGTAAATATTGCCTATGATAACTTTATCGAAACATTTGTTTGTCTTTATAATAAGCACTGTCCTATTAAACTATATCGTAAGACCAAAAGCATAATAAACAGTCCATGGCTTACGAGGGGAATCCTGAACAGTTGTAAAAAGAAACAGAATCTTTATAGAATCTTCATCAAGCTAAAGACTAGTCAATCAAATACAAAAAAAATTGAAGACGCTGAACAAAGGTACAAGACCTATAAAAATAAACTAACAAATATAATTCGGTCTAGTAAGCAATTATACTATACAAGAATTCTAGAAGAAAATAAACATAATATTAAAAAAACTTGGGGCATACTAAATAGTGTAATAAAACAAGGATCATCTAAAAAAGTGTATCCTAATTACTTTGAAGATATAAGTGGTGACAATCATGACATGAACAAAATAGTAAATGGTTTTAATTGTTTCTTTGTAAATGTTGGTCCTCAATTGTCAAATGAAATCCCTGTTCAGAGTTCCCCACCAAGCAGTGATGTAATCGAAACAAATCCGTACTCAATTTTTATCACAGCAACCGATGAACAAGAAGTAAAAGAAACAGTACTCAAATTTAAAAGTAAACTTTCTACAGACTGTGACGATATCGACATGGCACTTGTAAAATTAGTCATCCATAATATTGTTAAACCTCTGACGTACATTTGTAATCTATCCTTCCAGTCTGGTTGTTTTCCGAACAAAATGAAAGTTGCTAAAGTTATACCAGTATTTAAGAGTGGGAACAGCCATAGCTTTACAAATTACAGACCAATTTCCCTGCTGCCACAGTTCTCAAAAGTTTTAGAAAAAATATTTGCTGCTCGGTTGGAAAAGTTTGTTGAAAAATATGGGCTGTTAAATGAGAGTCAATATGGATTCAGAGCAAAAAGAACCACCAGCATGGCCTTAACTGAGGCAGTTGAAGAGATAACAAATGCAATAGAACACAAATTACATGCAATTGGAATTTTTATAGACCTGGGAAAAGCTTTCGATACCATTAACCACTCAATATTGTTGGTAAAGCTTCAGAAATATGGTGTCAGGGGTGTAGCGGGGAACTGGCTAAAAGATTATCTCACAGAAAGAGCACAGTTTGTTCAAATGGAAAATTATGTCTCTGAAAGTCTTGGCATTGCGTGTGGTGTCCCCCAGGGGTCAGTGTTGGGACCTATGTTGTTTAACCTGTATATTAATGATATTTTCAATGTGTCAAAGTCTTTAAAACTAATTATTTTTGCAGATGACACTAAAATTTTCTACAGTAGTTCGGACTCATCAGAATTAATCAACACTGTAAATATTGAGCTAAATAAACTTAAAAAATGGATGGACACAAATAAATTGTCATTAAACGTAAATAAAACAAAAGTAATGACATTTGGTTACACGAAAGCATGTCCAAATTTAAAAATTTTCATTGATGGAGCCGAAATTGAAAATGTTACTGAAAACAAATTCCTAGGGGTAGTTATGGACAACAGCTTATCATGGAAAGCTCATATAAGTCATATAAAGACCAAAATAGCAAAAAATCTCTCAATTATAAATAAGGCTAAACACTACCTTGATACTCACACACTATCCATCCATCCATTTTCTTCCGCTTTATCCGTTGCCGGGTCGCGGGGGCAGCAGTCTAAGCAGAGACGCCCAGACTTCCCTATCCACACACACTTCCTCCAGCTCGTCCGGGGGGACCCCAAGGCGTTCCCAGGCCAGCTGAGAGATATAGCCCCTCCAGCGTGTCCTGGGTCTTCCGCGGGGCCTCCTCCCGGTGGGACGTGCCCGGAACACCTCCCCAGGGAGGCGTCCAGGAGGCATCCGGAACAGATGCCCGAGCCACCTCAACTGGTTCCTCTCGACGTGGAGAAGCAGCGGTTCTACTCCGAGCTCCTCCCGTGTGACTGAGCTCCTCACCCTATCTCTAAGGGAGCGCCCAGCCACTCTGCGGAGGAAGCTCATTTCGACCGCTTGTATCCGCGATCTCGTTCTTTCGGTCATTACCCAAAGCTCATGACCATAGATGAGGGAGGGAACGAAGATTGACCGGTAAATCGAGAGCTTTGCCTTTCGGCTCAGCTCCCTCTTCACCACAACGGTCCGATACAGCGACCGCATAACTGCGCACGCTGCACCGATCCGCCTGTCAATCTCACGCTCCATTCTTCCCTCACTCGTGAACAAGACCCCGAGATACTTGAACTCCTCCACTTGAGGAAGGACCTCTCCACCCACCTGCAGAGGGCAAGGCACCTTTTTCCGGTCGAGCACCATGGCCTCGGATTTGGAGGTGCTGATTCTCATCCCAGCCGCTTCACACTCGGCTGCAAACCGTCCCAGTGCATGCTGCAGGTCCTGGTTCGTTGGAGCCAACAGGACAACATCGTCCGCAAACAGCAGAGATGAAATCCTGTGGTCTCCGAACCGGACCCCCTCCGACCCCTGGCTGCGCCTAGATATTCTGTCCATAAATACAGTGAACAGAACCGGTGACAAAGGGCAGCCCTGTCGGAGGCCAACATTCACCGGGAACAGGTCTGACTTACTGCCGGCAATGCGAACACAGCTCTGGCTCTGGTCATACAGGGATCGGATGGCCCTCAGCAGAGGACCCTCGACCCCGTACTCCCGGAGAACCCCCCAAAGGACACCCCGGGGAACACAGTCGAACGCCTTCTCCAAATCCACAAAGCACATGTGGACAGGTTGGGCGAACTCCCATGAACCCTCGAGTATCCGATGGAGAGTATAGAGCTGGTCCAGTGTTCCGCGACCGGGACGAAAACCACACTCCTCCTGGATCCGAGATTCGACCATCGGCCGTAGCCTCCTCTCCAGTACCTTGGAGTAGACCTTACCGGGGAGGCTGAGGAGTGTGATCCCACGATAATTGGAACATACCCTCCGGTCCCCCTTCTTGTAGAGAGGGACCACCACCCCGGTCTGCCACTCCATTGGCACTGCCCCCGATCGCCACGCGATGTTGCAGAGACGTGTCAGCCAAGACAGTCCTACAACATCCAGAGACTTTAGATAATCAGGGCGGATCTCATCCACACCCGGAGCCTTGCCACCATGGAGGCTACCAACCACCTTGGTGACCTCAGCCAGGGAGATGGATGTACCCGCCCCAACATCCTCAGCCTCTGCCTCTGTAACAGAGGACGTGACGGGGGGATTGAGGAGAACCTCAAAGTATTCCTTCCACCGCCCGACAATATCCCCAGTCGATGTCAGCAGCTCTCCACCCGCACCGTACATGGTGCTGGCAAAGAACTGCTTCCCCCTCCTGAGGCGCCGGATGGTTTGCCAGAATCTCTTCGAGGCCGACCGATAGTCATGCTCCATGGACTCTCCGAACTCCTCCCAGTCCCGGGTTTTTGCCTCTGCAACAGCCCTCACACACTACGCTTGTTATATTGTTCATTGGTTCTACCCTATCTGACATACTGTGTCGAAGTGTGGGGGAACAATTACCATTGTACAATAAAACCTTTATTATTATTGCAAAAACGAGCTGTGCGAATCATTCACAAAGCAAGCTACCTACAACACACTCATGAACTTTTTACCCAATCTAAATTATTGAAGTTTCCAGACCTTGTTAAGCTCTACACATCAATTGTGCTATTTAAAGCATTTAACAAATTGCTACCATGTAAAATACAACAATACTTTATTCTTAATGAAAAAACATATAATCTAAGAGGTCTTGGAAACTTCAAACTTCCAAAATTCCGATCGACTCGTAAAAGTTTCTGTGTGACTGTATGTGGCGTGAAATTGTGGAATGTTCTTGATCTTCAACTAAAACAATGCCAAGACATTCATAGATTTAAATCACTGTACAAAAACAATGTTTGGTCTGACTATAGAGGGAATATGCCTTGAATATATCTTCATGTTGCCATGTATGTATGTTTCTTGTATGTTTGTAATTGCCCCTGTTGTTGTTTCTTTATCATTGCTGTATCCTTACCATTGTTGGTATTGTCTGTTCCTTACCATTGTTGGTATCGTCTGTTCCTTACCATTGTTGGTATTTTCTGTTCCTTACCATTGTTGGTATTTTCTGTTCCTTACCATTGTTGGTATTTGCTGTCCCTATGTACCATATTGGTATTTACTGTCTTTACCATTGCTGGTATTTTCCTTATGCATTTGTTTTGCATCCTTGTAATACGTATCTTGTGTGTATATGTCCTTAAACCCATTAATTGCTACTTAAAAAACCTGAACAGTTGATTCAAATGTGCCATTTGATTTGTTTTTTGTACTTGAGCAAATGGGAAGCTTAATGAATAATGTTTTGTTTTGTTTTTTTCTTTAAGGCACCAGGGGTGGGATTAAATAAGTTTTCTTCTTCCCACTCCTTTTCGAGTATCTGTAAGTGTTTCTTTTGTGTATATAATATTCATAATTTTGTATAATGTAGATATAGCTCAGGGTTATTTGTACACAACTTTGATATTCTACTTTTGTTTTTCTGTACACATATTTACTCGAAATAAACAAACTTTGATTGATTGATTGATATTTAATTGACCTCCTGGCCTTAAATGTTGATTAAAATAAGTCATTTTATGAATTCTAATATTACGGGTAAGTCCCGCCTTCCCTGCTCTTAGCTATAGCTCAGAATCCACGGTGCCGTCTACTTTAACCAATCAAGTCATGCCAAGGGCTGTTAATCATCGGCGCTGATGCTCGCAGCTGCACATGCTCAGTTGTTTGTTTTCACGGAGCCTCCGAATCCAGCGTCCATTAGGCTCTGAAACTACATGAAAACTGAACAAAGAATTCTGAACATCCGCGCTGAGTTACCCATTTATAAACTGAACCTATATCTATGATCATTTATATACTGAACCTATATCCATAATCATTTATATACTGAACCTATATCCATAATCATTTATATACTGAACCTATATCCATAATCAGATCCTCTGCATAATGTTCAATTAATGATGATAGCTACTTCCAGGTTTACCGCGATCGCTTTTTTGTGCATTAAAACATTATTTTTTTTATGAAAACGTTAACAGATAATTCTGAAAACCTCCGTGCATGTGTATTAATAATGTATATGTTTAATATGTTCTCAGATTAACATTGTAATGTGTTGATTGATTGCTACGGAAACGTAGGCGTAGACCAATCAGAAAGGAAGGGGGAGGAGCTTCGGTCATTTTTTCAAATCATGTACCTCTCTCTCTTTTTTCTGACAAACTTCAGACAATCACTTTAAGTTTAGCGATAATTTATAATGAAATGGCCACATGCCACTAAACGTGTCCATTATTCTAAAGCAGGCCTGTTCAACTTAAGGCTTTGGGGCCGGATTTAGTTTCAGATCAGGAACAATGATGAGTTTGTAAAGTCAAAAAAGCGTATAATGTATAATATGTCTCCTGGTCCTATCAAGATGTGTCAGACTGGAGCTACCTGTCCTCACACGAACAACTCTAACACCTCTGAGCTCCCATATAAGATATATGTACTTTATTTACTTACATGTATCTAATAGAAAATACTTTATTCACTGTGTTATTATAATTGGTTTTTAAAGATGCAGCAATTTGGAGAGGGGCTCTTGTTTTAAATTGTCCTCTAATGTTTTAATTGGCCTGTCAGACTGTACAATAAGTCACTTTAAGTCACTAATGCACTAGGACTGAAACACCAGCACTGCTATTGCCACTCTTTTTTATTGTACATAACGTATCCTGCACAGACTATATTTTTAACCTCTAACATGTTTGCACACTTCTGTCTTTTGCACAATCTGAGTGATTTTATCCATGCGAAATGTGACATGTACATTTCTCCAGTGTGAGATCAATAAAGTCTATATTTTCTCTTATCTTATCGTAATGCGTTGTTGCTTTGTGAACAATGCCCTTAAAAACCCGGCATGCTAACAGTGTGCAGACTCGCCCCCTCAAGATCTGAACCGTAAATGTTGGTATTACCTGCTCCATAGAAACAAGCAGAAGGATATTTCCATAAAAGTTAGATTGTACATTGTTTACATGGATAGAAATGTGTTTCAACAAGTTCAAGGTTGGCTTGTTTGAGAATCCCGTTAACTGTATGTAGCCATAACTGCTTCAGCCGCTACAATGGATTATACAAAAGTCCTATTTCTTCTCCTTTTTGGTCGTGCAGAGTATTGCTATGGTGGAAGATTGGAGCTGTGGGTGTCTCACTAATGACTACAATTGTTCTGTGCCCTCAGGAACACTTTAATTACTATTCAGTGGACGGCGCTCTCGGACATCTGGTCTTTTCACTCAAATATGACGAGATCGGAGACCAGGAACATCTCCGGCTCATGCTCAGGTACGGACGCAACCAGACGGGTGATTTGCAATATGTGAGTAATGAAAGATTAAAATGGTTTATCAGAGGCAAACAATGGGGGAACAGGAGTCCGTTATGAAAATACTAGAATTGTGCTTGATTGGGTAGCGGATGAGACAAGTAAAAAATGGATCAATCCTAGTGACACAAAAACAATGGGAGAAAGGACTGTGAAAATAATTACATATAATAAAATGGATCCCAAAACAAAGTCCAGAATCCAAAAAACAATTCAACTGAGTGTACAAGGCATAAAAACTCAATGGACGGACAGCAAGAAGGAAGGAGCACAGGACATTTATCTGGGAGATACAGGTGAAATGTTAGGGTTAATGGCCAACAATCGACCGAACAATAAGTAAAACTCAAAAAGACAGACACAGAGAATACTAAATAAAACAGAAAACTAAAAATGACAACCCCGACACCAAGTCTGTTTTAATCAGTTTGAGCAATACACATCACAAACTGTATTTAGTATAACTGTTACAACTGTGACAAGGTTTGAGAGCCTAGAAGTACGACCACATTAGTCCAGTTCTCAGGTCTCTGCACTGGCTTCCTGTGGCTCAGAGAATAGACTTTAAAACAGCTCTGCTTGTGTACAAGTCTCTCCATGGCCTCGCACCAAAATATATTAGTGACATGTTAGTCCCATATGAACCAGCCCGGACTCTGAGGAGCACAGGGACTGGACTCCTGTTAGTGCCCAGAGTCAGAACTAAACATGGGGAGGCTGCTTTTCAGATTCATGCTGCTAAAACCCGGAACAATCTTCCTGAAGATGTGAGACAGGCCTCCTCAATGACAATGTTTAAAACCAGGTTAAAAACAGTTCTGTTTAGCTGTTTATATGAGGGATTGTATATTTTTATCTTTCTTTTTAATGTACTGTGATTATTTATGATTTTGATGCTTTCTTATTTTGTTCAGCACTTTCAGTTGCCTTGTGTATGAATTGTGCTATACAAATAAACTTTCCTTGCCTTGCCTAGATAAAGTTGCATCACAAGACTCAGTCTAATAGATTACGCTGTAGACCGGGACTAGTATGGTCAGACCGGTTTGGGAGCAACACCAAAAACAAACTAAACTTTATTGTAAACTTTATTGACTTTTATTGGATTATATTGAAACAGCAGGAATATTTATATGTTTTAATGTGTTACTTTTGTCTCTGTTTAGCACTTTGGAAGCATTCTATAAAATGTCAGTGTCAGATTTTTTTGTATAGCACATTTAAACCAACCCCAGTTGCCCAAAGTGCTTCACATGCACAAAATAAAAAAGAAAAGAAAACATGTAAAACGGTACATTTTGTGAATTGGATTGCTTTGTAAACACACTCATAGTCTCAACTTTAACCTTACCTAAGATAAATTGGTTAATATTCTTCTTTCATCACCCAGCCTTCCCACAGTTAGGTATGCCTTTTTTTTCCCAAAATGCACCTGCCTTTGCAAATAGATACAAGAAATCCATTCTGAGCCGTAGATTGCGTTTATTGACCAGGTCCGCTTCCCGACTGCCCCATTACTAGTGTCATAAAGTGAACAGCAGTAGTTTGTGCTGGGCAGAGGAGCAGATGTGAGTGGGCGGGGGAGGAGAGAGAGTACAAAAGGCTAAAGGCTGATCATTCCACATGTTGTGTTTGAACGGACTGGCTTTGTGTGTGTCCAGGACCAAGCTGAAAACGCACCACGATGTCATCCCCATCTCCTGCCTCACAGAGTTCCCTAACGTGGTGCAAATGGCCAAGGTGATTCCTTTCTGTAACCAGGGAAACAGCTATAGGTTCCAGGAGCATCTAATTGGTTGTTTTTTGAATTTTTATATAAAGCCTCATTTCCACTGCGCAAAAACACTGGAATTTAGACTCAGTGAACTTGGCTTTTTTACCCAGGCATGTTCAGTGTGAATTATAGCAGTAATTCATTTTGATTTAGTTTATTTTGTTTGTCACATACACATTATTTGCAGATGTACCTCCAGCAGATGCTCAGTACAGTATTCGGAACACGCAATAACAGAATAATAACACAGAAACAGAGACAGAGTTAAGCCGGGTTTAGTTGTCAAATGTAGCCAGTAATGAAACAGAAGGTTATAAATGGGATAATCCTTTGCATAATGACATCATACTTGTTCTTTTACACATGCTGCTCTTTCCTTTGTCCTCGTAATAAATATGTTTGAAACTGTTTATTTTTTCTCAATATGGATGATTAACTTTCTACACTTCATTATAATGAGATTTGCTCTGGTCCTGGCTGCACTGCTGTGTCATTTTATCTTTTGACCATTTTATTTTTGACAAGTTCCTGTCTTCCCCGTGGTGAAAAGTAGACACGGGTCCAAACAACGTACTGACCTTTTCCCCATTGTTGTCCCTGGTCGACGTGCCATTTCAGCACATGCTAAATTACACAGGGTCACAGCGGGGAAAACGCCTTAACTTTGACTTTGTTGAGAATGTATCCTAAAGTTTGGCACAGTTTCACACCTGAAAAATGACAATATTTTGACAAGAGACAGATATTGTATGAACAGGTAAACGACATAGACACCAGATGCACAACAATGTTCTCAATCTTATTTAATAATCGCCTGAAGTAGCTTTGCATTTACAATTGTCTCTCTTCGTTGCAGCTCATCTGTGAAGAAGTCAACGTGGACCGTTTTTACCCAGTTCTTTACCCCAAAGTAAGACGCCTCTTCACCTCCATCCATTCGATCAGACGTGTTTTTTTAACCTGAATTTCTTCTATTCAAAGGCCTCCAGACTCATAGTGACCTTTGATGAACACGTGATCAGCAACAATTTCAAGTATGGAATCATCTACCAAAAGTTTGGACAGGTGATTCTCACTTGTATGTCTTGTGGTCATTCTTTCTTAATGCTGGGGTATCTAACTTTTTTCTTCAAATCAGACGACAATGTGCTGTCAGCATCTTATTAGGAAACATGCTCAAGGTGTTTGTCTATGACGCTTTGGGCTGAGAGCTGAAATCCTTTTTGAGGGTTAGCAACTGGTCTGATACCATATTATTCAGACCGTAAATATTTAGGTTATCCTGAACATGTTTGTGGTCACAGCAACTTCTTATTTGCAATGGCATCATTTTGCAAAAGAGGACCCCAAAAATCTGTATTTTGCAGCTGAGACCAAGGTATAAAATAAATGAAATAATAGTTTAAAAACATTTCTTAAGTGGAGGACATCTGGCTCTCAATAGTTAGGCTGAGGCCGCGACTTTCTGTATATATAATAATAACAATGCAACGATTTTATATCACGCTTCGCAGCATTGTTCCTTCAGTCCACACACGGTGGTGATACATTTGTCCGGTGGCCACAGCTGTCCTGGGGCACACTTATTTTCAGATTGTTACTTTAATGTTATTTTTATTATTTATTGTGAAATACTATGCAAGCTACTGTGACAATGCAATTTCCCTTGTGGATCAATAAAGTCTGAGTCAACGAGATGTAAATGTATCTGCTCCCCTGTATTAATGAACATTTAACATGCAATGTAAGTATTAACTTTTATTCAAAAAAGTCCAACCACACATTTTGTTTGTCCTCTTTCTTAAAAATATGTGAGATGCCTGTAGTTTTCATCATATGTTTACCTCAACTGTCGGAGACAAAATAAGAAAAGAAATTATCCGGAAAATCGCAATTAGAACTTTTTGGTTAAAAAAGCTTTTGCATTTGGGGGAGAAAGAATGTCAAGTTGCATCCAAAGGACGCCATACCTACGGCCCCAAAACATCACTGCACTAGAAGAGAGCTGCGTGGAGGAATGGGCCAAAATACCAGCAACAGTACAGTATGTGAAAACCTAACAAAGACATATAGAAAGTCATGGCCAACAACAAGTATACAACCAAGTATTGAGATGGATTTCTGTTATTAACTTCTGGACCATAGGGCTCACCTGTACATAAGCCGCAGGTTTTCATGTTGTAATTTGGCAAAGAGATGACTGTTTTAACTGGTCACAAATTCACAATGTGATTAAATTATGAGGTGTTCACTGCTTAAACATTAGCTTCTATGCCTGTAATCATTCATCAGTCTGTTTTGACAGTAAATAAGTGTCCTATAGCAACTAAAACTTGATGGAGTCAAAGCAATAAGTCCATAAACTCAGCTCCGACATCTCTACCACAATAGAAATACACATATTAGTTGCATGGATGTATTAGCCGCAGGGTTTAAAGAACTATTTTTACGATACATTTTTTTCCACCATAATTTGCAAATACATTGTTAAAAAATGTGTCAATAGGATTTTCATTCATCATTTCATCAGCAATCATTTTTTTATCTATTAGTTGAGGTATACCTATGATTAAAAAGACTTTTTAAGTGGGAGGACTTATACTTTCTAACCCGACTGTTCAAACACCACACACTGTACCTTTAAAGTATTGATATTGTGACACGCGCACACACGTTCCCTGTCCCCTTCACATCCTCGTGCCCATTACATAAGCAGTAACACAAGCATTCATCCAGAAGAAGTCCTCGGTCTTAATTATGGCCGTCCTCCTCCATGCTTGGGTTGTCCCTTGTCACTACTCTCAGCAATCACGCTTTGTTTGTTTACTACGCTACAGGAAGCAGAAGAGCAATCGAAAGGCTCATCTGAGGGCACTTGTCTTTGTAAACGCCGCGTTCAGCACCGCTCTGTCTCGCTCTGACTCGCTCTAAGAGGTTCACAATGAGAGTACATATGCCTACAGCCCAGGTCAAATCGTGACACTGGCCTGAGCACGCCTTTGTGGAGGTGAAGGGCTAAAACGCTCAAAACGATCCTTGAGTAGCCCTGGGAAAAGCAGAAAGACTGTTCCCAAGACGACGCCTTTTGTTTTTGATAGACAATTTGCTGTCCATCAAGGCTTTATTGTTGGATGAGCGTCC
This sequence comes from Knipowitschia caucasica, assembly GCA_964034765.1. Taxonomy (NCBI): domain Eukaryota; kingdom Metazoa; phylum Chordata; class Actinopteri; order Gobiiformes; family Gobiidae; genus Knipowitschia; species Knipowitschia caucasica. Next base: position 31,893,302 of record OZ035827.1, read on the forward strand.
TCTTTGCTATTGTCTTCTTTGCTTTATGTAAGAAGGTAGTGCTTCAGTGTGACTGCATCTTAACCCTTTAATGTACAATCCTTGAGGAAAGCAATGCAATTTTTTCTTTTATTGATTTATTGAGCACTAATAACACCAATATTCTTTATGTTTCTTTTTTTAACCATTTGTTTTTTAATTATAGGTCTTTACCAAATGGTTGAGATGCAGTTTGATGGTAAAAGTGCCTAAAACCAAGTTAAATGCTCCAAAGAAGTAGATTTCAGTTACAAGCTTCAAGTAGATATAGAGGAAATTATTAAAGGGTTAAAACGGACATGTATCATATTGTGGTTTTTGCATTTGCTCTTTTTGATATTTTATAATATAAGGACTCTTTTAATTGACTCTTGTATTGTTTTATACTGGCTGTGCAGCACTTTGTAAACACTGTTTTAAAAAAAGTGCTTTACAAATACAGATTTATTATTATTATCATTATTGTTATGCGCTACTATCCGCTAAATTCCAGTAATAGTCTGGATTATAAAGGGTCAAATGCTGTTCTCTGACATGTTTTTAATAATCCTTTCCTGGTCATGTGGGACAAACTACTCAAAGCAGTAACATGGAAGCTTCAAAAATACACCTTTAATATTGCAGTAGTTACTTGGTTCTCTGATATCTGTGTTCCTAAATGCAGTAAATCCACTGCCATTTTAAAACGTTTGAACTCGGGCTGCACTATTTAACAACTATTTATATGTTTGAAAAGTTGAGATTTGGCACATATGAAATAATACATTTACACTGTTTAGAATATATTTACTGCAAAACAATATAAAATAGTAGCGGTTGAATTTGAGAAGTTCCAGTGTCCTTAAGCAGATTTGGAAATGGAATAAGGAAGTCTTGTTTTTATGACAGCGAGAAAGCCGTTCACATCCTCCTAGCATGAACGCTATCTTTTATTAAAACTGTTGTGGCTTGAGAGCGCTGCGGAGATTACAGTATTCCAGAGGATGTACCGCTGTCTGCTCGTGGCCTCCTGCTGCATATTTTACAGTATGTACGGCTTTGAGAGCACAATGTTTGATATTATCATGATCAGCAGTGATAATCGCAGCTCGTAGCCCCTCACACGCTGTTCGAGTCAGACGCATGGAAGACGTGTATTTTGGTGTAATCTTAAAATTGCTGTGTATCAGAAATGTGTGCCAAAATCGGCCCAAAATTCACAGTGTATGCTCCGCTTTAACCCTTTAATGGTATCCTCAACTTTTTAGTTAGATCACCTTTTGAGTCACTAAATCTACTTTAAGCTTGATATACCTTTATACTTGGTTTACTTGGTTTTAGGCACGTTTACCATCAAACTGCATCTCAACCATTCGTTAAAGGCCTATAATGTAAAACAAAAAACAAAAAATTATTTATGTTATTAGTGTCCTACAGGAAAAAAAAACAAACATTGCGTTCTTCAAGGAGTGAATGTTAAAGGGTTAAGGGCCCAGGGAAATTAGATTCATAATGAGTCATTATTAACCACATATTCATTACTGGTGCACAAAGTAAATATTACGAATGTTATTAGATTTGTTCTTTTCTAAATCTTTTGGGGAGCGAAGTGTGCTCCCTGAGACCCCTGAATAAATAATTGTAGTCTTTGCGATTTTAGAATTGATGGTGATTAATCTTGTAGCCCCAGACTGAACACTTTTAGACCTTCCTCAGTGTTTCTCAAAAACACAGTTCACACTTGACAACCCAAAAACAGACAAGCTTTCGAATCTTCCTTCTTGAACAACAGGAACCACCATTTTAATCATTAATTCTTTCCAGACAACAGAAGAGGAGTTATTCGGCAACACCATCGAGAGCGCTGCCTTTGTGGAATTTCTGGAATTTCTGGGAGAGAAGATTGAGCTGCACAACTTTAAAGGGTAATATATATATACGTGCACTCGTTATGGTTTTAGGCCATGGAAGCGGCTGCCACACGTCGCACTATGTCACTTTCCATCAAGCCTGTGCCGTGAGAGCCGTGCGTGTGACTCTATCCTCTTAGACATGCTTCAGCTGTAAAAAATATATGTGAATGTTTGCGTTTGGCAGCTTTCGAGGAGGGCTGGACGTCACCCACGGGCAAACTGGCACAGAGTCCATATACTGCAACTACCGCAACAAGGAGGTGATGTTCCACGTGTCCACCAAGCTGCCGTTCACCGAAGGAGACGCTCAGCAGGTCTGAAGAAGCTTCCACTTTTCACTTTCACCGTAGGAGACATTTACTGCCATGTTTTGTTCATTTGTTTGTTTGTTTTTGTTAGTTCTTTATTTATTTCAGAGCTGCAATACATAATTTTACACTAATACAATGTGAAAAGGGGTTATTTTTGCCCAACCACCTCGCATCCATTCAACACACACATTAAGAATACATTACAATTTAACATTTAAAATACACTACTGTGCAGTACATACAGGACCCTATTCTACAGATGTGTGTGATGCTAAAGACACACACACACAGACATGACACAGATACACACAGGCGCACACACACAGACACACTACACACACATACACACAGGCACACACATATACAGGCACACTTACTACACACATTCATACACACACAGGCACAGTTACTACAGGATACATACACACACGCACACACACACACACACTTATTACACAAGGACACTTACTACACACACTCACAGATACTACAGGCATACATACACCTACACACACACACACAGACACACATACACACACACATTCTACAGGCATACATAACAGCACAAATTCAATACTGTCCCTTTAAATAAATCCCAGGGCTAAGAGACTGAACCTACTGGGATCATGGTTTTGGGGTTTACTGATGGATTCGTCTTGTTGCAAATTTTCAGCATTTCCTACTGTGACTTTTGCCTTCCTGTTCTAGTATTCTGATCCAGGAGGTCCTCTTGTTCATTACCTTTTTACTTGAATGTAACACATATATTTTCTAATTAAAATGAGGAAAACTGTGATATGGTGTTACGATAATAAAACAACATTATTATGCTGTTTTTACATGTGATTGATCAGGAGAATACGTTTATTAGTGAGAAACGTAATGGGATTTCAGGAAAAAACATTCAAATTTGCGCAGCCTGGTCTTCACCGTTTGTACACAAGGACATTCTTTACAGATTATGATTAAGAGATCCTTTTTGCGTCCCACAGTGAGGAAATTTCAGTGTTGCATCACCAGTTGTATAGAACAGTACAAACGAGGAGCACACAGCACAAGACATAGGAACAATAACATAAAATTAAATAAAATTATCACTCTAACTAACTCTAGCAAGAATAACATCTCTAACTTTAGCATAATAAGGAAGTGTGTGTTTGCTAATGCTGATAAAACAGAAATCTTCATCATGTGCTTATTGTAGCAGCGTTACGACAAAGCCCTCTCTGCCTTATCCCACATTCTCATCATTCATCTGCACATGCTGTTACACTCTCGCAGCTTTCCGACTCAAACGCACTGTGTGTTTGTCTGCGTGCGACAGTTCACTAGACAGATGCTCGGGGACGCAGCTCGGTGTGAGTCATGCTCCAGCTCCACGCGCCTCGGAACACAGCGATACACTCTCATTCATATGATCTTATATCTGTCTCAGCATTACAACTTTAACAGCTTTGAATTGATGATATACTGTAGTGAACTTTCCTTACAGTGGTGGCAGAACAATGCATTTTGTCATTAATTTCTTGTAATTAAAAAAATAATGATAATAATGTTGCTTGTCCCATTGGCAAATCTTTTTTAAGGCAGTGTTAGTGCTGTAATTTACAATCAATCCTGACAAAATAACATGGACAAAAGACATACAGTAGTTCAGGCATTCTTACTTGGTTGCCTTTCCAAGGAGACATGTCTGAAGAGAACGGAGCAGAGTTCAGCTCAGCCTCGCGTCCAGAAACATGTCTGAAGCTCAGCAGTCTCCAAGGTCCTTTGATAGTACAGACACACCTTCACATGCAGATAGGAAAGGAAGTACCAACACAACAAAAGACACTCCGTATTAGCGTATACAAAGCCTACTTCCTCCTGACGTTAAACATACAAGCTCCCAGACTTCCTGGAGTCTTCCTGGAGCTAAATGAATTACAATACAAGCTTTCTACAATATATTATTACGTATATACATTAGCCATTTACTAAAATTACACTTATTTACTTAAATAACATTCTAATTTTTGACTTATTTTTTATCATTTTTTGCAGTGTCCTTGCACTTAAGACTTGAGAGATGAGAGATTTACATGCATGTCATTTTCATCATTTGTATTTACTATGAGAGACAAAATGAGATTAAACATTTTTAGGAATGTATTTGCTTATTTTGGTGAAAAATAAGTATTTAGTGAATAACAAAAGTCCATCTCAATAATTAGGTTTATACTTGTGTTGGCAATGATAGAGGTCAAACGTTTTCTTTAAGTCTTCACAAAGTTTTCACACACTGTTGGTATTTTAGCCCATTCCTCCAAGCACTTTCAACTCTCTAAAGAGTCTCTATGAGGTTGAGCTCTGGAGCCTGGCTAGGCCACTGTTTCTTACAAAGCAATTCCTTTGGTTCCCGTGCTGTGTGTTTGGGATCATTGTCATTCTGAAAGACCCAGCAAAGGCATTCATCTTCAATGCCTTTGCTGCTGATGGAAGGAGGTTCAGGTGTCCGGGTCCCTTTGCAGAAAAACAGCCCCAAAGCATGATGTTTCCACCCCCATGCATCCCCATCACTGTAGGTATGGTGTTCTTTGAATGCAATGATCTTCTGATTTTGTCTCTCATAGTTTTGATATACCTAAGATGAAAATGACTGGCATCTCTTTGGGAGTTGGAGGACTTGGTGACCGACTAGATACTGTTTTGCCCCACTGTATACATCTTGAATCATTTTGATGTGTGTTGATGTTTGCAGCTCCAAAGAAAAAGGCACATAGGGAATGACATCGTGGCCATAGTGTTTCAAGAGGAGAACACGCCGTTTGTCCCGGACATGATCGCCTCTAACTTCCTTCATGCTTATATCGTGGTACAAGTGGTCAACCCCTGCTCCGACAACGTTTTATATAAGGTACAGGCATGGTTCTTATTTCTGGAATTTAGCTTTTTGAATAGATGTTAGGTAAAATTCTACTTCATAAGGTTTCAGTAACAGCAAGAGATGACGTTCCCTTCTTCGGCCCAGCCCTCCCAAACCCTGCGGTTTTTAGTAAAGTGAGTGCTTTTGTAGCTCTTTTCTGTTTCATACTTTCAATGTCACGTTCTTATCTGCCTCATCTTCCAGGGTCCTGAATTCCATGAATTCCTGTTCACAAAATTAATAAATGCAGAGTATGCTTGTTACAAAGCAGAGAAGTTTGCAAAGTTAGAAGTAAGTTTTCTCTCATATCTCTGCGGCTCATGGATGTGTTGTTGTGGTTAGTCTTTTGTCCCTAACATGTGTTTGTAGGAGCGGACGAGGTCTGCTCTGTTAGAAACACTGTATGAGGAGCTCCACATGAACAGCCAGGCCATGATGGGCATCGGGGGAGACGATGACAAGCTGGAGAATGGGAGTGGTGGAGGAGGGGGCTTCTTTGAATCTTTTAAGGTAATCTTTAAAGAACAATGTACAGGTCTTGAACTTTGCTATTCTACTGTTGATCTGGATTATCTTTGTCTGTTACATAATGATGTTACTGCATCTCATCTCCTGCCTTTAGGCTGTTTCACCTGCAGCTCCTGCCTCATCTGTGTCTCACAGTTGTAGTGTGCTCTGGTTGTTCCTGGCTCTTTCCCTATCGAGCTGCACTGACCACATATTGATGAAAACTGTCACTGTCATCTTTCAGTGTGTCCCATGAAAGGTCACAGATCCTCTCAGTCACATAGCAGCACATCTCCTGGCCTATCCTCATCTTTAAAACGTCATATTATCCTCCAGTGCTGTACAGACGTCTGTGAACTTGGCTACTTTCCTTTTCTTCTCCCTCACCTAACTATAATGAGTGTGAAGCCTGCAGCTCTGACTTGTCTTGTCTGTCGTGATTAGCATCAGCGCAGGCGTGTGACTGCAGTGGACGGGGCGACGGGTGGCCCTGGGGCTCTCAGTCACAGAGTCTGTCTCATGGTCTCTCCTCATGTCTTTGTAGCGGGTGATCCGCAGCAGGAGCCAGTCCATGGATGCCATGGGTCTGGCTTTCAAGAGGCCACAAACAGTCTCCACTAGCCTCAGCAACAACTTTAACCACAGTCCCTCAGACAGCCCTAAATTCCCAGGGATAGTAAGTACAGAGCCACTGCTGCTGCAGAGGTCTCTCCTTCTGCCTCCTCGCTCCTACAGCTGCTAACCACTAACTCCTCTCTCTGGTGGAGACGTGCCCCTCTTACTCACATCTTCCACTTTTAATCCTCCACTTCACATTTCTGCTTCAGTCTGAGGCTCCACTCACAATAAAGTGGTCACATTTCCTTTGCTATAAATGAACTTCCTTTCTGACATTCACTCTGAGGTTTCAACCGTTTGTGACACTAATGGTAATGATGTGTAATTACAGTTGACAATGTCCAGTGTGTGAGTGTAAAGTCCAACAACAAACACGTAATCATAATGTGATGTCTCATGTTAACCCTTTAGGTGCCAGAGTCGCAGACCTGGCTTCCCACAAACCTTTCCCGGAATTGTTTGTTTCTTTTTGCTTAATGTATTTCTGTTATTGGGGTTGTCCTCTATCTCTTACACAATTTTTCTGTAAAAGCTCTGGCGCCCAAAGGGTTAATATTATGCTGTTTGGTTTGATATTTCCACTAACCATGTTCCTCTTATGTCTGAATCATATCTTCTCTCACCGAGCCGAGCAGGAGCTAACAGACTGAAGTGTCCGTGCTCTTTCTGCAGGCGCTCACTTCTCTCCCCTTCAGTTTGTGTTGTGTATATTGTGTTGTGCAATGAAACAAGTTTAACACATGCTTTTATATTTGCTTTGAACTGACATGACGTACTGCATGTGAAACTCATGTATATATTTGTTTCTCTCCCCCTTATCCTCCCATGTCCGGTGCTTCTGTGTCCCTCTCCTCCCCTTTGTGCCTCAGTCATTGCTTGTCCCAGGCAAAAGCCCCAGTAAATATGGACGCCGAGGCAGCGCCATAGGAATAGGAACAGTAGAAGAGGTTCATGTCTAACTACATTACATTTACTACTTTTTCTATGTTTGCATGGCTTCGAGCATCACCGCTTTTGTTAACTGCCCACTCTTCTGCTAATGCTATATTTGGAATGAATTGTATCTTATTTGGTGCTAAGGGTAATGAAAAGGATTTGGTGATTACATTTTTTTTTCTGCTTATTTCAAACCTAGGTCTTTGTTTGACCAATTAGAACTCTCTTAATTCATTTTTGCTTTATCCAATTATTTATTACATGAATTCCAAGGACTTAATGTCGCCTCACAATGTACAGAATAAAAATGTGATAATTGCTTTTTGTAGTTACATTCGAAAGAGCCTTAAAGAGAAGATTGTCTGAACAAAGCTAAGAAAGCATTTCAGTAATCCTTAAAAAACGTGGACGGAATCTCGTCACGGTCAGTGGGGCTTGACATTAAGTACAAATGTTGACTTTATTTCTTTAAAACACTTTTCCTTCAAGTCTTTGAGATCAATCTATTACCAGTCTTGCAAACAATCAGCTAATGATTAAAGCTTGAGATGATTAGAATCCATTAAAAACCATAATTCCGGCTCCAACACGTGCTCTTCTCTTTGTGTCTATTGCAGTCTTTGATAATCCCGGGGAAAAGTCCCACGAGGAAAAAGTCTGGTCCTTTCAGTTCCAGACGAAGCAGTGCGATCGGCATCGAGAACATCCAGGAGGTGCAGGAACGGAGGTGAGAAGGGTCAGATTTATCTACAGATGTTTACAAGTCAATCAATCAATCAATCAATCTTTATTTATAGGGCGCTTTTCCTGCACAGGGCAACACAAAGCGCCTCACAGTCCACACCACACAATGCACAAATCATCACCATTAAAATACAATTAAAAACACATATGTAATTAAAAAGCATTAAAATCACATAAGTAATTTAAAAACATAAGAATCACACAAGTAATTAAAAACAATAAAATAGTTAAAAACACAAAAAGTTACAACAATAAATAACAAGGTGTGTTAAAAAGATAAAATTCTCTAGTTGTATGCACAGGAAAAAAGAAAAGTCTTTAACATGGATTTGAACATTACAGAGAGGCAGCCAGTCTCACATCCTCAGGAAGACTGTTCCAGACTTTAGCTGCATAGATCTGAAAAGCAGCCTCCCCCTGTCTAGTCCTGACTCTGGGCACTAACAAGAGTCCCGTCCCTGCGCTCCTCAGAGTCCGGGCTGGTTCATATGGGACTAGCATATCATGGATGTACTTTGGTGCAAGGCCATGGAGAGACTTGTACACCAGGAGAGCTGCTTTAAAGTCTATCCTCTGGGCCACGGGAAGCCAGTGCAGAGACCTGAGGACCGGACTAATGTGGTCGTACTTCCTGGTTCTAGTCAGGACTCGGGCTGCAGCATTTTGAATATACTGCAGCTGTTTTACTGCATGTTTGGAGATACCTGTGAGCAGGCCATTGCAGTAATCCAGCCTACTGGAAACAAAAGAATGGATAAGAATCTCCAAGTCTGCCCTGGACACAATATTTTTAATTTTGGCAATATTTTTCAGATGATAAAAAGCTGCTGATGTTACCGATCCAATGTGGCTATTGAAGTTTAAGTCAGAGTCCATTATTACTCCCAGATTTCTGACCTTATTTAAAGGCCTTAGGGAGAGAGACTGAAGGTGACAAATGACGGTCTCTCTTTGTTTCTCGGGACCAAAGACAATCATTTCGGTTTTGTCCGCATTTAGCTGGAGAAAATTGCATTGCATCCACTCACTGATCCGCTGGATACAGTGAAGGAGTGAGTCCACCGGTCCATGCTCTCCTGCAGTCAGTGAGACATAGATCTGAGTGTCATCAGCGTAATTGTGGTAGGACACTTTCATACTTTGAATTAACTGACCTAATGGCAGCATGTAAATATTGAACAGGAGAGGTCCCAGAATCGACCCCTGTGGCACTCCGCAGGTCAGGGCCATATTATCTGAGACATAGTCTCCAATCTCCACACAATACTTCCTTTCTTCTAGATAATATTTCATTGCACAAGAGAATACAGGTGTGACAATAGGTAGCAGACATACATAACCAGCAACGCCAGGGCATATGATACCCAAAAATGTCCCCAATTTGTACTCAGATCTAAGGCACACAGGTAAGCTTAAATTGACTGGACAGAGGCAGAAGTTAAACGATACTCGTTTAGTTTTTAATGGAGCAACTCTTGGTAATAAATAGGTTCTGTACATCAGTTCTTTGTTTCCAGTTATCTTGATTCCACAGGGCACACGTCTGCGCACTGACCACAATCTCTCGGTCATTGTCCATAGTTAAGCAGCATCATAGTTCTTAAAAACAGACGACTCGTCTGCAGATTTCGTCCAAACAAGAAGAAGGGGAGGCGGGCACGCCGCCAGCACCCTACAACATTAAAACATTGACACTGAAATAAAACATGTACTACATTGAAACAAAAGACAGACAAAAGATTAAAACAAAACATACCAGAAAGCAAAGTGTAGCGTTCCCCGCACCATACCGAGACCCCGAGCCTCTGACCATGCTCAGCTATGCGGTAGCCGGGCCAACACGCACAATGCTAAAAACAATAGTTAAATTAGTGACGCAGCCGACCAGCGGCGCAATTAAAAGCTACGAGCGGAGCTTACCAGCGACGCAGTAAAGTTGGGCACCACCCAGTTGCTGGCCTTAAGCCTCAGCCGCCGGCTTGACGCCCCGACACGACCCATAGCAACCTCCCAACTAGCCTGCCTCGCTCCGAGCCCCGTGCAGCGGATGTGACGTTGGATAGAGGAGAGGCAAGGTAGCGCAATTGACAGGCTTTTATACTGCGCCCCCTACTTTCACTAGGGAGCTTATGCCAGCTCACTACACAGGCTTATACCTTATCTGTGTATACTTTTTAGAGAGACTGATTAGTAACTTGTGATGCAACACTGAATTTTCCCCACAGTGGGATTAAGGTTCCCTTTATCTTGTGCGAGTCTGTAGGGTCTGCTCCATGTGTTGGTCCCGTATTTCTCTGTTACATGTGTTTTGTCTCGTGCTGCAGCAGAGATAGCTCGCCGCACACACAGAAGACTCCGGACAGCGGCCATGTCTCCCAAGATCCCAAATCTGACAACTCGTCCAATCAGAGCTCTCCGGAAGTCCTCACGACGGCCAAGAACAGGTCTGTGTGCGGATTTGTACATCTTTAGAACGTTTCAGTGTGTGAAATATGATTGTTTTCGAGTAATGCTTCTTCTATAACATGCAGTTGTGCTTAAAAGTTTACACAACCAGCAAGAAACTTTTTATTTTTTTTTAGATTATTATTATTACGCAAACACGTTTTTCACTCGGTTAGTGTTTGTGTGGAGCCTTATACTGTCAATAAAACATCCATTCATTTTCTTCCGCTATGATTATTCACATTATGTAATACAGAGCTAATTTTATAGTAGTGTCCCAAGTATTCCGAATGCAGTTCTCTGATTGGACCACATAACACAGTGTTAGAAGATACATTTTGCAGCAAATTTTCAATATTCTGGAAATTGAATATAACTAAGTCTTCTCCCAGTGCCATTATTCCAATAATAAGGTTAGGTTTATTAAAGTCGTGGGTTCTCTCCTTGGCCGCAGGGCTCCTTCCATCGCGGAGGCTCACGACCTGTCTCGCTCCTCGTCCAACGCCAGCAGCTTCGCCAGCGTGGTGGAGGAGAACGAGACGGAGGCCACCGAGGACTACGACACTGGCATGGTGGGTATCTGACAAATGCTGTGAACACACTGTGGTTTTTATTTGATTCTAAACTCATACCAATAATAAGTTTTCCCTACTGCACTGGTTCATATTAAAATATAAACCACAATAAAACAATATTGGTATATAATTGTATGTATTAAAACTGTTTGTATGTTTAATTAAACTACCCCATTGATTCAATTACATTCATTTTTGTACAGCCCTAAATCACAACAGCAGTCGTCTCGAACACATAGAAGCCATTGGTCAATAGGGAGCGGGACAACCATTGTTCAAACATTTTAAAAAATATCCATTATTGCCCCGAATCATCACTGTCCTTAGATCCTCCTGCATCTGCAAAAGTACCCACTCAAAGAAAAAGTGAGACGAAAGTGAGAAACCTTGGGGAGGGATTAATGAGAGAGGGATCCGCTCCCACAGATGAAGAGTGACTTTCTCTCTCTCATTATAAAAGTATCAAAGGTGAAAATGAATCCAGCCCTCAGCTGACTTCATCAGATCGGGAAAGAACTTCTGGATGAAAAACGTCACATTTTGAAAAGCGTGATAAACAATGACCAAACCACAGACCTGAGTGTTAACCTTTTACCTCGGGACAGGAGCCTCACTTCACTGGCTTCAACGTTTATCCACTGTATATTTGACAGAACCGCTATCTTTGCCTGCTCCTGTCAGATCAGTGAGCTCAGAAAACTTTTGTTGAACGTGCCCAGGTTCTGTCTCAAAACTCTTTTCGAATCACATTTGTGCCTTGGCTTTTTATATCTCACATGTATTGTGTGTTTTTCATGACATCTTCTCCTCTATTTTGTATATCTTTTGTGCAGGTAAAGCATTTTGGACAGCTGGTGTTGTTGTAAATATACTATATGAATAAAGTTGATAATAACTGATAACTCTGTACAACTAAAATGGCCCCAGATCGTCCAAATGAATAAGTAATGAGTATGTACGCTGTATTTTGGACCTGTGGCAGCGACATTATGAAACTAATTAAAATTACTAATAGATTAATTGCTGTACCCATTGATCCTGGATGTGTGCTCATTCCATAACTTTCTAATAATATAACAACAATGATGTAATTGTTCAAATATATCCTGAACAGACTATATTTTTTGCCTTTGCCTAAATAAAAGATTTCCCAATTGGGAGGGCCAATCGTCTTGATGATCCACCCAAAAGTAGAAAATCTTCCTGTATACCTTCAATATTTGGTCCAGTTTTGGTTCAGTCCACAGAAACTGAACTAATTCTAATCAGAAAAGAATTTCCAATCCAACTAATGTGAAACAAGTCATTCATACATACAGTAGATACCTTCATATTCCAGAAACCAACTGATTCTTTCGGCCCCTGACAAGCCCTTTTTTTATTTTTTTTCATCGGCCCTCAACCAAAATAAGTTTGACACCCCTGCTGCCCTATAGGTATGACTAACCCCATGCCTCCCACATATCCTGCAGGAGAGTCTATCCTCCGCTGGGACGCCACATAAGAGGGACTCGCTCACCTACGGGACGTGGCTGGAGGACAGCATCAGCAGCACAAGCAACAACAGCCGAGGCAGCTCCCCCGGTGAGACCCCCCGTTCAGCAAAAACAAACACAATTCAATTCTATTCTATGTATTGTTGTAGCATCTTTAAAACTCCAGTAAGGAGCCCGACCACAGTCTTATTGTTGTGTTGTTCAGGGCCGGGGAAACCAGAGCGAGTGAAAGGAGCAGATATTCGTATAAAACTGGAGCGACCGCACGAACACTCCTCTTCAGTGAGTGCTTTCTGTGACGCCGCGAAACTTGTGTCTGATTCTGTATTTTCTATAACCACGTTTGTCTTTTCCAACAGAATTGTTAGTCCCATCCGTAACGGTTTACCTGGATATCCTTGATCAGGTTAGTTAATGTGTCTGATTATTTATTTCTATCTCTGGGTTCTGTTATTGTGGGTGCTTTGTATTTATTATTCCATTGTAGAGGTAATAATGATTCTGAGATCTGGCGGACCAGGCTCTGTCAGACAGATGCATATGAGAAATGATTATATTTGTATGATCATTAGTGACGCTGTGTTTAATTTTATATTTTTTACATTATATTTATATTTATATTGTGATATAAATGACAAATACTTTTTTTCTTTCAACTGTATGACCTCCTCAAACAGTGGTTCATTCTATGTGGAGATAAAACTAAATCGGTTTTATGACAATATTTTTAAAGTTGAGAGCTGAATAAGAACAACTCCATAGATAGATAGATGATAGATAGATACAGTAGATAGCAACAAATACATCTGCCATGAAGTCACTGCTGATAATTTCACTCTAGTTTTGGAAGAAACTACAACTAAAGCAACATTTCTTTTTCAGATTATTCCCACAAGTGGCCGCACTTATCGGAGCAATGTCTTAAGATCAGGGATCAGTGAGGACCAGTGTTCTGTGACGAGAGAGCACCAGGAGGGCCCAGTCTTTCACTCTGCATCCACCTGGTCTCCACAGTCCTCCTGGTGTCCATAGATCCTCCTGGTGTCCATAGATCCTCCTGGTGTTCACAGATCCTCCTGGTGTTCACAGACTCCATGTTACTGCACAGATAAAGCCTTGTCCTGATATTTTGTGCACTGGGTTTGAAGGACAGTGCTATTGAGCTCTGTTTGTGTGAGCTTAAAATGACATTGGCATAAAACGTACACACACACACATGCAGACACACACACACATGCAGACACACACACATGCAGACACATACACACATGCAGACACATACACACATGCAGACACATACACACATGCAGACACATACACACATGCAGACACATACACACATGCAGACACATACACACATGCAGACACACACACACACATGCAGACACACATACACATGCAGACACACACACACATACACATGCAGACACACACACACACACACACACACACACACACACACATGCAGACACACACACACATGCAGACACATACACATGCAGAAACACATACACATGCAGACACACACACACATGCAGACACACATACACATGCAGACACACATACACATGCAGACACACACACACATGCAGACACACATACACATGCAGACACACATGCAGACACACATACACACACACACACACACACACACACATGCAGACACACACACACATGCAGACACACACATACACATGCAGCAACACATACACATGCAGACACACACACACATGCAGACACACATACACATGCAGACACACATACACATGCAGACACACATACACATGCAGACACACATACAAACATGCAGACACACATACACAGATGTAAACTACATGTGTGTGTGTATGTTTGCGCATGTACTATCAAGACCCTAAATGCATAACACACACATGCAGGCACACACACACACAGACGCACATACATACACACACATGCACACACACCCAAGCAAACAATGTTGAACACAGTCATATCCGATGATAAAAGAATGAGGCTTTTCTAATATTGTTAACATACAAAAATGCTTCCCGATAAAAACCATGAACCATAAAAACACTAGAATCAGTATTAAAAATGGAAACTGCAGCATATGTCCTTTCTTGTAGTTCTAATAGTATAATTATGATAATATTTCACTGAATTTAATTATTTGTCTGCTGGCAATTATTGTTATTGTCTATTTAAATGTATTAATTGTTTATTTATTCACTTTTTTTGAAGTGGCATTTTTGAAACACCTGGTACACTGGTCCATGGGACGACAGTGAGCAGCTCGGTATCATCTTAAACTGTGATTGTTGCTTTAAGTAATGTATAATGTAAATGTCTGTTTGATGGTCACATCTCCTTATGTGCAGTAACTCTTACATGTAATACTGTAATTTGTGTGACTCCAAACACTACTGACATTGTAAATAAAAGTTTTATAGTGGAGTACATTGTACAGGTCATGGAGCTGCAAATGGACAGTAACACGGGTCTAAAGATGCAGTTATTGAAGTTGGACTTTTGTCTTTACTTGTCACACTGCTTCAAGGGAACAGCTGTTGAGCTTGTGTGTTCCGTTGCCTTATTCTCACATGCGGATGGTGTGTAGAGTACTTTACAGACTGAACCATTCACAACCAAAGTCATGTTTTGTTGTAATGGATTTACTGTAAATAAACAACACATTCTATTGCACCATGCACACCATGTACATCTGTCTTTTGTGATTAATCCTCAGATGGTGTTTCCTTTTCACAGATTTAATGAAGTTAGAAAGTGCGATGAATAAGTTATGGGATGTGGCTGCCCAATACCCACAAGTGTAAACTAGAGCAATCTTCTAAATCTGTTACACAAGGAATGGAATAATGAGAGATGAAGCATTTGAGCCAGATCCTTTTGATTTGATTGAAGTGATGCCTAATGATAATAATAATTATGATTAAACGTACAGCGACGTACAGGCCCTGCAGCGATGGAAGGCTGCGGCCAATCACTTCCTCTGCAGAGCGCACAATGCGCTGTAGTCTCTGTTTGTCCCTGACTGTGGCTCCAGCGAACCACACGGTGATGGAGGAGGTGAGGATGGACTCGATGATGGCCGTGTAGAACTGCACCAACATCTGTGCAGGCAGCTTGGCTTTCCTGAGCTGCCGCAGGAAG
The DNA here is from genome assembly GCA_964034765.1 of Knipowitschia caucasica. Taxonomy (NCBI): domain Eukaryota; kingdom Metazoa; phylum Chordata; class Actinopteri; order Gobiiformes; family Gobiidae; genus Knipowitschia; species Knipowitschia caucasica. The sequence continues at coordinate 31,908,902 of OZ035827.1, forward strand.
TACATCCTCTGCTGGGCCTTCTTGATGAGGGAGCTGATGGTCGGCTCCCACTTGAGGTCCTGGGTGATGGTGGTGCCCAGAAAACGGATGGACTCCACAGAGGTGATGGGGGAGTCCATCACGGAGGGTGGGGGGACTGTGCTCTTCCTAACTAAACTAAACTAAACACAAAATCAACTCATAAACTGCATAAATATGTTTCTTATAGTGCTCTCTACATGTCCTGGTAATTTTTTTTGACATTTTAGTGCAAATTAGACAAAATCTCACTTTTGAGCCTAAAAATGGCGCCCTCTCAACCTTTTTGGTGGCACTACATTTGAATTTTGGTCCTGCTCTCTCCATTGGCTCTGGAGTGATGTCAGGTGATAATGTGTGACGTGCATCTGTCTGCGCCATTGATATAAACCCATCTAGTCTCCCACACACCCCAGGAGCAGGTTGGAGTATTCTGTCGAAATCTAGTGGATTAATATTTAATTACATCAGTTGACTGCCACTTCTGCTGAGATAATTCTGAGGCTTAGGTTCAGGTGTATAGCTCTACAATTATCTCAGTGTGTAATTAAGGGTGGAATGAGACTTTCTGGTGTGTAAACTCTCCTGTTTTTTTTTTTGGTTGACAAGCGAGCTGTCAATCACAGCCCAAACCACGCCCAACTCTAACCCCTTCTCCCTTCTTGTCCCTTGGTCCTCCAGGCAACGCCCTTTTTAGAAAAAATAAAAAAATGTCAAATGTTCATGTGGGCAGAGTCAGGCTTGGCACAGGTTGTTACTGTACTCCCGTATTCGTCCCAGAAACCAGATTTGTCCGGAAGTTCAGTTTGATCCAATGAGCATACACAGCAGTAGATTACGTCACGGAATCTGGACGGAAGCGGAAGTAAATATAACAAACTACCTATTAATGCCTAAACTTAACCAGCCATTCCCATAAAATAACCCCAAACCAGTCTTAACCCTAACCTTAACCATCTTTATCAGACGCCTAAAACTTAACCAGTCTCCACTTAAGGACATATTAAACTTTTTGACATGCGCAAACTGAACTTCCGGACGAATCCGGTTTCCGGGACGAATACGGGAGTGACAGTTGTTACCACTGCACCAGGACACCAGCCGGTCCACCTCCCTCCTGTAGGCGGACTCATCTTTGTTGGAGATGAGTCCAATGAGGGTGGTGTCGTCCGCGAACTTGATCAGCTTGACCAGTCGTGGCTGGAGGTGCAGTGGTTGGTGTACAGGGAGAAGAGCAGCGGAGAAAGAATATAATCCGAGAGTCCGAGACATTCTTCCCCAGACGCTGGTTCCTGTCTTTCAGGAAGTCAGTGATCCACCTGCAGGTGGAATCGGGCACGTTGAGCTGGGAGAGCTTGTCCTGGAGCAGGAATGGCAGGATGGTATTGAAGGCAGAGCTGTCCACGAACAGGATCCTGGCCTAGGATCCCGGGGAGTCCAGGTGTTGTAGGATGTGATGGAGGGCCAGGTTTATGGGGTCATCTACAGATCTGTTGGCTCTGTAGGCGAACTGCAGGGGGTCCAGGAGGAGTAGGCACGGTGGCTGAGTGGATAGCACTCTTGCCTCTCAGCAAGAAGGTCCTGGGTTCGAATCCCGGCTGGACCAGGGCCTTTCTGAGTGGAGTTTGCATGTTCTCCCTGTGTCTGCGTAGGTTTCCTCCGGGTACTCCGGTTTCCCCTACCACTAAAAATATGTACAATAGTTCTGGCATGCGCCTCCTGTTTGGCGACCCCGCTCCCATCTCTGTGTGGAGTGAGAGGACAAGTGCCCAAAAAATAATATAACAATTGTAAACCGCTTTGTGACTCTGGTCTGTGAAAGGCGGTATATAAATAAAGCTTACTTACTTACTTACTTACTTACTTACTTACTAGGTGAAGGACTTGAGGTGGGGGAGGACCATGCGCTCAAATTACTTCATGACTACAAATGTCAGAGCCATGGGTCTGTAGTCATTACATCCAGTTATCCAAGTCTTCTTGGGGACGGGAACAATGACTGCGGATTTGAAGAAGGGGGTGACGTGGCAAGACTCCATCAACATGTTAAAGATGAAGTGAAGACTGGGGATAGCTCGTTTGCAGTGTCTCAGGGTGACGAGTGAGATTCCATCTGGGCCGGGAGTAAACTCATGTGGGGATACTGTCACATCGTTACACCAGTTGCCTCCCAAGAGCTCACAATGGCAGTCTGCACGGAAGAGCTGAAAACCCTGCTGGTCTAGTGCTCAGTCCGGGATCCGATTGCTGAGCGACGTCACGGTGAAGCAGAGGACACAGGATGAGGAGGAGGCCAGTCCCTGTGCTCTTCTGAGTCCCAGCAGGAGGCCAGTCCCTGTGCTCCTCAGAGCTAATTCATGTACGTGTTTAGGTTTCACAAGTCCATTTAACAGCTTTTAGTTGTGGAAGTGAAATGACTCAATGTTTGTCTTTATGTTGTCATTCTTATGAAATACTAGCAACCTTTAACCTAACTAAATATCAAATTTGGCCATTTTCTGTTGCATGGTAACAATCTTAAAAGGGCCGTTAAAGTCCCATTTTCAAGGTGCTGGTTCTGAACTGGTCCTGGACTGGTTTTGGACTGAGCTTGGTCTTCATCAGAGAAAAGCAAATGGTAGTTACCATAGCAACACACTGTTTTACTTGTCTTTCATCTTTAGCATTAGCCGGTTTTTGCTGTATTTCAAGTTATATTCAACAGTTTTGGTGGAAAACAAAATATTTTCAGGGAGGCCCAGGGACATATATTATATAACAGTGCATGACTCTTCTCTTTTGCTTACAAGTAACACAGCACTTCAACACAAACTTACTATGACTGGAATAAGAATTAAAAGTACAATTGAATCTGACATGTTTTTATTATGACTACATTTGGATTTCTTCAGCGCCGTCTTCTGTTGAGCGTCCTCCATCCCTCAGTCACTTGTTCTGGGCACATCTGGACACATTATCTTCCTATTTATCCTGGGCCGGGTCACAGAGGCAGCAGTCTGAGCAGAGTGGCCCAGACTCCCCACTTCACACACATATGCAGCTGCATGAGGCGTTGCCTCCGGTCCAGTACCCTGGCCTTGTATTCAGAGGGGCTGAGTTTCATTGGAGCCGCTTTTGGTCAGTTTCTCCGTTAGGTCCACAGGTCCAACTGCTCCTCAGCGCCTGCAGTCACAATAAAACAGAAGAATGGTATTGTTGAAATCTTGTTGTAAATCCTCATAGAGACTTGCTGGAGGTACTTCACTCTCACCTCTGTTGGAGCTTCTCCTAGTTGAGGCGGCTCTCAGCAGACATGGCTCTGGTCTTATCTACACTGGTATACTGGTGGGCTGTGGTCAGGTGCATGGGGTGTGGCTCTCTGTGGTGCTGAGCGCTGGTGGAGGCCCCAGTGCTTCGAGTGTCTTCTTCGACTGCCCCTGGGCCCTTGCTCCACTGACATCATAGTCTGCCAGGTGAAAAGGCACTGAAGAACGTCTTACAGGTCCAAGGCCACTTGCTCCTGTCTCTGGGTTTTGCATCTTTAAACAGCCATCTGCATCTGACGACAAAGGGCCAGTTGAAAAGATCATTGAGTGTATTGTTGCTGGTTGGAGTATGCAGTACTGTGCCAAACCCACTTTGAAAAGGTGCCTCCTCTCATCACCTCAAATGGTTCTTCTTAACGTGAAGGAGCAGTGGCTCTAGTCAGAAGGAAACTCATTTAGAGCCTTGTATCTGCCATCTTGTCCTTTGGGCCGTTCTCCAAAGCTCATGGTGGGAACATATTGTTCACTGAGCAGTAAATCCAGAGCTTTGACTGTAGACGCTGCTCCCTCTTCACTACAACAGTACAAACGTGCTCAGAAGAAGAAGAAGTTTTAAATCCTCTCTCCTGGAGCCCTCCCTCAGGTTTCCTTCCTGAACAAAACCATTGTGTTCAGAAGAGCAGTTCAGAAGAGCAGCAGGACACAAACTGAAGGCCTCTCACTTGAGATGAGTCTGGTCTCTTTGTGGCAGGTTCCTCTCTTCCTCTGATGTGGACTGCAGCCTCCACACGCCACACTCACAAGAATAGATCCTACATTTGGTCAAATACAAGTTACATGTCATTTACATTCTGATGTGCAGATACAGACTGAACACTCTTTTTCTCTGATATTGACTTACGAATGTTTGGATGTGTGTTCTTTGGACTATTTGTGGCTGGAATTGGAAGTTCAACAGTCATTGTAGAACACTGAGCTTGAGTTCCTGTAATGAAAACAAGTTCATTAATGTAAGTAACAATATGTCTGCATTCAACTGTGGATCCTAAATGGACCCTAAGAGTCCAGCTCACCAGACACGTGTCCATGTTATTGGTCCAGAGTCAGAAGGGCCTCTCACTGTGTAGAGTCAGGATCAGGGTGGTCTCTAGTGGTGCTTCACTGCAGTAGTGTGGTTGATACCATGGACAGCTCCATCAACGACACATCCATCTGAGCAGTAGGAGCAGACTTAGCCTCTCATTCATAGGTTCATGACTTATTTGAAGACGACTCACCGGGACATGACCACTGTCTCCTCCTGGAACACAAATCTGGAAACAATCTGAAGACATCTTTGATAATGACACAAGGCCAGTTAAAGCTGTCAGTGTGTGTTCCTCATGTGCTCATTCACACAATGACTGTATGATGAATTTATCACAAACTCCTATTTTATGTGGCGGTGTGTGTGTGTCTTTTTCAGTGCTGTCAAAGCTGGAAGTGCCTCGTTTCTGTCCTCAGCCCAAACAAATGCACATGTCGTACCTTTGGCCGAGGAATCTAAGGTCACAGCCTCCAAAGCCCTGTTGAAGGCTCTACATGTACATTCACACAAGGGCACATGGACTTAAGACCCACTCTTTGTCAACATTGACTAACTGTTAAACACTGTCAAATACGACTTGTGTATGTGAGGAAATGAAGGAGAGATATTGTTTCTTTATTATTGTTTTCATGAAGGTTTTAAAGTGAGTGTAGAAAAGCCCACAGGGACAGAATGTTGTGAAGGTGCGTTTGCCTTTTAGTTATAGTCTGCATGCATAACATCAGCTTAGTTTGGTAAATATGTCTGACCACATTGTCCATGTCAAACCAAAATTATATCAAAGTAATAAAAAAACGATTAAGAAAAAATGAATAAATACAATAAAGTAAAATAGAATAAACAAGTAAAATAAATAAAATAAATAAAATAAATAAAATAAAGTAGTAGTAAGTAAGTAATCTTTATTTATATACCGCCTTTTCACTACAGATCTGAGTCTCAAAGCGGTTTACAATTGTTAATTATGGGCATTTATCTCTCACTCCACACAGAGATGGGAGCGGGGTCGCCGGTACAGGAGGCGGATGCTAGAACTATTGGACATATTTTTAGTGGTAGGGGAAACCGGAGTACCCGGAGGAAACCTACGCAGACACGGGGAGAACATGCAAACTCCACTCAGAAAGGCCCTGGTCCGACCGGGATTCGAACCCAGGACCTTCTTGCTGAGAGGCGAGAGTGCTATCCACTCAGCCACCGTGCCGCCCAATAAATAAAATAAATATAAATAAAATAAATAAATAAAATAAAATAAAATAAAATAAATAAATAAAATAAAATAAATAAATAAAATAAAATAAATAAATAAATAATAAATAAAATAAATAAACATATTTGGGGACCACAGGATGATGGAACAATGTTGTCCTGCTGGTTACAACAAACCAGGACCTTGAACATGCACTGGGACGGTTTGCAGCCGAGTGTGAAGCGGCTGAGATAAAGATCAGCACCTCCAAATCTGAGGCCATGGGGCTCGACCAGAAAAAGGTGCCTGGCCCTCTCCAGGTGCAGAGGTCCTTCCTCCAGTGGAGGAGTTCAAGTATCTCGGGGTCTTGCTCACGAGTGAGCCTCTCGTGAACAACCCCTGGTCATGAGCTTTGGTTAATGACCGAGGACGAGATCACAGAAACAAGTGGTCAAAATGAGTTTCCTCTGCGTCCCTCCCTTAGAGAGAGTGCGAGGAGCTCAGTCACTCGTTGGGAGCTCAGACTAGAGCCGCTGCTTCTCCACGTCAAGAAGAGCCAGTTGAAGTGGCTCGGGCATCTGTTTCAGATGCCTCCTGGACACCTCCCTGAGGAGGTGTTCAGAGCATGTCCCACTGGGAGGAGACCCAGGGGAAGACCCAGGACACACTGTAGGGACTAGGTCTCTCAGCTGGCCTGGGAACGCCTCGGGATTCCCCCGGATGAGCTGGAGGAAATGTGTGCGGATAGGGAAGTCTGGCCGTCTGTGTTTAGACAGCCGACCTCGCAACCCAGCAATGGATAAAGCAGAATCATTGGAAAGAGGAGGGATCACAGCACCGAGCCTGTAGGTGGCACTCCACCTCCTCTCCTGCTGATCCTCCTCAGCTCTAGAGCAGGGGTGGCCAAACGTTCAATCTGCGGCTAAAACTATATTGGTGGGCAGAGGGCCAAAGATAATTATGTTTTGAATCAAAAGGAATGACTAAAGTGTCCTTAATGACTGCCAGACTGGTTTTGACCAATGTCCTCACCCCTTCATAGGCCATATTAGACCCTCAAAGGGACCAATGTGGCCCACGGGCCCCAGCTTGGGCATCCCTGCTCTAGAGTGAACACAAGGCCAGGCGTACGATGCAGGAAACCACACTAGAGTCAGCTTAAGCTCTTATTTCTTCCATTCTCACATACAATCAGGTCACTGTGTCATTTTAGAGTGAGTTTTTCTGTCAAAGCTGACCTGTGTCTAACACGTTCCTACATAGTATTCCTGTCCTTTGATTTAAAAAAGCACATCAAAGCAGTGGGTATCGCAGTAACCATCAATAAATCAATCAACAAACTTTATTTCCATAAAGTTTAAAGGGCTGGTTATTGAACGACTCCCCAGAGGAGAAAGCAAGGAGTACTATGGAGGACAGAGTGAGGCTGAAGATCTCTGCTCACATGAGGATCATCTGTGGACTTACTGCTCATACTCAATGTGCTTCTGCTGTGGAGACTACTGGAGGATTTCTACTTTATGGAAGTCCTACATAGTCTTCTTTGCCTTCTCCTCTTTTGAAACAAACTATTACTGACTCTAGAACAAGGGTCTTAAACCTATAGTGCGGAGTGGCTCTCCAGCCCTTTCAAAGTGTCCTCTGAAAGGGTTTATCTACAAATGTTGCTGAATCATTCACATGTCTTTCATCACTGTAACTACTCAGTATTCATCCTTTTGTGTTCTAATGAATGAATACATGCGTTATGTTTGATACACATATAAGGCTATCTGTCTAAAGGCTGAAAACCCTTGTGCTAGGTAAATCTTTTTTTTTGTGTTTTTTGTTTTTTTGGCTTAAGGTAAATGGCAACATTTTGCCCCAATAAATAAATCAAGAAAGAAATAAATGTCCCGAGGAGAAATGGGCTGCTGATGGTGGAGCGTGTGTCCCATGTGAAGCACTTTGTGACCTCCTCTCGTGTCACAGGGCTGAGGAAATAGGCGTGGCCTTCTCTCCTCCTCGCCTCCAGGGGCTGATGTCTCCAGTCTCAGGCTGAGCTTCAGTCCTCGTCAGAGTCTTGGAGCGGGTGGAGCTGCTGGAAGAAGCGGACGAAGCCCCCGGACGTCCCAGCAGAGGTGGAGGGGGTGGGCTCCTCCTCGATGTCCTCAGAGTAGGAGAAGCGTGACCTCTTGGAGATGGGCTCTTCCTCTTCATCTTCATCCCTGTGGCGCCTGGACCTCCCTGGACGACGCGCCTCTTCAAACGGGACAGGGCGCAGGAGAAGGGCTCGCTGCTCGCTGCTGAGGAACCCCCACAGCTGGAGCAGGAGGGGCCCACGGGGGCAGGTCGTCCCAGAAGTCCTCTGGAGGAAGACGCTGGTCGTCTGTGTCCTCGTCTTCCTCTTCGCTGACGTCCTCCTCGGAGAGACTGTCGTACCCAGAGTCTGCGTCGTCCCAGTCTTCCTCCTCCTCCTCTTCCTCTTCATCCTCTTCATCAGAAGCCTCGTCCAAGCCTCGGCCACGCATGAGGAGAAAAGCCCTACCTACCTGCAACTCACCTGCGTCCTCCTCGTCTGACGAGTAGTCAGGGAGAAGGTCCTCCGGAGCGTCCAGGGGGTCCCGGGCCGCTGAAACATATTGACAACATCAACAACTTCCTCACACACTAAAGTGTTCTTGTTTTGTTAAAGTCACGAGTCAAACACAGCAGTCCACGTCATCATGAAGACAAAAGAGAAGGAAAGCACCAGTGCAGTCAGGATCAGAAGGACATTTTATTTTCTTAAAAAAAAGCCCTCAAGTCCTAAGTGTTTGAGTGGACTATTATCATACATTATCTAGACTTGGTGAAGTATTTGCTGATCCCAGTGAGCTCAGTGTGCCTTCTGCAGCACTACAGTGCATCTGACAGTGTACAGTGAACCACTGTTACCACCATCAATGAGAAATACTCAGATAAACCAGTGTACAGCATCTCCAGCCATGTCTAATGTGCCTCAATGATTACATGTCAACTATCTGTGACTGGGTCTGCTCATGAACTTGTATGATGCTGATACATGTTGACGCCCACAAACACCACCTTACAGCCTTTCTGATCAACTTGTGCCATGATCAGCAGCTGTTTTACATGTTACCAAACGAAAAGAGAAAAGTCCACATCTGTAATGAAGCACTTTCATACAGGGGCCCGGCGCACATGCTAGCTAGCTCTTCTCACAAACACGTGACTCATTGAATTAGCCACACAATACAATACTACTACTACTACAATTGTTCATATCACGTTGTGGTCATTTATTTAATCCGTATTTCATGATCATTTCAGTGGTATTACCTCCAGGGAACAGGGGCAGGGCGTGGGAGGGGCGAGCCATCCTTCACAAAGTGACCGTTCAAACGATGTTTTCAGACCTGGAAAAGTGTCAACAAACTGGTTTTGCAAAGTGTCTTAGTGCCTCAGTGTTATTACCACCCGCTTTATCCTCAAACGCAAATGAGACGGAGAGAGTTCACAGATCCACACAAGCGTCAGAGACCAACAGCAAGTGAAGTGAGCGAGCAGCAGTTTGAATATATACAACTTATGTCTCCATGACAACGAGGATTTTTGAATATATACAACTTCCGTCTCCATGACAACGATACACCCACAGGTTATTAAACGTGAATATTGAATAAAAAGAGATTTTGGTTTTAGCCCAGTGATTCCTAAAGTGGGCTTTGGGGCGCCCTCTATAGGCCACAATGTGTGTTGAGGAAACAAGAATACAATAAAAGTACATACAAAATCACATACTGATTTATCAACTTGTTGTTTAAAACATATTGCGCATTAAATAAGTCAGTCTTTTTTAATACATAATAATATTTCTTCTTTTGCAACTCTGGCATAGTTTTTGGAGATATTTTTGAAGGAGGCCAGTCCCTGTGCTCCTCAGAGTCCCAGCAGGAGGCCAGTCCCTGTGCTCCTCAGAGCTGGTTCATATGTCACAGATGTACTTTGGTGTGAGATCATGGAGAGACTTGAACACAGACTCGGGGTAATATTGAAAAAGGCCAATTTTAATGATTGTTTGTGTTTAGGTTTCACCAGTCAATTTCATTTACTTACTCAGTGTTTGTCTATATATAGTCATTTTTTTCTATGAAATAAGGACTAATATATATATAATATATAATGAAATTAAAATGTGAGGAGTTATACCTTTTAACCTAACTAAATATCAAATGTACGATAGCAACACACTGTTTTACTTGTCTTTCATCTTTAGCATTAGCCGGTTTTTGCTGTATTTCAAGTTTTATATTCAACAGTTTTGGTGGAAAACAAAATATTTTCAGGGAGGCCCAGGGACATATATTATATAACAGTGCATGACTCTTCTCTTTTGCTTACAAGTAACACAGCACTTCAACACAAACTTACTATGACTGTAATAAGAATTCAAAGTACAATTGAATCTGACATGTTTTTATTATGACTACATTTGGATTTCTTCAGCGCCGTCTTCTGTTGAGCGTCCTCCATCCCTCAGTCACTTGTTCTGGGCACATCTGGACACATTATCTTCCTATTTATCCTGGGCCGGGTCACAGAGGCAGCAGTCTGAGCAGAGTGGCCCAGACTCCCCACTTCACACACATATGCAGCTGCATGAGGCGTTGCCTCCGGTCCAGTACCCTGGCCTGGTATTCAGAGGGGCTGAGTTTCATTGGAGCCGCTTTTGGTCAGTTTTTCTCCGTTAGGTCCACAGGTCCAACTGCTCCTCAGCGCCTGCAGTCACAATAAAACAGAAGAATGGTATTGTTGAAATCTTGTTGTAAATCCTCATAGAGACTTGCTGGAGGTACTTCACTCTCACCTCTGTTGGAGCTTCTCCTAGTTGCGGCGGCTCTCAGCAGACATGGCTCTGGTCTTATCTACACTGGTATACTGGTGGGCTGTGGTCAGGTGCATGGGGTGTGGCTCTCTGTGGTGCTGAGCGCTGGTGGAGGCCCCAGTGCTCCGAGTGTCTTCTTCGACTGCACACACCACTGCACTGTTCTCTGCTCCTCTGGAAGGTAAGAGATGTCTTTGTTTCCTCCTTTAGCATAACATTGCACATATTACGGCAGCGCTAACGAAAGGAAGCGGTACTTGGCGTAAACTTGGGGTTGCAGATGCACATGTAGTGTTTTCTTTCCGTGCTTTTGCTCAGAACGATGAAACGATGGATCGGGCGCTTCTCACTCAGTTTCACGCCACAACATGTTGGTGAAACATTTTTTTGGTTAGCTAGACAATTTGTGTTTTGCTTAATGTGGTTGATATGATTTGTAATGGCACATTGCTCTGCCAATGGGCTTGTTTGTAGCACTTAGTTTGATACAATTCCCCAAACAATTGACTTAAAGAAGAGATAAGATGCATTATTTTTACAGTACAAATGATAATGAAGCCCTTTACTTTGTCATTTTATGTTGAAAAAGGATGTGAAAAATTATGAATTAGAAAATATATGGTATAACTTGTATGATGGGTAAAACATGCTTTCTGTCTGACTCCTTATGCTACCACCAGAGGGAGGAGTTTTCACAAACAGTTAAACTTAAATAATAAACGTTACTCCAACGTTATTTCCAATTTTATTTCTTTGTGATATATCAATAGTGATGTCATGCTATGATCACCCTTAATTCTCCCAATATGCTCAGTGGAGCATATTTCTGTCATTATTGGCTGGTTGGAAATTATTTTCCGGATTGCATTACAGTAATTTGAGGGATAGGTGACATGAAAAATCAAAATACTCAAGCACTGGCATGAATGATTTGTAGTGTAGCCCCTCACTAAGGGGAGTCTGGAACCCAGTATCATATGAATGGAAAAGTGACCCATTGTTATCAGTGGTGTAAAGCTCATTTTGGTAAAGCTAGATTTTTTTTTACAATTGCATCCCACACGTTTTGATGATAATTTAAACATGCTCTTACTTTATAACATCATCATACATAAACATAGATATAATAAAGGAAGGAATCCTGTATGTACCCACTAAAATGTGAGGCTGCATATAGTTCCTGGCCTTTGTGACACTGAACATATGGAGCTTAAACGTGTGTTAGTACATACAATGGCTGGTGTCATTCGAACAATCGCCCACAGTTTGTGCATATGCTTCATAAACGGCTGCCCCATAGTAATGTTGCAGAAACTATTAAAACATGCTAGTGAGGAATCTCTTAACCTACACTTGATGTGCAGAGAAGTATTTCATTTTGTAACCTGATATATGAATTTGAAATATTGAAATATTGACTTTTCTTGGTGGGGACTTAACAGGACAATTCAAAGGTTTCTTTTGGCGGGGCTTATGCCCACTCACTGTCTTGCTGACAGAGGATCTTGACCTTTATTAATACTGCCTATTTGGAACTGTCCAGAGCAAGGGTGCGCAGTAAGGAGAGTGCTGCTGTGTGCGCGAATGAACAGCCTATATAAATAATGGAATGGAAAATAGAATATTGACAAAAATGTGTGTCTTATTGCGTTACAAAACTATGTAATGCTAGCCTATATGGAAATAAATAAATAATAATTCAACAAATAATTTAAATACACTGTGCGATGAACGTACCAAATCCAATTCCTTTCAAATTTTCCTCAATTTACTCTTCATATTTGTTCAGTTTTGTAAATGATTCATTTTACGCTTTCTCCAGATAAATCATGTAATCTTCTCTCTTCCCAAAACTCCCAGGTTTTTGATACTCACCATGTTATTGAAGGTAGATTTTTATCAATTATAGTTTTGTCCATGTTTTAGGTTTACAAGTCTTCTTTGTACATGAATGAGAAAGTTCAGACAGCGCCAGACTCAGAATATCCCTCTCAGCTTCAATAGTAGTTCATTAGTTGCATATTTCTAAAGGTGTGCTACACAACTTTTCTGATGGGGTTCAGAACCTTTTCTGGAGTTTCCCGCGGGGAGAGGCGGCGAGCTGGGGTGGCCATTCTCATTGCCCCCCATCTCAGCCGCCACGTGTTGGAGTTCTCCCCGGTGAATGAGAGGGTCGCGTCCCTCCGCCTCCGGGTGGGGGACAAGTCTCTCACTGTTGTGACGGCCTACGGGCCTAACGGCAGTGTAGAGTACCCGGCCTTCTTGGAGTCCTTGGGAGGGGTACTGGACGGTGCACCGCCCGGGGACTCCGTTATTCTCCTGGGGGACTTCAACGCCCATGTGGGAAACGCCAGTGACACTTGGAGAGGGGTGATCGGGAAGAGCGGCCCCCCTGATCTGAACCCGAGCGGTGTTCAGTTGTTGGACTTCTGTGCCAGTCGCGGTTTGTCCATCACGAACACCATGTTCGAGCACAAGGGTGTCCACCAGTGCAGGTGGCACCAGGACACCCTAGGCCGGAGGTCGATGATCGACTTTGTTGTCGTATCATCTGACCTTCGACCGCGTGTCTCGGACACTCGGGTAAAGAGAGGGGCGGAGCTGTCAACCGATCATCACCTGGTCGTGAGCTGGATCCGCTGGCAGGGGAAGAAGCCGGTCAGACCTGGCAGACCCAAGCGTATAGTGAGGGTCTGCTGGGAACGTCTCGCTGATCCCCCTGTCAGACGGACTTTCAACTCACACCTCCGGGAGAGTTTCTCCCAGGTCCCGGCGGAGGAGGGGGACATGGAGTCCGAGTGGACCATGTTCTCTGCCTCAATCGCCGATGCGGCGGCTCGTAGCTGTGGTCGCAAGGTCTCTGGTGCTGGTCCCGGCGGCAACCCCCGAACCCGGTGGTGGACACCGGCAGTAAGGGATGCTGTCAGGCTGAAGAAGGAGTCCTATCGAGCCATGATGGTTCGGGGGACTCCTGAGGCAGCTGTCCAGTACCGGCAGGCCAAGCGTGCCGCGGCCCGGGTTGTTGCAGAGGCAAAAACCCGGGACTGGGAGGAGTTTGGAGAGTCCATGGAGCATGACTATCGGTCGGCCTCGAAGAGATTCTGGCAAACCATCCGGCGCCTCAGGAGGGGGAAGCAGTTCTTTGCCAACACCATGTACGGTGCGTGTGGAGAGCTGCTGACCTCGACTGGGGATATTGTCGGGCGGTGGAAGGAATACTTTGAGGTTCTCCTCAATCCCCCCGTCACGTCCTCTGTTACAGAGGCAGAGGCTGAGGATTTTGGGGCGGGTACATCCATCTCCCTGGCAGAGGTCACCAAGGTGGTTGGCAGCCTCCTTGGTGGCAAGGCGCCGGGAGTGGATGAGATCCGCCCTGACTATCTAAAGTCTCTGGATGTTGTAGGACTGTCTTGGCTGACACGTCTCTGCAACATCGCGTGGCGATCGGGGGCAGTGCCAATGGAGTGGCAGACCGGGGTGGTGGTCCCTCTCTACAAGAAGGGGGACCGGAGGGTGTGTTCCAATTATCGTGGGATCACACTCCTCAGCCTCCCCGGTAAGGTCTACTCCAAGGTACTGGAGAGGAGGCTACGGGCGATGGTCGAATCTCGGATCCAGGAGGAGCAGTGTGGTTTTCGTCCCGGTCGCGGAACACTGGACCAGCTCTATACCCTCCATCGGATACTCGAGGGTTCATGGGAGTTCGCCCAACCTGTCCACATGTGCTTTGTGGATTTGGAGAAGGCGTTCGACTGTGTTCCCCGGGGTGCCCTTTGGGGGGTTCTCCGGGAGTACGGGGTCGGAGGTCCTCTGCTGAGGGCCATCCGATCCCTGTATGACCGGAGCCAGAGCTGTGTTCGCATTGCCGGCAGTAAGTCAGACCTGTTCCCGGTGAATGTTGGCCTCCGACAGGGCTGCCCTTTGTCACCGGTTCTGTTCACTGTATTTATGGACAGAATATCTAGGCGCAGCCAGGGGTCAGAGGGGGTCCGGTTCGGAGACCACAGGATTTCATCTCTGCTGTTTGCGGACGATGTTGTCCTGTTGGCTCCAACGAACCAGGACCTGCAGCATGCACTGGGGCGGTTTGCAGCCGAGTGTGAAGCGGCTGGGATGAGAATCAGCACCTCCAAATCCGAGGCCATGATGCTCGACCGGAAAAAGGTGCCTTGCCCTCTGCAGGTGGGTGGAGAGGTCCTTCCTCAAGTGGAGCAGTTCAAGTATCTCGGGGTCTTGTTCACGAGTGAGGGAAGAATGGAGCGTGAGATTGACAGGCGGATCGGTGCAGCGTGCGCAGTGATGCGGTCGCTGTATCGGACCGTTGTGGTAAAGAGGGAGCTGAGCCGAAAGGCAAAGCTCTCGATTTACCGGTCAATCTTCGTTCCCTCCCTCACCTATGGTCATGAGCTTTGGGTAATGACCGAAAGAACGAGATCGCGGATACAAGCGGTCGAAATGAGCTTCCTCCGCAGAGTGGCTGGGCGCTCCCTTAGAGATAGGGTGAGGAGCTCAGTCACACGGGAGGAGCTCGGAGTAGAGCCGCTGCTTCTCCACGTCGAGAGGAACCAGTTGAGGTGGCTCGGGCATCTGTTCCGGATGCCTCCTGGACGCCTCCCTGGGGAGGTGTTCCGGGCACGTCCCACCGGGAGGAGGCCTTGCGGAAGACCCAGGACACGCTGGAGGGACTATGTCTCTCAGCTGGCCTGGGAACGCCTTGGGGTCCCCCCGGACGAGCTGGAGGAAGTGTGTGTGGATAGGGAAGTCTGGGCGTCTCTGCTTAGACTGCTGCCCCCGCGACCCGGCAACGGATAAAGCGGAAGAAAATGGATGGATGTTGTCATTATTCTTATGAAATAAGATGAGATAAGATGTGCTTTATTTATCTCACATATAAGAAACTAATGTCACATTTGGCATGGATAGAGACACTAGCTACTAGCTAAAATACTAGCTACCTTTAACCTAACTAAATATCAAATTTGGCCATTTTCTGTTGCATGGTAACAATCTTAAAAGGGCAGTTAAAGCCCCATTTTCAAGGTGCTGGTTCTGGACTGAGCTTGGTCTTCATCAGAGAAAAGCAAATGGTAGTTACCATAGCAACACAATGTTTTACTTGTCTTTCATCTTAAGCATTAGCCGGTTTTTGCTGTATTTCAAGTTATATTCAACAGTTTTGGTAGAAAACAAAATATTTTCAGGGAGGCCCAGGAACATATATTATAAAACAGTGCATGACTCTTCTCTTTTGCTTACAAGTAACACAGCACTTCAACCAATGGTGTAGGTTTGGTTCCAATCTTGGTGGGGACATTCACTACGACCTGAGTCTACACCCATTGACACGGGGTCCAGAGTTTCTCACCCAGAATTTGTTGTGTAATCACACACTATATTTGCAATAGTGTGTTGCCTTCTATACTAAACTCCGCTGTAGACTGAATGAGAAGCAGTTAAGGATTTTTTCTAATAGTTAAAACAAAATCAATTGGATCAGAGCTTCTGAGTTTTGTGTTGCGTTCATTCTATACTGACTTAAACCTAATCCAAATCTACATAATAGCCCTCACCTGAGGCTCTAACAGTTCAGGAACTGCTCTCGATACTTGAAATAAATCATGCTCTGATCTTTCAATTTCCTATAATAAATAAAAACAGAGGAGAAAATATTGAATTAGAATCTACAGTAAGTAGCTCACTACATTGTTTGACATATACGATCAATCTCTAAAAACAATTCATAGTCCCATGCATACCTACAAAATTCCAACCTCACCTGATGCACTGAAGGGCCTGTTGCTTCTACCTCAACATTCCCTATATTGTTCTCTCTTGTTGGTTGAGTTTTCTATGTATGTTAACAGAAGATTAATCATCACAATTCATAATTTGCTATCACTTGTGCTTTCTCTTACTTACTTTCCAACTGTTAAAAAAGCTCCTGATATCTTTTATCTTTTTTTGTGGAGGTGGTATTTTTTCTAAATTATATAAGAAGGTATAGACAATCAAAAACAGACATTCATATACATGAACTGTAGAATCATTTATATAACTTGGCCAATGTCAAAAGTTACATAGTATTTCTCAATACAATGAGTTAACAAGAGTTTGGCAATAAGTAACAGTGTGGATTTTTCTATATTTTCTTTTTTTTATTCCACTCTCAACCCAAAAAGGCAAGTAATGACTCACAGGGCTCTCAAGTATGCAAAATAAAAACTTAAATGACCTGTTGTGGTGTGTTTTGCGCACAACCAGCATGCATCGTTAACGCAATGGAAAATTTAGGTATCCGAGCTTTAATTTCGGGAGCGCTGGTTGCGCTTTGGGAAGAGTCAGGGGAGAGACATGTCAGAGACACAGGGGAGAAACGCGGGAGATACGAGGGAGACCCGCACTTGCAACATGGTTCTGTCTGCATATGGTCCGCGCTCGGTACCATGTTAGAGCTGTGCTTTCACTGAGCGCCGCGGCTGTCATTACAAAGCGGCAGCAGCTGCACCAGGACGTGCACATTCGAGTGCATCGCTTGAATGTGCTTAGAGCAAATAACAGCAAGTGCCCGCTGTCACACATTTCACAGAAATCACATTATCAGCAGATAAAGGTTGTAAATCGTGGATCCGTGGAATATTTTCATCCCTAGTTTATCCTGATTCACACAACACACCCACTTATACATTTTGGATAGTAAGAGCACAATAAGTATTTTTTCAGCCTTTCAACCAACCTGTTTCTTTATTGGAGCCAGTTCTGTTCTGTCTCTGTGCCGTGTGAGCTCCTCGGAACATTAAACAGTGCGTTGACAGATTAGAAATAACGTAAGTACTTTGAATGGTAATAGATCTACAGTACTTTCCTCTGATTACTCACGTGCTACAACGCTCAGGGAACGAAAAAAAACACTTGCTTCACGCTGGCTAACTTTTAAAAATTAAACAGTTGCTCAGTGCAGCAGTCTGAGCAGAGTGGCCCAGACTCCCCACTTCACACACATATGCAGCTGCATGAGGCGTTGCCTCCGGCCCAGTACCCTGGCCTTGTATTGAGAGGGGCTGAGTTTCATTGGAGCCGCTTTTGGTCAGTTTCTCCGTTAGGTCCACAGGTCCAACTGCTCCTCAGCGCCTGCAGTCACAATAAAACAGAAGAATGGTATTGTTGAAATCTTGTTGTAAATCCTCATAGAGACTTGCTGGAGGTACTTCACTCTCACCTCTGTTGGAGCTTCTCCTAGTTGAGGCGGCTCTCAGCAGACATGGCTCTGGTCTTATCTACACTGGTATACTGGTGGGCTGTGGTCAGGTGCATGGGGTGTGGCTCTCTGTGGTGCTGAGCGCTGGTGGAGGCCCCAGTGCTCCGAGTGTCTTCTTCGACTGCCCCTGGGCCCTTGCTCCACTGACATCATAGTCTGCCAGGTGAAAAGGCACTGAAGAACGTCTTACAGGTCCAAGGCCACTTGCTCCTGTCTCTGGGTTTTGCATCTTTAAACAGCCATCTGCATCTGACGACAAAGGGCCAGTTGAAAAGATCATTGAGTGTATTGTTGCTGGTTGGAGTATGCAGTACTGTGCCAAACCCACTTTGAAAAGGTGCCTCCTCTCATCACCTCAAATGGTTCTTCTTAACGTGAAGGAGCAGTGGCTCTAGTCAGAAGGAAACTCATTTAGAGCCTTGTATCTGCCATCTTGTCCTTTGGACCGTTCTCCAAAGCTCATGGTGGGAACATATCGTTCACTGAGCAGTAAATCCAGAGCTTTGACTGTAGACGCTGCTCCCTCTTCACTACAACAGTACAAACGTGCTCAGAAGAAGAAGAAGTTTTAAATCCTCTCTCCTGGAGCCCTCCCTCAGGTTTCCTTCCTGAACAAAACCATTGTGTTCAGAAGAGCAGTTCAGAAGAGCAGCAGGACACAAACTGAAGGCCTCTCACTTGAGATGAGTCTGGTCTCTTTGTGGCAGGTTCCTCTCTTCCTCTGATGTGGACTGCAGCCTCCACACGCCACACTCACAAGAATAGATCCTACATTTGGTCAAATACAAGTTACATGTCATTTACATTCTGATGTGCAGATACAGACTGAACACTCTTTTTCTCTGATATTGACTTACGAATGTTTGGATGTGTGTTCTTTGGACTATTTGTGGCTGGAATTGGAAGTTCAACAGTCATTGTAGAACACTGAGCTTGAGTTCCTGTAATGAAAACAAGTTCATTAATGTAAGTAACAATATGTCTGCATTCAACTGTGGATCCTAAATGGACCCTAAGAGTCCAGCTCACCAAACACGTGTCCATGTTATTGGTCCAGAGTCAGAAGGGCCTCTCACTGTGTAGAGTCAGGATCAGGGTGGTCTCTAGTGGTGCTTCACTGCAGTAGTGTGGTTGATACCATGGACAGCTCCATCAGCGACACATCCATCTGAGCAGTAGGAGCAGACTGAGCCTCTCATTCATAGGTTCATGACTTATTTGAAGACGACTCACCGGGACATGACCACTGTCTCCTCCTGGAACACAAATCTGGAAACAATCTGAAGACATCTTTGATAATGACACAAGGCCAGTTAAAGCTGTCAGTGTGTGTTCCTCATGTGCTCATTCACACAATGACTGTATGATGAATTTATCACAAACTCCTATTTTATGTGGCGGTGTGTGTGTGTCTTTTTCAGTGCTGTCAAAGCTGGAAGTGCCTCGTCTCTGTCCTCAGCCCAAACAAATGCACATGTCGTACCTTTGGCCGAGGAATCTAAGGTCACAGCCTCCAAAGCCCTGTTGAAGGCTCTACATGTACATTCACACAAGGGCACATGGACTTAAGACCCACTCTTTGTCAACATTGACTAACTGTTAAACACTGTCAAATACGACTTGTGTATGTGAGGAAATGAAGGAGAGATATTGTTTCTTTATTATTGTTTTCATGAAGGTTTTAAAGTGAGTGTAGAAAAGCCCACAGGGACAGAATGTTGTGAAGGTGCGTTTGCCTTTTAGTTATAGTCTGCATGCATAACATCAGCTTAGTTTGGTAAATATGTCTGACCACATTGTCCATGTCAAACCAAAATTATATCAAAGTAATAAAAAAACGATTAAGAAAAAA
This sequence comes from Knipowitschia caucasica, assembly GCA_964034765.1. Taxonomy (NCBI): domain Eukaryota; kingdom Metazoa; phylum Chordata; class Actinopteri; order Gobiiformes; family Gobiidae; genus Knipowitschia; species Knipowitschia caucasica. The sequence continues at coordinate 31,928,415 of OZ035827.1, forward strand.
TGAATAAATACAATAAAGTAAAATAGAATAAACAAGTAAAATAAATAAAATAAATAAAATAAATAAAATAAATAAAATAAATAAAATAAATAAAATAAAGTAGTAGTAAGTAAGTAATCTTTATTTATATACCGCCTTTTCACTACAGATCTGAGTCTCAAAGCGGTTTACAATTGTTAATTATGGGCATTTATCTCTCACTCCACACAGAGATGGGAGCGGGGTCGCCGGTACAGGAGGCGCATGCTAGAACTATTGGACATATTTTTAGTGGTAGGGGAAACCGGAGTACCCGGAGGAAACCTACGCAGACACGGGGAGAACATGCAAACTCCACTCAGAAAGGCCCTGGTCCGACCGGGATTCGAACCCAGGACCTTCTTGCTGAGAGGCGAGAGTGCTATCCACTCAGCCACCGTGCCGCCCAATAAATAAAATAAATATAAATAAAATAAATAAATAAAATAAAATAAATAAATAAATAAAATAAAATAAATAAATAAAATAAAACAAAATAAATAAATAAAATAAAATAAATAAACATATTTGGGGACCACAGGATGATGGAACAATGTTGTCCTGCTGGTTACAACAAACCAGGACCTTGAACATGCACTGGGACGGTTTGCAGCCGAGTGTGAAGCGGCTGAGATAAAGATCAGCACCTCCAAATCTGAGGCCATGGGGCTCGACCAGAAAAAGGTGCCTGGCCCTCTCCAGGTGCAGAGGTCCTTCCTCCAGTGGAGGAGTTCAAGTATCTCGGGGTCTTGCTCACGAGTGAGCCTCTCGTGAACAACCCCTGGTCATGAGCTTTGGTTAATGACCGAGGACGAGATCACAGAAACAAGTGGTCAAAATGAGTTTCCTCTGCGTCCCTCCCTTAGAGAGAGTGCGAGGAGCTCAGTCACTCGTTGGGAGCTCAGACTAGAGCCGCTGCTTCTCCACGTCAAAAAGAGCCAGTTGAAGTGGCTCGGGCATCTGTTTCAGATGCCTCCTGGACACCTCCCTAAGGAGGTGTTCAGAGCATGTCCCACTGGGAGGAGACCCAGGGGAAGACCCAGGACACACTGTAGGGACTAGGTCTCTCAGCTGGCCTGGGAACGCCTCGGGATTCCCCCGGATGAGCTGGAGGAAATGTGTGCGGATAGGGAAGTCTGGCCGTCTGTGTTTAGACAGCCGACCTCGCAACCCAGCAATGGATAAAGCAGAATCATTGGAAAGAGGAGGGATCACAGCACCGAGCCTGTAGGTGGCACTCCACCTCCTCTCCTGCTGATCCTCCTCAGCTCTAGAGCAGGGGTGGCCAAACGTTCAATCTGCGGCTAAAACTATATTGGTGGGCAGAGGGCCAAAGATAATTATGTTTTGAATCAAAAGGAATGACTAAACTGTCCTTAATGACTGCCAGACTGGTTTTGACCAATGTCCTCACCCCTTCATAGGCCATATTAGACCCTCAAAGGGACCAATGTGGCCCACGGGCCCCAGCTTGGGCATTCCTGCTCTAGAGTGAACACAAGGCCAGGCGTACGATGCAGGAAACCACACTAGAGTCAGCTTAAGCTCTTATTTCTTCCATTCTCACATACAATCAGGTCACTGTGTCATTTTAGAGTGAGTTTTTCTGTCAAAGCTGACCTGTGTCTAACACGTTCCTACATAGTATTCCTGTCCTTTGATTTAAAAAAGCACATCAAAGCAGTGGGTATCGCAGTAACCATCAATAAATCAATCAACAAACTTTATTTCCATAAAGTTTAAAGGGCTGGTTATTGAACGACTCCCCAGAGGAGAAAGCAAGGAGTACTATGGAGGACAGAGTGAGGCTGAAGATCTCTGCTCACATGAGGATCATCTGTGGACTTACTGCTCATACTCAATGTGCTTCTGCTGTGGAGACTACTGGAGGATTTCTACTTTATGGAAGTCCTACATAGTCTTCTTTGCCTTCTCCTCTTTTGAAACAAACTATTACTGACTCTAGAACAAGGGTCTTAAACCTATAGTGCGGATTGGCTCTCCAGCCCTTTCAAAGTGTCCTCTGAAAGGGTTTATCTACAAATGTTGCTGAATCATTCACATGTCTTTCATCACTGTAACTACTCAGTATTCATCCTTTTGTGTTCTAATGAATGAATACATGCGTTATGTTTGATACACATATAAGGCTATCTGTCTAAAGGCTGAAAACCCTTGTGCTAGGTAAATCTTTTTTTTTGTGTTTTTTGTTTTTTTGGCTTAAGGTAAATGGCAACATTTTGCCTCAATCAATAAATCAAGAAAGAAATAAATGTCCCGAGGAGAAATGGGCTGCTGATGGTGGAGCGTGTGTCCCATGTGAAGCACTTTGTGACCTCCTCTCGTGTCACAGGGCTGAGGAAATAGGCGTGGCCTTCTCTCCTCCTCGCCTCCAGGGGCTGATGTCTCCAGTCTCAGGCTGAGCTTCAGTCCTCGTCAGAGTCTTGGAGCGGGTGGAGCTGCTGGAAGAAGCGGACGAAGCCCCCGGACGTCCCAGCAGAGGTGGAGGGGGTGGGCTCCTCCTCGATGTCCTCAGAGTAGGAGAAGCGTGACCTCTTGGAGATGGGCTCTTCCTCTTCATCTTCATCCCTGTGGCGCCTGGACCTCCCTGGACGACGCTCCTCTTCAAAGACGGGACAGGGCGCAGGAGAAGGGCTCGCTGCTCGCTGCTGAGGAACCCCCACAGCTGGAGCAGGAGGGGCCCACGGGGGCAGGTCGTCCCAGAAGTCCTCTGGAGGAAGACGCTGGTCGTCCTCTTCACCCTCTGTGTCCTCGTCTTCCTCTTCGCTGACGTCCTCCTCGGAGAGACTGTCGTACCCAGAGTCTGCGTCGTCCCAGTCTTCCTCCTCCTCCTCTTCCTCTTCATCCTCTTCATCAGAAGCCTCGTCCAAGCCTCGGCCACGCATGAGGAGAAAAGCCCTACCTACCTGCAACTCACCTGCGTCCTCCTCGTCTGACGAGTAGTCAGGGAGAAGGTCCTCCGGAGCGTCCAGGGGGTCCCGGGCCGCTGAAACATATTGACAACATCAACAACTTCCTCACACACTAAAGTGTTCTTGTTTTGTTAAAGTCACGAGTCAAACACAGCAGTCCACGTCATCATGAAGACAAAAGAGAAGGAAAGCACCAGTGCAGTCAGGATCAGAAGGACATTTTATTTTCTTAAAAAAAAGCCCTCAAGTCCTAAGTGTTTGAGTGGACTATTATCATACATTATCTAGACTTGGTGAAGTATTAGCTGATCCCAGTGAGCTCAGTGTGCCTTCTGCAGCACTACAGTGCATCTGACAGTGTACAGTGAACCACTGTTACCACCATCAATGAGAAATACTCAGATAAACCAGTGTACAGCATCTCCAGCCATGTCTAATGTGCCTCAATGATTACATGTCAACTATCTGTGACTGGGTCTGCTCATGAACTTGTATGATGCTGATACATGTTGACGCCCACAAACACCACCTTACAGCCTTTCTGATCAACTTGTGCCATGATCAGCAGCTGTTTTACATGTTACCAAACGAAAAGAGAAAAGTCCACATCTGTAATGAAGCACTTTCATACAGGGGCCCGGCGCACATGCTAGCTAGCTCTTCTCACAAACACGTGGCTCATTGAATTAGCCACACAATACAATACTACTACTACTACAATTGTTCATATCACGTTGTGGTCATTTATTTAATCCGTATTTCATGATCATTTCAGTGGTATTACCTCCAGGGAACAGGGGCAGGGCGTGGGAGGGGCGAGCCATCCTTCACAAAGTGACCGTTCAAAGATGTTTTCAGACCTGGAAAAGTGTCAACAAACTGGTTTTGCAAAGTGTCTTAGTGCCTCAGTGTTATTACCACCGCTTTATCCTCAAACGCAAATGAGACGGAGAGAGTTCACAGATCCACACAAGCGTCAGAGACCAACAGCAAGTGAAGTGAGCGAGCAGCAGTTTGAATATATACAACTTATGTCTCCATGACAACGAGGATTTTTGAATATATACAACTTCCGTCTCCATGACAACGATACACCCACAGGTTATTAAACGTGATTATTGAATAAAAAGAGATTTTGGTTTTAGCCCAGTGATTCCTAAAGTGGGCTTTGGGGCGCCCTCTATAGGCCACAATGTGTGTTGAAACAGGAATAAGCACTTGTTCGTGCCACAGTGTAGAAATACAGTAAGAATATTTGAGGACTGCTTTGAAAAGTAGTTTGCTCTCCCTCTCATCTCCGCCCTCTGAGCCATTCAAGGATTGCAGCAGTGAAATGCCAAAGAAACGCCAAAGAAACGCCAGTTTGGGCTTTCCAGTATTGAATCATGTTTGCTGCTCTTGGTACTACGTTAAAACGTTTTTACAAGTAGTAACTAATAACTTTGTCACAGCTTTGGAGTAATGACACAGTAATAACCATCACAGTTTTGTGCCCAAGGCTTGTCAAAGATGGTTAAAACACTCCAGAACACATGATATTTGCATTGCTTTAGTTTAATTCTTGACAAATGACAAAGATTGCAGAATGTTTCACAGCTATATGCATGGACATTGCATACAAGTCAAAACATGGAGAACACAAATCTGTTGAAGACTGTACTCTTATTGCAGAAAACATAAATAGTTTTATTATGTAACAGTTGTGATAAATTAAACACAGGTTTGCACAAGGAAAATAAATAGGTCTATAAATGCATTTACAGCCTTCAGTGTAATAAGACATAACATTTTCACTTTTTAGCACAAATTCCTTGATAAATAGATCCTTATTTTTTACATCCAGTGCTTGTGCATAATTTTAACATCATCTGGCCATTTGTTACAATATTAGATACAACCTTTTTTTTTAACAAGCTTATTAACACAAGAGAAGAAAGCTAAAAGGTGAAAACATTTTTATCCCATAATGCAAAGTGGAAGTGCTTAAACCCTTCTTCACAACGGTTCCTCAAGCAAAAATACAGTGTGGTAAGCCCAAACATGTGTTATGGGTAAAACAAAGAAATTAAAGGAATACAAAAAAAACAAGGCACTAAAACAGAAATCAGCAGGATGGACTTTCTCTACAGAGATGGACGATAAAACAATAATAAAAATCAAAACTTAAGCAACTACTGTTACTATGAGAGCCAATTTGCATGATCATTCTCCCAAGTTTACTGAATTGTAACAAAACGCATTTAAAAACAGTGCTAGAGAATGAGGTTAAACTCACCAAACCCTGATATTTAATAATACTCAGGTTTTCTCACAATGCATTTGCAATCGGGTGCCTTTTGAATATTTCTAACTATGCGTGTTAATATCACCAGGAAGATTTGGTAGCACAGATAACTGCAAAACAAGATGAAACATTAGTGGATAAACACATAAAAACTTGGAACCGGTTATGATATTATCAACACATGTTTCTGAGGCACTCCACTCCACAGGATCTGCATAGTCTGAAAAAACGAACTGAAAGAAATCCGTTTGTTTGTCGACCTGAGTTGGTGTTTTTCATGACCAATCTTTATCCATCAGCTCAATTGACGTTTTTGGACTCGAGTTAAAGGGTTATTTGGGCTAATAAACGAGTTAAAGCGGTCTAACAGTGCCAAGCTTTGAGGGTTAATAAGAAGTCAGACGCATAAAGATTGCTTTAAGCTATTAGAACTACTCCTGCCGGGCGGAAATTACAAGGGATCTATGGACTAACAGGCATTCGGGTTTAAAAAGGCAAAAGGGGTATATGTGAATGCTGTCCCAAAGCAAGAACAGAACATACTGCACTTCAGGGTAGGGCTGGGGGACCTCTCATTAGAAATCGGGTACAAGTATTTGAACAATACCTTGTTTTTGGTGCCGAATCCTTGGACGGTTTTATTTTAGTTCTAGAATCATCGACTAGCACAGGGGTGTCAAACCGGTTCCAGAAAGGGCCAGTTTGACAGCCCTGGTCTAGAACTTTATAAAGTTTCTATTAAACCCCAGAAGTCTCCATCGTATTTGATAGATACTGCCCAGCAACGTCAGGAGTTTCCAGAAACCACGTGTTTTTCGGTTCCCATGTTTCTTTGGTACCCGTTCTCCTAAAAATCGACACCCAGCCCTACTTCAGGGAATTCAATACTGTTACTGGTTAAAAAAAAACAACAACACAATTTCTTCATGAAACAATAAGTGTGAGCTACTTTGGACAAGACAAAAATAAGACTTCACAAAAGCAATGAGCAGCGCATGTCTGTCTCTTCATCCGACTCCAGGCTGCATGCAGGATCGAATGAGAGGTTTTTTTTAAGTCCACAGTGGGGAATGTGTCACCAGATCTGGGATGAACAGGGTCTTGAGTCAGGGGAGGAAGAGGAGGAGCCAGGGAGTCAACATGAAGACACGTCCTTATGGAGAAGTGGGGAGTTGAAGTAATGGAAGGAGCGTTTCAGCGCTACAAAGACGGGTGGAAACAAGACAAAAACAGATTTAGTACAAAACAACAACGACCATGTCAACTTACTACATCATGTTACAAGTAGGGCTGGGCGATATGGCTGAAAACTATATCACAATATTATTAATTCATATCGGTCGATAACGATATATATTGATTGTTTTTTATTTATTTTTAAAAACGTAAATAAATACATTTGTCGTGTCAGCTAACACATGTTAGCAGCCTTGTTTACAGTCATGGGGGAATGAGGCTGGAGCCAAATGTTCACAAGCAGTCTCCCCCACTTTAGTCCTGGTTTAATCCTGGTTTAGTGCTGGTTTAGCTCCTGTTTTGGCTGTTTTCGAGTGTCTTGTGTCCCTGTGGCGGCTCCGGAAAAAGGTAATCTCTTGCTTTTGCCGAATGCATCGAGTCTCTGTACCCACTGCCTCTCCCGCCGCACATGCTGTTCCTCGCACGGACGTGTTTAACCATTGACACGGCATTGAAACACGATCTTTAGATCCATGGCTATTATAATAGAGCCATAATCCATGGATGCTACGCATGGTGCGGTTGTTTTTATGCTTTTCCCAGAAAGTTTTGCGGTTTGTAGTCGGCTGTGATAGGTCGAGAAGCCTTTGCCTACATCCCCCAGAATGCCGTGCGCTTCTGACTCGGCTTTACTTCCTGTGTTTTGTTCCTGTTTTTTTCCGAACGGACTGAAGTGAAACTATCGAAGTTCTATCGACCCTGTTTTCTATTGATATCGAACCCGTGTCTATCGCAATATATATCGTTATCGTTTTATCGCCCAGCCCTAGTTACAAGTGCTGAAATGTTCACGTATGATTCTGTGTGAATGAATAGGCTGGTATAGGGATATGTGTGCAACATGAACTTAAGTTTAAGTTGTATTTTTGTAAAAAAAAATCATTAACTGGCTGCTTGTGATTGACTGTTTTGCACTCTGTAATGCTGACGTACTGCGGCTGTTTTAGATCATTATTGTGATCATTCTCAACGACGGCGAGAGGATTTGGAGTGTGAGCTCCGGGCCCTGGCGCCCTGGTAAGCTTTAGTGCCTTTATTGGACTGCGCCGCTGCTTCTTCAGTGGCTCTGTTTGTGGAGGCTGAGACTCTGTGTCTGGACCCCCTTCCTCGTGGATTGTAAACATTAGAATCCTGCGTTTCAGGAAAGTGTGTGCTCATCAGTGCGTCTAACCGAGACGTGATAGAACAAGTCTGGACAGAACTGGACCTCTGAGGCACCTGCTGCTTTCTGCGCACAGAATGATCCCCCCATGCATTAGCACTACCGTTAGCATTAGCACTAGCATGCACACTCACACCTTTAGAAGAGGTTAGACTTTCACTAGACGAGGAAAATAATGAGGATTTCGTCTCAGAGGCCGGCACAACGCGAGCTGTGATAAAAGTGTCCTGGCGCACAGGTACTGAAGCTCTGCGGCTGGAGGAGCCTCTTTGTGAGTAGTACGTTTCTCTGGCTGTGACGTCACTTCTGACCGAGCTCACGGAGGCTTTACGCTCAGCACAGGGGCCTGCAGCACTGACGCTCTGGCTTCTAATGAAGGTGGCGTCTCGAGGGACAGCACGGCCCCTACGAGACCTGTGTCCTGGTGCACTGAGGTCAGGAGGGTTGGTTCTTACTGGGCTTGTGTGCAGACTCCGGGTCAGAGCTCGGAGGTGGTGAGTGGCCATGGCTGGGACACTGCTGCCGGGGACAGGACTGGCTCTAGGGCTGCTTCTCGCTGGGGGCCGTCCAGGGCTTCCTCTGGGACTGCGTGGGGCACGGCCAGACTTTGTGGCCAGCTCCTTAGTGCGGGAGCGGCGCGGACTGCTGTTCAGACTGTGAGGAGACATGGGGGCCTCCAGGTCCTCCAGACGCTGCGTCAGTGCCAGTTTCTGCTGAATGGCCATCCGCAGCAGAGAGTTCAGGGTCTTCTTCTCATCCTCTGCTGCTGCCAGCTGCCTCTGCATCTCGTCCAGCTGAGTGACATACTGATCACACCTGTGAGAGCACACACAGTGAGCAGGCAGCATGCACAGGCAAATGTTAAGGGCTTTATGTTAGAGGAAACAAAACATACACACGGCACGCTTAAAACTATTTTATCCACTTCAATTTGTGATTAAGATTAGTCAAAACAGACAGGCACAGTTTAGATCAAAAGGTGTCATCTCAATACGATACTGGTTGTCCAAAGTCAGTCACATAAAGTGCAATACCTTCATACACCCACACGAGGGCACTATAACATAGTAAAGAAAGCATCACTAATCCTCCTCTCCTGTTACTATTCAATCATCTATACAGAAACCGGCCAATTTTAAGACCAACATATTTGAACTATCTAAAACAAATGATTGAATATTAGTACTTAATATAGTGCTGAACATGATTTGTCCTCTAGACCTTCCTACTCATCTGTGACGCATCACTGTGACGCATCTCCGTGACGCAGGGCTCGCGGACGGCTCCGAGTGGCCACAGTGAAGCCGCGCCCGGGTCGTCAGCACAAGGCAAAGCATGTGGGCTCTAATCTTCACGTGAACCTGACTGTCCTCAGCCACGCTAAGTATTGTAATCTGATTACAGACGTAGTGGCAGGAGAGGAATCAAAACACAGTGGAAACCTTTCTACACATTCACACGCCTCCACCTCCTGCTGATCAGAGTCTAAAGCTCTCACCGACTGGCGAACATGACTCGGAGTGAGGAGAAGGTGGCAGCATCTTCTTTGAGAGCTTTGAGTTCATTCCGCAGTTTCACCATGGTTTCTGACACCATGCCCTTTTCCGTCTCGTACTTTGTTTTCAGATTGGACAAAGCCAGCTCCGCAGTCTGCAAATCACGAAAACACGTTGATGATTAATAAATGCAATGGTTAACCACCCTTTTATCAAAATGTTTATTTTATTATTAGGCTTTATTGCAGACACAAGGTCCATAGATATTAAAAGACATTAAAAGCCAAAAGAGAGGAATAGACAACACCAAACTAAGTCATTCACTGCCATTGACGTCTATAGACGTCAATCGCTTTTTTTTCGTTTTTTTCTTTCTATGGCTCGTCAAGGCTCTTGTGCATCCTGTGTCAACATTTCAGACCTGTAAACACTTTGGAACCGATCCTGTAGGGGGCAGAGGTGACACTGTGGCCAGATCCAGGGAGGGAGAAGGGGGCATGTGGTGCTGTGAGCAGCAAACAGCCAGAGGAGCAGCCATGCTTACACAGAGGATCGCGGATCTGAGAAGCTCACGCAACTAACGCTGTTTGAGAGCCTGTTCAGTCATCAAACGAATAAATATGAAGCAGCTAGATGCCACGATGCTAGTTCTTCAGGTTTTAGTTAACATGAGGCTCCAGGATCCTCGGAGCCTTCTCCCTCCCTCCTTGTCCAGCAGCAGCAGCAGCAGCAGCAGCAGCAGCAGCGGCTCCTCCCCCCGTCGTCATGTGGTAAGTTGCTTTTCACTTCAACATGTTGCATTTACGAGTTTATTTCTCCTCTTTGTCTAATGTACTATCAGCCCCTCCAGGATTTGCGCGCAATTGTTGATTGATGAATGATTATTGCGGGGTAAAATGCTTGATTACGCAGGACATTTTTCCAAAAGTTTCTCTTGAGTTTGGAGGCGTGTGAATCTGGCATGCAGCATTAGCTGCCAGGGAGCTATGGATGATGTTACCGTGTGGTTTATAGAAGGGACAGGGGAAGGTGATCCATGGCAGACCGGTGAGCGAGACCCATGATGAGCAACAAGTGTTAGATTTACCGCACCATGTGCATTCTGCGGTGGTGCGTCTCACTGTGGAGGGTGCGTCAGGAGCGCGCCCGCTGCTGCTTTGGAACAGGGAGAGACTGACTCTGTTGCTCTGATCCCTGAGTCTGCGTGATTTTGCGTTCAAACATTGAGAGATTCTGGACGGAGTGTTAGCAATCACTGGCTTATACTATAGTAAAAATAAACATAAAGTAACGTTTTTAGCGAATATTGAAGAGTTTTTTTATCTCAATGTCATAGCTGCTGTAGCTAAAACACTTGTTATAATGTGAAAATGTATGGTGATTTTATATTTTCCTTTGTGTCGTAGATTGTTGACCCCAGGACCCCAAAATGCTGCAGCAGAGCTTGATTTGGATCAGCAGCTGACTTCTGCAGCTCTTCATAACTGATGAACTTCTGGACCTGGATCTTGTTGTCAAACTGACAAAGCTGTCTGCAGCACAATATTTCAGTGCACACACACAGCGTCTCCCATTCAGCAGAGAAAATGCATGGAAGCCAGTGACAGTCTAGCAGCTAAAAACCTTTTTTGGTTTGACATTTCTCTCTGGGTTTGTAAAAAAAAAAACGAATCTGGAAATGTATTGGGAGTGCAGATGAAGTAGATTCCACACTTCAGCAGAGTGTGGGGTCACCCAATTACTATTCTTTATAAACTAAAGTAAAAATGTTTCACAAAGTGTTCAGAAAGTGTTATTTTTACTGTATATTTGTATACAAAGTGTTTTTATTGTATACAAGTTGAATATTTTATGTGTACATAAGACAATCCTTTGAGTGTATTGTGTGTACACGTTTAATTTGTTTAAAAATAATTATACATTAAAAATACAATTCAAAGTATTGTTTCTGTTTTGTGTCATAGTAAGAAACTGTCATACATTGTAAAATATCAGTAAAGACAAAAAAACCCACTTTTCTGCTTGAAAATGCGCATTTCACAAAAAGGCTGTTTTCTCCAAATCTTGGTCAGGAAACAGCATTTTGTGTGAAAGTTACCTATGTTGCACTCTCAATTGCTAAAAAACTAAAAGGGTTAGAAACTTACTTTTTAAAAAAAATGAAAGCCAAGGGATAGAGCTTTCATTTGGTATGTTTCATACTTGTGTCAACCAAGGGCTCACATTTCTATGCGGTTCGGAAAAACACTAAAAATGTCCAAAATCTCTGGCAGTATGAGGGATGCTGCTTTTTAAATGGCTGGCAGTGAATGAGTTAAATGTGTCTATCTATGTTATGTAAAATTTTACTTTCCTTTTATCAAGAAAAAATAATATACCTAATAAACAGATGCACCTGAACTGGGATCTACAAGACATGCATTCACCTGCGTCACATGACCAGGAGCTACTCTCTGGGCGCTGCGCTGTGAGCAGTAAAACGACCTCTGTCTAGACAGAGATCATATGGTGTGGAGTATCCATACTGCTAAGCCTGCAGTAGGATCAGGTACAGATTAGCTTTAGGTGGAAGCTTTAAGATATGCCAAGATATGTACAGTATGTGTAAGAAAAATACAAGTTTGATTGGAAGGAACAAAGAAAAAGTGCATAAAGTATTTGTGTAGAGGGTTTGGACACGTGCTTGTTGTGACTCGCAGTGACTCGCAGTGACTCGCAGTGACTCGCCTGCTTGTTGGCCTTGAGGACTGTTCTCAAAGTAGCGATCTGCTCTCTCTTGGTGCTGAGGAGAGACTTGAGTTTCAGTACTTCCTCCATCAGGCTCTCTGAGTCGCGCTCAGCCTCCACACTGGCACTGAGCCCAGAGTACGGCATCGCCCCCCTCTGACGACACACATCCACTGCCACCTGTGGTCAGGACATAAGATTACATACATTACACACATTACATTACAGAAAAGACTTTCTTTAACACTCAGGCGTCCATTTGCTATTGCATGTCGACTTTGTGACACGGAACAACATCTCCGAATGTCCAAGTTACAGTTGTTTACTTAAAGGATTTTTGCCATAGAAACATTAGCTCAGGACTCATAATTCACTCCATTCAAAGCCAAACTCACATGTTAGCAAAGCCACAGCGTGCACAGGATTTGTGACTGGAGTCCAGAAGTCTGATCGGTTCATTACTTGGGCCACAGTTTTCACAGTGGATGTAGGAAATTGTACTAATGAGGCCTGTAGCTACTTATAATTTTAATAATGGAGTAATACTTTATATCAATAATTAATTTTGACTAAATCAACTAATCTTAACTTTTTTACGTTCCAAAAAAACATCTTCTAACTTCCATACATTTTAAAAGAAAGTAAACACATTCCCCAAATCAAGGCTCTTTTCTGGCACAAAGGCACACACACAGAGATTTGGACTAAGACTAGATTGGATTTTGACCAAGACAGAGTTTTGATCTCCCGTGTCGGACCGGGACCGGGCTGGGGTGAAAGTACATGTATAAATTAAGAGCTTCGTTTTTGACCACAGCAGGAGGACGAGCACAGAGCCACGAGGACCACATGAAAACGGGGTCGGGGGGTTCACCCACTGTAACGCTGGATAGATTTTCGACCAACACATTTCATTCATACATTTTATTTGAGAGTTTGTTTCAACAAGTATGATTCAAGCGCTATGTCTTGAAGACCAGGAGTCTCTTCATGGTTTGAAGAGACCATTGATGTTGGAAACAAAAAGCTTAAACCACTGACATCACTGTCTGTGTTTGAAGGCATCGTGAGTGTTCTTACCCGAAGGTGCTTGATTTGGCAGCGTATGACGGCCACCAGGTTGCGGACGTTTGAAGGGTCCCTGAAGTCGAGGGTGGGAGACCCTGGGCAGCTGGAGGATTCTCCACTGGCCCCGCAGCTGTCCACCTCGCCCATGAACTGCAGTGCAGCGGCTTTGGAGATGAAGGTCTCATCCGGCCTCTTCTTCTGGACACTGTGCTGAGGGTGGGCGAGCCTCCGCCCGCTGCCCCCACCTCCTCTGTAGTAATCCAGAGTCACTCTTTTGGGTGTGATGTTGTTGCAAACACAGATGTGGTGATAGAGGTTGGACAGCTCCTCTGAGAAGGCCAGCAGCTCCTCCTGGGCCACGCTCAAATGCCCCTCTGAATCTATAGCTACTTTCCTGGTCGCCCCGATCTCCTTCTCCAGCTCCGTGATGCGCTCCTGGTCTTGTTTACTGGACTTGATGCACTGCCGGATCTTGTCGGCGAGCTCTTGGGCCTCGGACCTCCAGCGCTCCTTCTCCTGCTTGTATCTCTGTTCTAATGTGTTGTATCGAGCTTCTGCTTGAGAAAGCTCATCTCGGAGTTTTAACAGTTCTTCACTGGACGCTCGCATCCTGGCTTCCAGCACTTCCTTACTCTTTGTATCCACTTCATAGTCAAAGACTTCTCCATTCTCAGACTCATTATGTCCCTCTGTGTTGGGACGTGTGCCGTTCTTCACTGCCTCCAACTCTCGGCTGAGAGCTTCCACTTTGTCCTCGTGCTGACTCAGAGCCTGTTTGGACATCACCAGCTGCATCTGCAGCTCCTCCACTTTACTGCTCAGGCTAGACTTCTCTCGTTCTACCTACGAAACACACAAATAACATGATTCTATCAGTTAGTACATTAATAGAGAAGTGTAAAATACAACATTGATAGAAAACTTTATTTTTCATATAAATAAAAATACAGTATGTACCTGTAAAAGTTGCTGTTTTAGTTTCTGACTGTCAGAAAAGTGCAGCTCGCTTAGGAGGTCAGACACGAGGCCTGAGGCTGGGGCTCGGCGTGGCCCTGAGCGGCGGACGAGGCCATTACTCTTGGAGCCTCCAGAGTGAGGAGGGTGAGCAGAACCGGGAGCAGAACCAGGACTGTTGTTAAAGACAGAGTCCTGCTCTTCTCCCTCAACCTCTCCGCCCTGACCCTCCTCAGGACTATCCTCCAGGCGCTCCAGGTGCAGCTCCAGGTTGGATTCAAAGGGGTTGAGGGTCAGGGCCGACAGCTCTCTGCGCAGACAGTTCTTCTGCTCCCGCTCTTCACTCAGAGCCTCCAGGGCCTCGTCCAGCTGCCGCTCCGCAATCTCCTTCAGCCGCGCCGCCTCGTCCAGCTGCGCCTTCAGATCTTCCTGCTCCTCGTTCTTGTGGCTCAGCTCCAGCTTCATGGACTCGTACTCCACCTGCAACATTCAAAAACATTTAATACGGAAAATTATCTTTAAGGCTTGAACGCCATCTGTCATAGTGAACTGACCTGGTTCTCCTTCAGCACAGAAACCTGTTTTTGTAACGATGTGTTTTCTTCCTCTAGTTCACCAGTGTCCTGTAGCTGACGCAGTTCTCTGACTTTAAACTCCTTCATCTCGTCTCTCAGGTGGCCTTTCTCTGCCTCCAGACATTCACACTGCTGTGGACATGTTACAGCTGTTCAAAAGTGCTCACAGATACAGGGATTGATCAGAGCAAACCTTTTTTAAATGAGAGGACAGGACGGCCAGTCGGTCTATTTCAGCGTGCGCGTTACCCAGAGCGAGTCGAGTCTGTTTCAGTTCTGCCTGAATCTCCTCCATGCGGGTTGCCATGGCAGCCTCCTTGGAGGCAGTTTCCTGCAGCAAGTTCTCCTCACGGCACTCTCCATCTGCAGCTGCGCGCTTTTGGCTGCTTACAGAGTCTGCAAACGCCTTTAGACAGAGTTTAAAAACATCAGATGGCAGCACAAAGGAAACAAAGCAACTGCAAAACACTGTAAAAGAAAAATAAAATACGTGTTTATCTTGTCAATAAATCAAAACAGATCTTTAAAGTGCGTAAAAGGAAGATATCACTTTAACATCTATGATGAAACCCCTGGGAAACAAACCCATGACTCATATGTTCATTGACACAGAAAAATTGAACCAAATTCATATGAAGTTCAGTTCACACCTAACTACACAAGCAGTAATGTTATGGTTATATAATTTCCAACAGATGGGGTCAATTCTTGCAGTGTTATAACACAGTCAAAGCCAAAGTATGTGAACTGCCAAGAAATTGGCTTTACAGAGATTATTATTATTAGAAATATAGATTAAAGTCTCAACCAAAGTCATTATGCATTTGCTTTGCTGACATTTACAAATGACCAAGAGCTTTCTTTTGTGACAAGCCAAATGTACGTTTTCTATTGAACTGCCACAGATAATTACTTTCGGTTCAAATAATTAATCAAAACAAAAGATAAATGAAATTATTATTTGAGGTCATTACAGTAAACATTTTAATGGTTTTCTTTAACAAACGATCACTAGAATAACTGCTGCACATGAGAACAACCCTCAGAATACGTCACCAGGCTGACTGGCTCACCTCTCTTAACTGTTGAAGCTCCACTCTCAGGATTTCATGCTCTTCTTCCAGCTGCCTGTGCTTTATCTTCAGGGCAGCGCTTTCCTCCAGGACCACTAGGCCATATCGAGCAGCCTGTAGTTTCTCCTCTGTGGCCTCCTGAAGCTCAAGGCTCAGCCGCAGCACTTCAGACTGCAGGTCTCTGCTCCCCACATCCATCTCCCCTTCCCCAGGCACAGAAGCACCGGGGTCTGAGTCTGCCTCCAGCATGGCTCTGTCCAGCCTCTTACCGGCTTACTCCACTCGCATCACTTCACTGGAAAGCAGATGTAATTAACTTTTAATTAACAAGGAAACGTTACTTCACGCCTGTTATACTTGCTTTGGTTCTGTTAAGTTTAGATGAATATTACATTTACGTTTGTGTACCATTGATTCAAATGTAATAAACAAAGTGGTCAAGGAAACAGCAGAAGGGTCTTCATGCATAATTTAATATCAGTGTCTGGGTGGGGCAGGGTGCACTCTGAACCCCAAACCCCCATCACTCCAATATGCAAATACAAACCAGTGCTTGGATCATGACAGAATGAAAATAAATACATCTTCCTTTGTCAAACATGAAGTTAAAATTAAGATTCC
Organism: Knipowitschia caucasica; assembly: GCA_964034765.1. Taxonomy (NCBI): domain Eukaryota; kingdom Metazoa; phylum Chordata; class Actinopteri; order Gobiiformes; family Gobiidae; genus Knipowitschia; species Knipowitschia caucasica. Next base: position 31,944,562 of record OZ035827.1, read on the forward strand.
CTTCAATGACAAACAATCTTGGCATCACCCACGCCTTCGTGAACATACTATCACATAACATTGATAAGTGCAAAGCCAATTAAAATCACAATGAATTAGATTTGATATTGAACGGGTATATCATTGTCATGTTAATACTAATAGCCTTGCGACGTCATATCGGGTTAATTAGCTACAGGATGTTAGCTAGCAACAACGTTAGCTAGCATCTTTGTGGTTGGCAAGCTGATCTACCCTGCTCTCTATACTGAAGCCTGTAAAACACAATCTATATCCAACTCATCATAAACAATAGCTATCCAACCGTTGTTAGTGAAGCTATTTCCAGAGACGTGAGACAGCAGCACTTACCCATGAGCACTGTGGTCAATGCGCTCACCTCCTCTTCCCTCTTCAGCTCTGACAGGAGGTCCGATGGCGTGGAGCTGTTCTCTGCTGTGGACAGACGCCTGGCTGAGCACTCCCCTTCCTCAACCTCCCCCTGAGTCGTCCTTCCGTGTGCTCCGTGTGTGAGCTCCGAGGCTCCGTGCTTCTCGAGTTTCAGCTTCAGCTCCAGACGTGTAGCCGAGCGTCAGACCCACAGACCCGCGCCGAAATGTGACAACAGCTCCACGGCGCACTCTAGCGGCCCAAGTGTGAACTGCAGTTGAGCGAAGCAATCAAGATATAAAACACGACTAGAGCCGACGTAAACAAATACATTTGACTTAGTATGTTTAATATTTTTTAGATACTTGATTTATTATACATCATAGTGATACGCATCGCATGAATTATAAAAGTGAAAAATTGCGATAGAAAAAGTTGCAGGAGATAATATAAAACTCGAACTAGTTCCATAACTAGGGCTAGTTCCGTATCGCTAACAATCTGGAACGCGAATGTCATGGTACCATAGACTGTATATATTAGTGGTACGGGCGTATTTATGTAGGTGATGACCGCAAAGAGAGAAACCTGCAGATAATAGGGGATATCTATTTCAAACAAAATACTTTAAACTAGACAATATTACATTAAAGGATGATGCACTTTATTTCGTGTGCATCATTATTTCGTGACAGTGATAGACATTCAACCTTTAATACAGACAAAATCCCTATTCTTTTGGACGGGTTCTCTTTTTACACTTGAAAGATGGCCGCGGCCACAGATTTCTCTAGCTCGTTTATAATATAATCGGCGGGGAAAATTTAAAATATACAAATCATCCACTTTATTGGAATTAAACTTAAAACCTCACATATTATACATATTTGTAACATATTTAAGATAGTTTAAAAAATTCGACCTGCGTGCAGCACTTCCGCTGTACTTCCTGATGCGCTCGTGCTGGACATTTTCGTAGCATTTTGATCATTTAGGCGCAATGAAGATCGTCACGTGGAATATTAACGGAATAAGGACTTTCCGAAGTGGCATTAAACATGCACTGGACTCACTGGATGCAGACATCATCTGCGTGCAAGAAACAAAGGTTACGAGTAAGTCATGAACAAAAAACATGTCATTCCATACAACCGCAGACCAAGACATGGTTCTCAGTCTCTCAAATCTATATTGTTTCAGGAGACTTGCTTGATGAAAGGACAGCTATTGTGGATGGCTACAGTTCCTATTTCAGCTACAGCCGAGGACGTAGCGGATATTCAGGTGTGATGCTGTTCGTTCGTCCATTCTACTCAAGTCATGTACCCAATTAATTTACTACAAGTTATTTCAAACCCGCAGAACACAATTTACTATATCTTCACTCAAATACAGGTTTGAAAAGGGACTGGATGAGGCAGACACTTATTTTATCCCAACCCCCTCTCACCCATTCAACACACAGAATAGCATAGAACTAATCAACATACAGACCGCAATTATAAGACTGTGCAGCACATACAACAGTAACATGCGATATCCTACCTTAGGGTTTGAGACATGGATTAAAAAACATCCTCCCATCCTGCCAAATCCAGCTAAATGTCACAATTTAAAATCTGCAGTCATGGACCCCTGTTTGTATGGGGACCTGTAATCCAGATTTGTCATCCCTTAATTTACTGCTATGACTGCATGTATCCGGTATATGAACTTTTGACTTTGTACAGGGGTGGCCACTTACTGTAAAGACCAAGCAACTCCATGTGCAGCTGAGGAGGGTCTCACAGGACTTCTGACCAGTCACAATGAAGTTGTCGGAGCTTATGGTGATCACACAGAGTTTTCCAATGAGGAGCTCCAGCTTTTGGACAACGAAGGACGAGCAGTCATTACACAGCACAGGATCAAGTAAGGATTTACCATTACACTAATTCACCAATAATTTACTTCTGAACAAATGATCTGTAAACACTGCAATATTCTGTACTATAGTTTCATTTATTTGCACTGTTTGACTAGGTGTCAAGGCAAACAACAACTCATCACTTTACTAAACGTGTACTGTCCAAGGGCAGATCCAGAAAAGCCAGAAAGAAAACAGTTCAAGCTGCAGTTCTACAAGTTGCTTCAATCTCGAGCTGAAGCCATTCTGAAAGGTGGAAGGTGAAGCAGTGGCTACAAATACTGTAGACATTTCCAACAGAATAAAAGTTTAATATGCTAATAGATTACCTCTTTTTACAGCCATGTTATTGTTTTGGGTGACGTAAATACATCTCACAGACCAATAGATCATTGCGACCCAAATGATATTGTAAGTAAAGTATTATATGTAATATGATTATGTAATTAGTTTAACTTAATACGCATTTTACTTAATAGTACATGTTGTTTGTACTCCTTTTGTGTTATCTAGGATAATTTTGAAGATAACCCTGGGAGGAAATGGCTCAATGGATTTCTACACTGTGACAAAAGTGATCACAAAAGGAGTGAAGAGGATGGAGATGAGGAACATGAGACGTCTTTGAACCACTCTGAAGGAGGAAAGTTTGTGGATATGTTTCGCTTTTTCCACCCAACTCGCACTCAGGCCTTCACATGTTGGTCTACTATGACGGGTGCGCGCCAGACTAACTACGGCACACGCATTGACTACATATTTGCTAATTGCCAACTTGCAAAAGAGCAGTTTGTGGGAGCAGACATTATGCCTGAAGTGGAGGGGTCAGACCACTGTCCAGTGTGGGGACAACTGAGCTGCTCCCTGGTGCCCAGTCTCAAACCTCCGCCTTACTGCACACAGTACCTGCCAGAGTTTGCTGGAAAGCAGCAGAAACTTTCTCGATTTCTGGTGAAGATGGACCAAAAATCACTTCTGTTCAGTCCTAAGGCAGAGTTACCTGGATCTCAAGAAGCGGAGGAGAAGAGAGAGAATCTACACCCCTCTGGGAGAGGTGAAAAGAGGCCAGCAGACTCACTTATTCCAAAAGGGAAAAAAGCAAAGACTACAAAGCCTCAAGGAAATCTACTAGCATTTTTTAAAGCCAAGACTGTTAATGTTGCCTCTTCTATTGAATCAACTGATAAGCAATGTAAAAATAATCTTTATCAGAGCGGGGTCAACTCAACTCCTAACCCCTCGGTCAATCCCAGGGTCACGGAGAGTCTCAGCAGTGAGTCTAAGGACACAGAGGCTGTGGACACTCCTCAGCCTCCTGCACTCAGCTCTGATTCTAAGAAAGGTTCAGTGTTTTGGAAGTCTGTGCTCAAGGGCCCTCCTCCTGCTCCGTGCTGTAAGGTCCATGGGGAGCCCTGTGTACTCCGCACTGTGAAGAAGGAGGGGCCAAACGTCGGCAAGCAGTTTTTTGTGTGTGCGCGTCCTCAGGGGCATGCATCCAACCCTGAGGCGCGCTGTAACTACTTTGCGTGGGTAGAGAAGGGGAAATGATGCAGGGGTCATTTTCTGATAGTTATTTTTAACTTTACCTTAGATCTGCTTCACAACCATTGTTTTTCAAAGTTTTGTAAAAAATAATAAAAGAGAGATAGACCTGTTCAAAACTGCCTACACTTAACTGTTAATTTTTAGCTTTTTATTTTTTGTTTATTTTTCTTCCGTAAAGCGCTATATATGTACGATGTATTATTATTATTATTATGAGATAGTATTATTATAAGTCTAATTTGGTCGGCAACGGATGAAGCGGAAGAAAATGGATGGATGGATGGATAATTTGGTCTGTTACTTTTGATACAGTTGCAATCTTAGCAATCCTCCCACTAGATGGCAATAGTATCATTTTGTAGCACAGACAACAGCCAGCAGTTTTCAACCGTTATGACAGTTACAGCTGCAGACTCTCAGCATAACCCAGCACTTTAGAGAAACCATTATGTTTATGTATAGGTATGGCCATCTTGTAATTTACAGCACTAGAATCGTCATTTGTTAAGACCATTTTCTTCTAGCGTTTGACATGTGGCTGTGGCTGAGGAAGTGAAAGGGAGGGACGTAACTTGTGACATGGAAAGAAATTTAGTTACGCGGGTAATTACCAGCGCTTTTCCTCCCCCTGGTTTTTTCCTCTTCTCTTACAGCTGCAGCCAAGAGCACAACTCCGGGACGAGCTCTGTCTGACCCAGGCCTCTTCACGTTCCTCTACCTCCTGACCCTTCCACAGCGTCCTGTCCAAACACTAAACAAGGAGGTAAGGTAAGGCTGTTGAGAGACGCAGATTTGTGAATGAATGAATGAATGAGCTGCTTCCTTTTCATACACGTGGTGACAAGGCATTGTCTTCCAATCTCCCACTAAATAATGTCTTGAAATGAAATTATTTGTTGAAAGTTATGCTGTAGATATTCTTCTTGAGCTCCCACTAAATCCTTTTATAAAATATGTAAACAGTATTTAAGTATTTATAATTCATAGACATTACATTTGTGTATCCAGTCAAAATCCTAGAAAAGCTATAAATAGGAACGGCTCATATTTGAATATCACATCACAAGCTCATTAGCTAAACTCATTAACTTTAATTTAATCAATAGTCAATCACAGAAGACCATCAAAGGTTTAATTCTATATATTATTATCCTATTCTTTTAAAATATGGACCAATTGAATTTGAGTATGAATTAATTCAAATCTGTTTCTTAAGAGTTTCGAGTCAGCACAAATGTAAATCTCTTTCTCCTCCCGAGCTTTAGACTAATATACAGTTGAAGATAAATCTGTCCTATACATGATACAATACATGACAGGATTTTACTTCCACATTTGATTTACCTTTTGAAATAAAGGAGAATTATTTCTGCTGGCCAAATATCTCGCAAACTATGAATAAAAAATACCAAGAATTATCATTATTTGAGCAAATAATGCACATCATTTGATTCTATTAGTTTGAGTAATGTTAATCAGCATTACTTTAAATATGCCAGTATTGGCAATACAGCGAGGACCCGACTGTGGTCCATATATATACGGTTCAATACAGGTGTTCAATGTCTGCAAAAACACAGGGTGACAAAAGTGACACATTTGATCTTCATACCGGATTTCACACATTGATGAGTTCCAGTCGACACAAACATTGCCTTTCTCTCTCAAAGCTTGTGGAGGTGAGATAAGACTGAGAGGGAGTTTCTGGGGTTGCAGCTTCGTTGAACTTTATCAGTCAACTGAAAAGTGTGACTATTACGACCTTTCGTTGAAGGGAAAGGGTTGCTCACTCTCAACATCCTGCTGCTGCATCTTTGATGTATTTATCTTCAGATCCTGAGGTGTTTCAAGAAATGTATACACGCACGGACTGTGAGCCAGAATATTTGGGCGTTTAATAAGAGTGGACTGACCGAGTGCAGATAGGGCTGATTTAAACAAAAGCTAGCTGGAGCCAATTTCCTGTATGGGCATTTCTTTCGTGGCATTAGTTTGCACCCATAGACTATATATAGATAGACAATGCTAAACCCCTATAGCTCAAGGAAGCCAATAAGGAAAGGAATTGACCAGGTCACTCTGGCTCCTCTAGCTCAGTAACCGTTTGTGTCACACTGACTATTTTGGGGCGAGTGATCCTGGTATTGATATTGTGATATTGTCTTTTTAAATCCAGATATGAGCCCTATAAGGATTGACCAATCAGATGGCTTGCATTAGCAACACGCCTGCCCCTTTTTTACGACGTTTGTGTACACCACAAAAGAAATGCCCATATTATCTCTTCCATATTATGGCAAACCTATGTTTGTGCAGGGACAGACTCGAGGCATCTGATTGGTCAATCCTTATTTGGCTCATATCTGGATTTACAAAAACAATATTTATTAAATATAAACACCAGGATCACAGAGGGCGCTAAACCTCGGATCTTTTAAGCCAAATTGGTGAGTGAGACATGGTTTACTCTTCCATGTAAGTAAAAAGGAGCCAGAGCATGATGGAGCAAAACTTTTGTGAGATTTCATAACACTTTGAAGCAACTTTTGTTAAAGTTAAACTCATCATTCTATCAATGTGCAGAAGCCAGTACTTTTCCCTTGTTTTGTCTATCTGAAGGCCAAGCTACAAGCACACCGTGGAAGCTGCTGATTGGAGGTCTCCATGCCTCCGCTCTGTATAATACACTTGCATTCTATTGTATCTGTGATCGTGTGCTTTGATCGTGCTGTCTCTACCATTGACAATAAAACATGTCTTCTGTCTGAATTAAAGACGCGATCCCAGACTATGCCATCTTCTTCAGGTGGTGGAAGGATGCGGGCCTTGTCTGTAACATCTAGAGAACAGAAGACTTTTTTTTTTTTTTACACAAAAAGTGTTTTTTTAAGCCAAAACTGAGAAACCTCAAGAGAAACCATGCATCTGGACCAGCACATGGACAATCTGCACAGCCCCTGATTCCAGTCAGGCTGTGAGCTGCTGAGACATGGACAACACTAGCGTCCTCGTTTGCATGGACACCATTTGGAACAATTGGATTACACAATTTGGACATAATTTGGAACAATCTGGATTTCTGAATTTGGACATAATTTGGACTGAATTGGATTGCTGAATCTGGACACTAAAGCTGAAACGTGTGATTCAAAGACACGTCACAGAAGAATTCATGGCTTGACACAAATGCAGCCTGAAGAAACCAACACGGAGAAGTGGGAGAGACTGTTTTCAAAGCGATATCTGGAACCACCATCGACTGATGAAGTTTGGTATTTTACTGAAGATTGTTGACAAGTTTTATGAAAGATCTGAACATGTTTTATGAGTTTTCTGAGTTTTTGAAGTATTCCGAGTTCTGAGTTTTTTGAAGTACCGAGTGAAGTATGAGTTTTGAAGTATTGAGTTATGATGTTATGTTGCTGTTTATTGATCCTGATGGTCACACGTGAATGTATGACCAGAGGGGGGAATATGAGATTTCATAACACTTTGAAGCAACTTTTGTTAAAGTTAAACTCATCATTCTATCAATGTGCAGAAGCCAGTACTTTTCCCTTGTTTTGTCTATCTGAAGGCCAAGCTACAAGCACACCGTGGAAGCTGCTGATTGGAGGTCTCCATGCCTCTGCTCTGTATAATACACTTGCATTCTATTGTTTCTGTGATCGTGTGCTTTGATCGTGCTGTCTCTACCATTGACAATAAAACATGTCTTCTGTCTGAATTAAAGACGCGATCCCAGACTATGCCATCTTCTTCACTTTGTCCATGAACACCTCCCTATAGGGCTTCATTGAGCTAAGCAGTCGTCGGAACCTGAGGAGTACCGAGAAACTTTTAGTGAGAATGATATTAATATTTACAGTCTATGGTGAGAACCCAACATATAGTTTTTATCAAACAGGAGAACACATAAACTGTCTTTTATTCCTCGTGCCCAAAAATAGTTTTTTTCTGGGTTTTTTGTTATATTTTTTGATACTTATGCTTTATTAAAGTATAATTGACATATTGCAGGAACGGCATGTGATGTTGTTTCCTGCCAAGTCAATTATCTATAACATATGAACCTAAGACATCTATTCAATTAACTGTAACTGCATGGGCCCAAAAAGCATGTGGTCTGGACTTTTGCTTTCATAAGGCCGAGGCGCAGTCGGCCATTTTATGTTCATGATTTTAAAGTTGAAAGTATTGGGCTGAAACAAATGATTTCCATCCATTTTCTACCCTTTAATCCATTTCTGGGTCAGGGGGGTGGCAATCAGAGATGCCCAAGTCTCATAGCACCAGCCCCTCACTGACCCTCTGCAGGTGGTGAGTCCACAGGAGGACTGCTGCTCTCTGAGTGTGAGCATAGCCTTGATCTTTCAGTGGGGGCTTTGGGCAAAGTGGGGTTAAGTGTCTTGCCCAAGGACACAACGACAGCAGTCATCAGTGGGAGTCGGTGGAGAAGGTGTAGAGGTGGGAATTTAACCCACGACCTTTAGGCCTGAAGGCCAGTGCTCTACCAACTGAGCTACTGTCGCCCTCAATGACAAATGATTTTATTACATTAAATAACGTATTTCTTAGATAAGGGAATCAATTAATTGTTAACTGCTATTTTATAAACGTCAAGACATTTATTGATTAGACATTATTTTTACTCGGACACAGGGAAGTAATTGAACGTGAATAAACAAATATTATTATCAGACATTTGCTGATTTTTTTTCAGTTTATTTTCAGATCAGATGCAGATGAAATAACTTTAAAACTCTGCACTAATATATTATACTGGATTATTTAATGGGGACCTTACTGTACCGCATTTAAGTAAGCGCTGAAAACAAAATATCAAAATAAGTCGAACTTTTGTTTAAAAAATTAGGCTAATTTCCATAAAACAAGATTTGCCAAAAGAAATGCGCTTAGTTTTATTTCAAGAACTGTTTTTCATAGACATTTTGCTTATTCTATTAGAAAATATTGTTTTAAGACATGCTCAAATGAAGATAAAAAGTGTTTGTACATAATATATACTTGGAAGAAATTAAGTCATTACAAAAAAGACCAACTGTTTAAAGGTGCAGCTGTTTTTGTACTAAAACAGTGATCTCTGTGGGGCGCGCTTGATCGAGTTCTCTTGTAAACTGTTACTAAAAAGCAGCCAGGGATTTTTTATACACATAAAAAGATATATTTTATTCTGTATGTTAACAGTAAGGTGAGTTGATTACATAACCTTTGTATGCAAAATATGTGACATGGGAAATGACAAAGGGGTTGTGTGATGCACATTATTGTCAAAGCCCACCAGACTTTTTTTTTAATTTTTATTTATTGAGCCTTTGTAATTACAATTTGAGATAATAAATGGGGAAATCACAGTAATGTAATCTTGTGCAACAAAATGACTGTGTTTGTAAAATCATGGATATATAGATTGTAGCCACAGTCTGAGGCAGGCGCCCATAGCAATGAGGATTATCCGTGGGATCTTTTGCTCTGGTCCATTTGCTCTGTTTCGTGCTGGTGCTAATGTTCATTTGGGGTCAAGCTTATGCCAACGTGTCAGCATGTTTCCACTCGTAAGTACAATCACATGTGGGTAATCTTAAAAAAGCACTTATCTCCTAAGCTAATTAACATCACACTAACTTCCCACAGGATACAGGCTGTCAGCGAGTCCACCACAACAAACCATAGACTGTCCCCGCTACCTGAAGTATCTGACATCTTTTGTCATTTATAGCTGTATGTAAGGAGGCACATGGGAATATGTGAAGGTAAAATATAGAAAATACATGCATACGCAACTGTATTTTATGAGTTTTCCTATACAAGCAGTAGGGGGATATGGCCCATGCTGTAGACTCCATGAAGGGGAGTGGTCTATTTTGGTGTTTGGAGCTGCTTGGCCTGGAGCTACTACCTGAGTCTGTTAAACAAAGGGTTAAGAGTAGGTGTTCCCACTTCCCGTTTCTAATCCGTCTGTGCCTCCACTACCAAGGAGTTCTCAGCACTAAGCACAAGGCTCTACATAGTGGTGGATGTAAACATTGCTCTCTTCACATTTCCCTGTTTAGAGGCTCCAAGGATTTACTTGTGGAGGTTTTTTTTGTTGGTTTTCCGGAGGCTGAAGCCGGTGAGTGGAAGTGCATGCGTGTCCATGTGTGGAGGGAAAGAGGGAAGGAGGGAAGGGCTGTCAATACTGGAGAGCTCTTGCATCAGATGAGAGCCATGTGGTACGCAGGAGTCTATTACGCTGTAATTCCAGAATATCAGAGTTCTCCAGAGTTGTTGACTATATTTTTCTGAAAGAGCATGATCTGCATTTATCAGGTTGTTTGTTATAAGAATCTAATGGTTTTATCCTTCTCCACGAAGTGTAGGAAATCATCCTGAATACCATGCTTTTCAGACTCTAAACCAGTTCTATTTACTTTCACTATCAAGACTATTTGTTTACAGACACAAATTACATAATTACTGTAGGTTTGTTAATGTATTTTTTTAATGTTTGGTGGAAAAAAGATAAAAGCCTGGTCCTTCAGGTCTGTCTGGTTTGCACGTGTGGCAGGTTGAAAAATGCCCTTTTAAAGAAGAAAGTGTCACAAGTAGGGAATGCATTATGCATTAAAATAACTTGAAAAAGGCCAAAAAGTTTTTTCTCAGTGTATTTTGGGCAGAGGCCATGGGAAACCGTGCAAATATGCTGCTAAAGTAGTGACTCCCCCAAACAAAGCTGTCTTGAGTCAGTGTAGTGAGGGAAGCTTTAGATAAAACCATGTACATAGAAAGTCTTTGTCCGAAGCTCTGGCTGAGCTCACAAAGTTGTTGGGATCATTCAGTATCGGAGGCATTGAGAGGAGTGGGACGTGTGGAACGTGTGTGGAATGGCACACTGCTTTGTGAACGTGTCTTTGGGGTCAAGAGGGAGAGTCCTGAGGCTCAGGGGCCGGACTCTCCCATGACCCCAGTGCAGGCAGACCCACTCAGCCATGCCAGGACCAGCCCACTGCACAGACACACACTTTAGACCAGGCGTTTTCAGTCCAGCGGTCTGTCACTCTATAATCATCATATGATGGACGAGCATGAGATCCATGTGGGATTAAGTGTATGAGGTTGCCTGTGTATTGTGGCCTGTATACATAAAAAAAATAACTAGTCAGTGTGATATTCTTCCTACAGATATTAGAACATCTCCTCTCTATTGAGTAACACACGTCCACACACAGAATGGAGCTGCAGAAGGTGAACGGCCACAGCAGAGACGATGGGTGAGTTGTAGAAAGGACTGTGGTCCATAAATCCTTCATCAATAACAATCATTTGTTTTGTTCTGTGCCAAAAGGTTTGACGGCCTTGAGGCCATTAATGCAGAACGGGAAGAGTTTCTACCTCATAAAACTGATATCAAGACGGAGATTCGCTTTACAGATGTATGTCATGGTCTTAAAGCAGCACTATGCACACATAGTACTCAACTTAGTCTGGTTCACTTTACCTGGAGCACGGCTGGTTCACTTTACCTGGACCACGGCTGGTTCACTTTACCTGGAGTACGACTGGTTCACTCTTTTCTGCTGTAAACCTGTGGGCACATATTCACTTGTTGGTGGTTTTTCATCCACACATAAATCGGTTTTGGCCCACATGGAACAGAATTGGTCCAGTTAAAATGTGAACGTGACTTTTCTGATGAAGGGTTTGGCACCAGTCCATTTCCATGGCGATGCTATTCCTTTAAACTGGAATGCCCTGCAAGTTGGCCTGAAGTTCATACATTGATTAAATGTTATAACTAAATGGAAAGTAGGATGATTATAGATCTGGTGCAGCCATCTTATAACTGCGCATTGTCCTTAAATAAATTCATTAAAATAATTCTTCTTGGAATATATTCTTGTGAGTTGATTGGCCTCTTCACAGAAATCACTTTTATTTGGATAAGTAATGAAGTAAAATAAAGAAATATATAAATGTATAAAGAAATACATCCAGAAAAGCTTCTATGTGAGACAAGACGCCTTCGGTTCCTGTCTTGTTGAGGAGGCAGAGTTTTGGACCTGGCAGAGGTGTGTTCAAAGAAAACATCTGACTCTTATGATTCATAGAGACTAGCAAGAGGCAGACTCGCAATTGGAAACATTATAACCTAAGCTTTGAACCTTTAGACCAGTTTTTTCACTTCATTATTGTCTTTGTTACAGTTTGAAGGAAAAACCTCCTTTGGAATGTCTGTCTTTAACCTCAGTAACGCCATCATGGGCAGTGGGATCCTGGGGCTGGCTTTTGCGATGTCCAACACCGGAATTATTCTTTTTATGTGAGTATGTCCATCCAGATCACACATGTATTCTTACTTTAAACTTATAAATTATCTGTACCTGCTGCAGACAACTGAGCACTATTGTTACAAAGTCCTGTCTGAATCTGATCCGCATTAATCCAATAAGGCCTGTAATTACCGATTATTTTGATAATTGATCAGTCGGACGATTGATTCTTGTTTAGATTCCGAAATGTCTATTATTATGGGATTATTTATACATTTGTTCAGATTATTGCCAGTGTAAAAACACAAACTAGGAACTTGCTCTGGATTATGGTTATAAAAAAGTTAAAAAAAAAAAGAAAAAACACAAGGCATGCATACAAAATCATTAATCACACATTTTAATCTATCAATCAATCGAGTTTATTTATGAAGCACAATATATGCAGTGCAACCCAAAGTGCTTTACACAGACATAAAATTGTACACATTTACAAACTTTTTAAAATGTTAGGTGAAACAATAATGAAGAAAAAAAAATAATAATTCAGACTGAATGTCAGAATTAAAACAGTATAAAAACTCAATATATAAAAGTCCGTCATATGTCCAGCTAAAAAGAAGGGTTTTCAACATATAAATACATATAATAGACATTTAACAGTGCAGATTGTTTTAAGATTTTTAAGTGTTCAGTGCAGTGAGTGTTACATATTGGTTGTTTGATTTCAGTCATAGCATAAAATGTAGTTTGAATGAGGATTTTTTTACACGCTGTTATATAAAAGGTGTAAAATTTCAACTTTTGCTGGGGAATCGGCCTTCTTCGGCTTACTTCACGCCATTACTAATCTAGATATTGTATTGTGTGTTACTGGACACCATCACACCACAATAGTAAGGCCTTATCAGGACATACTCGCGCACCAATGGTCCGGCTGCATTCCTGTTGCCAGGCGGAACAAGGCGAAAGGGGGGGTGCTGTCCGTGTAGTCTTCTCCTTTGTGTATCTGTCAGTAATGTCATCCCCGTTACAGAGCGAAGCCTGATCTGTTTCAATGGAGTTGGGATCTCATACGGCCACATCACATGCGGCCTCCTTAAATCAGATTTGAGTGGTTAAATTTAGCCTGTGGTGATCACGTCCAAAGACACGCCTGCCTGGATCAGAGCGCGGCTATGTGGCAAAGGCTCAGAGCAGCTAAAGCCAACGTAGCACAAGGAAAAGATCTGCTTTCGATTTTCCCAGACTGCCCTGAGTGACCTGGACGTGCACGACCTGCTAATCATACCTCTCACAGTTTTGCTCCATATCTCAAAATATAATCAGCTTTCAAAATTCCACCTTAACGAGCTAGGGATGTGAAGGATAAGTAGTAGTAGTAGTAGTAGTAGTAGTAGTAGTAGTAGTAGTAGTAGTAGTAGTAGTAGTAGTAGTAGTAGTAGTAGTAGTAGTAGTAGTAGTAGTAGTAGTAGTAGTAGTAGTAGTAGTAGCAGTAGCAGTAGCAGTAGTAGCTGGCCATAGAAACTGGCAGGTTCACTCAAGCTCCTGAAGAGGACAGACTCTGTAGACTGTGTGAGTTAGGAGAGATTGAAAGTGAAACTCATTTTGTGTTATATTGTCCACAGTACGATGATCTTAGAAATGTATTGTTTGGTGAATTGTTTGTTCAAAAGCCTGAAATGTTCTGGATCAGTGATGACGACAAGATGAAATGGTTGTTTACTTCTAATTCGTTTAAATTGGCTTCTTTTGTTTGTAAAGCCTGGTTGAGGCGGCAGACTTGTTTGTTTAAATAAGTTTATGTATTGTATAGTGTGCCTATTGTCTGGCATCTGGTGCTTTTGTTGGTGTTACTGGTGTCTTATAAGCCCATTAGGGCTGGGCATACAGTGTGTATGTAAGACACAATAATAAAAACTATTCATTCATTTAGTAGTAGTAGTAGTAGTAGTAGTAGTAGTAGTAGTAGTAGTAGTAGTAGTAGTAGTAGTAGTAGTAGTAGTAGTAGTAGTAGTAGAATATGTCTTGTGCAGGTTTGAATTCAGTAGTGGGGATGGTGAAGCATCCTTGGGTATCTAAGAAATATGCTATACAGTATATTAGAAAACCAATTTATTTTTTATTATCATTTTGTTTCCAGGTGATGCCCTCGCCTTGTGTAGAATGTTTTAGTAGGGTCTTAAACTTGTACAATATTTAACACTTGTGATAACCTCGGTCAAAGCCTGAGGTTATCACTGTTGACCCGCCACAGATGATTAACAGTAGAAGAAGAATACCCTAAATTAGTGTCTAAAAAAGTCTAAATAACCCAGGACTGATCAAGTTAGGCAAAATTCCGCTCTAAAAATATAATGTAATAGGGGTGGGAACCAAGGGTACCTCACGATACGATACGATACACGATACAAAGCTCACGATAACGATTTTATCACAATATGACGTTTATCGATATATTGGTCAGAAATATACAATATGCCAATTTATGGCATAAATAAAAGAAAAACTACACTTTATTTCATGATAAATAGAATGGAGATGCGTAATGTAGCCATGTATTAGGTATTGATACCAATTTTTTTTTTTTTATGTAAAAAAATAAATAAAATTAAAACTTTTTTTTTTTTTTTTTTTTTCAAAATAGATATCGATACTTGGCAAATGCATATGAGATTATCCCTATAATACACCCCTATAATGTAATTACTTGACCCGCCACAGTAATATGTATCTTAGTAAACTTGCACTTCTGTTGAACTGTATTTTAATATGTATTTTAGTAACTTGGGCTTTTATTGAACTGTATTTTAATATGTAAGTTGTATGATTGATTGTGTTGTCAAGGACTACAGATGGAAAGTAGCTTGTAGTGCTAACTCTGGTGCATTGTTTTAATGCACATTGTCCTTAATAAATTAAATCGTAAACCTTAAACCCGAGGGTTGCCCAATATTTAACTACAGGTGTTCATACTGTTGAAACTAACTTTATAAAACGCAAAGTTCATCATAACACGTAGGCTCTCAGTTTGACATCCACCATATTGACGTATTCCTCCTTTCTCTCTTCCAGAATCTTGTTGATCCTCATTGCCATTTTGTCTGCATATTCCATCCACCTGCTGTTGAAAAGTGCAGGAGTTGTTGGTGAGACACATTCGCAGTTTCCTGTATAGTGTGTGTGAATGTGTGTGATGTTTCTGTTTGTTGACACACACAGGGATCCGCGCCTATGAGCAGCTCGGGAACCGGGCTTTTGGAGCTCCGGGCAAAATAGTGGCAGCAAGCATAATCACTGTGCACAACATTGGCGGTATGCAGTATTACTATAGTTTTGCTGTATTTAACAAAGAATGAATGAGATTGTTGTATTTCTTTGCCTCAGCTATGTCCAGTTACCTTTTCATTGTGAAGTCCGAGCTCCCGTTGGTGATACAAGCCTTCCTGGGTAAAACCGAGAACACGGGGTGCGTATTTGGCTCTGTCTGGTGTCCTGTTTTAGTTCCACGTCTCATTTGACATCTTTTGCACTGTCCTTCAGAGAGTGGTTCTTGAATGGAAACTACTTGATCATCATTGTTAGCATTTGCATCATCCTTCCATTAGCCCTCATGAAACAGCTCGGTATGTTTTTCCATCGCAGTCACTTTGTCTTTGGTTCTCGTGTGTTTCTCATTCATGTGTCCGCACTATTTGTTAAACACGCTGTTATATTACATTGTATTTGATTTCCTGTTCTCCCTACAGGATATCTGGGCTACACAAGTGGCTTCTCGCTCTCCTGTATGGTGTTCTTCCTCATTTCTGTGAGTCATTCAAACAAAACGCATATTTGCAGGAGCAGGCAGTTGTCAATATTTGTCTTCTCTAACAGGTTATTTACAAGAAGTTTAACATCCCGTGTCCTCTGGAAGACAGTCATTCAAACCAGAGCAACACCCCCGCTCCTGTTCTAGAGGGTTTTTGTGATGCCAAAATGTTCACCATCAACTCTCAGGTCAGAGTGAAAGTCATGTAAACAATCATTTGCATAAGTTTCCCTAACTTTAAAACTGCTCAAGTAATGTGGAGGGCCTCTGAGAATTCTCTGGTGCTCTCCATAATTGCAGACAACAAAGAGGTGGCAAAGTTTAGCGGCGGCACCAGTGGTCAAGCAAATCTATTTCACTTCCAGACAGGAGAACTTCATGAATACACACCATCCTGATCAAATAATCAAACAAATAGATAAAACAAATTTTAAAACCAATGGGTGTCTGAGTGCGACGAGTTACTCTTTAGTAAAAACACTAAATATATTTAGAGTTGTGAAGAATGTGAAGGAAAGATGCGGGGTTAAAGGGTCAGAGAGAGTGTGTGTGTGTCTGTGTGCGTGTGTTTGTGTGTGTGTGTGTGTGTGTGTGTGTGTGTTCGTGTCTGTCTGTCTCTCTGCCGGTGTGTATGTGTGTGTTTGTGTGTGGTTACAACCCCTCTCTCACGCAAACTTGTCCAACTCCTTTTCAAACAGAATATTGTGGTTTATTTTCTTGTATTGCGTTTCTTTTGTCTTTTGTACAAACCAAAATTACTAATAGTCCCACATTACATTGTGTGCACCATGTGCACTTGTATATTGTAAATAGTAACTGTAACTCTATTTTAAATTTAAATGTATTCCTTAGAAGTGTTTTTTATTCTTTATTTTTATTCTTTATTTTTATTATCTCTTTCTGACTGTTGCACTGAGCCAAAGCAATTTCCAAGTCTGTGACTTCCTGTTACTTAGGTGGCAATAAAAATGATTCTGATTCTGACATTACACCTGTATCTGAATATTTTGAACGGCTGATTTGACTCCAAGCATGCTCCTTGTAAATGGAATGCCCTCTTTATTGACATTAAATGTGCTTTAGCCGGGTTTCCACTGCAGGAACTTCACAGGGCCATTTACAGTACATTTTACGGAGCCCAACTGAGTCCCTCCTGAAATGAAATGATATATTTAGACAGTAGCTCAGTTGGTAGAGCATTGGCCTTTGAGCCTGAAGGTCGTGGGTTCGAGCCCACCACAAGACCTACTTCACGACTCCCACTGATGACTGCTGTCGTTGTGACCTTGGGCAAGACACTTAACCCCACTGAAAGATCTCAGCTCCTGTGGACTCACCATCTGCAGGAGGATCAGTGAGGGGCTGGTGCTCTGTGACTGGGTGCAGCTCTGACTGCCACCCCCCCGACCCAGAAATGGATTAAGGGGAAGAAAATGGATGGATGGATGGATGGATATTTAGACATATCAGCTTCACCTCGAAGCAAGCTGTGAAAAGTGGTCATGAACGTAAAATTAACAAATGGGTTTGCCGCATGGATCTATAATAATAACGGGTTTGGCGTAATGAGTTTTGCTTATGCGGCAATCGAAACTCATGACGTCGCCGAGTGGTCCTACTGCAGTGGAGACACGGACACTGAGAGGACCGAGGGAGAGGAAGGTTCCTGTAAAAGTTCCACCCCGCTCCTTTTACCAGGAACTCCTCCGGTGGAAACGCGGCTTTTGACATTGACTAAACTAGAGACTCCCTTGCTCAGACTTTCTTTTCTTTAGATTTTAGATGCGTGTTGTCATCTTTTATTAGTCACGTTGCTTTTCAGTGACTGTAATGAATGAAATGTGCTTCATAAAATGATAAATCTTCTTTGTAATAGTAATTATACACTTTTTAATTACATTTGCATTGTCTTTATGTTTAGACGGCGTATACCATCCCAATCCTGGCATTTGCTTTTGTCTGCCACCCTGAGGTCCTCCCCATCTACACTGAACTAAGAAAGTAGGTTCCACCGCTTATTTTAGAAGTTTTTTTATATGATTTTTGTTACAACAATGTTGACAGTATTGTTGCTGTGGCCCCTAAACTAAATGTTAAATCTTTCTGTTCCCCTTCAGGCCCAACAAGAAACGCATGCAGATGATCGCAAACATCTCCATTCTGGCCATGTTCGGCATGTATCTTCTCACAGCGATTTTCGGCTACCTCACATTTTTTGGTACGTCTCTATAGTTCTACATTTTAGTATCGCTTTCTTTAACCTCATTTGCGTCATATATAAATACTTCTTCAATAATTATACAACTATAGTATTAAGAGATTGACAGACAGATCGGTGCAGCGTTTGCAGTGATACGGTCGCTGAATTGACTGTTTTTGTGAAGAGGGAGCAGCGTCTATAGTCAGAGCTGTATCAAACTGTTGTTGTGAAGAGGGAGCAGCGTCTATAGTCAGAGCTGTATCAAACTGTTGTTGTGAAGAGGGAGCAGCGTCTGTAGTCAGAGCTGTATCAAACTGTTGTGAAGAGGGAGCAGCGTCTACAGTCAGAGCTGTATCAAACTGTTGTGAAGAGGGAGCAGCGGCTGCAGTCAGAGCTGTATGGACTGTTGTTGTGAAGAAGGAGCAGCGTCTGCACTCAGAGCTATATAGAAGTCTGGGGGACTGCTTAGACAGCTGCCCTTACCCGGCAATGGATGAACTAGAAGAAAAAAATGGATAGATATTTTAAATAGCAATTAGCAATTTTAAAAGACATAATAAGAAATCATGCTAAAAATATTAACTGTGATTAACAATTGTAGGAAACCAACATAATAATTTTTCAATGTGATAAAAAGTACGGAGGAGTTCTGTTGTCATGACGAGATTACCTGATAATTGGATCCTTGTGCGTCATGGAAACACTGTGCGGACAATGCTCCCCTGTAGCTTTGGCTGCTGCAGTAGTGGCTTTTCATACTTTTAATTTGGAGATCACTGAATCACTGGACTGTAGCTGCTGGATGAGGTGTTTGGGGAAAAAAAACATTCAAATTACGAGAAATAAAAAGAAGAAAAGGGAGAAAATGTTTTAAAAAGGTCCTCAATGTTCAGAGAAATCAACTTTTTCGATCTTTTAACCATGTTACACATTCTTCCCTCGTCAACAAACAAACCTGGAGTTGTTTTTAGATCCTTCCAGGCTGACATCAGTAACTTCTGGCACAAACATGCAACTCTGTCTAAAAGCTCCTGTCTCAGTTCTGTGATTTTTGCCAATTTTTGAAGTGAAATAATGTTTTTCTCAATCACGTGAATCTCGTTTTGCAGCGTGTAATTTTCAATTTTTCTAATTTGGTAAAAAAAACACACAAAAAAACACATTCTACATGTCCCACTGGGGTTAATTACAATGAATTACCCTTGATTCATGTTTCACCATATATAATTTTGGTATTATCATATATAACTATTTCACATTCTTAAACATAAAATGAGAGAATAGTCTCATTATAATTTATGATCATTTCAAAGTCATCTCCGTGAAATGACTTTGATAATTATTGCGTTGGAACCTGTCTGCAGGAGCCGTGGAGTCGGAGCTGCTCCACACCTACAACCATGTGGATCCTCTGGACGTGCTGGTCCTCTGTGTGCGTCTGGCTGTGCTCGTGGCCGTCACTCTGACCGTCCCCGTGGTGCTGTTTCCGGTAAGAAACTGAAACCCCCTTATCATAAAAACAATGTTTGAATGAATGTTGAAGGATGATGTGAAAATGTGATTCAGTTTTGGTTTTGGGTTCTTTTGTAATTGCTTTTTATTTGAAATACTTTAATGAGAAGTGAGTCTTTGTGGAGTGGACCACAGAGAGATGAGCGACCACTTGTGGAGGGTAATGGGGGTCCAAATGGATAAATAATGAAGGGGTAGTACGAAAAGAAAGTCCTGGCACTATTGTAGACAGTTCCAGTGAACGCTATAGTCACACTGGAAAAAAGATATTTGTGACTAGAGTACATTCTGTATATGTTAACTGCTTAAAATTTTCTGAAAAATTATAAGAAACTTGACCATAGATTAACCCTTATGATGCCAAAGTAGCCGATTTCAGCATCAACTCTAAAATCCAGGACACTTCTACAGCACCCTGACCTAACACCTACATTTCACTTCTTTTCTTACATGTTTTTTATCTTATTTGCATCTGTTGTAGATTTGAATAGTCCACCCTCTCTCGGTGTGAGTTTCAGAATTGGCGCTTAAAGGGTTAACCATGGAACAGTCTAAATCAGGAATGTCCACAGTTCTATTAATCTATTCATTGACTTTGTTTGCTTGTTCCAACATTTATTTTTTTATTTATTTGCATATTTGGCGCCAATCTATCTAAACATTTGTCATTCAGCCAACTTCAGCATTGTCAAATGTGAATCAATATGGACGTGTTATACCATATCTTACAGCTCAGAGTCTTATAAAGTTTTATAAACCAGGTTGTCAGTCCATCTGTCTCTGAAAAGTGGTCTGAATAATTCCTAGCTGTCAACAGATTAGAACCTCTCTAGTTTTCAAACAATGTTTTTTCTTTTGAATGAAACAACAAACTTATCAAAGAGACAAAAGCTTTTAATTCAAGTCATTATAATAAATTTCAAAACAAATACTCGTAGTGTGAGATGAAGAGAGAGTGCACATGTAGAATACAGATCCTACAACAATCAATGACAACAATCAATGACAACAAAGAACTCTCACAACTGCCTGTCCTCCACCCAGAGGCTACACCACCTCTGCTACTGTGACCTGTCCTGCTCCAGCCAGAGGCTACTCCACCTCTGCTGCTGTGACCCGTCCTGCTCCACCCAGAGGCTACACCACCTCTGCTACTGTGATCCGTCCCACTCCACCTCTGCTACTGTGACCTGTCCTGCTCCACCCAGATGCTACACCACCTCTGCTGCTGTGACCCGTCCTGCTCCAGCCAGAGGCTACTCCACCTCTTCTGCTGTGACCTGAAGTGCTGTTGCAGATTAATACTATTTTTTACTTTTTAGAATGATTAATCATATTTTTTATTTTTGCTGCTACTGGACACCTGAATTTCTCCTACCGGGATCAATAAAGTATCTATCTAGTTAAACGTTAAACCTTTAATCACATACTGCCTTTGTTCCTCTGAGCCTCTCCGTATTTAAGAAGCCAAAACCCGGTCTTAGTGGATTTATAGGTGAAACCCGAGATGACCATTGAGTTTCATCTAAAATTAAAACAAAAACAAACTCGTATCAAAGCTGTGAGATGTGTTCTATCTGCAGACGTGTTGAGAAAATGGTTCCAAGGTCTGAGTTGACGCTTGAGGCCGGTATCTGTTCCACATGACGATAATGTCAAGGCCTCAGGTGCTGTGGGAGCTCAGCGAAACAACAGCTCAGACAAAGCACAAACATTGTATCAGGATCCAGTTTTGTCCAGAGGTTTTACGTCACACTCTTCTCTTCTGCAGTATCCTTTAAAGGCCGAGGAAACGCTGAGACCACTTTCTGCAGCCTCTTCCTTCAGCGTTTATACATAAAGTGGAATATGCTTTTTCGGAAATAATATGAGTGATTTTAAACATGACCAATGGAGTAAGAGATGAGGAGAGAGCAGCGCTGCTATGACCTGATGCATGAGTAGGAACTGAATCTAACATGGCTCTGTGTAAGTGAAGGATCGTCAGTGTAAAGAATGTTACTCGAAAGGAGAAATTCATAAAACTAATTTGAAGGCAAATTAGTTTATGTTTTTGAGTGCGACTGAGGTACTACAGATGGAAAATAAGACTTTCTTATCTACAATCTGGTGTATTTACAGCATTAATCTACTTTGTCCCAACCAAATAAATGAATACATAAAAAATGTGTTTTCTCAAGAAAATACAGTATTAAAAAACAAACATTTATGATTTATAGAAAATAATTTCCCTATCAATCCTTTTTTGAACTTTCTGTCCTTTTTTAATTCAATCTTAGCATAATGTTATGTTTGAAAAATCTACCTAAAAAGAATTGTATTGTGTTGTATTATTGTAATCCTTTGGCCCAAAATCTTCTCGAATTATAAATAAATACAGAAAATGAGCTTCAAAAACTCTGAGAAAAGATCTGTTTGTCTCAAAGCCCCGTCCAACATGAGTTTGACACGAGCTTTATAATCAACACATGAACAGGGATAACATTTGTGAACAGAACGGTGTCCTGATGCTGTGGTGTCTTCTCTCAGATCCGGAGGGCGATTCAGCAGATCCTGTTCCCTGAGAAACCCTTCCACTGGGCCAGACACATTATCATCGCATTCTGCCTCCTCTTTATAGTCAACCTGCTCGTTATCTTTGTGCCCTCGATTCGGGACATCTTTGGCATCATTGGTGAGTTTGGACGTTTAGTGATGTAGCCAGGTCCATATGTGAAACCAAAACACACTTTCTGACAAAAGCTTGTACTCATGCAAACGTATCTTTGGGGACTATATAAGATCAATAAAGGCTTGAATTCAGGAATATAAGATAAAAGATTCTTTATTTGTCCGACTGTATGGAAATTTCAATGTTGCAGCACACATACAGGACAGTAGTACACAGGGAGCACGCTAAATATACAAATGTAAGTAGCTGCTATGTTTCTTAGCTAGCTGTAAATACGTCAATATCATCTTTTTTTTTTACTCTTTTTTTATTATTTTTTTATTTTGTTTTATCATTGTAACTCCCTTTTTATATTCCTTTTATTTATTGTTTATTTATTATATTTTTTGTATTTTTAGTATTTATATAAATTATTATTACTATTATAATTTCATTTCATTGTAACTCCCTTTTGTGTAAATTACTTTTGTATTTATTTTTCTTTTAGATTATTGTTCTTATTATTATTAGATTTATTACTATTTATCTTTTTTTTTTCTTGCTCCCGGCAGAGGAAAGGGAGGAAAATGGATTAGAGGTCAGGATTTAGGAGAATGCTAGAAACATACTGACTTTATTTATTTACCGTCCTCAAAATCTATATGTGCAGAAAATTCTAATAAAAAGATTTTAAATGTCAATATATATCTGTATACAGTATATAGTGAAAAGTTATGTACATATAGGGCAGGGTAAGTAGATAAAATGACATTCTGAAATTGCATTACACAGGATTACAGTATGACATGTACAGGCTCAGCTGTTCTCATTGTACAGTCTGACAGCAGCAGGAAAGAAAGCCCTGTATCTGTTTACTATTCTAATGTTGTGCTTTCTGAGCTCACAAAATAACTACAGTGTTTTATTTCCCTCCCCGGTGACAACAGCCTTAAACTGCTCTGTTTTGACCCTCTCCTGATTTGATTTCAGGCGCAACCTCTGCCCCGAGCCTCATCTTCATCCTTCCAGGAATCTTTTACATCCGTATTGTTCCGGAAGAGCAGGAGCCCATGGTGTCGAGACAAAAGATCCAGGTACGGTTTCATGATGCGCCGCTTTGACTCCTCTGCGTTTCCACATGTTTGACACAGTTCTTTAAAGGTGTTGAGACCTCCCAACACAAACCATTGAGGTGCTTTCACAGTGTCATCCAGCCAACTTCAGCTCCACCATAGTGTCATGCTGTACCTTGCTGTTGGGATCGTTATTGGTACATGCTGTCATTAGTTTTTTAATATGTCACATTTAGAACAACTCCAAAAGCCCAAATCCACTCAAAACAGTTTCACAGTTTTACGTTGCATGTTTTTAGGTCCTCGACAAGTCTATAGTGGCCTTCTTACTATAAAGTTTGGATATCAAATTAGAACGTCAAATTTAAACAAAAAGAATAAGAATTTGGGGGGGGAAATCAGACTACAACATGCTGTCTCTATCTTTTCATACGAGTAAGAAAGAGCCCTGTGAGTCACTAACTGAGGCTGAGAGCTGATTGGATGAGTCCTCTGTTGTACAGATGAGTCCTCTGTCAGAAAATGCTGAGATATGTGATAGAGGGCAGGTGAAAACTATCCAGTTTATAGCCAAGTTTATTTATATGGCACATTTCATACACGAGGCAACTCAAAGTGCTTAACAAAAGAGAATAAAATCATTCATCATTAAAATCTTGAATAATGACAGTAAATAAAAAAGACTGAATATACAATCCTTGTATCTTCACCCACTGTATCACAGCTAAACAGACCTGTTGTGGAGATGGAAAGAATAACAAAACTGTTTTTGTTATTCCATTTTTAACTGCATAATTATATATATATATATATATATATATATATATATATATATACACACACTTTATTTAAAAAAAAATTATCATTCACATTATCCTCTTCAACTCCTATTGTTGGTTGTAATACCCTGCTTTCCCCACCAGGCGGCGTGCTTCGCTGGCCTCGGCTTCGTCTTCATGGTTATGAGCCTGTCCTTCATCATCATCGACTGGGTGACTGGAGAATCCCGGAGTGCAGGCGGACACTAGCAGCACAAAAAACAAATAAGTAGAAAAAAAACTCAACCAAAGCTTTCCCTCGCCGTAAATTATTTCTCTCCCACCACTGCCCGACTAAAGACTAACCTGAACGCTTGAATATGCACGGACCAAAAACCATTTTAATGTGAAAACCAGGGCGGGACGTCCTGTAACAGGAGGGGAGAGGGCTGAGTATAACAGGCTGTTATGACTGAATGAGGCCTTTAAGGAGTTTATTATGAAGGAAGATGAGTCAAATAGAAAGTCAGCAGAAGTTTTGGAGCTTTGACATAAATGGTTCAGTTCCCAGTGCAACTTTGTCAGTATAAAAATGTGTTTATTACGTGTTTGATTTTTATAATGAAACTTCTATATTATTTTGGGCGTGTATAGCTAAAATTATGATTAGAACTTGTTTTGAAAGTATTTGTTAAATTATTAAGAGTACACAGTATGAAAATCAGAAGAAAGTTAGGCTGCTTGCGATAGCAGTTGCAGGCAAAGCTATAATGTTAAATTTTTTCAGTAGAAACCAATAGAAAATTCTGAACAACTTAAATATAAGTGTTTTATAACTGAAGCTATTTAATATTAAAAATAATGTGTCAATGTCTTTTTTTTTTACTATTTATAACTGGTTCATATTACCTCACAATGTTGTAAAGAGCTGGTCCTTATGATACGATCAAATTGGTGCTTCTGTCAGAGACGGTCAGTGAAGTTACTTGGACACAAAATCTGTCTGTTTTTTTAGAATTATATTTTAATTTAATTTGATATTTCAATCACACAGTTGAACCAAAGAGCTGCATAAAGACAGATGTTACACTGAGGGTGAAGTTTAGCATCAGCCACAGCTAATTAGAAAAGCCTGCAGTGTTTACGATGTAGTAATAATGCCATCTGTTTTTAAATATGTGAAGTTGTTCTTCTTCCTGTACATTTTAAATTAATATTTGTCAATAAAAGTCTTTGTAAATATGCGTGCAGTGTTGCGTCGCTTGTCTGCAGGAGGAGATTCAATAGAGCATAACAGATGATTGAAAAGTGGATTCTTTGTATTTGAAAGAAAGAAAGAAGAAAGTGGGGGCTTGTGGAGTGTGGTTGTCCACTTCCTGCTTGTGCAAAACTGAGAAGAGGTACTTCCTATAATAGTGCAGTGTTGTGAGAGCTGGTGGAGGAGGCGGACGCTCATTCTAAATGCTTAGTGCAGTGTATCTATGTGTGTGTTTGGTAAAAACGGATTAAGGTAAAGAGCGATGAGCCGCAAGTCAAAAGTGAAGTCTGAGGGTGTGAGGAGCTGCCTGATGAGCGCACAGGAGAACGAGAGGCTGGAGGAGCTGCTGGGAAGGAGGTGTGCTGTAAGTCCACGCACGCACGCACGTACTTGCTCCAGATTTTATATTATACATACACATCAGAGATTTTATACTTGATTCTTTGATGTTGAAGATTTTAGACTTTCTTCTTTACTATGCTGATGGTAGAGATTTTATTTTATTTTAATACAGAGTTGTTCACTTATCTTGTGTTGTGTGCTCCTCATTCTGTTCTGTAACTAGTGATGCAACACTGAAATTTAACTGGGACGAATAAAGTATCCCAGCTTGTCTTTGTCCAAAGGAAACAGTTTTATATTTAAGAAAAAAGTCAAGATACTGTTTGGGATTATTTCATTTATTCTTTATAATAGTCTCACAATATACAGTATCAGACTGTTGCTCCTGTGTCGGGCTGCTCTGTGGGGACACAGCTCTATCATAATCTGCTGAATACTTTTGTTTTAGTGAGAAGTCATCACTTCTGTTTAAGTAAACACTATTTTTAAAATGCAGCAGAAATCAGGAAAGTTCATACTTTTTACAAAATGACGCAGAATGTTTTCATTTTGTTGCAGGGAACTTTGTTATATAAAAATAACATATTTCATGTGCCAGGTTCTCAGGTTAATGACAAGACTAAGATTAAGAGATGCTTTATCTGTTCCACAGTGGGGAAATGTCAGTGTTGCATATAAAGCTACAGAACAGTAGGAATGAGGAGCACACGACTGATAGAGCAATAGAGCAAACAGGCCTGAGTCTTCTCAACCCTGTGTTCACAGTTTTGCTGCAGAAGGGGATTTTGAAAATGTCAGTTTTCAGAGCAACATTTTGATTTTTAAAACATGTAATAATTTCTACTGTTGTGTTTGCCTGAAACTTTGTCTTTGGAGCCACATTCACAGCTACAGTATGTTTACGTTCCATGAACACAGCGACGCTCACCTCACACCACTGCCACTGCCACATGTCTGTTGTGTGGACTTGCTGCACTGGATATAGTCATTTTAACACATGTTATGAAGATTTTTTACTCTTTACTCTTACAACTTAGGCCAAAGCAAACTCCTAGTTTGTTACTTACTATAGTAATACAAACCATTCTGATTCTGAATTCCAAACATACATTGCAGTATGGTATGGTTTTTATTAATACAGGGACAGTGTACAATAAACAGTTGCCAAAAGGAGAGATGCATTGTTCCAAGTTGCAGCAGGAGCACTAAGTTACACATGTAGTCCATCACACAGCAGCAATGTCAATGTTCATCGCCATACCAGGCCTCTCTGTGTGCGTTAAGACTCTCGTGTGTGTGTGTGTGTGTGTGTGTGTGTGTGTGTGTGAGTGTCCCCTTGAGATGACGAACCCCTAAAACATGTTAGGAACCTGCTTTCAGACCAAGAGACATGTTCGTTGTTTTTTTTTCAAGACACAATTTTATTTGTCCAATATGCCTTCCCTCAGTGTGCCCCAGGGCAGCTGTGGCAACACTAGTAGTTTATCACCACTTTGTAAGAAGTGAAAGAATAATGACATGTGAAGCATCTTTGAGTGTCCAATGTATAAACCAATGCAAATCCGATGCAACATGTCTGACCAATTGTGATTATTTTCCCTTTAATTATATGTGTCTGTAAAAATCATAGACTCGCTGCATATTCATGGAAGCTGCACTTCTCTGTAGAATCACATATGAACAAATGTTTTCTAGATTTGAACAGGAAATTACACTATAACTTCCCCCTTTTTTATTGACTTGTCAAATGGTAAAAACACATTCTGTAGTGTCCTTTTGCACATAGTTTAGTCAATAATCAAATCAGACTGGTCCAGAGATTTAAGAGGTAGAGATTTAGAGGCAGTGGAGATTAGCGCTATATCTCTCTAAGATATGTCTGTTTCCACTTGGAGAAATTGACATATCTAATTCTAAAAACGGATTGGTTAGATACACAGTTTAATTTGTTAAACAGATATTGGTGGGCTTGACTCGGAATGAGCTCAGAATTTCCAAATTACATCAGTTGGTGCAAAAAAAAAAAAAAAAATTAGATACAAAACTAAAAACAAGATAAGTTAACTGTTGTTGTTTTAATTGGCTGTTTGTAGAATGTGTCTTTCATACTTGATGCCATGAAACAGGAGTTATCTTAAACCGGAAGCCGTGGGTGCACCATCTCTTCCCCTGTGAGCCGACAGAGCAGTGGCTGTGGACTCTAGTATCTGCTGTCACTGCGCTCTGCTAAAAGAAGAATGCATTATTTTTAGCCAAACATCCTCTACGGCCATTCTGAGAACCTGAACCTGTTGTATCTGAGTGAATAAGGAAGTGGCAGCTGTGTACACAAAACTGACACATCAAGGACTAAAACACGGTTCAGGAGAACACTGTAACTTTCAGAGCCGTAACTTTCAGAGCCGTCAGTTTGGCGGCTTTTGGTTTTGGAAGTGTAATGACTTCAACAACCAAAATTGCTTTGCCAAATAGTGACCCATGCCCTAACGTTTCATTCTGCCTCACTATTTGGCAGAGCAAGTTTGGAGCAAGACTAGACTTTTGACTAGACTAGCTTGACTATATTGACACAAGTGAATTCTAATACTGATGCTGTTAAATGAAAAATATCTGAATCCTCCCTGTATAGGGAGGGTGATCCTTAAAAGGTTAATAAAAGTAATGAAAACTGCTCATGAGATTTATTTCAGAATGATTTGATTAGGAGCTGTCTCCTCTGGAAGTTCTAGTAGTTTCAGAAATCTTGTAGTCCTAATGTTGCTTTGTTGCAGACTCAGTGTTGAATCTGACTCCTGTGCTGTGTTCAGTCCATAGCGACCGCAGTGGCGCAGCTCTTCATGGCGCTGCCGCACAGCCCCACGGCCTGGAGCCTGCAGCACAGCGGAGCGCTCTGCTTCGTCAAAGACAACCCCCAGCGCTCATACTTCATCCGTATGTTCGACATGAAGGTATCTCTGACACAGCGCAAGCCTTATTCAAAAGTTATATATTTATTGGTCATGGTTTGAGGGGCCAATGGCACATACAGGTTGCCTCGCTTCTGTCAGTCTGCCCCAGGGCAGCTGTGGCTACAATAGTAGTTTATCACCACCATTTATGCAGAAAAAGAATAATATTGAAGCGTCTTTGAGTGTCCAAAAAGCGCTATATAAAACTGATGCATTATTATTAGGCCCGAGCCCCGAACGGGGAAAGGGCCTATTGTTTTTGCTCGAGAGATGTCAAATTCTGCACTTTGAGCCTTAATTTCACCCCCTGAACATGCATGAAAAGTTGTACAATTTTGGCCCAAACATCACACCTGGTGAAAAATTTGATATTTTGGTGTTTATTTTTATGGGACTCAAAAAATGCCAGAACAGCGCCACCTACAACAGCCAATTGGAGTTTCAGAGGTCAAGTTTGTCGTAGAGCCATAAAATTCGGTACACATGTTCCTCAAGTCAAGATACGACCGAAATGTTATCATGGCTCCGCCCTCTGACAAACAGGAGGCCCATAAATTTCACTGCAAAATGGAAAAATGATCCGCAATAATTTTCATACATGTCGGTTGGAAAGCGACTCCTCCTCGGCCGTCTCACCGATTGGCCTCAAAATTGCTCCACATCATCTCAACACATTTACCTTCAAAATGACCAAAGGGAATTTTGATCAGTGAAACGTTGTTTGAGCAGCGGAGCGGCAACATGTGAGTGTTTTTTGGCCGTTTTTCACAACATAAATTTTGCTCCCATTTGCACAAACAAAGTCTGATTTGCATTAAACTTGAATCCATTGTTCAACTCCAGGGTTTAGGTCAGGTGAAAGTGAAATATTTGAAATCGGCTCATTAGCGCCCCCTACAGATTGAGGCAAAGTTTTACATGGGGTGCCAAACAGCTCTAATCATCATATTCATTACAATTTGACTAACATTCTTCTATGGCAACAGCAACAAATCATCACACGGCGGCGCCACCTCCTTTGCACGGAGCTGCGTGGTACGGTGTGGTGCGGCATAGTGCGGGGCGTTGTGGAGCGGCGCGTTGCGGCTTGGTGCGGCTTGGTGCGGGGCGGCGTGGTGCAGATCCGCTTGGTGCGGGGCTGTGTGGTGCGGGGCGGCTTGATGCGGGGCGGCTTGATGCGGGGCGGCTTAATTCGGGACGGCTTGGTGCGGGACGGCTTGGTGCGGGACGGCTTAATTTGGGACGGCTTGGTGCGGGACGGCTTGGTGCGGGACGGCTTGGTGCGCGCGGTATGGGGTGGTGCGTGCGGTGCGGCGAGGGCCGTTCGACGCCGCTTGCG
Source organism: Knipowitschia caucasica (assembly GCA_964034765.1). Classification (NCBI taxonomy): domain Eukaryota; kingdom Metazoa; phylum Chordata; class Actinopteri; order Gobiiformes; family Gobiidae; genus Knipowitschia; species Knipowitschia caucasica. Next base: position 31,974,543 of record OZ035827.1, read on the forward strand.
GCTTTAATTATTATTATTATCATTATTATAATGTTGGGTTAATTTAAAAATAAAAATATATACAAAGAATGGGGCCACAAACTGGGCTGAATTATTGATATGATTCTACAGTCACAGTTTTTCTTGCAATCTAAAAACTGAAATTCATTCTTTATGATTGTTTTTGAGCAGATGGGGAAAATGGTTTGGGAGCAGGAACTCTACGACCAGATCGAGTACTCATCACCTCAGTCTTTCTTTCATACGTTTGCTGCAGACGTGAGTATTTACACTGCTAAAGAAATGTGTTTGTTTAACAAAAACCATTTAACTGACTGTTGCATTTGCCCCTGTCAGGACTGTCAGGTTGGTTTAAATTTTGCAGATCAACAGGAAGCAGAGGCTTTTCAAAACGCTGTCACAGATAAAATTAACCAGAGAAACAACAGACAAGGTGGTTTTTGTACAGAATAAACATAGATAAATGCGTTCGTAAATTCACCATTATCACATTTGCATTTGCTCATTTGAACTCAGATAAGAAACAGCGCCCTCCTCAGTCCAGTGGTGAGTACAACATCATTCATTATCAATAAGTGAAACTGGCTCCAAAATAAAATGACATAAATGTGTTTTTAGCAGACAGGACTCTTCCTCCTGTGCCAAATGACAAAGGTATGTAACTTTATTTTTTCTTCTCTTTTTATGAACTAATACAGAAGTAACTAGTGTTTGACAGTAAAACAAATATCCAGATGTGAAAAGATTATACTTTCTTTTGCACGTCCTTTGTTGTGCCAAAGCATAAATCTGGTTAAACCGATGGTGATGATTAGGATAGTTTAAAATCGAATGCTTATTCTGCTTATTCTTTTTTTATTCCTGTTAATAATCTTGCATCTATGATCCCGCAAATGTAAATGTATATTTGTTCATGCGGATATCTATGCAGAGTATTCATTGTCCCTATTACAGACCTAAATAAACAGTGATATTAATCAATACATAAATAATGACAAAAATGCAAATAAATAAGTCTAAATTAGGTTATTAGGTTAGGTATATAGGCTTATTTTGAATGTTTATAATTTACACCTCATGTGATGGGGCTGAATCACTTTGTTACCTAGTGTAGTAAAAGCGCTCTACGAATAAAGATTGGTTGATTAATTAATATAAAGTTGAAAAATATGTGGAAAATTGCAATTATAATTAATCCCATTTGAACCAATATACAAATAAACTCATATTTTTAAGCCTACATTCAGTTAAATTAAGTTGCTTTGCTTTTTTACTTTAGTGCATTTTATAAAGTAGACCAGTGATCCTTATATTTCACATTTCAAGAAACAAAGTAAAAAGAGTATAGTCTGCCACACACACTGCCTTACGTACGTCCAGGGCTCCACATGACCACAGTGGACATCCAGAACCCAGACATCCAGTCGTCTCGCTACCGTTCCATCTCGTCCCCCATCTCGTCCCTGTCCAAGGGCAAGAGGGACAAAAAGAGCAAAAAGAAAGGACCAAAGCTGTCCAAGGCAGACATCGGCGCTCCAAGTGGATTCAAGTAAGATTCAACTTCTGGTCCTCCAAACAAGCTGCCCCACCCACCAGCCACCTCCTAAACACAACAATATTTACTGTTTACTCATTTCGTCCCAGTTTAGGCTTAGTTTTGGTGTAGATGAAAAAAAATCAAACAATAAATGCTGCCAAATGCTGCACAGCATTTACACAGCCTAAAGACCATGGCCCTCTGAATAATTAAGTTGAATAACCCTGACTATGCCTTTCTATGATGTCACCAAATATGGGCGGCACGGTGGCTGAGTGGATAGCACTCTCGCCTCTCAGCAAGAAGGTCCTGGGTTCGAATCCCGGTTGGACCAGGGCCTTTCTGAGTGGAGTTTGCATGTTCTCCCCGTGTCTGCGTAGGTTTCCTCCGGGTGCTCCGGTTTCCCCTACCACTAAAAATATGTACTACTGGAACCCCCACTAGCAAAATTCACAATTTGTAAACCGCTTTGAGACTCCGATGTGCAGTGAAAAGGCGGTATATAAATAAACATTACTTACTTACTTACAAATATATGAAAAAGGGTCATTTTGGAACACACATTAAATATATATATCCCCATTGGGTAGAACACCGAGTTACAAAAGACCTTTTTTCTATATATAATATATAAACATAATATTATATATTTGGTTTTGGTTTCTTCCTTGGACTTGTGAGTGTTTCTAATAATTTTGGAAAAAAATGTTAAAAAGATTTAGGATATTCTTTACAATGAAAAGCTATTTTTGTTTCAATTCAATTGGTAAACAATTCTACTCTGTATCTTTTGGCATCTGGCACCCCTTATTCCCTAGTATATGTTATACCTTCATAAGATCAAAGTGTGACCATGACCCAAGAGTATTCCTCACATTGAAACACTTGCAGGCACGTGAGTCACGTGGGCTGGGACCCAAACAACCTGGACCCAGACCTGGTGAAGCTGCTGTCCCAGGCCGGGATCCAGGAGGCTGACATGAAAGACGAGCACACGTCTCAGCTCATCTATGACGTCATCGAGCAGTCGGGTGGACTGGAGGCCGTCAAGAGAGAGATCAACAAAGGTATCGCTGCTGCTGAGACTCAAGAAACTGTAGAAACACAGTGTCATAAATACTGTGGCTGCCACTTACTGTTGTCTCAATATTTAACCTTGCTGCAAATTTCCTATTTTTTTTGTTTAGCCTTACATCACATCGGCAATCAATTTTTGAAGTTTTGGATTCACTAACAACAGATCAGAGAATAAAACTTTTTTAATATAGGAAATGCAATAACAAACACATAGGAGCCGTTGGTCCACAGGGAGCGGGACGACCACTGTCCACAAACAATTTGTCCAGTTTATTTTCTGTAAATGCTCATCTGAGTTACAGCAATTTTCCATAAATGGTAAACTTTCAAACAGTTATGGATTATAGATACAGAGCATTGGATCTATATTGTCTGTCTGTGGGAGCGGATCCCTCTATCAAAAGGAGCTCCCACAAAGTTTCTCACTTTCCCTCTCCATTTTCTTTGTTGAGTTGTTCCTTGCCGATACAGGAGGATTTAAGGACAGTGATGATCCAGGACATTTGTTAAGTTAAGGACAGTGGTCATTTTGCCAAACCCTCCCTATATGGACCAGGGAGGTGTTTGTTGTGTTTGTTATTACGGCATTTCCTGTTTGAGTCTCTAATCTGTTGTTGAGGAATTAACAACTTTAAAGTTCTCCTGAGATGACTGATGTTGTGATTTAGGGATGTACAAATATAAATATACATTGAATTCACAGCTCCCTGAATCTATCCTACAGGTAGTGGCCCTCCGCCTCCTCCCACCGGCCGACAGGGACCCCTCCCCCCCATCCCTCCCTCAGGTGCGCCGGCTCCGCCCCCTTCTCGCGGCCGCTCTGGACCCCTGCCGCTGCTCCCTGGACAGTCCAGAGGCAGCGTGTCCCCTCTGCCGCCTACTCCCCATCACAGCCGCGGCCCTGTACCTCCTCCTCCACAGCCGCACCACCCCCCAGCCCGTGCCGCTGTCCCCCGTCCTCCCCCTCCCTCCAGTAGACTGCAAAGTCCCCCTCCACCTCCTCCTCCCTCTAGCAGTCGCCCTCTCGGGGTTCCCTCTGTCCCCCACACAGCTGCCGGACCTCCTCCTCCTCCTCCGCCTCCTCCTCCGCCTCCCATGTTGCCCTGTTCCCTGGATGGACCGCCTCCTCCGCCCCTGCCCTGTGGAGGTGCCCCTAAACCGGCCCATACCTCCTCCTGCAGCGGGGACAGCAGAGGAGCGCTGTTGGACCAGATCAGAGGCGGGAAGAAGCTCAGAAATGTAATTATATGTCTTTGTATATGAATGTATTGATAGAATTTATAAATGACAAAACATATACTTCCACAAATAGATTTGAGAATATTTTCACTGTCTCCTTAACCCCGTAGCAGTTGGAGCTGAGCAATTGGAGCCCTGAGACTTTATAAGAGTTAGAGGATCACTATGACAAATGCGAGAAAAAATGATATGAGAAAAATATGTAAGAAAAAACGTGTGATAGATACATCTTTGGCGCCTAAAGTGTATGAACTTATTTCCAAACAACAATTAGAAAATGGAAGATGCATTGTGGATTTAATATTGTGGATATGTGTCCGAAACAATATAAAGTTACTATGATAATGTAAGCACCTAGGAGGGTTTTTTCCCCTGATGTTCAGACTTTGGAGGAGAATTTTAGACATTGAGAGATCATTAAATCTGATCTGTTAACCCTTTGATAATTTCCTTAAGCATTTGGTAGATCGCCTTTTGAGTCACTATATCTACTACCTTTTTGGGGCAAATTAAAAGTATTAAACGTCTTTGCCTATTCCACAAACAGCTCAGCATTTACAGCTGTAGAAAGATGTGATGTTGTATGATCACCAACAATATTAGATCATTTTCTTTTACTTATTAATGAACTTTTTAAATGTTATGTGTCTTCTGCTTGTAGGTGACAGATATAGACCAAGCTCCGCCCACGCCGCCTGAGTCAGGGGAGGGCATCGTGGGGGCTCTGATGATGGCCATGCAGAAGAGGAGCAAAGTCATCCACTCTTCAGGTGAGTGTCATGAGACAAGGAGCCTCCAAGGGCCTCCAGCACGCCATATTCAGCTGAACAAATATAAGAACAGTACTTCATTTATAATTATCGTGTTTTAAAAAGCAAAACAAGCTAAGGAAATAATTATATACTAAATATTCTACGGGCAGGATAGGAAAACACTCCCATCTAGTGGCTGATTGGCTGAGTGAGGGTGGTCCTCTCTTTTCCCTTTTCTGTCTTAAAATCTAAATATGAGACAGAGGCCAAAAATACATGCATGTGAAAACCTGCGATTGAAACTGTTTTTTGAGAGAGGGACTCGTTAAATAAGTGTAATTAAAAAACCAAATCCAAACTCCTGCCTGAACAAACTGCAAAGTGCTGAACTGTCAGATTCTGGACGCAAAAATCTCCATTCAAAATCCAAAAGTTACAAAAAAAGGACATTTTGACAACACGACGGAGGCTAACTCGTGATCTGGTTTCTACTATCCACCACACACTTGTTGCTTTCAGCCCAAAAAGCATAATTAAAACATTAAAACGTGTCTAGCACTTTGCAGTTTTGTGGTTAATACTCCTCAGGTCATTCATCACATTTTCAATCTTTTTGAATCCCTTTGGGGATTTTGAACATGGATTTTTACTTCTGGCTCCACTCTCTCTCATCAGGAACTACAAACTGCATCAAACTATTATATTGAAATGTACAGTATTATATCAAAACAACTATATTTCCCCTGTTTTCAGATGAAAGTGAAGATATTGCAGACGAAGATGACGATGATGACGAATGGGACGAGTGAGCCTCACATACAGCACATTTACAGTTCATGGGAGTGTGGCTCTCTTTGCTCTGTGTGTGACAAAGATTATAAATAAATGGACAAACTAAGGCCTGCTCTTTGAGAACAAATGTTTATGTATTAGTTTCTCCAGTGTAGGATTTATTTAGCAGGACAAGAACTCCAAGAACCAAGAACTTTTATGTCTGCAAATACAGCACAACAAGACACAACAATGACGACGACACCCGGAACCAGTTTCGGGGTTTTACAAACACATTATACAAACAAAAAGAGAAATAAAGTTCCTATATTGATTTGATTTCTCCGCTGCGTGTGCAAAACTCCCCAGGTTCCCTCAAAAAAAACCAAAAAATAAAATCCACCACCAGTAAAAGTGCGTAACGGGAAGAAGTTTTAAACTCACCGTGGTTTAATATTATGACAACATCCAATGGAATTCTCTTCAGAACGGTACAAAACACCATCGCGAGACAGAAAATGTACAACTTGCAACATATTAGCATGCAGCATTATTTCTCAGACTATTTTCTAACACAGTGAAAAACATCACCACTTTACAGGAGCAGTTAATATATTACATTTAGTTTGAATAATCCCAGACCTGCCTCTCCGTAACGACCCGACAGGGGACACTTTACCCGACAGCACAGTGACACAGTCATCGGAGTCTATTGTGAATTATACCAGATTATTATGTTATTAAGTTTGACAATCCTTTTTATAATAACAGTTAAAAAAAAAAACTACAGGTGCAACTATTACTATAAGACAAAATGTGTTATTGTCTAAAAATGAAAGAGTAATTGTTGTTGAATTAATACAGTAAAAGCGTTTTTTTTTTTTACATTTTCTGGCAGTAGTATCTTGAGTATGGTTACTGTCAAACAAGTCAGATTTCCAGTCTTAGTTAACCCTCTAGGCGCCACGTTGACTTAAGTGGTCAATGTGAAAGTGTGGTCCTGTATAAACGGCCATTTGTGTTAAAATTCATTCAAACTCCCCGCTACACGTTTTTGTTTTTGCACTGTTTTACTATTTCCTTGACCATTGAGTGTGGTACAATATGAGTTCTGTTTGTGTTTTATATCCTAGTGCTCTGTGTGTGTCAGTAAACCACATGAAGTCACAATATTAGATGGGTACATTTAATTCCTACATAAACTTTGGGCAATCCTTATAATTTCTCTAATCTACATAACGCCTCTATCTTTTATCACTTTTTAGTTATTACGATATAGAGATGTCAAAAATGGGCCTCTTGGGGAAAAACCTCTGGCGTCTAAAGGGTTAAGAGCCAATTTCTCTCATTTCTGCGCCAATCCACGTGGAATAAAAACTGTCCACATTTTTGTTGTCAGTATAAATAAACGATTGGGCTGATTATTTTGTGAGATAGATATAAAAAGGTTAGAAAAAAAGTCTTACTATTGTATGAAGGTCATTGTCATTTCATACATTCGACTTTTTATGAGATTCAAGTATAAAAAGTCGAATGAGCGCTGTGCTTCATCAAACTAATGTGATTTTTGTAATTTTCAACATATTTTTGTTTACTTTTTCCCCACAGTTAAAATTGTGATGGTGATTTTTTTGTCCTCCAAAAATAAAGCCTCAATTGTTTCACGTTATCAAAGTTCAACGTTATTAAAACATGATCGAAAGACTTTATAATAATGGTTGTTGTTTGATAATGATGAGAGAAAGGATAAATCTATTCCAAGGCAGATTTCAGAATGAACTAGACATGACCTGCAGAGTTTGTTGATATTTTCTTGGTAATAATCCGGTTTCTAAAATGCCTTTATTCGACCATCCTTCGCTTCTACAGAATGACCATGTTTCTGCGGCGGGAAGTAAAGTGCGACCGGTTGCTATTCTAAAACATGAGCACAAGAACCACCAGAATGACACACAAACACATGATCCCGTTTCTGTACAAAAATGTCTTTTCCTTTTTTAGCTGAGTGTTTAGTTGGTGTTTAGTTGTCGGATGTGCTGACACAAGTCTAGTCAGTTTGAGTCGCTGATAGCTGCTTACACTGCAAAAAGATCAGGATGTGAATTCAACAGTTGGGGAAGTTTTTCACAAGTGCAGACTTTGGTGCAAACAGATGAACATGTTTTTTCAGCTGTTTTCAAGGGTTAGGCTTAAACTGACTTTTATTCTAAGCTTTTGTATGTTGTTTGCCAAAATGAGACAATTATATGAACACAATTATGTTAAAGTGGATGTCAGTTACTTTACAAATTGTGAAAATAGAATTGAACTTTTTTAAGCGCTGGTTAGACCCGCCCATGCTCACTCCCACAGCCTCCTGATTGGTCGGAAGGAATTCAAATCCTTGAGGCCTCTTGTCATTGGTTCAACTGTTCTCCTCCAGCAAATGTTACTGGGAGTAGTTCTGCCAAAGGGGATGGGTGATTATAAACATATTATTGTTGAAAACTATATACTACACATAATAGTACAGTGTCCCATGGTCAGAAATATACATTCTTTTAAAAATGAAATACTAATTAAGTTGTTGTTGACATCACCTTTAATATTAGCACAGAGGGTGATCCAAAAAGTGTAAAAACGGAGGGACTAAGCAAATTATTTTTAGTTTTTGAAATAATTTGTTATGCTCAGCAAGAGGTTGGGTGTTGGAATGCCTATAGGGGAAACAGTTCAATAAACAAGAAGGATGTAGGTCAGGGGCCTGAGCAAGACGAGGCAGTCAGCTAACAAAACACAACTTCTCGTTTTACGTTTAAAACTGTCGCTATTGCAGGATGTATTCATCACTGTATACTGGGGTGGCCAAAATATATACGTATACTGAGAAGGATTATCAGCTAAGAATAATGTATATATGAATATTAACAGTAGGATTAAGGAATGTTAGGAAGGATGCATTTGATTATTTTTTATTTTGTCTGGGAGGGCATCAATATCTTTTGCAGTGTAAGACCAAAGCTACCACCAGTGATGTGGATCTGAGTCTCATGCATAACCATGCGTTAATTCTGTCAAAAAGCTTACCAGCAAAACAACACAAAGTAGAGGTAAAAATCAAATATACAAATCTTTACATATATTATTTTGGATAGATCTGACACATATAAAACCACAGACAGTACTCTATGGACAGCATGAGGGCAGGGGTTCACCTTTGGGGCCGAGGTCAGACATGAGTAGGGATGGGACCATTTATCATGCTAACTAAAAAACACTTCTCAATCATCAATAATAAAAAAGTGCTTATTGCTCTTTTGTCATGTCTAGCAGAAACAGATCGAGCTAAAACTCTATAGAGACATACGTGAACTGAAAGATACTGTTTGAGGCATGAATTATGACTCAAAAAAATGACTTAATATGATACTTTTCGAGCTGTTTTATTTCTGCTCTTCTCGCGAACGATGATATTACATCTGTTAAAGCTGGGGTACCTAACTTTTTTGTTTCATAAAGAATACCGGCTGTTTGTCCCAATATAAAAAGTACTGAGAGAGTACATGTTTGTGAATAAAGACGACCACAACATGCTGTTTTAATCTTTTTTGTTATCTTTTGCTAAACTTGTTAGAAAGAACCCTGTGAGACACTGTTTGCTGATTGGCTGAGCGAGGGTGGTTCTCTCTTTTTCATTTTTTGGTCTGAAAACGCTGTGACAGAGTTCAAAAATACAGTATATACAGTACATAAAAAAATAGTGATAGAACCAAGGACCATTCAGAATTGGATGCATGTATTTAGATGGATGTTATTACATATTTACTGGCCATACTTGCATGCAAAAGACAGATCATGTCAGGCCTTGGAAGCTGTGCAGGGCAGGGCCTGGTTAATACTGTGATGGGAGACCTCTGGGAACACCAGGTGCCACAGTGGGGCGGCTGCGGCTGTAAAGTGTCAAACTGTTGTTGTGTCCTTAGGCAAGACACTTCACCCACATAGCTTAGAATGAGTCTGGTGTGTGTGTGAATGGCCTTGCTTCTGTCAGTGTGCCCCAGGGCAGCTGTGGCTACAGTTGTAGTGTATGGAGTGAAAGAAGAATGACATGTGAAGCATCTTTGAGTGTCCTGTAAAGCGCTTTATAAAACCGATGCATTATTATTATTATTAATCTCTTTTTTGGTGTTTGAAAATTTGGTACCCCAGCTTTAGAAGTGCTACTCAACTTTCCTTGTGGGGGGCCTGCTTTTTTCTTACCTGCAAAATGAGCCGAGCCAAGTCAACGTACGAATTCAGGTTTTTGTGCAGTAAAACATCTTCAGTGACTTTTACCAGTTAAATCTCGACCATGCCAATTATCGTCCCATCCCTAGCCATGTGCATGCGCGGGTCCATCTCAGTCCAACGTGCTTCGGACACGGCCCTAAACTCTGAACTAGCCCAAGCCCTGATCCTGGCCTTCCGTGTGCCTTCGACTGGTGCGCCTCCTCTGCTGCTGCTTAGGGCTGAGCTGCTCCCAATACGACTGGCAGTACTGGTTTATGAGTCTGATCTCTGGGGGGAAGGGCGTGGTCGAGAGGGGCTGGTGCGCGTGGGGAGGCGGGTGACGCATCTTGGGCCTTTCGTCGTCCTCGTCCTGCCCCGTCAGAGCCAAGACGATGTCGCGGTCCAGGATCCGCAGGGCCACGCGAGCCACTGTGTGCTTGAAGTTATTCTCCGTGGCCAGGCAGTGGTACACCCCTGCGTCTGATTGGTTGAGAAATTTCAACAGGATTCCGTGGTTGGTCTTTAGAACTCCCCCCAGTCGGTTGAGCTGCAGGTAAAGCAGTATTAATCATTTTTTGGAAATAAAGGGCAAGATTTCAATATGTAAACGAATGTGAATGTCAGTGTTATTTCTCACCAGTTTCCTTTTTCCTTCCCGTTGGAAAAGCCACTTGACCGAGGCCTGTGGGGAACGGGGCTGACACTCCAGGAAGGTGCTGCTGCCCTCCACCCCAAACTGCACTGTCTCCTTAAGGCGCTTTTCCACTGCAACACAAAAAAATTTAACTTTATATTCAAAGATATAAGGTTCCATTCAAACATGGACAGTTTATCAGATGGTAAATGCCAAATGAATAGTGCAGCTGCTCTGAAACTATGTATTTTTTTGTCTGTAACTTCGGGAAGCACAGCATATTCAGCACCAAAATGCATTAAAACAGACACTTTAGATTGATCAATAGTAAGATAGATACTTTATTGATCTTGATTTAGGTTTAGCAGCAGAAACACATCCATCCATACAAACAAAACAATATTTATCATGTTTTACTACACCGATCGAGGTGTTATCAGTGGGATCTGTTGCCTACGTGAATAGAATAGGCTGTCCCAGTTTAGTCCTGGTCCTAACCTGACTCAGACTCAAAGCCCAGTCTTGGTTTAGACCCCTTTGGAGACACAGAGGGGGCTGACTCCAGCTCTCAATGCAGCACACGTTAAAAACATGTTACATTTATTATTGCGATGAAGTATTGCTGTTTTTTCGTTTGCATTAACAAGATAAAAATGTTTATGGTAAAAATCCGTGACGGAATGTGAAAATTAAAAAAATATTTTAGCAGCCGATTGATACTGGCTTTCCCGCCAATGACTATCTTTTTGAGCTTTCTTTTTTTATTGAAGTATATGTGCCTGTAAAAAAATATAAATACATTGTAAAACTGTTCAAATAAAAATACTACTACTACTACTACTACTACTACTACTACTACTACTACTACTACTACTACTACTACTACTACTACTACTACTACTACTACTACTACTACTACTACTCAGCAAAGGCACTTCTCCTACAGTCACGGACAGTGTGAATCAACTCTTCTGCAGTCTGAATGAGGCCAAACTCTGTCTAAACTATGTCAAACTGGTTTCAGTGATTATAAAATCCTCAGCTAATCATAAGAGCTGAGGTTCTAGTTCCAAATTTGACTATGCAAAAGTTTGAACCGACATCTGACACACACTGACTCGCAGTGGTCCCGTATCGGAAACCGGACGTGCATATTTAGGAGAACGCAAACAACACCAGAGATAGATATGAGACAACAATAAAGGGTGAGAGTCCAGGGCAAGGGAACGCGAGGGTTTTTATCGCCTCTTGCGGCTTTAAATAGGTTTATGATTTGCTATATTAAAGCCAGGGTATTATCTGGTCTCCCTGCAACTAAAGAACAGACCAACCCAAGCCTGACTGAGAGTGAGGCCAAGAGGAAAGTTTTCTGCAACTGTGAAACCTTGTCGCTCCTATTTTATAGAGAGAATAGAACAATCTGATTTCTGTCAAAACAACTCTCAGCTGTGACTGTGCAGTGACGTTGTCTGTGCAATAACAGAAGGCACTGACAAAGACCTCCACCACCAATTACACCTCCGCACACATCTGCAAGACACAACTCAGGTCCTTCAGCTTCACTTTCTCTAACAGGACAAGTATGTGGTCAGATCCTCTACCTTGTTCCTGCAAAACATGGTCCCAATTAAAAAATAATTCTCAGGTTAAGAAGCAAAAGAGCTGGAATTGTGTGTTTTCCTAATCGCATTAGTGTTTTTTTATTGTGCAGACAGACAAATGTATGACATAAATCTGTTATAGTATCTGGATTGGGTGTAAGTAGCTAATGCTCCTCTCCAGCTCATGCGCAAAGGCCTAATTTGTCATTAGACTTTCCAACAGTAAAAGAAAATCTGTAAGCTCGATATAACACAATACTACCTTCTGCTTCATACTGATCCGATTGCTGTTCCTTGGTTTTTATAAAGTAACATGTTTTTGTTGCTGTGAATTCAAACTACAATTGTCCAATGTAAGTCCCAACAGCAGTCGACTCGAAGGACTTTACAAAGTTGTTGATTTGCAAACAACAGATCAGAGACGGTTTTAACACAAGAAATGCTATGATAACAAACACATCCATAGAGACTGGAATGACCCCTCTCCCTAAAAGTTTATAAATGTCCATAAATATCTCTAAATATCCCCAAATGTCCCTAAATGTTCATAAATGTCCATAAATGTCCCTAAATGTTCATAAATGTCCATAAATATCTCTAAATGTCCATAAATGTCCCTAAATGTTCATAAATGTCCATAAATATCTCTAAATGTCCATAAATGTTCATACATGTTCATAAATGTCCCTAAATATCCCAGATCATCACTGTCCTTAGACCTCCTGCTTCGACAAGGAGAAACTCAGTGGAAAAACAATGCTATTTCATATCCAAAGACAGAGATAAGCATTGATTCATGACCACAGAAATGCCCGGTCTTTGCGCCTCACCTTTAGCATTGAACCCCCTGCATTGCCTCAGCGGATCCCCGTGTTTCACATCCTGCCTTCTGCTCCTCCTGAGAAAACAAACACATGAGTGCGATCTGGAACACATTGACCTAAAAAGCAGATCGGACATGAGAGCCTGACCTCTTTGTGGACGGGGTGAACGCGGAGCAGCTCTCCCCGTCCCAGGCGCAGTAGGGGTCCCGGGCCAGGCAGCAGTCGGAGCAGGCCCGGCCGTACACGCCACAGCGGTGCAGAGACACCTGTGTCAGCCCCGCGTCCGACGACACGTACAGCTGTTGCTATAGGAACGCAGGGGGCCGTGTCAGTCAGTTTAGCAAAACACTCACAGTGGTACATGATAGTGAACACATATATTTCACATGTGTGCTGCAAAAATGGAATAATGTGGGTTTGGACTGCTGCAGTTTGAGTCCTGACTAGAACCAGGAAGTACGACCACATTAGTCCAGTTCTCAGGTCTCTGCACTGGTTTCCTGAGGCTCAGAGAATAGACTTTAAAACAGCTCTGGTTGTAACAAGTCTCTCCATGGCCTCGTACCAAAGTACCTGTCATATGTTGGTACCATATGAACCAAGGCACTCAAAGCTTTTTACACCAAGGAGCCATTCACAGTACATAGTAAACATATTTGAAGGAGCAGGTTTGGTGTCTTGCCCAAGGACACAACAGCAGCAATCACCACAGACATGTCAATGTGGGTCCATGGTTCTGACTATAGGGTATTTGCGATTGATCGATAAACGGCTGTAGTCCTGACCACTCGACCAACAATGATGGCTTATGTCTGGAACAGGATCGGAACCGAAGAACAACCAGGACACAACCAAGCTAAGGACGCCACATTTTTTCATATCTCATATCATGATTAAAGGTTAGGACAGTCGACATATATTGATGTCTCTTGAAATTTCTCTGTGACGTGGTTCAAATATTGAATAGAGAAAACATGACAATAGACTTTCATCCATCCATCCATTTTCTACCCTTTAATCCATTTCTGGGTCAGGGGGGTGGCAGTCAGAGATGCCACCCAAGTCTCATAGCACCAGCCCCTCACTGACCCTCTGCAGGTGGTGAGTCCACAGGAGGACGGCTGCTCTCTGAGTGTGAGCATAGCCTTGATCTTTCAGTGGGGGCTTTGGGCAAAGTGGGGTTAAGTGTCTTGCCCAAGGACACAACGACAGCAGTCATCAGTGGGAGTCGGTGGAGAAGGTGCAGAGGTGGGAATTGAACCCACGACCTTCTGGGCTTAAGGCCAATGCTCTACCAACTGAGCTACTGCTACTGCTTACAATAGACTTATTTTTGTAAAAGATGTTAGATTAGACTTACTCTTTTGGACGAAAGCTTCAGAGTCTTGACTGCAGCTCGAGACTGAGAATGAAGACAGACTCTGTGAGGCTTTGAAACAGTTTGTGTGTCCTCTGCATAGATCTAAGTATAATAAAGGTTACCCTGAAGACTTCCACCTCCTCCAGAGTGAGCACCTCCATGCTGGTCGGATCTTTGGGCAGAACGATGACTTTCTGCACAGTCCCACGATCTTCAAAGAGGAAGAAAACAACAAAAGATCAACATTTTAACTTAACTAAGGAGCACAGGGACTTCACCTCCTGCTGGGACTCTGAGGAGCACAGGGACTGGCCTCCTGCTGATACCCAGAGTCAGGACTAACCACAGGGAGGCAGCGTTTCAGATTTATGCAGCTTAAATCTGGAACCGTCTTCCTGAAAATGTGAGACAGGCTTCTACTCTGACAATGTTCAAATCCAGGTTTTTGCTTTAGGAGACTACAGCTTCCCAAATGTGCTCATCAGCTTGAAACTCATTTGCTTAAAGCTGGGGTACCTAACTTTCAAACCTCAAATGTAACTACACAATAAAATCAATCTAACTTGTTCTTCATTTTCAAAACTGTTTTTTCTTGCCTCTGTCAGACTTTCACAGATTTAAATTAGCTTTTACAGACAGAAACGTGAAAAAGAGAAGACCACCTTTACTCAGCTCTCAGCCCAATATTAGACGAGGACAACATGATGTGGTCTGATTTGTTCACAAGATTTTTGCTTTGACAAAACTCCTCAACTCTAACATAAAGTTAGGTATCCCAGCTTTAACTTATGTCTTAGCTGATGTGAAAGTAACAGAGGCCTTCTCCTCACCTGTTCCCAAAAAGAGCACCTCATAACGGCCGTCCACAGCATCGACCTGATCCACCACCAGACACGTGTAACGATAGTCCACGCCCGTCCTCACCACCAGAGGGCGCCGGTGGATGGGGTAGACCGGGTGATACATGAGGGGATGGGCTCTGATGAAATTCACCGCCTCGTCTGAGAAGTTCTTAGAGGAGCGGATGCCAGGAGTAAAGGTTCCTCCAGGGCACTGTAAAAAAAGAAGCATTCAAGTGTGACTGCAGCGTTATGATGGATCTCCTTTGTTTTTGACTGTGAGCAGAGGGAAGCCGGACGTCCCCTTGGAATTACAGGGTTCTATCTGCGTTCTGGGCTGTTCCGAGATATTGTAGTTTGTAGTTCCGACCATTCATGAGGCAAAATGGAATGTAATAGTAATGAGAGTAGAGAGAGAGAGAGAGAGAGAGAGAGAGAGAGAGAGAGAGAGAAATTCTACAAAAATATATACAGTAGGTCTCCAGGAATCGATATTGATGTATGAGGTATTTAATGTTCTTGAATAGACTATTAAATACTGTATACAGTTTTAAAAGGTGATGATCAACCTGTATCCAGATCCAGATTATATACTGAATGAAGTATTCTGAAATCCTTTCTAAAGAACACAACATTCTTATTATGTTATTATTCTGTTTGTATAATAAACAGCTAATATGGCACAATGGAATAAAAGTTGTGAAAAGAAGGATGTGTAGGATGAGGATTTGTGAAAGAACCACCTGCAGCCGATTATCTCTCAGCCCAAGCATGAAATAGTGACTCACAAGGATTTTTATTTTTCAGTAGCAAAATATAAAACCACATAATGTGATCTGTTTTGCTCACAACATAAGACTAGCACAAAAATCTTTCAATTGAACATGTACTATTTTCAAAGGTGCCCTAGCTCTACGTCAAATACTGATACTCAAACATTTATAGTTTATGATTTTATGCTCCTGCACATACCGTCCCGGGTCGAGGGTAGGGGATCTTGCCGTTGTACTCTGTCCACTGGTAGTTGTGGCCGTGCTTGTGGGCGAAGGGGCCGTTGAACACGTTGCGGATGTCGGACATGGAGTAAACGCAGACAGCGGAGCCTTTGAACACAGACCTGCACAGAAGACACTCACTGTTACCATGTGGAGAGAGACCAGCGCTGACCACTCCCTCAAACTGTGGCTGTGTCCTTAAACAAGACACTTCACCCACACTGCCTAGAATGAGTCTGGTGTGTGTGTGAATGGTTGGTGGTGGTCGAAGGCACATACTGGTTGCCTCAGGGCAGTTGTGGCTACAGTAGTAGTTTATCACCACCATGTACGGAGTGAATGAATAATGACATGTGAAGCGTCTTTGACTGTCCAAAAAAGTTCTATATAAAACCGGTGCCTTATTATTATTAGTGTGTCTTGAGATGTTGTTTGGTGTGCCTTTGAAAATGATCCATTATCGCCTCACCATGGTCACAATAATAATGAGTGAAGATTAGAAAGACTAGTTTGAGCTTGTTTGATTTGATGTTGATAAAGGCTGCAGAGTTTTATTCTTGAATTATTTCCTGTAGGTGATGTGTCGTGTGTCAATGATAAAGCTGTGCCAAGGCATAAAAAGGTTGGGAAACCCTGCTTTAGATAATTTTTTCAAGTGAAAAGTCTGAAACATCATAGCAATTTCCATAGAATGTATGTATGGATAGACAATACAAATCCCAAGCTTAATAAAGCCCAATAGGGAAGTGCTCATGGATGAAGTTTTCCTCAAAATATATTACCTATTACACAATCAACTTTTTAAATATTTTGTCCAACTCTAACTCCACTGAGGCGGAAACACAGCAATAATGATTACAGACTGAATCTAAATCTTAGGGCAAATTATATATTATCCACAAGTTTCTGTTATGAAGAGAGTTTAAGAGGTATTTCAACAGGTGTGTTTAAGAAAAGATAAGATAGACTTCATTGATCTCACACTGGAGATATTTAAGGCAATTAAAGAAGGAGTGGCAATAGCAGCGAAGGTTCAAAGCATAGACTGTGTATAGATGGCTAATGCTAACCAACTAGCTCAATGAAGCTCGATAGTGAAGTGCTCATGGACAAAGTTTTGCTCCATCACGCACTGGCTCCTATTGACATTGAAAAGTAAACTCTTCAAGCTCAGTAACTGTTTGTGTCTCACTCAACATTTCAGGCCTAAAAGGTTCTGTGGTTTAGCGCTCTCTGTGATCCTGGGGGTTCTATTTTGATTTTGTCTTTTCAAAACCAGATATGGGCCATGTAAGAATTGACCAATCAGATGCCTTAATTGACAGGGGAAACCTCAACAAGTTTGCTCCTGGAAATTGGCACACACACACACGCACACAAATACACATACACACACACACACACACGCACACACACACACGGTATTTCAAAGGGTAACTCCTAATCACTTTCCAGCTGTCACGGAGGTCACATAATACTTGTCTTATCATATTTACAGTAATAAAAACAAGGGAGGACTAGGAGACACCTTCCAATTAACCAGGCCACAAGAATGCCGCCCTGGGCTCTTACCCGGCGGTGGTGAAGAGCGCGTAGACCATGGGGCTGCGGTCGTCCTGACTGCGCTGAATGAACACGTCTCCTGCAACAAGAATGAAGGCGAGGAATCAATATGGCCGCCGCACCTATCAGATGGAAAACACGGCGCCCTTATTTCATGATTTCCTCACGTAGTTCATCAAAGCGCGTCTCCACTCCGTCTTCCCCGATCACGGAGCAGATAAGTCGAGCTTTGAGGAATGTGGTCCAGCGGTTCACCAAGGACTTCTGCCCACCTTCATCATTCTTCATCGCCAACAAAAGAGGAGAGAGGGAGTATTAATAAAGTGGATGGAATTAGGTCACGGCCATGAAGTACTTTGAGGAATATGTTTCAGATGGCGAGGTTTGATTACAATGGGGGAAGATAATATAGAAATAACACACATTAGCACGTTTTCTAACTGCTCTAGTGTCTCTGTGGATGAATGTTCAAAAGATACAGGTCCAGATATGTGGTTTTACATTATCAGCAATTGTGGATTAAACCTGAGAAGATTCTTGGTGATTGAAAAGCGTTTGTCTTGCAGGTGTGAGAAAGTGGAATTGCACCCAGGACTGGTTTTAACGGCTTTTATTGTGTGTTTCTTTTGCATGTTTTAATTTCCTGTTTTTATGCATGGATTTTAACTTCACCTTTCCGGACCTAGAGTTGTTTTTAGATCCATCCATGCTAATATCAGGAACTTATGGCACAAACATGCAACTACGCCCCCTCATAGCTCCGGTCTAACGCCGCTTTCATGCGACCTCGGAAACTCTGAGGTTTTCCAAAACTCCTCCCACTGCTGGTAGCACAGGGATAAGGCAGACTGATAGCATTGACGATATCATTATAATTGGGTCTAAAACTGGACTAGAACAGAACCAAACCACGTCTACATAAGGGCTTCAAAGAAAAACTAGGACCAAAAAAGGACAAATCCAAGTCAAATAACCAAAATGATAATATTTCTTATCTTATCTCATTGGGTAAACTCAATATTTGAAGTAAAGCTTGTGCCCCATTTGAGCGAGACAAAGGATGCTTATTTTTTAGATGCCATTGTTGTGTGCACGTTATTAGCATTCATCGATAACATCAAAGCTTTAGCCATGTGAAAGGTATTTATATTATTTTCCTTACGTATAGTTTAAGACCTGCAGGGCTTTCAATGGAGCAGTAAAGTAGTGTCAGGAAATGATGGGGCATAGCAGAGAAAGACAATTGGCAAAACACCAGAGTTTGGACTTGAATCACAGCATCAAGGAGGCCTTTTGGTCTAAATGTAAATGTGCACTTTATTTTTCCGCTTTGTCCTCTGCATTTGACCCATCCTGCAATGCCACTAAGGCCGCAGGAGCAGGAAGAGCAGCAGTCGAAGTTACTTGGCTCGGGCAGGACTACCGGAGCTGCAGGTTTTACGTATTGTGCACCAAGCTCTGGAACTCTCCCCCCTGACCCCCACAACTCTCCCACACTTCCAAACTGCACTAAAAAACACAAAAAACACACCAATAGGCACTGGCTTATTCACTATGACCCAACATGTCACTCTCGCTTCTCAGCAAAAAGGTCCTGACTCTGAATCCAGGGCCTTTCTGAGTGGAGTTTACATGTTTTCCCTGTGTCTGTGTCAGTTTCCTCCGGGTGCTCCAGTTTCCCCTACCACTAAAAACATGCACAATAAGTATAATGGGTGAGTGAATGGATGGTGTTGATTGGGTCTTCTATGCGGCAGTGGGTTGGGCGTCTCGCTTCCGTCATCACCGTGTAAGAATGAAACAATATATATGAACTCTGAAAATTATAAAACGATTTGGGTTCCCTTGGTCTGTAAAAAATGTGCTGTATAAATAAAGATTACTTATCTACTTTAAGTGTTTTTGGCTTTTAATTGGTTTTGCTTTTATCTGTTTTTGCTTTTAACTTTGTACCGTTTGTAAGGAGGCCTTGAGTGTCCAGAAAGGCGCCTAATAAATATAAATATATGATTATATGTCTCACCAGACACACACGTCCCACTCGCGCTAAAACGCTGGGGCTGGCTCCGTTGGCATCGAGGCTCTTCTCACGAAAAAATATGTAGAGCTTGTCGTCATTCCTTTCTGCGCTGTCAGGTATCTGCTGGATCTGAACAAACACCGGCTCTGTGGGGGTAGAAAAAAAAGAGAAGAAACTCATATGAGCGAAGGGAGGTGGTTGCCAAATAAAATGACAGCGCTCTGCAGCCTGTAATCAAAAGGCATTTTACCTGCTGCTGAGCTGGCACACCCCACACTTACCGTTGAGCCACCTCGAGTCGTACTGCTCGGTCCTGATGGCGGTCCTCCCTCCCATAGTCCGGAACAGGGCCGCGTCTGTGCTCATGAAGTCTATGTGGACGCCTGCGTATAAGTTTCCATCTGCAGAGAAAACACAATTCAATTCAATTCAATGTTTTCTTGTTTAGCCCTAAATCACAACAGTTGTTATCTCGGAGAACTTTACACAACCGTTGAATTCACCAACACAGATCAGAGAATCAAACACAAGAGATAAAAAAGAAATCACATTGGTATTGGTCCATAAAGGGCAGACGACCAATGTCCATAACTGTTAAACAAAAGGCGTGACCTAAACTGCTGATTTTCTGATTATTAAATGTGTTTTTAAAGATATGTATTATATCAATTAATTCCAAGTGAAGCAATTTTGACTGTCCTAAAAAAGCGCTCTAATATGTTATTATTATTATCATTGTTATTCTTATTAGTCTGTTGTGAGTCTATAACGTCTCTTGTGTGTATTTGTATATTATAGTTTTTTTTCTATGTCTCTGTATCTATTTTTTTATGTACGTTTTTTTATTTGAGATTATGGTTTACCTTTTACTTAAATAAAAAAACTTTTGATTCTGAAGATACATTGTTTTTTTATATACAGTATATATATTTTAAACACTTCTTTGTATATTTTGTATACTCCTGTGCTCTTCCTACCGTCCTGCAACACTGAAATCTCCCTACTGTGGGACGTTTAAAGATTTTCTCATCTTGTCTTAAGTTACATCATTGTTCCCTCAAAAACAAACAGACCTGGAGTTCTTTTCAGACTCTTCCACACTGAAATCAGGAGCTTCAGTCACCAACAGGTAATTCCACCCCTTTCTGTCTAAAATCTCATGTCCCATCAACTTTTTTTGGCAAATTCTCTTTATAAATTACGTCAGTTACAATCATATGTCGGTAACCCTCAAATTTAGAAGAAAACAAAACAAATTCCCCTCCTCCCTCTGGTGGTCGCACAGGGAGTTACAGGCAGAAACCATTTTTAACCCTTCATACTTGTTTTACCATAATTTTTTTAAACTGAATATTATATTAATCCAGATGCTAAAACATGAAAAACAAAGTAAACAGTCTTTTTACATTATAAATAGCCAAAAATAAGCATAATATTTCTTCTTTAAGCGATGCGTTCTTACTGATTAAAGTTGCGACATTCTCCTGCTTGGGATCGTAGGAGCACTTTCCCTTCCCCGAGTCCACGTAGCCGGGGACCAGTCGAAACAGGTAGTCCTGCGTGTAAAAATAGAGAGCTAAAATCTCACCAGGGACGAGGAGAAAAATCATAAACATATCACTGTCCCAGTTTGTCGGCCTGAAATATTTATGAGGACAGCGTATCCCAGGGCGGTACAGTAGAGAGGGGCATTAGCTGGAAATTCCTCTCCTGGGGGGGGGGGGGGGGGGGGGGGGGTGGGTGGAGTGGTGCTCACGTCTGGAAGTTTAGTTTGTCTAATAATTTAACATTTATGCACCGACAATAACTGCATAAGGACAAGGTAAAAAGATTCAGAAAATATAAATCATAAATCATTTGCTTATTGCCTGTATGAATTTTGCTTTTAGTCTTCTATGAATTGAAATGTTTTGCCAAATGAAACACACATACAACACATAAAATAAATACAACATAACAAGACGCAAAAAAAAAGTTTGGCTCCAACCCCTCTCACTCATTCAACACTAGGTTTCGATTGTTTTGTTAAGCACTTTGAGTTGCTGTGCTATACAAATAAACTTATCTTACTAATGATAAATGTGACACCCAGATTGTATCTTTTACTCTTAGGGCAGCATCTGAATCAAAAAAACAACCCCCTCCCTTTCCCTTCCTTTCCTCATGAGGAAACCAAATGTATATCAAAGTTAGAGACTCCAGCAGAAGAAAGGGATAAGAAAGAAGGTATTTATTGGATGAATTTGGATGCAGCCTTACACTTTGTGATTAATACACTCTATATTTGTATAATTATTACTTTTGAAGTCACATTACCATCACTTTTATTATTATTATCCTTTTGTTGACCACTCTACCCTTTGCCTTAGACCAAATACTTCCTCGTAACATGTGACTTCTTTGTTCAGTGAGGGAGCCTTGTATCATTAGTGCTGATGTCCTTCTGTCACCTCTGCTCTCCAGCCCCTGTTGATGAAGGTGCAGATGGGCTGGTAAGCTCCCGTCCCACATGTGTAGAGATGGGTGCGGTTCCAAGGCTCAATCATGCGCACAAAGTTGGCACATTCGCCCTGGATGACAAAAAAAAGACAGTTAAATATTGGCTTTGTCCTGCCAGGACCTCAGGAAGGAGCAGGATGTAACATGAATGTACCTGTTTCCCCTTTCCCGTCATCTGACATTCTCCCTTTCTCTTCGCAGATGCTGGCCAGTGGATCTGTGATACAAAAGAATAGCTGGATTATTAGCTTTAAGAGACTTAAGGCGTGCAGTAAAAAGCAGCCTGGATTTAAGAATGAAGTGTTTGTACGCACTATAAGCGGCTCCTTGTTGACGTTGTGCATGTCCAGGGCCACCAGGTACTCGCGGCTGCCCAGGTAGAGCCGGCCCTGGTCCTGGTCCATGTGCAGAATGCGATAGTCGCTGGTGTTGAAGGAGAAACTGAAGGGACGAGCTGCCCGAGTGTCCATGAGCTCTGCACACACAAACTTTACATTAGTTTGTATTGAAATACTGTTAAGCCAATTGTTTGAATCTCAGATCTGTTGTTGGTGAATCGACAACTTTGTAAAGTCCTCCGAGATGATGCTGTTGTGATTTAGGGCCATATACAAATATTTTCTTTATTGAAAATTGAAATCCAAGAGCTGTAATGAAGAGAATGAACGTTTGGTCCTTTAAACAAGTTCCTTCTCACTGTATGGAGAAATGTGCCAATGATAAATATAGCTCGACCCAGGGCATTTTGAGAAACACATTCGCTTTTAAGATCTCAATATTTCATGTGCCCAGACCGTCTGATTGAGTTTAAGGCACCAGCCACAAGGACGTGGAGGCGGGTCCCCTGGGATACACGGTCAGTGGAACTGGGAACTAATTCTCCAGATCAGGATTGTGTTCAGTGGAGCATAACCTGTTAAGACATGCTGCACAGTGGAAAATGTTCCTGTGTTTTGTTCTGCTGAAAGCTCCGATTGAACAATTTTCAGAAGTGCAGCTGCTGCAAAGATAAATGGCCTGTGCTTGTAACACACTGGTGAGCGTTGCTGCTTCCAAAGCTACATCAAATATGTGCTGTATTAAAAGCAGCTGACACATGTGTGACGTGTGCGACAAAGTGGCCACCTCACATGTGCTCACTGGGACATGGAGGCCAGAGACAGCAGGCTTATATCATGACAAATGGCCACAGACGGCCTGTGAAGAAGGCTTATGAGGCTTCAAGAGGAAGAGCAATCTTTATTTACATCAAAGTAGAAACCATCTTCCCCTTTGGGGTCAATGTTAACAGGATGCAGTCAAGGTGCGACTAAAATAAACTGTGCAATCGGATCTCCGGCCCGGGCGGGATGGAGTCTTGGAGGTGAGGCCAGGTCTGGGTCTGTTCCTCAGAGGTAAACACAGGATAACCAGTCTGCCGAGTCCATTGGGCCAGAGTGGAATCAGTGAGGCTAAATGTGAGCGCACCACACCCCTTCACATGTGTCCATTCTCCCAAAATAACCAACAATGCACTGCCATCATCTGCTAAACATCCAGTGATCCCTTATCCCCTGACAGCATTCTGATACTGAGGGAAACACTGGAGCGGCATCCGTCTGAAGGCGCATCACTGGGGCAGCTCATGTTACAGTTACCCACAGTAACTGCCCTGACACTGTCCTGCCTTTACGCTGTCTAGCAATGCTGACTAATTATCTGTGAGTCGGTCAGAGCGTTTGAAGTATGTATAACTGGAACTGATTCCCAGCAACACAGTCACACCATACAAGACGGCTATCGTGCTGCCAGTGTGTCATTGTGGCCGCTTCATTGCTTCTGAAATCACATGCCCCGGGCCCCAAAACCTCCTCCACAGGCGCCTCCAGCACAAAGCACCTCGCTGTCACAAACAATGAACAATAAATCCTCCCAGCAGCATAAAACTGTTGGGGAGTCAATCCAACTTTTCTGCTTTTTGTTTGGCACAAGGGGGAGGGTTTGTGAATGACACCGCTTTACACTCAAATAGAAAGTCCCCACATCCAGTAAAAACAGGTGTGAAATCCTGAACGTTAAATCTTTACAAGGAAAACCAAGATCGTGTTCAAGACTAAACCTGCTTTTAAAAAAAAAAACTGAAAAAACATAGTGCAAATAAGCTGTTTACTGCAGAAGGATTGGTGTCAGGGGTCACATTAACGGGCCAGTTATTACCGAGGGCAACAAATGGACTGTTCCTGTATAAAACACGTAAACACCTGCTTTTGTCTCTGGGTCCTCCTCAACAGAACCACGCAGCCCACTCGCCATTAAGTGCTACATATATGAACAGTTACTGGAAGCTTTAAACACGGCAGTAAATTCCAAAATATAAGTAAAATGTGTATAAAGTTTTGTTTTTAGACGGGTTGGCGGTTTAGACTTGCTTATATAGTTTACATCTGCTGCTAACAAATACCACACATGCTTTCTCTCTCTCTCTCTTGTTTTTCACTTTGCACACATCTGGGTGATACGGTTATTCTTCACCTCATCACAGTAATGTTGCAGCATTGAAATAGATTAAGATGAAGAGATCCGTTATTTGTGCCACAATGGGGAAATTTCAGTGTTGGAATAGTAGGAATAAGGATCACACAGCACAAGTGTGATAAATAATGATACCTACACTAAATAAAATAAAATACACATTTCTAACTCTAGCATGAAGAAAAAACAAGTATGAAATCAAGCATAATGAGTATAAAAAATGGCATAATAAAGAAGGATAAAATCTCCTTTTGCCTTTGGCACGGCACAATAAGATGCATATAGTAGCACAACTTATAGCACAAGTATAAAGTACTGTATATTCTAGTGCAAGTACTATATAGTTGTATGTATACGTCTGCACTACATGTTAGCAGCATAAGGGTCTGGGACAAAGTGAAGAAGAGCAACAGTGGACACATGTGGTTCTATATTGCACATAGAAGTACATATTTGATCCAGTGAAATTAGATTCCAAATTATGGCATTGTGTTGTGTTGTTGTGTTTTGTTGCTGGAAAGACAAGCAGAGACAGAAAACTGCTTCTCCACAGAGACAGAACGGTTTGACAGAATGATCCATGGCAGCGGTAATGTAGAGAGTGTGTCCTCTGAGCCGAAGGTTAGTGGATCCAATCCTGCTCCTGAGTGAGATCCACAGGTTTGAGCTTCCATAGTGAATGTAAATTATAAATAAATGATCGCTTTTCTACCTTTTCAAGGCACTCAAAGCACTTCACATAAAGCAACCAATCACCCATTCATACCCCAGTGTACACAGACACTGGAGGTGGGTGAAGTGTCTTGCCCAAGGAAACACAGCAGCAGTCACCAATGGGGCTGGTTTCTCATCTGCCCATCTGTGGGTAAGTCGATCCGACCGCTCGCCCCATGATATTGAGCAGGATTTGAACCACCAGCCTTCAGCTTAGAGAACACACACTAGACTGAGCCAAACTTCTGAGATAATATTCAGTATAACAGTGACCCACAGACACGCTAACACACACATACACACACACACACCAAAATGTATTAAATCCGGTCTGGCATGCGCCTCCTGTACGCAACCTCATGTCCCCATCTCTGTGTGGAGTGAAAGATTTCGTGTTTTTTTAAATAAATAAAGATGACTTACTTACTTATAGAACACATGTTGTAAATATCTAATTTAAAACTCATAACAGCCCAAAACCATTGAAACCAGCTTCACAGTTTGGGTTGTCGGCTCCTGGACAAGTCTGTTTAAACTAAAGTAGCCCTTGTACGAAGTGGATTGGACCCAGTTTAAGGTTTGGTAAACTTGTGTTGCAAGACAAATTGTCGTGATATTGTGATTTAAAATAGGTTTGAAGAAGAGACACACATCCAGCATGAGCCGGAGGTTTGAGGCCTCGGTGTCACGAAGGACCCAAAATACAAACTGCAAAAATAACATAATCTAATAAACAAAAATCCAAAAAACTGAACTGAACTGAATGTAAAACACAGGAAGAGAGGACGAAGACAAGAAGCACAGAACAACACTTAATGGACTATAAAGAGGGAAAGAGCACAGGGAGACACAGGTGTAACGCATCAGGACTCAAGAAGACACAGGGGAACAGGTACAAAATAAAATGGGAACTAAAAATGACAGCCATGACACTCGTCTTCATCTCTGGTTGTGTCCTGAGGCTCTCTGCTCCTGCTGCAGACGGTTCCTCGGATGGCCTTTCTCCATTGATTCATTTGCATTCAACACTTTACTTCATTGACTGTGAGTGTGAGAAGAAAATACGTTAAACCTGCTAAACAATTTAGGATTTTTGTTTTCCTACAACGGCTTTGCTAATTCTCAACCTCGTGATCTAAAGTAGAGGCTGAGCTGCTGTTAGTTGGAAGAAGATATTGATGTTTTCAAATTATTTACATTTGATATCTCCTAATTCAGGCCACTGACATTGCAACCAATAAAGTTTAGATTTGAATGGATTGTACTGCTTTCCTTAGTACAGTAATATTACACAACGGAGTGCATCCCCCCAAAGTTACACACTACATGTGGTTAGCCCTGCTTCTAAGTGAATTCATTAATTATGGTTTGACAAGCTTGTAAATTGAGATTATACTCGGTTATGTGACAGTGGCCGAGTGGTTAGCGCTTTTTCTTCACAGCAAGAAGGTCATGGGTTCGATTACACCTCCAGACAAAGTCTTTCTGCGAGGAGTTTGCATGTTCTCCCCGTGTCTGCTTAAAAGTATATTGGAGGATTTTCTACTTCTGGGTGGATCATCAAGACTATTAGTGCTCCCTCCCAATTGTAAATCATTCTGGTGATACGCGGCTCGTTAAATGAAACCAAAAAGTATTCACCAAAAAGTGGAGAGGGCGTATATTTCCTAAAATTTTGAAAAATCCTCCTATATACTCTACCTTTAAGTTTCCTCCAAGTGCGCCGGTTTCCGCTACCACTAAAACATCCCATCACTGTGTGGAGTGACAAATGCCGACAACAATTGTAAAGTGTTTTGTAACTCTGGTCTGTGGAAGGCGCTATATAGATAAATATGAATTTAGTGACTTTTGTGCCAGTATGAAACACTCACTGCATCTTTAACGACGCTACACAAGATCTCACGCTCTGCCGTACAATCCAACTCAATTAGAGAAAAATACTGTACATTTTTTCACCTCATTTAAGCACCAACACAGAGGAGGAGGAGAGTGACGCAGCAAAGCCCAGATCACTGTAATCACGGCGTTGTTTTGGATCAAAGCTGCGTCTGTGCACCGTGACTGAGCCCCATTAGACCAACAGGGGAATCCCACCTCTGTCTCTGATCCTGAGGCCAAACCGTTAACCACTCAGATATCATTCTGTGTTTATGATCCGTCTCAGGTGCCGCCTGCTGTCCTAGTGTCAGAGGATTCAGCAGGAGCCGCGAGGAGGCACAGGGACCTCACAGGGACCTGTAATATGGTTACACACTCACACTCACGCACACGCAGATACACACACAGAGATAGACACAGACGCAGGCACGCACACATGCACACAGACACAGACACATACATATACAGATATACAGACAGACACACACAGACTCAAACACACACACACACACACACACACACAGGCTCACACACACACACACACAGACTCACACACAGACAAACACACACAGAGACAGACAGACACACGCACAGAGACTCACACACAGACAGACACACACACACACAGACAGATAGACACACACAGACAGACACACAAACACACACAGAGACACAGACACACACACAGAGACAGACACACACACAGACAAACACACACAGACGCACACACACAGACTCACATACAGACAGACAAACACACACACACACGAAAAACAGTCCCATATCCACATGGATTAATACAGGTTAGCTGTGCTTCTCGGAGAATCCATTCATTGTGGTTAGCCAGGCTTCTAAGGGATTTCATCCATTGAGGTCAGTATGAAACACTTTGGATACACAAATACTGTATACTCCTCTGGACTTGAGAATATTTGACTCCCTTTAAAAAAGCCAATCAAAAGAAAGAAATTCAACATTAGAAATCCTAATACATTGTTATTACACTGGAAATGAGCCTAAATCTACTTTTCTAGCATCATTCATTCAACTGTTCACATGTGTGTGTCTTTCACTGTCTGACATATTTATTATGATTATTATGTTATTAGTAATATATTTTAGTGCCTGGGACCAACAGAATGATATCAAAGGAAATGCAGAACAAACAGATTCACTGGAAAATGTAAAATGGCATAAACTAACCCTTTATCTTTAGTTGTTTTAATGGTTTTATAGTGAGCTGAAATATCTCGGCTTGGTCTTTTCAGTCCTGAGTGGGCGGGGCAGGGTGTCAGGGCGTCAGCGGGGTGGGGGCGGGTGTGGGGGGATTGGGGGGGCACCAGCCACACGTAACATCCAGTCTTTGTTTTCAGGAACGCTGTGTTTGACATGGGCCCGGAAATAAGCTCTTTACCAGTGCGAAGGGAAGCAGTGCCAGGCTGCTGACAAACAAGCAGCAACAAAGATATTACTGTGGAAATAATCCCACTGAGATTATGGAAATAAACTGGACTGGATTATAATTGGTCTGATTCATTGTGAATAATTGATAGTTCCATGGGAGGACGTATTGAAGCAGAGCAGCCGGTTTTAAAGATGGCGGGGCGGGGTTCTTTTTACCATAGGGTAGGATTGGGCGATATGGCAAAAAAGTAAAATCTCAATTTTATTTCCTGCTTTGGACGATGTCGATTTTAAATCAATTTTCATTAAAGTCACTCAAGACAGACTTTGCCCTTAAAATATTTGTTATCTTCCCGCTCAATATTTAAGTTTCAAAACTATTTTTTATTTGTTTCCCCCAATACATATTATAAAAGTCTTGTACAGACTGTGCTGATATCTCAAGTATAATTGATGTGCTGCTGGAACTCACAATATCCCTCATTCGATTTCACGATTTTTACATTTTTCACAAATTAGATTTTTTCAAAAGCAGATTAATTGCCAAAATTCAATTTATTGCCCAGCCCTACCATAGGGTTGCTTCCAGTGATGACACTCGTTGACCAATCAGAGGAAGGCAGTCGGCTGACGTCACGTCATGGTATCGCTTCGGCTCACACTGTTGAGGTGGTACGAAAAAAGTACCCCCGATCCCAAGCCCAAGCATAGTGGAATCGCAAAGTAACCGCGCCGTGCCGTACCGTACCGTTACTGTGAAAAAGCGGCATCATTGTATTTTTGACTGTTGTGCAGAAGAGGTCAAACATACATGTGACCTGTTATCGGGGAACACATGTTTTTTTAAATGAAAATATTACACACTCTCTCTTCAAAGCTCCACTGTATGGCATTACATTTGTATTTATTCATTTACAGACAGTGGACATCTTTACTGTTAAAGTTTGATTCAATTATAATCAAAGCACATTTGTATTTGAGTATGATCTTTAGACTTTTAGATGTGTGACTTTCCTTGATTCGTCTTGAGTAGCATTGAGTTGCAGTCATGTACAGTACATAGGCAAGGCAAGTTTATTTGTATCGCACAATTCATACACAAGGCAACTCAAAGTGCTGAACAAAATGGCATTAAAATCTTAAATAATTTTAAACATTGTCAGAGAGGAGGCCATAATGTGCTAAATAAATACATGTCCTTCCTTCCTTTCTATAATTTGGAATGGAATGCAACAATTCATACTTTTTCATTTGATTAAAGCCCTGTTCACATGAAGGGTGAGAGCTGAGTCAATATAGAGAAAAGGCTCAGTCAGAATATCATAACCCTGTGGTTTTTAAAGTGGAAGGGGCGGGTCATATGACACGGGGAACAAGATTATAAAAAAAACGCATTTCACCAATTATTTGACTCAAGACATGATAACGTACAAAAAATTGTTAAATAATAAATAACCCGAATACACAACACTACAAAGGTTTGAGTATATTTTGACACCTCACAATGTTATCTCTTCATGTTGTATTCAGCTGAGAGTAGGTTTCATAAGTCTGGGAACCCCTGGCTTAACCGACATCATAGAACCGATATGGAATCCAACACATTTTCATGGATCTTCTGATACACCATAGTATCATTATCGGAGCATCAGTGATTACCAAAGGGTATCAGTCAAGTTTCAAAGGATTCAATTACATTTATTTATGTACAGCCCAAAATTACAACAGCAGTCGCCTCGGAGGACTTTACAATGTTGTCTATTCCTCAATAACAGACCAGAGAATCAAACAGTTCGAACACAAGAAATCACATAATAATGAACACATACTGTAGGAGACACTGGTCCATCACAGTCTGTAACGGTGGCTGAGGGGATAGCACTCTTGCTTCTCAGCAAGGAGGTCCTGGATTCAAATCCCGGTCGGAACAGGGCCTTTCTGAGTGGAGTTTGTATGTTCTCCCCGTGTCTGCGTAGGTTTCCTCCGGGTGCTCCGGTTTCCCCTACCACTAAAAACATGCACAATAGATATGAATGTAAATGAGTGAATGGATGGTGTTGATTGGGGGCTGATGCGCCAGTGTGTTCGGCGACTCGCTTCTGTCATCACCGTGTGTGGAACGATTCGAGCAAACTTTGGGTGACTTTGGTCTGTAAAATGCGCTATATTAATAAACATAACTTACTTAGTATAAATTATTACAATGTGTCTGTCCCGTAATGGTTTGTTGTGAGTAGGTTACTAGGATACGGCACCAGATACTCAAGTGAATTGGAAACACATCAGGTAGAGCTGAGTAAGGTAGAGTAGAGTAGGCGCAAGTGGTATTTTAGTGGAAGGATTCAGAAAAACAAGGACTCATCAAATGATAATTAGTAAATAAATAAATATAGTTTGTTAATGGCATAGTTCTTGTTAACTGAATTGTCTTGGTGTTCACTCCATCAAGTTACTGAGGTTTACAAACTGAAATAAATCTAACCATCCAATGAAACGGACTTACGTTACTGGTCAAACGGAATTCCACCAGTGAGTTGCCAGGTTGACCACATGTACGAATGTACGTCTTTTGAGTGACTTTGAATGACATGGAGGCTAGAGGCTGCATGGAGGCTGGTTATGGGGCTGTGTCCAGAAGGAAGTGAGTCAAACCTTTGTCCCAAATTCATGTTTCCTCTTCACTGACTCTGAGGAGCCGCCCTTAGGAAGCA
This sequence comes from Knipowitschia caucasica, assembly GCA_964034765.1. Lineage (NCBI taxonomy): Eukaryota > Metazoa > Chordata > Actinopteri > Gobiiformes > Gobiidae > Knipowitschia > Knipowitschia caucasica. The sequence goes on from OZ035827.1 coordinate 32,005,723, forward strand.
CCTTTTGACGTCATGTTCTGTGGAAGCCAGTACGACTGAAGGAGGAAATATAAATAATTATGTTTGTTCATCCTGGTCTCTAAACGTGGACTTGAGAATGATTTACTTTGTGATGTCATAGAAGGATTAGTCATAGCTTAATGGGTTTGCAAGCTAAGTGTTTGGACAGATGAGGGACAACAAACTCATCCATAAAAATGTATGTTCAATATTTTTTTGAATTTTAAACACCAAGCAAAACGTTTTTGAAAATGATGAAATCTTTTTTATTGATTTAATTTGTCTCAATTCTTAAAGACAAAAAGTTTTAAACATGAGAGTGCAGAATCTCTTTTGGAGATGGCACTAGAATGAGTCTGGTGTGAGCGTGAATGGTTGTGGTAGTTGGAGGGGCCAATGGCACAGATTGGCAGCCTCACTTCTGTCAGTGTGCCCCAGGGCAGCGGTGGCCACAGTAGTAATAAAACATTGTATTAATTGCTATTAAACATAAAGAACATTGTCAATATTGAAGTCACATTTTTGTGCATAGTAAACATAAACAGTATCTGTCACAGAGAGCATGGCATTCTGGGCATTTATTTGTCTGCACTTTGGTTTGCTTTGGCTGATTTCAAATGTGCTATACAAATAAATCTGATTTAATTACATTTTGATTTTAAAGCTGAACCGCCCTGTCAGTGCCACACAGGCTGAATATGTGGCTCCAAGAACACAGTGAAATGATGGACCGTGTGGGTCTGTAAATGCATGTTCAACATCAGTGGTTCCCTTCAGGATATTTCTGGATGATAATAACACATCATTGAAACAGGTGTACTGACCTCTGTATAAATATATTTGGGCTGAAATACACACATTAGACATAGAAGTCGACAAAAAAGATAAAATCTTGAAGTCGGCCAAAAGCATTCTAAGTTTTATGAAGACTATGGTTCAAGTATTTTAACAATAATGGAAAAAGGCAGATTACAAGACTTGTAATGATAAAACTCAATTCACGCCTGATCCACAAGGGATATCATGAAACCAATTACTTAGTTCAGTCAAGGCAATTATTCCAGTTGGCATCTCTGGGGATTTATTCTATATGCTCTGATCCATTTTTATCCTTATAATCTCATCTAATGCCGAGTCTCTATACTTTTCAGAATGGTGAAAAATAGCACAAAATCTGCCACAGATACTGACCATTTAAAACAATATATTGCTTTTAATGTTGCCTAATCATATATGAACTTGACATCATGAATGTAAACTAATGTCTCCTTGATCTGTTGAAGCAAAAACTTTTTTGTTTCACCCAAATTATAAAAGCTTTATAATTATGAATTCATCATCTTCGTCATAGAAGTGCAATATGGCGCTATATTGCACCTTGAATATTATTGTTCATAGATTATTAAACTCCCACCTTCCTCCCTCTCTGCTGGAGCTGAGTGGCACTGGTCATCCGCTCTACAGGACTTTGTTTACATTGAAGGAGTCATCAGTGTTGGATGAGGTCAGAGGGCGTCCACTTGTGTCCTGTGGCTCTTCCAGTCTCTCTCTGTTAGAACTGACTCTACAGGACTGTCAGGTCAGGGGCCACTTCAGTCTGAGAACTTCCTGTTTGAATTGTACTTACTTGTATGTGCCAAATGTAGAGATGTTATACTTTTTTATTATGCTAAAAAGAGAGATTTTATACTTCTTCATTCTAGAGTTTAGAGATTTTTATGTTATTGTGTCTAGACTTATTGTTCATTTATCTTGTCTTGTGTTCTACTCATTCCCACTGTTCTGTAACCGGCGATGCAACACTGAAATTTCCCCACTCTGGGACAACAACAAAAAGTTCTCGTAGTGAATCTTAATCTTAATCAAGAAATCTATGGGTTAAATCACAGGTCAAACTGCTGTATTGCAGTTTAGCCTACACACAAGGTCTGTAAGAATGTGCTATATAAATAAGGAATACTTACTTCCTCTACTATACAAGTGCACCTGGATATTGGAAATTTGTTGAGGTAGTTGGTGTGTGTCTACTGTACAAGGCAGAAAGTGATGAAAAACAAGCTATAATGGATCAAATTTGGGACAAGCAAAAATGATCTTGTTTTAAAGAGAGAGAAAGAAATGTCTCCCTTGAAATGAGAAAAAAGAGCAACAAATCTTGACTTAAAACTAAATGGCTTTGTCCCATTGGTAAATCTTGTTTTAAGAAATTAAGATGAAAAATAGTAATAATAAAAATGCATTGGTTTTATATAGCGCTTTTTTTGGACACTCAAAGATGCTTTACATGTCATTATTCATTCACTCCATACACAGTGGTGATAAACTACTGCTGTAGCCGCAGCTGCCCTGGGGCACACTGACAGAAGCGAGGCAACCAGTATGTGCCATCAACCCCTCTGACCACCACCAACCATTCACACACACCAGACTCATTCTAGGCAATGGGGGTGAAGTGTCTTGCCTAAGGACACAACAGCAGTTTGGCACTTTACAGCCGCAGCCGCCCCACTGTGGTACCTGGTGTTCCCGGAGGTTAAGTGTCTTGCCAAGGACACAACGACAGCAGACATCAGTGTGAGTCGATGGTGAAAGTCTCGTTTAACAGATTTAGTTTTTAGGATTAGCTTAATAGTTTGTGTTCATGTGACATCACAACATTCCAAACGAGCCAATAGCTTACATTGAGGTGAAAGGCAGCCGAAAAGTACTTGCTTGTAACTCTGGCAATGTCAAAAGTCAAGAGCTAAATTCTCTATAATTCCTTGGTCAAATCCAGATTTCTTTCCTGGACCTGTGTTTACAAAAACTAAAAAACAGACCAATTAACTTCTAAAAACACAAAAATCAAACATCCAGAGAAGGTTACATTAAGTTCACCTATAGATGCTGTCATACATTTCAGACTCATAGGGAAAACAAAATACCCCAAACGTTTTTGCAAGTAGATTTAAGATTCAAGAATGTATTTGCCATTTGCAGTAAAACAACATTGGAAAAACTGTGCAAGACTAACCCTGGATAGTACACACACAGAGCTCCTGCCATGGCACCATTTTTCAGAGAAAGAAGGTAAAGAAGCATTTATTTTTAACTGTTTTGATATTTTTTTTTTTTACGCAAAAAAACCCAGAATATCCAGCTTATCTTACAGAATACCCATTGCACCAGCACGCTCTCCTCTCTCCTCCTCCGCTGCCTCGACTTGTTGTAGATGTAATCCTAAAGCTCGCCGCATACTTCCCCTTAAGTCGACGTGAGGCCAGTGACAGGAAGCAGCGGCAGAAAACGGCCCGACATGATAAATGGATTCTGGGTAACGGGGAGACAGATCGGGTGGAGTAGAAAATAAAACACTTGTGGGCCTGACAGTAGGATGTTCTTGAGATAATGGATCGCAGGGTGAGACCTGGGCTCTCTCTGTCCGCCCAGGAGCCTCCTACCATCCATCCATCAATACGGCTGTAGGTGCATTCTGTTTTGGGACGCCTCCGGGGGAAAAACAAGCCATTATTTCAGTCAGGGCTGGTGAAAACGACGTGCGGAGCCTTTTAACACACGGCACGCGGCCCTCGGAGGAAATTAGAGATGGAGAAATTACATATATTGTCAATAGATTTCAAGGTCTGTGTTGAGAATGTGAGGAGTATTGATTTGGCAGGTAATTATTATACGTGGGCATGGGAAGATTGCAAAGGTTTGAGATGCAGTGGTTTGTAATGAGATTTTTTTATGAATAAAAGAAATGAATGAATGTGTAATAGTAAATAATGCAGGGTTATAATTGGATTTTGGCCATGATTAGAATGGCTCCTATAAACTGTAGGAAGGTTCATCTTGTCTTAAGTTCTTTTATACCACACAATTATTGTAATTCCTGTGTTCGCACGGTTTGATTCTCTGATCTGCTGTTGGTGAATCGACAACTTTGTAAAGTCACTCCGACACAAAGGCAGTTGTGATTTAGGCCGTTACAAAAAACAATGTAATTGAATTGAAGTCTGTATTAGAAGCCCAATCTAATGGTTGTGCAGAACAAATATGAATGTGGCCCTTACACATGATCTTGAGAATAACAACTTTCACATTTCATCTTTTAGAATGTGAAATAGTAGTATTATTTTTCAACATAATACATTTTTTCATTTTTTAAACAATAAATAGCACATATACACAAATATATAATCCACACTAAACAGTTTGAAAAGGGTTTGGACTTGGACACCACAGTTAATAAAAATAATAATGTGTACCAAATAATATGAGAAATATGACTACACTGAGAATTACTGCTAGATTTAGATCTTAATCCAACATGACGTCATCAAATTAATGCCATGCACTGCCGAGACTGCACTGGGATTTGACTGGAGAAATGAGAGCAAAGTTGCAACATCTTTAAAAACTCAAAAATATATGATTTTGTAAAATACAGTGGCTTTTGAAAGTGCCAAAACAACAAAGTAACAGACAACTGTGAAGTGAAAGCAAAATGATGCATGACTTGATGTTGTTCGTTCAAAGACTGTGGGGATTTTCAGCACTTGGCATATCATAATCTCTTACATTACTGTTTTATATCTTTATACCCTACGCAGCTCAAAGGAATTGCCCCTGGTGGGATGAATAAAGTCTGAATCTGAATTTTGCAAGCTGCTATTCTCCTGTTCAAAGTCAAACTACTATTTTCACAATTTATTTCCCTAAATAAGTTCCTAATAAAAAGCGAGAAGTACATTTTTTTAATCAAAAAACCTAGTTCCATCAAGTAAAGAACTCTACATAAAGTTACAAAGTGAGGCTTATAAATAATGTATTGGATTTTCTACATTCAATTTTCCGGAACATCAAGAGGATTTTATGTATTATTTTCTTTTACAGTGTATAAGTAGCATTGTTATTTCCGGGGACCAAAGGGAAAACTGTGTGAAAGATGTTTTGGTGAGAATGATAACACATCCTTTGGGACACAGAGGTAATCATGACAACCACGTCTCGCCGCCCAATAACTGCAGCGCTGACATTTGACATAGTGGCAGCTCTGGTTCCTAATTATTGGACCAAAAGCTTCCAGGAATGTCAACAAGACACAGTGAGATAAGGGCCAGGTGGTGTGACATTCACCGACTTCACACACTGATGACTATCAAAGAGAGCAGCATCTCCGAGACGTGGCCTGCATTCCAGACCAAAGCACGGACCAAAGCAGCACAGGCCGTGTGTCCTGGCGGCTTTCTCCAGGAAAGCCGCCAAAAGAATGAACAAGGAAGATTATTTATTTAATTTTGCTGCTGCTATTAATGTTTCTGTGTGTGTATGTGTATGTGTGCATGTTGTATGTGTGTATGTGTGTATATATGTGTGCGTATGTGTGTACGTGTATGTGTATGTGTGTACTGTATATGTGTGTGTGTATGTGTGTACTGTATGTGTGTGTGTGTGTGTGTGTGTGTGTGTATGTGTGTTTGTATGTGTGTGTATGTGTATGAGTGTGTGTGTACGTGTATGTGTATGTGTGTACTGTATATGTGTGTGTGTATGTGTGTACTGTATGTGTGTGTGTGTGTGTGTGTGTGTGTGTGTGTGTATGTGTGTTTGTATGTGTGTGTATGTGTATGAGTGTGTGTGTATGTGTATGTGTGTGTGCGTGTGCGTGTGTGTGGTTACTGTGTGTTTTTGTTACAACATTCAATTTTATCCATCGTACATTCATTTGTGTGACATTGATGACCCCAGGAAGAATAGTCACTGTATATTTCAGTAGCTAATGGGGATCTGAATAAAAACAAACAAACAATAAAATCCATAGTTCCTCGCTCTCACAACGATTCAGTTTTATCACTAGTTCTCAATGGCATGTGTTTTTTTATTTATTCATTATATTTTTAACCTTTGTCATATCTTTAAATCCGCTTTCTCAGACAGGAGGATCATGCTGAAACTATTTTACATATTCATAGCGGTAGAGGAAACCGGAGCACTCAGAGGAAACTTACGCAGACACATGGGAGAACACAGACCCCACACAGAAAGACCTTTCAAGATCAAACCACTTCATATCATGTCATATCGCCACTGTCTGACCTTTTCTGTGTTTTTCTTGTGTTTTAAAAATGTTTGTGTGCCCTGTGCTGCTCAAACGATTTACGATTTGTGAGGTTTTCTTTAGGGTTACCAGCTATGTCGAATCTGATCGCACCTCATTTCTATACATATATTTATAATAATCAATATCAGTCTTCATCAAAAACATTTCTAGAACTCATTCATTTTGATGCCTCTTATTCAAATTTGGACATTCATATCCAATAACCTTCCAGTCCTCATTGAATCAATCACTAGGTTTAGATTGGAGGAGAGAGACACAGTTCTGTCCTTCTAGTTCGATTGATTTGTAAATATTACGAGAACTTACATGTTCTGTTTTGGTCAAGGTTAGATTCCACCTCCAGACATTGCCTTTCTGGGTTGAGTTTGCATGTTCTCCCCATGTCTGCATAGGTTTTCTTCCGGGTGCTCTTGCCTCCCCTACCATTAAAAACTTATACAATAGGTCGGGAAAAATATCTGTACTCTAAAACATTGCAACCTTGGTATAAGTATAATATAGATGACATACTTACTTGCATTAGTTATTATTGAACATAGAAATAAACTTGATGATCACATGCTTCAATAGGACTAACACCTCTGACCTGGCAGCTGTATTGTTCTGGCTCCTTCTGCTCATCTCTCTTGTGTGTTTTGTTGAGGTGACGAAGATGAAGATGATCCTCTGCTTCTGCTCCTTGTGCCACGTGTTGCAGCCAGCGAGCCTCCATCTGCCTACAAGACGGGACTGGCACGAAAATGTGGGAGATCCAACAGCTGCATGAGAGGGGAGGCCAAAGAACACACAACGGACCAAAACAGAACATGGACAGTGTTTAAAGGACCTGTGTTATGCAAATGTGTGATTGTTGAGCTTTGATCCTTGTTACAATATTGTTTCTAAACCAAAATATAGTTGTTTTAGTTCCATCTAATGTTATACATGCAGAGGTTCTGATTAAATGTACGTTTATACAAGCATGTAATTCCCACTTCTGCCACTAGATAAGAGCATTGAGCATCCCTTCTCGAATTTGTTTCAAAACACATGTATTCCACACACATAAAAGAACTAAAACAAGAAAGCAACATGGAATAGGCATAATACCCTTGTTACATTTAAGAAAACACCAACATTAATTTCTATAGAAACACAGAATGCAACACAAAGTGCTTCACATTGACAATATTTAAAACCCATTAAAATACACTGTAAAAACACATGCAATTACAAACAAAACACAAAACAGTACAGAACATTACCTGATGATCTGCTGCCTGATGAGCATCAGTTAAAGGCATGGCGTTTTCAGCCTAGACTTGAATATAGCTAGGCTAGTGGCTTGTCTCATACCTTCTTTTAAGATTGTTCCAAATTATAGGTGCATAGGTCTGGAATGCTGCTTCCCCATGTCTTGTCCCAAATCCAGGCACCACCCGGAGGTCAGATTGTGTATATATTCAGAACTGTGTTTTAATATGATGAATGTATTGTCGAGGCCTACAGATGGAAAGTAGCATGGTGCTAAATCTGGTGCAGCCATCTTTTTAACCGCACATCGTCTTTAATAAACCGAACTAAACTAGTCCAGTCCCTGTGCTCCTCAAGAGTCTGAGTTGGTTCATATGGCACTAACCTGTCACAGATGTACGTTTGTGCGAGGCCATGGAGAGACTTGTGCAGAAGCAGAGGTGTCTATTCTCTGAGCCACAGAAAGTGCAGAGACCTGAGAACTGGACTAATGTGGTCGTAGTGTTTGCAACATGAAAATGATACAAAATAAACAGACAGTTTGAAAGTTTGAAGTTGGACGAAGCAACCGCTCTCACTCAAACTACAGACACATGCCCAGGTGCATGCTGGGGAAAAGATCCTCGCCGTAACCCCAGCCCTGTGTGCCTGTCTTATCTAGATGTGTCTTAACAGTAGTAACATGTTTTCTCATCTTCATCCAAACATTCACAAACAAAGATTACAGATAAAAATCATCTTACACTTCAGACACTCAGAGGAACGATATGATTCCTGATCTTTGTCTTACTTGTGTGTGTACTGTACGTGTGTGAATGTGTGTACGTGTGTGGATATGTGTGTGCATGCGTGTAATATTAAGTAGTATTTTATTTATTCATATTTATAAATATGGTGTATGTTTTATTCATATCCATTTTTCTTTTCTTGTTTTCTTGTTTTGTTTTTACATTGGGATTTCATGCTGTCTTATGTATGAGAAGACTAAACTTGCATGATTTAACCATTTCAGTTTTAGTTAAAATTCCTATAAAATTCTTGTGGTAATGTAGGTAATGTAAGTATCTCTGAGTTTGTTCAATTAAAACATAATAAACTTACCACTAAAATAAAACCAGGTTTGAATACCCAAGGTATGTTGTGCTTATATTGTGTGTTTTTTCCCTTTTGTTTTTGGTTTCAATTTTAAAACAAAATGAGATTGTATAATGTAACTGTGGACACATAAAAAGGTGAATTTATTCTATTAATAATTGTTTTTGACCAACAGTCAATTTACTTTTTTTATATGAAATATGCGTATGTGACAATCCAGTTTATATATAAAAATGTATGCCTTATTTAGTTAAGCATATTTATTCTTCAGAAAAACAACCACATCAGATTCCACGCCTGCTGACAAGTGCAGCTCTTTTACCCTTTCAATTAAGATAAAACACATTGATTTTTCTTATCTGTCCGCGCACACTGGCCCGGAGACACTGGGCCTTAGTTGAATTTCAATTTCTCACAGACAACAAGGGCAAGTCTACAATCTGTTGGCTGTCGGAGGTTCTGGAGAGGTGCGATGTGGTGCTGGGGGTGGGCCTCTCCTCTGTCTGCTTCCTCTGAGCCGAAGAAGGAATGGTGATGTTTTCATTAGGGGCCATCGGATGTCACTGTTGGAAGCGATCTGAGTTATTTTGGCTGTAGTAGTGTTCAATTTGGCCCTTGAATAGAATCTTGATATACAGTATTTAACATATAAAGTTTGAGATAGAATTAATCCTGCAGCTCTCTCAGTTACAAATATGCAACATACAGTTAAATGGCTATGACAAAATAAGTATGTTTGGTTTTAATGTATGTGCCAAAGTACGCAAGTGTGCTACAATGCCATTTTCCCCTTCCAAGCTGCTTTACAAAAATAGCACATATATTTTTTGATATTTGTATGTCTGGGTCCTACGGGGTTAAGACAGAAGGGGAGGACGTGTTAGTTCCGATTTGTACCAGAAGTTCCTGACAGTGTTGGTGTGGATGCAGGTCTGTTTTGGACGAGGAAACTACTTTCTAACATAAATATGGTCAAAAATGACTGGTTTGTATAATAAGTGTCCTTAAATTTAAAGCTGGGGTACCTATCTTATACATGTATAGTTCCTAGCTCTAAAGACAGTTTGGTTGTTTTCATATTAAAGACGAAACCCTCAGAGCTCTTTCTTACAAGATTGCAAAAGACAAAATGTGTTGTGGTTTGGTAAGTTCATTTCACTCTCTCTCTTGGGACAAACAAGATATTTATGAACCAAAGAATACCCAATCCCAGAAAACTAGCATAAAGGATCATTCCATCTTTCTAAAAGCCTTTTTTATGTTCAATAATAGTCTTCAAGCCAGATTTGGTCTTATTTGAGCGCAAATCACCAGTCTAGTCTTGATGATCCTCCTATAAACATTTGAGTAAAGTATTTATGGTAGTTCAGTCAGAAAATAATGTTATAAGAGTCAACATCAAAACGTAACGTAAATTGACTATGTACTAAAATCCATGTAAATAGTTCCCAGCTCTTAAAACTGTTTGGTTCTACCACTTATTATCACTTATTTAGAACATATTTAGTGAGAGCGAACCAACTCTCACTCGGCCAATCAGCTCTCAGCGTCTAAAAGAAGTTGAAGACAGTATGGTGTGGTCTGATTTGGACAACATATAACATAAATAAACTGGTATTTATGAACAAAAAAAGGTATAGTTACTCCAGTTTGTATTCAGGCATTCATAAATTGTTTGGAATGAATTGCAGATCAAAATGAAATTAATTAGAGTATTATGCATGCCGTGCCTGCCTCAGTGCATGTGTGAGTGATAGTGGGGGGGCAGGCCGCTCGTCTGTCTGGTGTGATCATGCTCCGTGTCGCAGGCAGAGGTGTGACTGTCCCGATTAGACTCATCCATCTGCTGTTTGGGAGTGTCAGAGCTGCACTGCCTCAGCCTCAGGACTATAGCCTCAGTCTCAGCCTCGGGTCTACAGCCTCGGGTCTACAGCCTCGGGTCTACAGCCTCAGGTCTACAGCCTCGGGTCTACAGCCTCGGGTCTAAGGTCTACAGCTTCAGTCTCAGGTCCAGTCAGCGTCAGACCACTGGCTCTTGCGCTGGTGGAGCTGCCAATGCTTTAGTGAAACATTGCTTCTTTTTTTGCTCTTCTCCTCACACAAAAACTACAGGATGCAGACGCTTTCACTTCTCTGTGGCGTGCATGCATATCGTGAGATTTATTTGTTTATGTTTTCAAAGAATGTGTTATGATGGCCTAATTATCACCTTTTATTTGCAGCGCACAGAACAGAACAAACAAGATTCAAAGCTTTAAATATCTAGAGCAGGGGTGTCAAACCAATCCTCAAACAGGGGGTGTGGCTGCAGATTTTTGTTCCAACCCATTTCGTTGGAACTAAGTTTTCACCAGAAGATTTGATGAATTGGGTGGAGTCTGGTTTGCTTTTACTCAGGTTAGAACTATAACCTGCAGCCACACAGGCCCTTCCTGGAACCCCTGATCTAGAGGGTCCACATGGGGGCGCTCAAAGGCTTACAGGGGCCCTACAAAGGTCATCCACTCCAAACTCTAATACCAAATTGTTAAAATGAGAAAGTAGCCCTAAAGTTAGATTTAAAAAATATTTAAAAATAAAATGAGTACATTACAAGCATGATACCTATCACAGTGCTCAGTAAGTTTGTGTTTTTGCCCAGACCCTCAGAAAAAAGTAAATTATATACATGGGACAGGAACTATTAGGTTACTTATGTAGGTACTGTATACATCTATTTGTATATGTATACTACACGTACAGTAGGCGAAAGTATGATGAACGTATGAATGCAGCCAGTTCTGCTCAAAGTAACAATATAATGATTTTACTATGATCTATCTACACACGCATGAAGCAACAAGTACATCACCACGGTCTCCAAAAGTACTTCATGTACTACTACAACTGTCATGCACAACCTACTTTTCAGTGTAAAGTTTGACAAGATGAGGGATGAGCTCTCTCGAATGTCGTCAGATTTAAACAATACTAGTGGGTTTCAGATTGCAGAGACCCTCCTTTGTTAAATGTGAGAGCAGAACGCAGGCTGACAAGATGATTTGTGTACAGTAGCAACACTAGCTCAATTTAAGGGAGTGGAGTTTACACAGGGGAATCCATTCAGGCCTCCACCACTCCACACAAAACAAAGGCTTCACAGGCAGAATAAGCGCTCATAAAACAGCCCAGTGGGAGCCTTCTTGTCCCGGCAAATCTGTCCTTATCAATATTGCACGAATAGCTGTAATTATTAATTCATAATTTGGTGTTTGCGTGTGGTAAACTGCGTTAAATCTGAAATAAAGCTGCTTGTAAACGCACTTTGGAAGCTGCAGAAATAATGTGCTTTCGTCATCAGTATTAATAGTGTGTCCATCCTCGCCTGCTTGCATGCCGCGGGCGCTGCAGCAGCCGACAGCAGGAGATTCTCTGGAATATTTATAGTTGTGCATTAAAAGTGGAATCAAAAGGGTTTAGGTGTACCATTGCAACACTGCCACCGTTTCTTTGTCCGGGCCTGTCCAAAAATGTCTTACCCCCAGGGCGATTTGCAGCCTGCTACATCCCAAATGTCAGAGATATCACACCCCCCTGTCATATCAAAGAGAGGAGCCATTAAAGAACAGCTGTATCTCACTAAGGCTCCAGTGTTTACGTTGACAGTTTCCTCGAGTGGAGACGGGCAAAGCTTCTGTCAACAAGTCACAGGTTCATGCAAAGTTTTAACATAAAGTCTACTAATGTGTTTTGTTTAAATGGCACACAAAAAAGATTAAGGGCTAAAGGCAAGGCTGCTGCAAATGACTGAGAATACTGCACTGACAATGCAATAGCAACACTGCCCTCTTCAGGCTGAACATAGGAATTGAAGAGAATAAAACAAAATTCTGAATATAGGGTTAGCAAACCAAATCACAAAAAAATATTTCAATCATTTTAACTCATCCTGGCTCTAAAACAGTTTGGTTCTATCCCAGGTTTTCACAGCAGGAGTGTTAAATTCGCCATGCAAGGTATTGGATGCAATATGTATATGTACTAGTTATTCTGCACAGATGCAAAAGATAACTCATTTATTAAGACATGTAATCATATCCTACTGAATTTTTTTCAGTGTGCACTTTACACAGAAAATGTATCCAACATGAAAAAATATAGTAAGGAAAGTCAGAGCATCAAATTGAAACGTATTACACCTGAAAGGAAGGATGTGTTTTAGCATGTAGCTTTTATTAAAGATGTGATAACTGTTATATTGTTGAAAATACTTACTGTATATAATAGTAGTGTCCCATTGGCCAGAATTACACATTTGGAAAATGAAATAGAATTGACGTTGCTGGTAGCATCTTTAAGTAAAATATTACAGACTGGTGTGTGGAGGAAACGTGTGTGAGATTCATATGTTCATTTTTGAGGGTTGGAAAAACCAAAAGAAAAGACTCAAATTATGTCAAACAACTGGCCAATTTATTGAGCATCAGTCAAAAAGGTGAAACATGATTTATCCTAAACATGTCAACATAATCCACTACAGTTTTCTATAAAAACATCACACAAAATTTTACTTCCCAAACCAAGTTCAGGAAAAAGATTTCATAGATTATCAAGGTCAGAAAGCCTAAAACGTGAGTTACCAGGAACTGATAAACGAAAAAGCAATCGATTGACTAAAATACAGTGCACTCCTGTATTTGAAATGTATATTGATAAGATTTGTGGCTTGTTTGACCTTCCATGATGCCTCGGAAAACCAAACAGCTCAATTCACAAATATAGAACATGTCTATTCACACAAACATAATGTAACAAAAAAATAAGAGTAAAAACGAAAAGCAAGCAATGCAAAATTACAAGTGGTGAATAATTACTTAATCAGCACATGTTTGGATGTAACCAGGGTGTGGGTGTAAAAGTTGCGGAGTTGCATGACAAAAAGTCCATGTTTCCATATACTACAGTAGAGTACACGACGCGAAATGAAAAAGGAAAAACAAGTCTCTAAACATTATTATCCCTGAGAACAAATTTGGTTGGTACTCGGCGCACCTAAATTTATGACGGCAACAATCCGTCAAGCTTAAATAACTTCTGATTGAGGTTAGCAGACTTCTTCGCCAAACTGGTCACAAATAACTGGTCTATATAATGTGAGCTTAAGTCTCATTATCATAAAATAATTTATCAAAACATTGGAGAATGTATAAAACATGAGGGGGAACACAACACCTTGGCTTGGCTTAAGTCGCAAACCTGAATTTGAACGTAGATTTCAGGGTAGAAAAAAATATTTGTGCATATTTCCTTACATAGTTCATGTGGTCCCTCAGTGACGCCTCCGAATCACGGAAGAGGTTTATCCTTTAATGTCCATGGCGTCTTCCTCGTCCGAGTCGTCTGAGCCTGAGCAGCACAAATGGCGTTAGAGACGGAAACACACATACTTTTTCCCACTCCCTTTCAGGCCACATTGTTTTTCTGATTTTGTTATAGGTATGTTTTTTTATGACAATAGTAACTGTGATGCTCTAGCCTGGCCTTAGCCATCCGTACACTCGGTTCAATCATCATTTCACTGCATGTAACGTCTGGGTCTGGTCCCTGTGTTAGCGATTACAATCGGTTGAATTTCGACCGACCATTCAGAGAAGCAGGTGTTGTAGTTAAAAATGCGATAGTAAAGTAATCCAGTCTGGTTCGATCAAGAAATTGAAGCCGGAGCAAGAGTAATGTTTAGCAAATGTAATGTTTAGCAAATGTAATCGCTGGAAAAAATTGTGGCGCTACTACCCACGGGCTCCGTTAGCGGCAAAGGAGATGGCTAGGCTAAATGCTAACAACAGACTCGGGTGCATTACATACGTCACTGTAAACTAAAATCCAATTGTTTCAATCTACAAAAGGAGTTAACCCCTCCCACCTGTAAACGGAGCTGAATGGAGCACCTCCAGACCTTAGTACGAAATGCCATTTGTACTATGGTGTGGTACGACCAGGCTAGTGATGCTCCTTTGTTTGCCTAAAATAAATAAATAGAAAATAAATAAAAAAAGTCTTACCATCTATTACTATTTCTCCAGCTTCATCCTCCTCGTCCTCTGCTGGGCTCTCATCTGCAACGATAAGTTTAGATTTGTTCAGGTGATCTTTGTACTTTAAAGTCCTAACACGACAATTTTTGGGTTAAATATATATAAATTCATGCAGTCACATTTCAGTCATCGATTCCCAATTATTATTATCAATTTTTCAGCTACAAGACTGAACCACAGATGTATATGAACACCGAACAGCAGTGAACAAAAGCAGTTTGTGTATCAGTATATTTTCAAATGTTTTAATAAATGTTCAAAACTGCTTGGTTGGAATGAAACCTGAAGCCAAACCGGCTTTTGAGGACCGACTTAGACCAACACATGAGGGTAACAGATGGTCTGCGGGCCATGTAGAAACAGAAAGCTTTTTGTATGTGGTCCTGGTCAGCACTAAACTACAACTCATTCTCTTTGACTTCTCTGTGGGTCTGGATCCTAAAATAAGAATTAAATTAGATTAAAATGTATTGTCATTCCAAAGTCAGAACAATGCAACAAAATGCAGTTTAGCATCTAACCAGTAGTGCAATAGTGCAAGTATAGGATAATATTTACAACACAGATACATTTATAAGCATCTATGAGACTGTACACAGCTGCTATTGCTAGTATTAATTATACTAGATTACATTAAAGTGCATCAAAAAGGGCGAGAGAGTTCAGGAGTGTGACTGCTCTGTAAAAATAACTGTCTCTTCACCTGCAAGTTCTGGCTTAGAGAATAGTCGAGGCCCATAGTTGAAGTTGAGGACACCGAAATGTTTTTTAAGATTTCCGTTTTAATTCAGCAAACAATTGACGTAAGTAGTCATGATCACCAACTATAACTGGCTTTGACAATAGTTCCAGTCTAGATGTCAAATGATTGTTTTTGAAAGTCACAGATATTTCCTTTCAGTCTAGTTGGTGACTATGATGATCAAACTAGCAGAAAGTGTGCGTTGTACCTGCTGCAGGGTTCATGTCTTGGTCCTGCTCTTCCTCGTCATCATCAGGCTCCTCTCGGTCGTCTCCTCTGCTGCTGCTGTCTCCTTCGCTCTCTGGGTCCTCCTCAGAGTCGGAGATCACCACGCAGTCGTCTCCGTCGTCTTTGCCGTTGCCTCTGCTGCCACTGGCGCTTCTGCACAACACAGGGCTCTGATCACCACTCAGTAATAATAAAAACATAACTGTAGAGGCGCATAGTACAGAGGAAACTTATAAGAATATTGTGCAGAAGTCAATTTAATTCTGTGGTTCAACTTGTGAAACTAATCTATGACACCCCATTAAACAGTGAGATGTTGATAATTGGCACACAGCTTGTAAAACACTTTTTTTTAATACAAATGGTAAGGCATGGTTATTAACATTATGACAAAGGCTTGTGACTGCTTTTAATGAGGCAGTATCAAGTACCGTATTTCTCGCACTTTAAGGCTCCCTGTTGAAATTAAAGGCTTTTATGTTTGCTTAATAGTGCAAAAAACACGGTACAGTATTGTATATAGTTTTACTTGTAAACGGGAACTTTTAACATTTTGTCTCATTATAAAACTTGATTGCATTACTAATTTCCTGAAACATAATCAGTCAAATCTCCTTCCAACTGCATTAATCACACGATACATTAATGCATGCTTAAAGTAGTAATTAAGTTGTTTAACTGGTGGTGTGTTTAAAGCATTAACAAACTGAACATAAAGGAAGCGTTAAAAGCAGTCGGCCTGGTTTAAAACCCTGTGGGACCAGGTCAGAAAAGACACACAGATGGAGCATTTGTCGTACCCTCCGTTCTCCCTGGGCTCCCACAGCGGTGTGAGGTAGTATCTCAAAGGGTCTCTGAACAAGTCATCCTTCAGAATCTAAAAAAAGACAAAAACACATGTTGAAAATAGACTTTTTTTGAATAGGTTATTTGTTTATCCACTTGAATTCATAATGTTTCCCTTTGTGTTTATGTGACCGAGTGCCTGTTTGTATTTATTTATTTTTATTTTTTTTTAAAGTCTACTGCCCGAGTGAGGGGTGGGCGTTCACTGGGATTGACATTTGGCGTTATTTTTATTTTCGTTCAGTTTTTTTGACATAATCAAATGCTGTATATCTATTCATGTAAAAAATTTCAATAAATAAAGTTGAAAAATACAAAATAAAATAAGACTTTCTGGTGAAACGCCTGAGCCAGCCGTTGTACCTGTGCTACATCGTCCTGTGCTGGGTTGCTGTGGTCACTGAACCAGTTGAAGAAGGTCTGGTAGACACCTCGCCCGGTCTTCTTGGGCTCGCTGTGGGTGGTCAGGTTGTGGCCACGATGCCACAGGATGGGGTTAGAGTACGATATGGGAGTTCCTGCAGAGTAAAACATAGTCTAACTCATGCTGTATTTTAAATGCAGCGTACTGCAGGGACTGCTGAGTGTGGAGCGCTTACCTCCTACTAGTCCCAGGTCCAGGTGAAGCTCTTTCATGATGATATTGTTCTGAAAATATGGATTCCTTCTGAAGTGAAACCGAATCCTATAACCCAGCTTGCCATTTTTGATTGCCTCAATCTGGGGGAGAAAAAAATACATAATATAGTTAGTTTCCATAGGGTACTAGAATTTTTACTTTTCTGGTGAATCTGCCTGCTCAACATGGTTCATTTGGTCTTCTGAGAGATTTTATAAGAACTCTATAATATATACTATTTTTAATCTATAATCTTAAATAATGTGTGCATAACCTGAGTGCTCTTAATTCCAATTGTATTCTGCTGTAATGTGCGCAACTAAGACATTAAAATGTAGCCACTGAGGACATAAAAGGTTTATCTTATCTAAAATGTTTTTTCCTGACCAATTTGACTGTGACTGTTTTGGACGGCTGCTTGCACCTGAGGGCAAGCAGCCGTCCAAAACGGTCAACAGTCAAAACAAACACTCTGGCCTAGAAAATAACTTAGTGCCTGTAGTTTCAGAACAGCAGAAAATTAGGACTGTTGCTCTGTCTAGGGCTGTGGCAAAAAACACAGACTTGTGGCAAGTATTTGAACAGAGATATATCTATAAGAAAATGTATATTTCTTCCCATAGACCGCCCATCCCTCGTAGTGATCATTGTGAACACTTTATGAAAGTGAAATACAAATCTTAAAAATGTTGCATGAAAGAAGAAGATAAACCCAATACAGTAAAAGGCGCAGTTTAACCCTCTTTAAACACTCTTATTCAGGCCTACATTAAGAATGCAACAAAAACAATACAGGACTGTTTGACACTAGCAATTTGAAGTGATCTTAACTAGAAGACCAAATGAACCTGGTTGGAGCCCTCATTATTTAGACAAACAGGGAACATTACAGGTTTGATTCCCCTACATTGCCTAGAAAGAGTCTGGTGGGTCGTGTGTGTAAATGGTTGGTGGTCAGAGGGGTTCATGGCACATACTGATGCCTCACTTCTGTCAGTGTGCCCCAGGGCAGCTGTGGGTACAGTTGTAGTTTGTCACCACTATGTGAAGTGTCTTTAAGTGTCAAAAAAGCACTATATGAAATGTAAGCATTATAATCATTTAGAGAAGGCAAAACTGCTCGTAAAAGCAAATGACACACTATGAAAGAGTACAGTTCACTAGAAACAGCCTCACCTCCAAGTCTGTCATGTAGCTCAAAGCATCCTCATCAGTTTCATCAATATGAGCAGATAGATGCGGATGATTCAACAGCTGATAGATTGGTCAAAGATAAATAATTCACGGCATTTACATTAAAAACATTCAACGTGAGACAATTTGAAAGGATACAGCTGTGACCCAAAAGCCAGGAATGGTCTTGGCGATGGTGCTGCGCTGGTCTAGATGAGGGCGTCTGAGGCGGTTTATCTTGACGTCCAGGCGCTGGTGAAGCCGCGCGCTCTTCCTCTCCAAAGCCTCCAACTTCATCTGAACCTGAGCCAAAAGAGTGACTGTCTGCCTCATCTCTGGAGCCATCTTCACAGACACGATGGCGCACTCCCCGTCTTCATTCTCCTCCTTTTCAGAAGCAAAAGAGGAGTTGGGGGTGGAGGAAGACCCTGACACTGATTCGTCAGTCTCATCAGCCTCTCCATCATCCTCAGCGTCCTCTTTAGTCGTGGAGCTGTCTGCGGCTGCTGCTTGAGTTTTGGAGGTCCCACGCACTTTAGACTTGCTCATCTGTTTCATGTGTTTCCCTTTTTCTGAGGAGCAAGCTGCCTCCTGGTTGCCCCCCTTGTCTCTGCCTGTGAGACTGGCAAGTGCCTCAGCAGCAGCTATGGCAGCAGACTCCAGCTGATGTAAAGGGGTAATGGATTTGTCTTGTTTTTTCTCTTGTGCACTCTCTGGTTTGTCACCGTTCTTGTCCTCCGGTCTCTCTGCTTTTGCATCCAGGACAGTCTGTGCACAAGTGTCCGCTCCACTCTCTACTACAGCTTTATCATTATTGCATTCATTTCCATCCGCATCTTTACAGTCCGACGCACTGTTTTTCCCATTCTCCGTGGTTCCCTCCGTGGTCAACTCCGGGGCTCCGTGCTCGCTTTCTTTACGGATCTTGCACGGCACGTCGTCTGTCCCCGGTGATGGGCATCGTTTCCGTGAGGCAGAGTCCGCGGACGCTCCACAGTCCGTCGCCTCACTCATGCTAACAATTCGGCTAACAAGCTAGGTAGCCTGTACACTTTTGTGCAACACGGTGTTTGCGACCTCAAACCAGGAAAACCACTTATGCCGTTGTTCTGCGTAAACACTCGTCCAATACGTTAACCAGGAAGAGCTTGCATTTCTACCAGGCCTTATTGCGTGATGTCAATAACTAGCAACACAATGCTAAATCCAGAGCTAAAATGGCTTACGTATCCCAGAGCGAGCGTGTGTCACCGAAGTCGGACGCAGTCATAATTCCACTCAGAAATGCGCCAAAACAAAGGTATAACGTGGATGTGTCTCTGCTGTGATGCCCTGAGATAACTGCACGGTGTGTAGCAAAAAAGTATTAGCTGTAGTAGCTCACGGTTCGTGCTACGGACTGAAAGAAAAACAATGTTCTGATTGGCTGCAGCGACGCGCTAAAAACCTCCTAACCAATCCACGGCCGCGCGCGCTCTCCTGCGGCCTGACGCGAGATTAGGATCTACTGTAATCCCAAAATAAGGACAGACCAGGGTGAAAGAACTATACATATATAAAAGCTACTGTTAAAGCAGCACAGAAAAATCAATTATTGAAATGTAATTGTGATTATTTTATTATTGTATTTCACCTGTAAAAACACTATGTATAAAATAATAGATATCAAACACACTATGTTTAGGTTTGAAATGTTTTGCACACAAGAATCGGACGATATCTTATGTGAGAAAATTTAATATTATAAAAACATTCGTTTGTTGCCGTGACCCGTTTTTGCTAATAGGCCTAGATATGTGCGTGTCATATTAAAGGGATGAATGTTCCCGGATGATCAGGTGTAGCCTACAATGGACCAAGGACCCAAGTGTCATTTGCAGCCAGAACCAAGCCGAACACGGGGGAGTCATAGGATCATACCAAAGACAAATGTGGGACAGGAGTCTGTAGGTCACTGCTAAAATTAGGCTGCTGGTTTCGCCGTTGAAGGCAGTTTGCAGGCTCTAAACTATTCTGGATTAGAAAACACAAGAGCACGCGCTTACATCAAGTTCTGGAGAAGGACATCCAGGCCTTTACGTGCTGTGCGTAACGTCTGCTTTCTGTGAGACGCCATAGAACGTGCCAGCAGCTTCTGAAATGTCTTTTTTAAGCATCCCCAGTCAAGAGAACCTGTTCACTGCTGTTAAGAATGCGAAGCCCACAGATGAAGAAGACGACGATGATGAAGATGAGACCGAGGTGCGCCTCATCCCTCGGTGCTCCCCGATCCCCCGCAAGAGAGGCTCGTCCATCGCAGACGAAACAGCGGAGTATATGCGCATCCAGCAGGCCCTGTCCGGGGGGAAACGCGTGTCTTTCGCAGACACCACTGGAGGTGACCTTGTAGATGTCAAAGAATTTACTGCTTTTGACTCTGAGGATGAGGACAGCGCGAAATGGGAGGAAGAGGAGGCGAAGTATAGACAAGCGCAACAAACGCCTATCTACTGCGTGCATCCAGAGTTCTGCATGCCCAGTGACGGTGCCCTGCTGCAGGCGGTTCGCTCCAACAAAGTGGAGGTGGAAGACATCTCAGCTGTAGAGAATGAGCCCCTGGCCTTTTGTGGAGTTATTAGAGTTTTGAATATATCTTTCAACAAAGCAGTGTACATTAGGTCCACCATGGACAGCTGGACCTCCTACTATGACCACCCTGCAGACTATGAGCCAGGGTCCCATGATGGAGAGACGGACAAGTTCTGCTTTAAATTATGTTTTGCATCACCTTACACCACACATGGCTCTCGCATAGAGTTCGTAGTTCGTTATGAGACCTCAGAGGGAGACTACTGGGCCAATAACTCCAAGATGAACTATGTGGTGACGCTTCTTGTCTCCTATGAAGACACATCCTCTGAAAAAGAAATGTATATTAGAAATGTAAGAAGTATCCTGAAGCCCCACAAAATGCACAGGTACAATAAGCATGTTTTGAGCAGTAAATATTATGATGAAGCTCAGAGCATTAGAATATTGTTCAAAAGTCCAGTCACTTCAGTAATTCAGCTTGTGAAACTAGTATATGAGACTTATTACACGCAGAGTGAGGCTTGGTACGAATGAGTCTATGTCTGAATTAGATATTTTTGTATTGCCATTGTATGTAACAGGAAGTCACAAACTAGGAATTTGCTTTGGCTCATGTGCAAACAAGTAATAACAAAGGAAAACATGATATAAAGGCATGCATACACAAAATCTTAATATATTCCTAAATACACACAATAGATATTTAAAAATACAGATCATGGATAAGTGACTAGAGGTATGAGGTTAAAAAGTGACATAAGTATACAGTGACATATGTACAAAGTGACAATTTTAAAGGGCCAGGATCAAGTGATGAGTTATGAGGTGTTAATGAGTCCAATTGCAGGAGGTTCTGGTCTAGTTGGATCATAGCGTTCTGCCAGAGGGAAGTGGTTCAAATAGCCCACGTGCAGGGTGAGAGGGGTTGGCAGTGGTCCGACCAGCCCGCCCCTGGATTACACGTTTTAGGTTAAATTTCAGAAATGAATTTACTTTTGAACAATAGTCTAACTTTTTGAGTTTCACCTGAAGTGCATCATGCAATCATTGTACTTTAATTCAGTATCCGAGCACTAAATAACGTCTTGCGGACATTCATCTGGTTTGAGCTTTTGCCTAGAGACACTTTTCAACACTGCAAGTATTCGAGTCCCAAGTGAAGCAAAGTAAGGAAAAGATTCAGCAGCTGTTGTGTGCTGAAAGACCATGCATGGGTCAGTGGGTTTTGTATTTATGACCATGACGTTGCCGTGCTTGATGGGCATGAGACAGTTTTAGAGGGCACACACCCCTTTTAGAGTGCCAATCATCGGCCTGTGTTTGGTGCCTGATCAAAACAAGGAAAGGGCAGGTGTCATTTTCAGTGGTGGCATTTCCCTGCAGTAAAATGCACCTCTGACCTTTATCACAGATAGACATGTTAGCCTTTAGTTCAAACGGAGCTTGTACGGTGGATTCAACGCAAACTGTACTGTGTAGAAAATGGTACCTAAAACCACAGACTAGTCTTCTTGAATTTTCCTATTAAAAATAAATGAAACGGCACTCAATACATTTCCATCAAGAGTCTTTGTCAGATTATTCATAATGCCATTTACTTTCACCTTTCAGCTGCCATTTACTCTCTCCTCTAAGTGTATGCTCTATATATGTGAAAAAATAGCTCACCAAACTGTGCATTTTGTGAATCAATCATCAAAAAAAAGGCAGAGTTCATGAACCAACAACCCAACCCAAAACAAGAGAATAAGCATTAAAATCATAAATATTATAATCACACAAGACATTAAAATCATAAATATTATAATCACACAAGACATTAAAATCATAAATAATCACAGTACATTTAAAAGAGTTGTATGCACAGCTAAACAGGACTGATATAAACCTGGATTTTAGCTGCATAACTTAACTTTTCTCTCCAATCCTTCTTCAGGCAAGAGATAGAGTTTGAACTGGAAGATGAAGGTAAAGTATTGCCATGCATTTTTTTCATGCAAGTTTGTATTTTGCTTTCATATATACATTACATACTGTATAACCAATCTACTAAACACCCATGTTTGCAGAAGAACAAGAAGATCCCATTCCATCTAGATTGGTTCGACCTATTCCCACCTGTCCTGTCATCTTCCAGCCAGAACTCGATGTAGAGGTAAAAATCCATCTCTAACCATTTGCCATAATCTCATTAAATAATATGATTTGAATTATTTTAAGGATTTATAAATACGTCCCCTGTACATGCCTTTTACCCATCATATAAAACTAAGCTAAACTCCATAGACTGTCTAATAAAGCCTAACTTTTCACCATTTTCTGCTTTCACCATTGGCTTGTTTTGTTCACAGCTCATTGAAGCCTCAGCAACAACTTAGGTAATGTCTGGCACCATAGCTCCACGCAGAGTGTAAGTCATTGTTGGCACTAACTTTCTATCCTCCGTTCACCTCACACCATCACACGCTCCCGTCTATGCTCATTGGTGGAACACAGGCTTTGTCAGCATTCAGACTAACCAATGGCATGCCAGAAGGAAGGACAATATTGATTTTGTGATTGTTAAGAAGACAGACATAATACACAACGTAACTGTACCGTATTTTCAAATGTACAAACTCAGAATATAATCAACAAGGGAACATTACTCAAAAAGTGTCGTTCTGTTTTCAGTTTCTTTAACAGTAGAAGTCCTGCTGCAGTCAATTTGACGGCTTTTAGTTTTGGAAGTGTAAATACTCAGCTCATGTAGAATTTTGATCTTCCTAACTTTGTGACTTTTTCTCTTTCTTTACATAGTTTCTATGTCATTTCTCTATTAAATAATGAATTAGAGTAGAGAAGAGCAAGTTGAAGTTACCATAGCAACACACTATTAACTTGCTACCAGTTAGTATTTAGCCTAAATGTTTTATTTTTCTGTATTTCAATTTATATTCACCAGTTTTTGCACTAATTAAGAGTGAGTAAAGGTACTTTTTAATAAAACTGATGGTAAACTTACTAACTTTGCATAATTCCATTGATTTGAATGGGAGCACTGGGAGTCCTATAGTGTTAAGATGTCAGTATGCATTATAAAGTTCTTGCTTGTACACGCTACATAACATCATTCTTCAAGTACACACTCCTCATGTCGCCTTTTCACTTATTCTCTCTCACTCTGTCACTGTCCTTTTTCTTCATCAGATTGCTGTTCTCCCATACCCCACTCCACTCGCCGGAAAACTGCTATCTATTGCCGGGGTAGAATCCAGTCACTGCTTTACTGCACAACCCTCTTCAATCTCCCCTCAGACAAGCTCCCCCCGTTT
Source organism: Knipowitschia caucasica (assembly GCA_964034765.1). Classification (NCBI taxonomy): domain Eukaryota; kingdom Metazoa; phylum Chordata; class Actinopteri; order Gobiiformes; family Gobiidae; genus Knipowitschia; species Knipowitschia caucasica. The sequence goes on from OZ035827.1 coordinate 32,029,724, forward strand.
ACTCCAGGCCAGTGAAGCACCAAGTACAACTAGAAATACACAGCCAGAAATCAGCCAGTCCACCTCCATCCCTCCTGTGGCGTGCTTGTTAGAGGAACAGTACAATGGCCGCTCCTCTCCTCAGTCTGGGGATAGTGAAAGGAAAGAGCTCCATCAGCAGCAGGAGAACTGTGTGGATGATGAGGTGTGCCCCAGCTCTGAAAGCAACAAGGCCATGACCTGTGGACCAGATCGTCAGGCTCTTGGTGTGCACAGGAGTCTGAGGTCGGCCTTTCTCTTTGTGAGTGCTCTGGTCTCAGTGTCTGTTGTGTTACAAGAGCCCAACACCCTGCTCCTCTTTGGACTCTTTCTCATTTTGCATCTCATGTGATTCTTCCTCCGTCAAAGTGCCTTGTCACAATCCCAGGATAAACAGGATAAACCCATAGAAAAATATATTTTATCAGTTGTTGTGTTACTATACTATACTTCAGCAGCAGTCATATGAAGAAAAGATGATGTAAAAAAGTTAATTATGTCTTTATGTAAAAGGCTTAGAAGGTTATTTTACTCAGTCAAAGAGTGTAAAGAAGCTAGTAAGGGAGGCGGCCACTTTGGTAGATTAGGCAGATCCGGACCATCAACGGAGATGAGGGGGCCTTCTCCTTGGCTCACACATGGGACTCACTTCTCCAGAGACCACAGCGCAAGGGGGGATGGCGTGGTCGGTCTGATGGATCTTTCAAACTGACCGCATCTGCCAACAACAGCAAAACATGGGTATTATTATAGAATTGTACATTGGTTGGCAAGCTATCCGACACTACATAAATTACACATTACACACTGTGAGGACAATATTTCCCAGATTACATTTATTGTCCTGTACAGAAACGTTGTTATAAGATTTGGCGCTTAGATCCTGGCAGAACACTGAACGATTGGGGAAAGAGATTATGAGATGGTGGTGGGAGCTAGGAGAAGGATGAAAGAGCTGGCCTGGGACAAGGCAGAGATGGGGAGGAGGAGGGTTGCGGCGTGAAGCTTGATGCGGGTGTGATTGACTCATTGCTGTTGCCGTGAAGCAAGAGTGGGACGGCTTTGAACTCTGTGAGCTCAGTTCTTACAGTCTTCAAGTCTGAATTTGCGCTTTAGCTTCATGTCAATCACTGAAACATGTCAGCTAATGAAGCAGTACTACCTTCTTTACACTCTTTGTTTTAAAAGAACCTTAAAATCCTCAATCACATGAACTGTACAGGTTGTTGTAGCGTGTTCCACTGTGATCACCAACTATGTGCACAACTCTCAGTGAGTCAGGTGGATCATTCTGTTCTACTGTAATGTATCTGTAATAGGCTGTACTTTAGAACAATTCTAGAACAATCCTAATTCATTGTTTCTGTATAAATCCTTGTGTATTCTATATTTCTGTAAAACTCTTAAACAACCTCATCTTTACACACAGTACTTTGTTTACATATACAGTGTTAAGGGAATGAAATGCCTTACTGCCATGTGTACACTGCCAGAGCCTCGGCCACTTCTCTGGATTATGTCTTCCCATGCGGACTACAACATTAACAAGGGACTGAAGTGATGAAACAATACAAGAATAATACAAAGTCATATTTCTTTGTTTTTTGCCCCCAAGAACTGATTGAAAGACCTACAGTAGCCCTGACGACCGCCGAGATAAAAGCCTAAAGACACGTCATGTTAACGACTGTGGCAAAGTCTTACATGTATTGAGGTAAAAGTAAAATTTGCTGCATTCAAATGAAACCTCATGTATGATGTTGAAACTGAATTTAAAAAAACTACATTTACTTTGAGAGACGCCAAAGATTATCTGGATGTTTCAAGATTACAAATAAACAATTTGAAATAAATGAGTAGTTTTTCATGGTGGTTTTGTGACATGGGGATTTAACTCAGATGTAAATAAGTTTGTAGCTTGATAAAAAAAATAATTGGTTGCTATTCGCTGGGGCCGGGGATTATTGTATATAAAAATAGATCTTATACATTTCACTTTATTTCAATAATATTCCACTTTCAAACCAAAATCACATTATTTCTGAACAGTTTTTACATGTGAAAGCCAGATCCCTTCAGACCTCTGAAGCTAAGTAGAGCAGGGTCTGGTAACGACTGTGATGGGTGACCTCTGGGAACAGGTTCCACTGTATAAAAGTATTGTTGTTAGGTAAGTAAGTAAGGAAAGTCCCTTTCACAGACCTGGAAAGGCACTGCTTCACAATATAAACATTCAGTAAAAATAGTACACATACAAATCAGTTGTATGTTGTGTCCTTAGGCAAGACACTTCACTCACGTTGCCTAGAATGAGTCTGGAGAGTACCTGAATGGTTTGTGGTGGCTACAGTGGTAGTTAATCCCCACATGAGTGAATGAATGAATAACATCATGTGCACTGATGTAATACCTTTGTCATTACACTGTGATAGGGACTGGACTCCTGTTAGTGCCCAGAGTCAGAACTAAACATGGGGAGGCTGCTTTTCAGATTCATGCTGCTAAAATCTGGAACAGTCTTCCTGAAGATGTGAGACAGGCCTCCTCAATGACAATGTTTAAAACCAGGTTAAAGACAGTTCTGTTTAGCTGTGCATACAACTAAGAAATTTTATACTTTTAGCTTTCTTTTTAATGTTCTGTGATTATTTATGATTTTAATGCTTTCTTGTTTTGTTCAGCACTTTGAATTGCCTTGTGTATGAATTGTGCTATATAAATAAACTTGCCTTGCCTTGCCTTGCCTTGTGATTAGGTTTTCACATCGCTCAGAACATGAACGAGGAAGACAAAAAGCACGGGTTGCTAGGGAAACATGCATTTGTAATTTTGACAAAACAGAATCATAACATTATAGCTGAAAATAAGTGGATTATGGCGTGGCAATATCAGCAAGAGCCATGTGTTCATAATCGCGTATGATCAGCCAGCCCAGGCAAAAAATAATGTATAGTCCTCATGCATAATGACTCCACATCGGTGACCTCTAATAGTTTATGTTCCTCTAGCTAATTAGCGTTCATTTGACATCATAATATTTCAAAGAGCCTGTAGTTCAACATTGTGGTGGAGGGCAGCTGAAATATTCCTTTGGGTAACTATATGGTAACTGTCAAATATTCATACTTTATCTCTTGTCCTGGAACAATTCACATGATATGGTCACATTGTTTTCTCAAAATGGTGTCTATAGAAGAGGTGACTATAATCAAAAAAACATGTGTATGATGTCGCCCAGTAGAAATGACTTTTAGACATAAGAATAAAATGCCGTTTGTGGTGAGTTTGTGATCACTTCTCTTTTTCAACATTTAGTTCAACACATTTTTCTTTCAACTTCTAAAAATGTAACCTTTTGCTTGGCCTAGGAGCAGAAACAAAAGCTAAACCACCACGAGGAAATTAAATGCAGTTGTGCTATTGAGGTTTAATGCACAGGCCATGTCTTCTGAGAGAATCTAAGAGAGATACTATTGGTCCCACAGTGGGGAAATGTCAGTGTTGCATCACAAGTTACAGAACAGTAGGAATGAGGAGCATTTAAATGGGGTTCAATTCAGTTCAATTTATTTTTGTACAGCCCTAAATCATAACTGCAGTCATCTTGGAGGACTTTACAATGTTTTCGATTCCTCAACAACAGAACAGAGAATCAACAGTATATAATTATAATAGCGCTAATAATGAATACTTAGTTTAGAATTTTCATCAGCAGAAGCTATATACGAATGGAATAGTTTTAACATTTGCCTACACGCCTTGTTAATAACTTAGAATATCCCGTTATGTTCAGGATAGACCAGTGCGCATTTATCGCGGGGATATTAGCGGAGGTCTTGACGCCTGCAGCGGAAGGTCATTAAAACCAAAGTCCGGCGCATAGGTCCTTTCAGCATCCCTGTGTTGAATAAAAGTCAGTACCATGCATGAGAGCGAGCAGCTGGCATAAAATACCACTTTGAAGTTATGTCCGGCTCGCTGCACCGTCTCCCCTTCCCTCCCTCTCTCATCCTCCTTCTCCCTCCTCCCTCCATCCTTGTCCGTGCGCTTTCCGAGAAAAGCCGAGCGCTCCCGAACGCGCGCTCGAGCTGCCTCCTTGCAAGCAGCCATAATTGGGATTATTCAGGAATAATTCGCCCTAACCCATCTGCCTTGTTTTACGGCGCACCCGCTCTCTGGCTACATCTGTGCGTGTGCGTGTTGTTTTTCGACGGCGTCTACGATGTGAATGCCTTTCGTGACATCGCTGGATTTGTCCAAAATGTCCCCCCTTTTATCGTGGACTATTAAGATACAGTTCTCCTTCGTTGGACAGCAAAACAAAGACTGCATATTAGGAGATGTAGATGGGACAGTCACCTTTTTGGACTGAAAGATGAGATCGAGGCTGTCTGTGTGGACTAATTGTTCTGATGCCACAGGATCCACGGCAAGACGATTCATTTAAGGGGATGCGCGATGTGTTTTTTCCTCTCAAACCTTTGTGGGTGGGTTGTTATACGCGCTGAAAAACGGACATCATTTGGAATAGATGAAGAGAAGGAGTTGTCGTGTTCTAGGGCATGAATGGAGAGCTTTTCTAGACGTGGTGCAACAAAAACCTGTTTTCTGGACCAAATGAACACATCCCTGTGAAACGGCAAAGGGTGGCAGTGGATTTTTCCCCTCTGTATCTTAATGTGTCTTCACGACAGCATCCCCGTCCTCTGTTTGATCAGCTGTTGATGATCACATCGCATGTAACCTATTATGCTGATGATATGTGGCTCTCTCGCCCTGGCTTTATGCATAACAGGTGTTTAAGAGCACGGCCACTGCATACGGCTTTATTATGTGTTTTGATTTCCGCCTAAAGAACAGTGACACTGAGCGAAGAGGAGCGTTTGGGTGTTTTTTAACGGCGGTAGAAGATCAAGAGCAGCTCCATAAATGTGAGGTATGTTATCCCATCCCCACCGGTCAATCGCAATCGCATCTCATAGCCTCAAAAACCCGACGAAAAGGATTTTGACACCTGTTCGTCTGTTTTTGTCTTCACTCGGAAGGCTGTTATAGGCCTAGCTGATACACCAGCGTCTAATCTTGAATGATGTTTGTCAAGGTGCCACAGAGCTGTATGGAACAAAAAGCACTCGGTAAAATCTAATGATTCTGTTTCGTGGCCTACATATAGGCCAGGCCCACCCTGGCGAGCGGCACTCTGCTCCTATATTATTATTATTGCCTTGTGCTAGTGAATTGGGTTTGGGTGAGGCTGCATCAATTTCAGTTTTGTGTCGCTGGAATAAAAACCATCTCTTTTCATCTCTGATGAAAAGGAGGTGATCTGAGGATGCGTGTCCACGGCACACTTTAAAATGCTCAATTTTCCTTCTTCAGTTCAATGCTTCTCCCCCTGTCGTCAGGCCTAAAGTCACATCTAAATGGCTGCCTGCCCTGCCATTACATTCTCACATTTGTTAGAAGATTTCACATAACATCTGCTCTGAAGCAGTCAGCAGCACAGCCGGACACGCAGCAGGAAAACCATCAAATGTCAATTCTCCATTCCAACCAGCCTGTTTGTTGGACATGGGCAGCGCTGGTCGTACTGTCTGCTCCATCCCTGTACACCCCCATGCATTCACTCAAACACCCACACTCGCACAAAGTATGTGAGCTGGTGTATCTTAGCAACGGGCAAGGTAATTACTGAGAGAGCCAAGGAGCTGGCATGCTGTAGAGCTGCTGATCTGATCCCAGCCTAGAGGAACAGGACAGCACAGATTTTCCAGTGTTTCCCGACACAGCACTTCTGTATCCACCCTTCAGACTGTTGCTCATTCACCACACTGTTGAGAATGTAACAAACCAGACTCATGAGCTGTCATCATGATGTGTGTCTGTGTTCACAGGTGATGTGGACAAAGAGGAGAGATGATTGTGTCGTGTAGAAGAGAGCAATCGGGCCTCTGTTTGTAAAGTCCAGGGAGCCGTGGGAGACGGCTGTGGGAGGATTACTAGTGCTCGTGAAGGACCACAGTCCCAGGCTCTGGCGGAGGCAACAGTATGGCTAACCAGAGCTTTGCCATAGATGGCCCTGGAAGCCTGCTGGCTGTGCTGGCCTCTCAGAGTGGACTGGCCAGAGGAGGCAGCAGCAGTGACAGCAGCAGCAACACTGGAATCTCTGCCACAGACGTGTCTGCCTACTTTAAGCTGGTCTTTTTAGGCCTGATAATCTGTGTCAGTCTGGTGGGTAACCTCCTGGTGTCCCTGCTGGTGCTCCGGGACAGGACACTTCACAAGGCCCCATACTTCTTCCTGTTGGACCTGTGCCTGGCCGATGCAGTGCGCTCTGCTGCCTGCTTCCCCTTCGTGCTGGTGTCGGTCCACAACAGCTCGGCCTGGACTTACAGTGCCTTGAGTTGCAAAGTTGTGGCTTTTATGGCTGTGCTCTTTTGTTTTCATGCTGCCTTCATGCTGTTCTGTGTGGCCGTCACCCGCTACCTTGCCATTGCCCACCATAGGTTTTATGCCAAGCGCATGACCATCTGGACCTGTGCTGCCATTATCTGCATGGTTTGGACTCTGGCGGTCGCCATGGCGTTCCCACCTGTCTTTGACGTAGGAACATACAAGTTCATCCGTGATGAAGACCAGTGCATTTTTGAACACCGCTATCTGAAGACCAACGACACCCTGGGCTTCATGCTCATGCTGGCTGTGGTGGTCCTGGCCACACATGGCTTCTACGCTAAGCTGCTCCTGTTCGAGTACAGACACCGGAAAATGAAGCCTGTTCAGCTGGTGCCAGCCATCAGTCAGAACTGGACCTTCCATGGACCGGGGGCCACCGGACAGGCTGCAGCAAACTGGATTGCAGGGTTTGGTCGTGGCCCCATGCCGCCCACTCTGCTGGGCATTAGGCAGAACCTTCATAATCAGCACCGTCGGCTGCTGGGGATGGAGGAGGTGCGGTCAGAGCGGAGGCTGGGCAGGATGTTCTACACCATTACCCTGCTCTTTCTGGTGCTCTGGGCTCCTTACATCATCGCCTGCTTCTGGAGGGTCTTTGTCAAGTCCTGCTCCATCCCACACAAGTACCTATCCATCACAGTGTGGATGAGCTTTGCCCAGGCGGGGGTAAACCCCATCTTCTGCCTCCTGCTCAATGAGGATCTAAGGAAGGTGCTGCGAGCGCACCTGCCCACATACTGGAGGACTAAACAACACCTGCCCCAAGACGAGGCCTACTGCATCATGTGATAAAGTCATGTGATCACCTGTGGTTCTGTGAGCAGACACAAGGAGAATGTTCAGGTTTACTGGAGGTGAGGAGATATAATGCACCTTGGTGATAGTGTCTGTTTTGTTGTTTGCACAACAAAATCACATTTTTCCAACAAATGCAGGCACTGTGCCATTTTATCAAGAATGTTGAATTTGAATAAGGTTGCCCTCAGGCGCAAGTTTTGATAGGGCAACAGAAACCTCCTGGTACCACTTTAATGGCTTGTATTTCTGAAGATGTACTGTACAAGTAACCACAATCACCACTAGAGTTAAGTGTAACAGATGCCATTTCAAATAATGTTGCCTTATTTCCGAGGGACATGCCCTAAAGCTTTCCACCAACTATCCATTAGTGCCGCACCAGGCACCGAAGAGACACACAAAGTTGAAATCTTTCATGATAAAAACTATCTAGACTTTGAAAGAAAGTGATGATCTATAACTCTGAAACGCCCAGAACTTTGAGGAGCAGAGTGGATCGGCTGACCACCTGTACGCCTTTTCATCCGTTTCACAGGAGGCTAAAACTAATGAATGAACCCAATAATGTTGGATAAGTTAAATAGCGGAGCCTTGAACATGCTTGATTTTTCGAACTTGATTTAGGGCGTGTCAGGTTTCTTTGTATCATAAAAAAATGCCTGTTTTTCCTTTATTTGTAAACTATACATGTTAAGCAGATGAAACTATTTTGAAATATGACTTGATTTCATATTGTATAGACTGTACGGGGATATCTGTATTCCTGCTTGTGTGTTTTTATATATCATTCGTGTGTAAGTGTGTGTGTGTGTGTGTGCGTGTGTGTGAAGGAAACGTTGGGAGACAGGGGAGAGAAAGATGAATAGGATAGATTTCAATAATAGTAATTCAATATGAAAGCAGCATGAAGTCTCCAAACTGCGCAAAACCAAGCAGTCTTATAAAGAAAAAAAAAGATATTGCTGAAACGATTTGTAACCAAAATGAATCAAGCAAGCGAAGGACTGCATACGGACTAAGGAGACAATTAGAAAATACTTAACAGATCACACAATGTAATTCTTAGGGATGACGCAGAATACCATAGTAAAAAGAACATTTATAGGGAAAAGATGATTTTGAGAATGTTGTAACGCTATATGCTCTTAACAAAATACCAATAGTGGAACTTATTGAGATGGAAACTTGAATGTTACTCGGCCCTCTGAAACTTGCCAGCAACAAACAACAACTTTTTGCTTCGTGGATCACTCAAAAACATTTGATTTCCAAGTTACTTCTAAATTACAACTCCAAACGGTGAATTTGACACAGGTAATTTTACCGGTGATTTTCCCCCTCAATTATGGACACACATGTTACTTTATTAGCATGAATTCCACTGCATTTCATGGAGGGGACCTGGAGGTTACAGTTTGTACAGATGTTGACACAGGGCAGGAGGACTGAAACGTGAATTGGGGTTTATCATTTTTACATCTGGCATTCTTTGCAAGATGAAATTCTGTATCTGTACAGTTTACCAGAGGTGGTTCTTTTACCCACTCATCAATAAAGACTCTACTTTTGATGCATTTATCGTTTTCATATCTGAGACCATTATCAGTGACTAATGTGAATTTTTAAAGTTGCTTTCCTCGACTGTCTTGTACCTGCTTCTTGCGATGGATAAGACCTTACTCAAGTTTGGTTTAAAATGCGTACATTCCTCAATTATTTTTGCGATGAGAAGCCTTTCCTTTCCACAGACATCACTTGTAACTTAACATATTAAAGTTACATTCTTGTTTCCAATGTAAAAGGATAGTTTGAAATATCCAGATAGAACTATATTTTGGTGAAATCCAAAAAAAAAAGCAGGGCCACCATCAGAACAATTGAGGAATGCATCTTTAAGGTGGTGTGTAATGTTTTTGTTTATTCTGAAAAACAACTCAGGCTGCAACAAGTGACGTGAATCACAACTAATAATCACAAAAAATGATGTAGTTGTCAGCTCAATTCGTATAATCAATGATTCGTTTTTGGAGGTTACATGGACTTTAACATAATGAGAAGAGGGTTTAAGACTCGGATATTTCTATAATGACTGCAGAATTGAATTAATATATTTAGAAAGGCATTTTGATCCAACAACCCAAGCAGGGGTGTCAAAATGGTTCCTGAAAGGGCAGGTGTGACTGCAGGATTTCATTCCAAACCAAGCAGAAGCATAGCAAACTCCACCCATTTCCTCACGCCTTCAGGTTAAGACTGGACTCACTTGAGGAAATGGGTGGAGTCTTGTGTGCTCCTACTTGGTTGGAACGAAATCCTGCGGCCACACCGGCTCTTTCTGGAACCAGTTTGAGACCCCTGACCCAATGTTTTAAGAAAGAAAGAATAATCGGCCGAGAAATTATTGAAAGTGGCTATAAGAGAGAGTAAACACATGTAGGACTAAGCCATATTTGTCTGCATATACCAGAAGGAAGTATATTTGCAAAATAGTTGTTCTTGATAGTTTGAGGGTAGACATATGTACAGAGCAAATGTCCTGTCTGCTGGGGCTGGAGGGACATGATGCATTATAGGCAGAAGCTGACAACCATATGGAGTCTCATTAGGAGCTATGACTGGCTTAGGGGCTGAGACATTGCGAAACATTGCAATGACAAGGTTGAATTTGGTGAAGGTAAACAGACTGAAGAGACTCAACAATTGTCATTACACAGACTACAGACTATGGAATACGGTAGAACTAAGTGTGGGTAAAAACAAATACAACTGTTGCAACCAGATTGATTACCGGTAAATTGCAAATGTAATGGTTTTTGTTTACAGCCATTATGGGCATTAACAACATTCTCTTTCAGCCTCGTTCAAATCTATGGAAGATAATTACGCATCTAACAACATTAACTGGGGCTAATGTGATTTTTAGCATGCACTTTGTGGCGGTACATTCCCTGCTTAAAAGACAAACCCATTTTGTGTTGTTAGTCCCCCATTTTGAGAGAATATTTCACAAGAGATGCAGCAATTGAGCATCTCTTTATGATAGATGAATTGTGTGTACGGTTTTTCATCCAGCGAGAAATCACAGAACAATGTTGTATGAATAAAGTTTAAACTATTTTCAGGTTGATATGAATCCAGAACGTCCTAGTCTCTGAAAGCCAGGATCCAACCCAATCCAACATTTCAATTATGTCCGATATTCTACCGCATCCAAGAATTGCATTGGCTCAGCCCGATATTTTACCTATTTTATGTTGCTAATCTTGAGCCAACTTTCCAACTGAAGAAACCCTGGTGGGCTGCGACATTCTCGGTAAACATGTTGATTTGGTTTTATTTATGTGTAGCTGCCGTTGTTGCATTTGGCGTGTAAATAAATAAGATGAGTTTACGTAACCTGACATTCAAGAAAATCTATGGTAGAATTTGCAACGATAATCCCCATTTGTTGATGTAGTTTATGGGTAATGAACCAACGTCACAATCGTTACAAGTCGATAATGGCACCACTTTCTCGATCTACTATGTAAAACAATCTAAAAGCGTTAAAGGGGCAGTATGTATTACTTTTACTTTAAATTACATCGATGTCTTTTATACGTGTTGCCAGATAAGTTAAATCCTAATTAAAAATACAATGAACATGATGTGCATAATGTTTACGTATTTTTAAACAGATTATTCAATCAGAGAGAGGAATTAAGTTCTCATTTGAGTTGCCAGTTTGTTAGGTGAAATTTGGCTGGTCTTGGCTCCATCTTTTTTCCCCACAAACAAATAAAAACCCTTTCATTGAAACACATTGGTTTGAATGAAAGACGGAACAAAAATAAGTGGTTGATTGAACGTACACTGCAAAAAGTGATTAAAAATTAAGTCAAAAAATGTATCAGAGATTTGAGCAGATTTTGACTGCCATGAAACAAAATGATCTTGTTTTGAAAACATACAAGAAATGTCTTCATTGGAATGAGAAAAAAATGCAGTTCTTAAATGGTTTTCACCCATTGGAAAATTAGATTTTTAGAAATTTAGGAAAGAACCGCCCTCTTCACTTTTTGAAAAAAACTCTTTGGTCTTATTTGACGAGCACGTAGGATTGACAATAGGGAGGACCAATAGTCTTGATGATCCACCGGAACTAGAAAATCCTCCTATGTACCTCGAAGATGAAACACGCTTGATTTATGCATTTATTGCCTCATATTTTATCATTGCTTGTAGTGTAAAGCATAGAGTTTGTAACATTTCTAGCTAAACTCCAACAGGATTCCTCCTGAGTGTTTAGGAGCAACGTGTGTCTAAGGCTGGAAAAGTCTGGCAACTAAAAGGTGGATTGTAGTTATAACGACTTTTTAGACCACTTCGACTGCATAATACACACTGATTGTGGGGACAATACCAGAAAAAAATAATAAATTCAATATTTTGTGTCATACGTTGGGCTGTTTCTGTATCTAGCAAACTGGCACAATAACATGTAGTTTTAGAGAAGTGTACCGCTTTTAGATAACGTTTCCAGGGTGTTCTGGATTGAAAAAGATGGATAGATCAGAATCAGAATCATTTTTATTGCCACGTAAGTAACAGGAGGTCACAGACTAGGAAATTGCTTTGGCTCAGTGCAACAGTCAAAAAGAGATAATAAAAATAAGAATAAAAAACACTTCTAAAGAATAAATTTAAATTTAAAATAGAGTTACAGTTACTATTTACAATATACAAGTGCACATGGTGCACACAATGTAAGGTGACAGCAGTACAGTGAAGTAAAGTGACGTATGATGGGCAGTAAAGTGACTTTATAAAGGGCGGGGGGACAGGTTAAGAAGTGTTCAAGAGTCCAACAGCAGAGGGGAAGAAACTGTTCTTGTGGCGGGAGTGAATAGGGGATTAATTATTTTCTGGATTTTCATTTAAAAAAAGTCAGTTAGAAGTTACAAAAACAAACCAACCAACATTTAGCATCTGCTGCATGTTGGTACAAGGAGTTGGTTTGGTATTTTGTGGTCATGTCCAGGTTGTTTCATGTGTGTGTGTGTGTGTGTGCGCGTGTGTAATATGTACAAAACACAAGGAAATCAAAGAGACAGTAGTTTATTTTAAATGTGCATCAAATAAATTATGCTTCAGTGACGACAACATGAACCAAACGCGCACATGTAAAAGCTACATCTCGAACTCTACACAACCCTTCTTTCATTCACAACTGGAATGGTTTCTGCTCCGATACGGTCGGCCATGCACACGTTTTTAACACACAGGCAAGCAGGACAAATAAAATAAGGCCATCACTGGACTCCAGAAACACGCATAAATAACAGTTATATAAATATAGTGAAAGAGATCCGAGCATTAGTGCAGTAGTGTTAGAAGGACAGGCTTTTTTCGTAAGATTTCATATTAACTTATTTAGGATAATTTCAGTCAAAAGTCATGCATAGGATCTCACTAAAACAATTTTTCCCTTCACCACAAAGCTACGATGCACAGGATTATGGCATTACACAAAGCAGCGATTTCTTGCTATATGTTGAGTGTCACCCAACGCCATGTCGCCATAACGAATAGATAGTCCCCTGCCGCCCCGCCCAGTGAATTCAGACGGTAACATTTTAATTGTCAAAATATACAATCATTGATGTGGTTCGTATGAAATGGGGTTTTTAACTGACCCTGTCCACGCAACATAAACATCTATCTTTGCAAAAATACATGACCATAATCCTTTTCTTGCAATAGCATTCAAAATCATACCAGGGGTGTCAGCCTGCAGGATTTCATTCCAACCAAGTTGGAGCCCACCAGAGTGTAAGACTAGACTCACTGGAGGAAAAAGGATGGAGTCTGGTGTACTCCTGCTTGGTTGGAATGAAAACCTGCAGTCAAGCCAGCCCTTTGAGTATGTGGTCAGTTGAAAACAGCCATTTATCCATAAGATGAAAAGTTTAAATGATTGCAGCTTTTTAATGTCTTTCTAAAACATTGAATTCATCTGTAACTATGACATCGACAACTTCTACACCATTGCCTCAACTCAAATCATTGGGCGGTTACCTAGCAGCGGCGGATTACTAAAGGTGCGTCAGTTACTTCTGCTCCCGCCTCCAGATGATGACCATGCCGGTGGAGTCGGCAGAGGCCAGTAAGCTCTCGTCACAGTTGAAGCTCACGTCCAGAACGGGTCCTCCGTGGCCCTGCAGCTTGTTCACGATCGCTTTAGTGTTCCGCTCCACGTCGAAGAAGTAGACACAGCCGTCCTCGCCGCCAGTCACTGTGGAGAGGGATTTCATTTGTGAGGAAATGAAATCTTCTCTGAATCCAACAGTTTTTCCTCAACATAAAGACGTGTGAAGTAATCGTACGCTGTATAATATGTATTTATATAGCACGAGACGGTGAACATCGAAGTCTCTGACCATCGCCATCCGTTCAATAACTCATTACATTCAAAGCTACTGTGCGTTTTTAGTGGTAGGGGAAACTGGAGCACCCGGAGGAAACCTATGCAGACACAAGGAGAACATGCAAACGCCACACAAAATGGTCCCGTCTGGAAGTGGAAGTGAACCCAACTGCACCGCCATTGGATTTCAGAATCATAAGTACTAGTACTTATATACATTTATATTAATTTAGTTTCTGAGCTACAGGTCTTCTATGAATGGACAGCTAAATGTAGAGAGCTGAAATTGACACTATTATTAAAGAATAATGATGTATAAATAATCCGCCACTGATCCTGACCACAGAAGCTAAGGATTCAATGTATCATACTGCTCTAAATAAAATATTCAAACATTAGTCAAACAACCACAGGATGATTTTCCTGGTCTTCGCTCGGTCTTTATACATTCATTATACATGGCAGCCATGTTTATCGGGTTTAACATGACATAACACAGTGAATCACGTTGACACATGGAGAGCACATCTCTGCAGGGAACCAGGGCCGAGTAAAGTCACACAAGGAGAGTTTGATTAAAGTCAAATCACACCTTGGTGGCAGAAAAACACCTGCTCAAAGTCTATTCAAACCTTTAAGGGTACACAACCTATTCAGCTTCTGGCCATTTATTCAGGGGTGTCAAACCGGTCCTCAAAGGGCCAGTGTGGCTGCAGGTTTTCATTCCAACCAAGCAGGAGCACACCAGACTCTACCCATTTCCTCAAGTGAGTCCAGTCTGAACAAGGGAATTTCTGGAGTCTTGTGTGCTCCTGCTTGGTTGGAATGAAAACCTGCAGCCACACCGGCCCTTTCTGGGACCAGTTTGACACCTTTGTGTTAAGTTGTTTGCCCTTGTTGTTTACACACTCAATTCAGCTCGATTCATGCATGTTTGAGTTGTTTATATCTTCATATGTGTTCCACTGTTGCTCTCCCCTAGGTCCTCTGACTACCAGAACCTCACCCCTTCTCTGGGTTTTTCTTACATTCTTAACAATTTTCCTTTTCTGAATGATATGTGGAAGCCTCAAATCATCCATATCATATGATAGCGTTGAATTTGTCTGTGGAGATGTTTCACTGACACTTGTGGCACAAGAGGACTCAAGGAGGAACTATGCGACTCGATTCTTCTTTAACAACGTTTCAGCTCAATCTAACCATTTCACATGAACCATATGCTTGATAAAGAGCCACAGGGGTCTTAGATGATCATCATGACCACTTTAAAAGTGTTTTACTAATCAAGCTTCAGGAAAGTCATAATTGAATTCCCAGAAGCTTTCTAAAAACTAGAAATAAAATACTTCTTACCCACACAGGCCCCCTGTCTAAAAGACATTAAGGGGCAAAAAATGCTATGAACAAGCTGTGAGCCGTGTTTAATAGGAAAGCTTCTCTTCAGCTGCAGTGCTCCTTCATTGTCCACTACCCTGCAATGATAAATAATACAACACATGAGAACAATCTTTACCTTTATAACAACCTTTTGTAGCAAAGAAAACTGGAGGGACTGGTGGCTGACCTGTACAACAGTAGCTTATTGACACAGGCGTTGACCAGCAGGGAGGGGTCTCTGGCCTCACGGCTAATCCAAGAGCGAGCAGAGATACTGCAGATGGAGCTGCCCTCGCTCACCACCAGGCGCTTGGCTTTGGTCAGTTTCCCTGTGGGGTAAAGGCACAAACAGGCCCACACACATTCACTGTTAGCCCCTCCACCAGAGACACTACATTCAAGGGTAGTTTTATATTCAGCTGCAGTGTGCCCACTGCCAAATAAAAACAGTGACTCAACCTGTGGCCATGTCAAAGAGAAAGGAGAAGATGCTTCCCCTGTCGTCGCCCGCCCACAGGATTTTCCCCGGAGCATCAAAGGAGACAGACAGCACGCGGCCTGTCAGCTTGCTTGAGCCCCCCTTCACCTTCTTCCCTGTGGAGATGTTCACCACCTGCAGGTGGTGCTTGCTGTTTCCCACCTGCAATGCACAACGATCTATGAGGCTTTAAGGTTGTGGGAGGAAAAAGAGGACAGTAAATAGTACATATACTGAAAAGACAATGTGGAGTAATCATAAAGTCATAATAAGCAATGATTATTTTACAGAAATAGCCTAATATAAAAGCTTTGTGCGATGTCAAATGTGTTATTTTGTATTTTGTACATTCCTACATAAATATGTATCGAAGTGTCTCAACCAAAATGTGATGAAATGGAAGTAAGATTTGTTGCCGTTTAAACATGTTTGACGTACCACAGTCAGGTTATTATTCATGGGCTGGAAGGTGCAGCAGAGCAGCTCACTGGACTCAGGATCTCTGACCTCTCGGATGCAGCGCCCATCCTCTGTGTTCCAGATGCGCAGAGTGCCATCAAGGGATGTGGAAACAATGACATCATTGCTTAGGGACCAAGCAAAGTCTGTGACCGGACCCCCGTGACCTTTCAGAGTCACCTTGACGCTGGGAGGAGATGGAGACAGCGTCATAATAGACAAGTTGCCATCCAGCGAGCAGCAAGCAAGGAGATGCTTGTCATCATTGGCAAACTGTATTCGAGGAACTGAAAGACATTTTCAAAACACGTTATCTTCAGCTAATTTTATTTTTCATACACATTTTATTTTTCATACACATACACAACAGTTTGTCACTCACCAGCAGAGTCCACATGTTGGTCAAATATGTGATACATTCCAGCAAAGGCATAGTTTTCACTTAGAGTTGTGTCCCCTGCCATGGCTCTGCTGGCCTCTGCTACAGATGTGGGTACTAGACTGCCCGGGGGTCTTCCAAAAGCAAAAACAATTACCATGGAAACAATGGAAAGGCATGGGCACAATATATTTAAATTCAACAATATCTATCTTTCCTTATGTGTACCTCTCATCATAGACCGCTCGATTCATCTGTGCTTGTAGCTGGTATGAGCCTCTGCTGACAGATCGACGATGACCACGGGCCCCTTGAGCTCGAGGGTCTTCTTCAAAATCCTGCCAGAGTTTTTTCAGAAAATGTATGTGAAACAGACAAAAGGTGGAGCCCTGAAACTGTATGGGGGATAGAGGACTACTAAAATCAATAACAGAAATAAATAAATAAAATTAAGTAAGAAAAATGTAGGGAAATGTTTATGGGAAGCCAGGTTTCTGTATGAAAAGTGTCCTGGATTCAGGAGCTCATCTACTTTGGTGATGTGCCGGAATTCCGGTTGTACCAATTGCAAGATTCACTGAGCTTCACAGCCACTGGGCAAAATGTCCTCAGGTTGATGCAATAGATACAGATTTGACTACTATTTTAATATAGGTTTAGGATTTTAACATTCCAAACCACATAATATAAAAACAAGATTTTCCCCAACACCATCAGTTTTACTGTGTGACCGGCTCTGACCTCCATGCGATCCAGAGTGGTGCGGGAGCTGCGCACACTGCTGGCCCTAAAGCTGCTCTGCTCAGACAGAGGCCCGTAGCGCAGGGCCAACAGCTGACTGCGCAGCCTCAGGTACTGTCTGCGCAGACTGGGTTCAAAGCCACACTTTGCATTCTCTCTGAGCAGCTGGCTGCGTCTGCGGATGTACTGAGTACGAAACTGGGGGAAGGTAGGTGTGCGATATGCATTGTACCTACAAAAGAATAATCAAAACATAATGTTTACTAAAGTAAAAGTCAACAGCACATTACCACAGACTCCTTTTATTTAGAAAACTGTGCCTTACCTTGCATCCAGTGCCAAAACCTGCTGCCAAACTGCTGCCATTACACAAGCCCACTGGAATTACTGAAAAAAGAAAGTATTGTCAATGTATGATTAAAGCACATGCGTATGGACACTGTAAATTCAATAACAGCTTAAATAATACATCTCTAGGTAAATACACTCGAGTCTTGAGTTTGAACCCATCCTCTTTAACATTCAAATAACCAGGATCACACCCAGATGAATGACAACTCCTCTCTGTGAGCCTAGAATCATGTCTGTACAGCACACATGCCTTTATACTGGGCTTTATATACAGCCCTACTTTACATGTATGCCCATGTCACATTTTGTTAGTCTGTCACCATGCTACTTGAGGGGTAACAACTTTATAAATGTCTTAGCCTAGCGAAGCTAGCGGTGAGCTAGCAAAAAGAATGTTGTTAGCATTATGCTATAGCGCTTGCTTTGTAGAATTGACCATTCGCTCAGATATGTGGAGCTGTTCGTTCATTCCCGTGTCTCCTTAATTGTTTAGGTGACTGTGATTGTAATAAAACCAAAGGAACACATCCTTCCATCGCTCACCTTCCTTAGCTTCTCTCCATCGCTGCTTCTGTTGACAGGTCACATGACCAGGAAG
Source organism: Knipowitschia caucasica (assembly GCA_964034765.1). Lineage (NCBI taxonomy): Eukaryota > Metazoa > Chordata > Actinopteri > Gobiiformes > Gobiidae > Knipowitschia > Knipowitschia caucasica. The sequence goes on from OZ035827.1 coordinate 32,047,788, forward strand.
TGACCGCATTGTTTTCAATAATAACAACGTTAATATATAATTATTATAATAGTTTTCATTCTGTAGTAATACTATGTTGGTAATTTTTATATGAAATGTATAGCGTACAGTACATAAATAATGCGTATTACTTTAAACCCATTCCCTGATGAAGAACCATTCTTATCAGAGACAATAGGTGTGCACACAGTAGGTTCACAATGGCAGTATTACAAGGTCAGCTGAGAGCTTTCGCCTGCCTCAGCAAAGACCTGCCGGGTTGTGGGACGTGCTGCTCAGCTGACAGGGCTCTTTGCTTTTTCACGTTCCTCTTTCTGGAAGAGGCCCCTGTGTCAGACCCATTCACAAGCATGGGCCATAAATGGCCGAGGTGAACACCACACATAGCACTGCATTTGAAAAGAGCACAGACTCTGGAGTACAGCCAAAATGCCAGGAACAAAAGGTAAGTCCAGGAAAAAGTAACAAATATTTGATAAGTTTATTGGAGACACATCAGTAAATTAATGTCCCTTGACACAGGTAATAAGTCGGACAAGAAGTCAACTACCAAGGTAGGGCATTTTTTTATTCACATAAGAATTCGTCATTATTTGGTTACAATTTGTGGTCCTTATTGACCCAATATTATTATGTTGCCAGCCACCTCAGAGTCCTAAAGAGCAGCCGAAGAAAGCTGATCAGAAAGGAGATGATAGCAAGAAGCAAGGAGGTAAGCATTTATATGGACTAAAGAATTAACATTTATCTGGCATCTTATAGTTCATAGATGTCAGCTCAAGGCAAAAGGTGCATGGAGTGCTGTGGTTGCCAGTGAAGCTATCTGTCTGTGTGTCATCCCTTCGCAGGACAGCCGAAGGGAGAGAAGCAATAACTTCCAAGCGTTCGTGAAAATGGCTTTGGAGACTCTGCTGGGGTCCTGCCGTCGTAAACATGGAGGTCCTCGGGGCCGACAGGGCTGAGAGCTCGCTCCCTTTCACATGCACTGCTGCCATCCGCCTGTACACCGGCCCATTGTGAGGTCTATAACAGCATCTGCTCGCCTCTTAGAGGCATGAAGTAGCCTGATCCTCATCTATCACATCTGTCGTCTCCTCTGTCCCCTCACTGTCCCCGCTGGCTGATGCTTTGAAGCAGACTCCAGATTTACCATCATTAATTAGTCTGTTCTAATGCAGTCCTCCTACTCACTCCGAAATGACGATGTGACAGTCGCACTCATGTAAATAACTGAATAAACTATTTATTACGGCAACAACAGTCTGTGTATTTTCTCATATGGATATAAAAGGCTAATAGGCACAAACATTTAGAATGGGTTTGTTGTAAAACTTTATAAAAATATTTCAAGAGTGTCAGTGCATTCACATGTATAGGGAAAAGACAAACATCAGAATTGGTCAGAAAATAGATTTAGACAAATCTGTAGTGGCAACCACTAATCCTCTAATAAAACATTTACAATCACAGCTTTTGTATCAGAATTTCAAATCAGTGGTCTTTTTTTTCTCTTTTTGATAATGTGATATCATTCAAGCAGCATGTGAAATAAATAAACGTAGGTTGGTTATTGTTGTTATCATGTGTCAATTCAAAGTATATACAAAAAAACTAAAGAAATACAACACTCAGTCCCAAGATTCTAAAACATGTTTCTACTTCAAACTATCACAACTATTGATGGAAAAGAAAACCACAGTTTATTGTGCTCTAATCTCTCCAGTGTAAACTTCTCTCATGCACAAACTTCAGCTTGATAATGATCTCGAGTCTATAGCGGTTCGCCTCCATGCTGACTGCTATTGATTCTGACTCACAGAGAGACACTGGTAACTGCTGTCACGACATGAGGCTTGAGAACTGACACAAAAGGGTGTAAAAAGAAAAAAACTGTGACGCAGGTAGTCAATTCATCCAAAATCCGCGTCCACAACTATAACGTCCTGCTTGTGTACTAGTTTCTCGATGTGCTCTCCTGGTCACAATGGAGAGCTATCCTTATTATTGCTTTTTTTCTTCAAATGTGTCCAGTTCACCTTTACAGAATGATGCGATACAAAGTCCAGCACCCAAATGTCAACCAGTGGCTTGTCCAGCTCAGTCCAGACCAGCGCTGGATGGTGTGATGGGTGATGTCGTCCTGTAGAGGGCGGTAAATGACGATACAAGTGAACCCAGAATAAAACACGTTCACATAATAGCTATACTTTTTAGAAGTGATGAATAATATATGAAAACAATTAAATACTACAAACAACTAAACTTCAAATTGTAAAGGTTATAGGAAATAAACGATGTATGCGTGTTGATCTCATAATGGCTGACTCTTAAACATGAAGAAATGACTGTAACCTCCGGGGAATAAACACTCCTTATATGGGCATAAGCCGTTGGGATATGTGAGATACTGTACAAGTCCATATGTGATCATTACTACTGGCTGCATATGTTCGAGCTTTGGGGAATGTGCGATGACTAATGCACTCCTGTAGAAACAACATTTATCTGCCTTTTTATTTATTTAAAGCAGGAAGTATGGTGCACTTTTCAGGCCTAATTTGTGCTAATGTCGTGGTTTATTCATGACAGTGCTCTGATGTGCGGGTAAGGCCAGAGTGTGGATGAAGACTGTGCGGTAGAATTGAAGGCTTCTTTCGTAAAAACAACTTGGGAAAGATTAAATTAAAAGATTACTCTAAGGGAACTATTCAAATGTTTAATTAATCAATTATTGCATTCTGTCTTTAAATACATTGTATTTGTGTAGTATTACAAAAACATGTATGGAAGTAATAACATAATGTTCAAGTTAGGTTAGAATTAACCGACCCGTCTGTTCTCCCAGTCTCCCTCTCCCTATTCCAATTATTTATTTATTTTCTGCCTATTTTGACTAACAATAACTATTACATCATAGTTAAAAATAAAAAAATAAAATAATTAAGTATAATCTGGGGTGTACTGAACATTTTTGTTTTGTTTGTCCATAGAGTCAAAGTAAAAGTCCTGGTATGTTAGCATGCCGTCTTAATCTCATTAGAAAACAGGTTTTGTTTTACATACTGGTAAGTAAGTAAGTAAGTAAGTTTTTATTTATATACCGCCTTTTCACTACAGATCTGAGTCTCAAAGCGGTTTACAATTGTTAATTTTTTTGGGCATTTGTCTTTCACTCCACACAGAGATGGGAGCAGGGTCACCAGTACAGGAGGCGCATGCCAGAACTATTGGACATATTTTTAGTGGTAGGGGAAACCGGAGTACCCGGAGGAAACCGGAGTACCCGGAGGAAACCTACGCAGACACGGGGAGAACATGCACTCCACTCAGAAAGGCCCTGGTCCGACCGGGATTCGAACCCAGGACCTTCTTGCTGAGAGGCGAGAGTGCTATCCACTCAGCCACCGTCACCGTGCCGCCCGTAAGAAAGACACAATTTTGACAATTTGGGCTGAGAGCTAAGTGAGGCTAAGTGAGGGTGGTCCTCTCTTTTGAAAATGTGATTTTCTGTCTAAAAAAGGCCAAAATATATATGAGATATGAAAAATAGTGACAGAAGCAAACCGTTTCTGACTATATTAAAAAGTTTAATTAATTGTTGTTTGAAATTTGGGTGCCCCAGCTTTAAGACTGACACGGATGACTCAATGATAACTATTTAAAACATGTTAAAAGTGTACCTCTTCCTCCTCTTCCGTGAAGTCCACACTGGAGTTGAAGACCGAGCCCAGGTACGTCATGTGAAGAACGGCCAAAGCACTGAAAGTCACGTTTATCACATGCACCCAGAGGCTCTGCGGACACAACAAACATCAGTCCTATATTTCTGCTGTGATCTAAGAGCTGCTAATAAGTGATTGTGAACTGATAAAAAGAAGAGAAAACACCTACATTTTTATTCTTGTGTGGGCAGTTTGGTTGGCACTTCTTTGACAATATACAAGCATTTAGCACATCTCCCAGTTTTTTCCGTAATACTAGAAAAGATGCCGCATAACAATACAATAATTATACAACTATTGGGACGTGAATAGGAAATATTGCTTTGGAATCACACTCTCACCATGTTCAACGTATGTAATGAAACCCAGAGATATTAGAACAGCACAAAGATGAAAACTCAAGCCCTGAAATGAAATGCATTATAGAAACAACTGTGCACAGGGTTTCACATAGTAACAGAGTAATCGTTTCAGTAAAGACTCACATGTAAGAGTGCACACGCAGTGTATGTTATCATGACTGCGGTAAAGGTTCCAAACTTAAGAGCGCTTTTAAAAACATCTGTGAATGAAATATTTTAAGCATTACAAAATAGAATATTAGACTATTATAACGTGTAAGGAAATTATATGTATATGTTAATATTCAGTTCAGTTCAAAGGTAAGGGTTTTTTGGAGTATTAAGAAGAAATGGGATCAAAAATATGAAAAAATTACATATTCACTCTTAGTGATCAAACAAAGTCATTTCAATTACAATTGTTGTTTCCAGATTATTGCTGCCTGTGATGTGACACATGTAGCCCCTAAGCACTTATGAATTATGTAGAACTTATTTTGTTATATCTGCATTCATCTAAATTTCATTTTTATTTATTTTTTTAAGTAAGAAAGGGGAAATTTTGTTTTTTAATCTGGTTGGATAATCATCTTTAAAATCCTAAACAAATCATGTCCATTGTGTTTTTAATTAACTTAACAGTTAAAAGGTTTTTTCAGAAAAGGTCAAATATGATTTGTAGATGTGACCTGTCATCTGGAGACACATATTAACTTGACCATAAACATTATCATCACCATTATCATTCAGTGTGTGTAGAGGTTACTTACAGGTGTGCAGAAAGCTGGACAGTGGTGTGTTCCATGAGGTAACCACTTCTACAGTTGATCGAGGAAACTCAATGTTCAAAGGTTTGGATACGGCCAGATCCCTTTGTACAAAATGTTTAAAAAAAAATATATATATATATATATATATATATATATATATATATATATATATATATATATATATATATATATGTATATATGTATATAATGTATATATACATATATATACATATTGTTTGGATATTAATCAAAACATAGTTTTTGCGATGAATACATTTACTGACCATTTCAAATGTTCCTTTTCTTCTGTAAAACCTGCTCCTGCGAGTGTAGCAGTCGTTTCGCTCAAGTATCCCACAAAGTAGTTGCTGAAGTGGAAGGACAGTGTGTTCTCGTAGGCCAGAAGCCACCTAAACAAGAGGCAATTATTCAGGCTAACATCCATCAAACTGGATTCATGAGTGCTTTAGGTTCGTGGAAAAAAAAAACAGCCCAAAGAGACCCCACAGGGAACAGTCATACACACGCTAAATCTAAAAAGCGCTTTGAGAACCATAGCAGCAATAATTTTATTTTTGACATATTGGCAAATACGGACACTTACTTGGTCACTGTTCCTCTGAGGTGCGGGTCAGAAGGAAACATTTTTAGTTGGGGTAAATACATTGAATTGGTCTGTATAATAATTACCGTATTTTTCTCCTCTTTTTGCTGTAAATGAAGCAGTGAAGATGATTTTAGACAAGACTGAGATAAAAGTAACACACACACCATCTTCTTAAGAGAAGAAAAGCTGTCACCTCCGCAGTAGTTTGTCTCCAAACACGGGTATGAAATAAGGGAAGAGGTACGGAGCCACACAGTTGGAAACACAAAGACACATTTGGCTCCTCACCCAGCTGAACAACGCTTTGAAAAGCCATGATAAACTCTGAGGCAAAGAATATGAAATTAATCAAATAGTGTGTAGAAGATATCAGAGCAAAAAAACACACACTCACCAGCTTACGGCCCTCCAAAGTTTCTTTGTAGCTATTGAAGCTGATCCAGGGACCAAACACAATAGTCCCCACAAAGTAAATGTAACCCATGAACTCAATTGGTGATGGGACACTAGCAACAACACCTCTGTCCAAATCAAAGGCGAGAGAAATCGCTTTCATGGCAACCACCATCTGTGAACCTAGAAGAGAAGCCATTATCTTACAATGTCTGCACAGTGCTCCAAGCTTTGTGTGAAACAAATATTATAGAATGGATTCTCGTCGTGTACCTCTCATTTTGTGCCAATTGGTTGCATCCATCATGTGGAGCTCCCTAAGAGATGAAAACGATAGAAAAGCATGGTCAGAGATGCTAAGGGCAGTGGAGCCTGCTCAGCTTACTTCCATCTCTGCTTCCTTACCCCAGTAGAAGGTAGATAAGCACAGTGATGGATAGAAACGTGCCTCTCATAGTCGAGTGTCGGCACAAAAATAAGAAGAGGTAGCAGAGGAGGCTGAGCAGCACCACCCAGATCATATGCAGCTCAAAGAACAAGTAGAGTGTGTAGAAGCCTGCCGCCACTGTACTCAGGTGTTTGATGAAGGAGGGGAGTCCTGCACCACACAAAAGAAAGCACAAAGGTTAAAAGACCGCAAGAAGGTCAAAAACATATGTAAAATAAGACTCTATACCCAGCATCCAGAGGAGGCGACACAGTAAGCACATCAGCAGCAGCTGCCAAACCTGCTCCAGGCCCTGCTGAGCTGTGGGCAGCAGGCAGCCCTGAGCAAGCTCCTCAAAAAACTTCTGTCGACTGAAAACCCCCATCTCTGGATTCAAACAGCACAAGGGCAGTTAAAATTAGCAAATATGCTCAAAACAGAAGATGAAAAAGCAGATAATGCACATTCAAAAAAAGCCTATTTGTGTTTATTCCCTAGGTATATACGATTTGAGTAATACTCAGCAGAATTCAGAAGCAAGTCCCACGCTACCCTTGTTCGTATATTCATAAGAAATCAGGTCAATGTTTATCATTAACCATTTCCTAATTATCTAGTATCGAGCTAGTATTACAGTGTAGTCATAGAAAATCTTATTCCAGTGTCTACACTCTGCACTGCGTTGTCAATGTATTTCTGAAGAAGTTTAGCCATAATTTATTATTCAAAAACCACACATCACTTTCAAAGTAAAGTATGTAATTCGCAATGTTCGCTGTACCCCTGGTGATTGAACCAGATTTGCAGACCCTCTCCCAGCCCCCCATGTCAGAGGCGCCTCGAGCGCGGTGCTTTCAGAGGACGGACTCACCGTCACCGCGGGTCAGCTCTGGCTCTTCACTCGGACTCCTGGTCCGGATCCTCCCGGTGTCGAGTCGGAACTTCGGGTTTACGCGCACTCGGTCCAGATGATGCTTTTCTTGATGCCTCCCATAGTCACAGCAGCATCAGCACCACTCGCCAGTCAGCCAAGGCACCATGCGTAAAAGCGCTGACCAATCACGTTCATCTGCACTGAGCTACCAGCCAATGAAATGTGTCTCTAGCGAGAGTGACGTATGCTTCGGCCAATCGCTTACTGTCTCTCAGCAGCAAGAGACCAATAGTACGTGTACAGCGTGCAGCTGGAGCAGAGCTGTGCTGTGATGCAGGAGGAAGAGGTTGAGCCGCTGCAATGATGCAGTTGTCTGAACCACCAGCAAAAAACTAAACATTTGATTTCATTTAAAATCTTTCACTTACAAAAGCCTTTGCTTAAAAGCAAATGTTAAGAAACTACAAACACACCAGTATTTACCAAATATAAAAAGTATTTATTTTAAACATGTCAAAGAAGAGTAACATTTGTGGAAAATGATTGTAATATTATTACATTGACTCACCTTGTTAAACACAAATTATGTTTGGACCAGTGAAATGAACAGTAAACTATTAAAAGATGGAGGCCTGCATGTAGAAAAGCGATAAAAACATCAATAACTAGAGTGGACAGACACACGTGCACACAAACAGATGCTCACACAGGTGAACACACACACACGCACACACACAAAGGCTTCACTTTTGCAAAATATAGTCAAAGTTTCTTTTCACGTCGAGCCATGTAGACGTGAGGAGCTGTGATGAAAACATCCTAAGCTCTGGAGGCAGCTCTGGAGTCTGGGGCAGGTGCGGCTGGATGAAATCTTTGGGGTAATTAAGAGCGGGTGAATCCCAGGGCCCTTTCATGGCCTTAGTTAAGATGGGCTCTGGTGAAGGAGGCCGGGACCCATGTTCATAAGGGTGCTTGAGTGGTTTTAGACTTGGTAGTGGAACCATTACGTTGGATTTAAACTGTGGCAAATAGCTATGTTTTCTCGAGGTTGCTATTTTCAAAACTCTGCGTGCTTTTTTGGGGTTCACTACTGGCTGAGAGGGGATTACAAATGTCGGGTTTTTCTGGATTTGAGTGGGTTTTAGTAAAATAGTACGGTGATCAGCAGGCAATTCATTAGTCTCCAGGACTTCCCGTTTTACAACCTGTGGTGTTGCTGCAGATCTGCCCGTGTCAGCTTTGCTAAAACAAGGCATGTATTCCTGTAGAACCAGCGGCTGGGCAAAAGCCAGATGAACAGTCCCCACATTCTGCTTTTGGGTCACATAGACCACACGATTTGCCAGTTGACATGTTGAAGCATTTGTAGAAGTTGTCAAAGCATGTATCTTACTGGATTGTTCTGGCATGGCTATGATGTTGGTGGTAGAAATTGCAACAGGAGAAACAGCAGCAGGGGTATCAGGGCAAGGAGCTTCAGTTCTATTGTTTTGGGGACTCACCGGAGCAGTAGAAGGAGCAGTAGAAGGAGCAGTAATAGCAATCGTTGTTTTAGGAGCAGTGGAGGTCATAACATTACTTTGGATGACTTCAGTATTTTGGGCACAGTTGGTTACACCCTCCGTTTTAACTTTAAATTGTTTTTTGCTTAAAAAGGACTTGAATGCTGTCAAAAGGCCCGGTTTGCGTGGGCTGTAGGTAATGGCCGGTGCTTCTTTGTGTACTTCTGCTGGAGCCTCAGATTGTGCTGCTATGGCCTCCAACGCAGCGCTATCAGACCGTAGTAACAGTTTCAAATCCTCATCCATATTGTCACTGGAGCTGTCGGTTTCACTCATTGAACTAGAATCTCCCTCGATTCCAGCTTCTTGGAACTTAGTTTCTGTGGAGATCTGCGGGTGCTCGATCACATGGTTATGCCTCTTACAAAACATCGTACCACACTGTCTGCACTTTCTGGGGTCTCGAACGTGCAGAATTTTGTGTCGCTTTAAGCTCTGGGTGGTGGGGAAGAATCGATGGCATACGTTGCACTGAAATTCAACCTTTGCTGACACTGGGGCTGACAGTAGTTCATCAGTGTATTCATTCTTAATCAAAAACTCAGACACTGTGGGCGCAATCTCCTCTTCCTCAGACCCTTCTTCCTCAGACCCTTCTTCCTCAAACCATTCTCCGTCAGACCATTCTTCCTCAGACCCTTCTCCCTCAGACCATTCTTCCTCGTGTAGTCGCTTGTGCTTAACCAGAGCGGAGATAGAGGGGAATTTGCCATCGCACACATCGCATTGAAAACGCCCAAGAGAATCAATCAGGGATTTGATTTCCAACTTGGCAATTTTCAAGTTTACAAATTCTTTTATTTTTTCACTACTGAGTGGCTGAGTGGTCACTTTTTCTTCCTCTTCTTTTCCTCCCTCTTCTTTTTCTCCCTCTTCTTTTCCTCCCTCTTCTTTTCCTCCCTCTTCTTTTCCTCCCTCTTCTTTTCCTCCCTCTTCTTTTCCTCCCTCCTCTTCTTCAGGTGGCAGAGTTGCATCTTCCTTCACCAGCGGTTGGCTTGTCACCTCTTCCTCCTCCAATACCTCCTCACCCTAAAAACACAAGCAGAGAAATAATTCCTTTTGCAGAAATCAAATCATACATTGAATAGATAGATGATAGATCAAGTGCACATTTGCATATTATGAATGACATATTTAAGGCATTTCCCTTGAATAATACAATAATAAGACATTTATTATTGTCAACTTTAAATTTGTACAAAACCATTTAATGGAAAAGCAAGGACATTACAAGCACTAGTTCATCCATACTATAACAGTGACAGAGTATACAGTACAGACCAAAAGTTTGGACACACGTTCTCTTTCAATGAGCTTCCTTTCTTTTCATGACTATTGACTGTAGATTCACACCAGGCTGTGTAACAGCTTTTTGACCAATAAGGAGAGTGGTGGGGTGCTGGGTCAGATGACCTGGCCTCCACAGTCACCAGACCTGAACCCAGTCCAGATGGTTTTGGGGTGAGCTGAACCATAGAGTGAAAGCGAAAGGGCCAACAAGTGCTAAGCATCTCTGGGAACTCCTTCAAGACTGTTGGAAGACCATTTCAGGTCACTACCTCTTGAAGCTCATCAAGAGAATGCCAAGAGTGTATGAAGCAGTTATCAGAGCAAAAGGCGCAACTTTGAAGAACCGAGGATTTAAGAAATAATTTCAGTTGTTTCAAATGAGTTCATTCATAGTTCTGATGCCTTCAGTGTGAATCTACAATCTTCATAATCATGAAAATAAAAAAACTCTTTGTATGAGACTGTGTTTCCAAACTTTTGGTCTGTACTGTACATACTATATCATACCTCCAAAGGTTCACAGTAATTGTTTTCAGGTAAAACATGGTTGGAGTGGTTTGCGTTCTCAAGACGGGCACTTCGAACTGGTCTTTTCTTTGGCGTCACTTTGGGGGTTTCAGAAAGCCCTCCCGAGCGTGGTCTCAGTGTTCGTCTTCTAAACAAGAAAACACAAGCTGAGAGATGAGAAAGGATTAAATTCTCTTAAAGGTCTTAAACATGACATTTTGAATTCCTATTCTACACAAATTACAGGAGTCAGGACAATGTGCTGTTACATTAAAAAGATAGCTGCCCCAGGGTCTGTAGTCCTTCACAAAAACATGAAAACATACCCAGTAAAATAAACGTCTTAGTTAAACAGTTATAACCTTGGTTGACTCTGTTGGTAATAGATTCAATATACAGCAATATGTACATTCAGATGTTGCAGGACAGATAATAAGAAGTAGTGATAGAATACAAATTAACAGATTATATACTTGCCTTGACGTTTCCAAGTGTTCTTTTGGAAAGACAGATGGGACAAAATCTCGGTCTGATACATCAAGGGATATTTGCCCTGTGGAAGACAAATACATTTGGGCATTTCAAGCGACGCTAAGAGGGATACGCTCCCACGGACGGACACGGTGAAGATCCAGTAAAAGTTTCAAAAATCTCAACATATCATTTGGATGTATTGTCTGTATTCTCTTTCACCTTTTTTACAGAACTGAATGCTGTATGTCTATTAATGTTAAAATGTTCAATAAAGTTGGAAAAAAACCCCTCAACATATCCCAGTGATTTTATATGCAACTATACATTTTATATATTACAATGCATTGAGTGAGTGAAGTTTTGGTCAGATTTGTAATAATCATTTACCACGCCCCCTCTTAGTGGACTAATCAATCGTGTTTAGTCGACCAATCGTTTATTTGGATGTTTCCAGCAAAATATGCACTTGGTGTTTAGCAGCATGTACAATAGTATAGTTTCAAACATAAAAAACACACATTTTCAACCAGAAAATGTGCTCCCCTGTTGCTTTACCTGAGACGAAATGCTCGCTGCAGACCACGGCATCCTCCCGCAGTCCCTCCGTGGTCCCGTTCGCCCTCTCTATCGCCTCCAGCCACAGCTTACGCCGCCTCACATTAAACTGCCGTGAGCTCCAAGCAGTGGGAATATTGTAACATTTAACTTTCCCACGTCTTTCCACTTTGTTATCACAGCCAACTATACAACAAGTCGCCATGTTGTTTAAACTTTAAAGTGCTGCATGCGGATGGAGAAGGCGAAGAGGCTAGTTTGGCTAAGTGTGGCTAACAGCTAATGTTGACTTCCGCTCTGCACGTGATTGGTACGATGCCTGCGCACGTGCTCCAGATACTAACAGAGACCAGTTTAGATTGTTGCAGAGACCAGAGTGAGTCCAGTGACCAGAAAGAGTCCAGAGAGTGACCAGAGAGAGACCACAGTGACCAGAGAGAGAGAGAAAGTGTCAAGAAAGAGACCAGGTGAATAAATTAGCAAAACTTAATAAAACACAGCGAAAAATATTGTTGCTATTACAGCTGTGTGCTGCATTATTTCGTAATGAACTCAAACATTAAGCCTATCTGCATTTAACGTAATTAGACTCATATTTAACAACTCTATGTGTATGTCCTGATTGCAGAGCTGTGATGTCTTGCGCTTCACACACTGACATTGAAATAGGTAAGTTTCAATTCACAGTTGGTCTGCACACGATTTATGTGTTACTACTTTTTGTATTTTCTACACCCAAATAAATGTCCCCACTGTGGAATAAAGTATCTCTTAATCTTTATTGTGTGAAATCAGAGCTGCCACCCAGCACCAGCCCCTCACTGATCCTCCTGCAGGTGGTGAGTCCACAGGAGGATGGCTTCTCTGTTAGTGACAGTATGGCCTTGATTTCAGCGGGGGCTTCAGGCAAAGTTTGTAATACATTAAACAGTTAAATTAAATCTGCTGTGTCTTCCCAAGGCCTACAGGGAATCTCCTTAAAATGTCTGTATTGCTATTATAGCCTCTGACCAATAGATGTCACTGTTAGTCTATTATCAGAATCAGAATGATTTTTTTGCCACTATCAGTAACAAGTCACAAACTAGGAATTTGCTTTGGATCATGGTGCAAACAGGTTATACATTTAAAAAAATAAATGTAAGGCTTGCATTAATACAATCTTCATATGATAAAAAATAAATACTACTATATAAGTCGCCAGAAGTACCCACAAGACATTCAGGTGGTAGGGATTCTACGTGAATACCAAGGGAAGGGTCCCTGAGGGATTTTGAATGAATCCCAATTCCTTTCTATTGCCCTGCAATAAAATTTCACCTCTGACATATATTAGATTTATTATACGAAATAGGTACATTAGCTCAACTGACTGGTCCATTGCATTTCATAATTGGCTACAATTACATATATTTATGGAACGTTCATAGAAGAGAGCTTTATAAAGATACAAATCAAATGCATTAGTTTCCTGCTGTGCAGTGTAATCAGCTGTTTTGTTATGGAATGGCTTCAAAGTGATACAGTGGCTACATGGGCTTATAAGACACTGAGCAACAGAGTCAGATGCCACAGACCAAATACAAACATGAATAAACATAATTTTATAATAAACATCTACATCATCATACATGATACAGCATCTGTTGTCTCCTGTCCCAGGCAAAAATACAATCCAATTCATAATTTCTTCCTCAGGCCTAAAGGATTTGAAGCATTTACTCTTTCAAATATAATGTTTCAATATTAAGAATGAAGAGGACGAGACCAAGCAAAATGAGGCTCCTTCTCTACCACTCTATACTGCACAGATACAGGCCTCTTCAGGAACAGCCCAGAGGCAAAGTGCCGGTCCTCAGCTGGGTTTATAGAGACCGCTGCATTCTGAGAACTGTATGTAGGTTCTGTGTGAATATAATGTCTTAACTTGGGTTTACTGCAAATATGAAATTTCAATTATGTTTTGTTTAACAACATTAGTCCACTGCATGAAATATATAGAGTTGGAGTAGTAGATAACTCAAGTCAGGGTGACCAGATGAATAATGACCAATAATGTCCATCAGATATAATAACAGTGACAGACTTTGTTTGGCTTAGTTAACTGTTAGATCATTTGAATAACCATTGTCATAATGAAAAACAGCAGTTAGTAGAAAACAATGTTTTTGTAACTTAAACACAGCTTGGAGACCACAGCTTCTACGTGCTGCTGGCAGATACATTTTACCATTTTAAAGTTGGATCCTTATTATGCAAAGGGCAGTGTCTCCTAATGATTGCAATATTGACGTTTGTTTGAAAAATTGTTGGCCTATATAGCCTCCACACATCACTTAAAGTAGCGACTACTTTATAAATGCTACTTTGTATGCACATGTATGACCTGAAAAGAAATAACCAGGCTGTGCCGCCGAGTCCCTCACTCCCTCCTCTGCTCAAGGTGACTCCTCCATCTGCACCCGTCCTGATTTTCCAGTCCCCTTTTCTCTGCGGTAGTCCTATGATGCACTCGCATATCTGATCTTCCTTTTGAACTGGCAGTATCTATATTCCTGTGTCAACGCTCTATGGTGCCGCTTTGCTCTCTGTTTGTGTGAATGATGAGATTGGAATCTTCTGTTTGGTTTGTTATCAAAGTTGTCTATTTCCTGCTTGAAGAAAATGCAATCAAGTTGTATTGCACATTCCTTCTTCTTCATTCCCTCGTATTTGAATGGTTTTTCTTGTCAATGCATCTCAGCATACTCTAGATCTATATTTTAATTGGCCTCCCCTTCCTTCACCCCTCTGTCATATAGATCTGACTGGAGTGAGAATGATTGAAGAGAGTGCTATAACAGGGCGCGGTTGAAGCAGTCCTATGTCAGTAAAGATGAAAATTATGTACTAGAATAATGCAATTTAGCCTTTTGTTATTTGAGTTGCCAGGTAAATCATTTTCGGGTCGAAAGTATAAAACCTACTGTAACCTATGTTATAATCTTTAAAACTCTAATGGGTTAGTTCACAAAAGTCCAAATTTGTTTAGGAGCTTGAGGGTGGTATGAATGACACACAGAGACAATGAAGTTTAAATGCAAAAGGAAAAAATGTATTAAAGGTTTAGATCAAGGATTATCAATAAGGGAAAAGTATGAAGTTGAATTCAAACCACTCCATAAGAAAAGACAAGATAAACCATGTAGTATATGGATCTCTTGATTGTAAAGGTTTAGGGCTTTTCACAAAATGTTTACTTTTTCAGGAAAACGTAATTTTGATAAACAACTCAAAAAAATTAATGATAGTTTGGATTAAAACATGTTATAAAGCTTATATGATCCAAGATAGATGGATAGATGCATAGATACATAGACAAACAGACAATAGCGAGATACATAGATATATAGATAGATGAATACATTGAGAGACATTAGAGATATACATAAAACCATCAGTGGTAAATAATCCAAATATAATGGAAAAAAGACTTAAAAACTTTCATAACGCCCATCTGAGATAAATACATTGATACATAGACAGACAAAGAGATACATAGATATATATACAGATAGATACATAGACAGACGTTAGATATATATAAAATCATTCATCAGAAAAATATTATTCTAATCTGAAACGTGTAACCCAGGAGAGAACCCCGTCATAAAAGTATTCATTATAGAAGCTGGCAGCAGCAAGGATAAACATACTAGCCTCGTAACAGCCTCCTTTTCCCTAATATCATAACTAACGTAATGCAATGTAACCGATCTAAACCATCAGCCTCAATTCAACCCATCCCTTGTCACTTGTCAAGCTCTCATCACCTGCTCCCGTTTGCTTGACACTCGGGCTTGTTGCAACCTTCACAACGAAACAACAGCCAGCCATGTACTATATATGGAACAACTCAAGCATTAAGGATGTCTTCTCTGCCACCAGTCTGGTAAAAGGGGTCCAAGCCCTACACGAGGCAATTACACTCCACCCTGACAACAAGCCAAGCAAGAAGCCAGTCTACAGTTCAGCCACCCCTCCCCCAAGTCAAGAACCCCCTTTTCATATTTCAATCTACAGCGTCTATACCTGCCAGCGCTTAAAATGCAGCCACTTGAGTCTCTTCTGCTGGTTTTGAATGGGGTGAAAGAGGTGGTAGAAAAATGGGAGAAATGTGGGTATAGAAGGCATAGGGCGGGGTGAGTTTTTCTTTTTGTCTGGGTGGGGGTGAGTGAGTGCTGAAACTAGCTAATGATATATTGATTTGGTTGGCCTGGGGGCAAATATGTATGGAGTGTGTGGGAAGAGTCGCTCTCTCTTATAAAACACCTGGAGAGAATCTCGTTATTGTTACGAGGGAAAGATATACGTTTATTAGCTACAACTGAAATGTTGAAAAAAAATAATGTTTAGTTACATATTGGCATCCAGTGAAATCAACAGTTTTCTTGGTATTTTTAATTCCCATTTCAACCATTTCTGTAGCTATATTTGCCTTGGGGTAGACAAGACTCATCCACACGCTCTCCAATCATAATTCAGGCAACATTAGGTTTTTGTGGATTTGGGGAAGGAGGGATATTTCTTTTTCATTAATTTCATGGAAAACCAATCATAGTAGTAATATTCACCCTAATTAAATTCACATCGGCTTGTAATAGGATGTTGTTTGTTTGTTTAATGTGAATGCTTTAGAATTAGTGAGGCATAGCATGGTATACGTGCGATAAAGGTCACAACTGAGCTTGATGATTGTGCTTGAATGTCAGATGATAGCTGTGCCTGACCATCATGGACGAGCCGCTCCAGATAGTAGAGTAGAGTAAAGGTGCTTCAGAGTGTGAGGTTACGGAAGGGGAGTCAAAAATATAGGACAAAGCTACAGACTGACCTTCCTGTGGATGTGAATAAGCAGGAGAAACAACTCCTTCATGGACTTCATTTTACTGCAAGGGCAGGTCTGAAAATTCCTAGTTGAGAACCATTGATCTAGAGTAGACGATGTAAAATATTACTATTATTAAAATATTATATCTAGATGACTGAGTAATTAGTGCCCAAAATTATAGTGACAGTAAGTTAACTTTAATTCTGTTTCCACCAGCCCTACTTGGCCCTACTCTTCTCGGCTCTACTCCGTTTCCACTTGTTTAAACGGCACCGGGTACTTTTTTAGTACCCGCCTGGCCCTGGTTCTGAGCTGGTACAAAAGTGTTCTATCTTACAGTGATTGGCCAGAGAGAGTACTGCTGCGAGCCATGTTTACAAAGGAATGTCTGCATATACTGAATGTTGTGAGCAAGGTGCCAGATACTAAAGCATAATAGAAAAACAACCAGGTAAAATAGAGCAGAGTAGAGTAGAATAAAGTAGGGCTGGTGGAAACAGGCTTTTGATACTGAGAAATCAAGCATCATGGCATCGCCCAGTGTGGCACAGTGAAGGAGGGCGGTTGAAGATTGCAGCTCAGACAAAAGCAGGAGGGAATAGGTGGAAGGAGAAAGATGACAGAACATCCAACCTGCAGAATATTATTCACCAATACATGAATTATTTATTAGATAAAATACATTAAAATTATACATTTTAGTGGATCTCAGTACAGCCGTTGTCATGTTCTAGGTTCATAACAAAAAGCTACCATACAGTATCCACAGAGGTTTAAAATCAGAGAGTCTTGCTACATTTCAAGAGGAACTGATGTTTATCAAAGAGTTAGAACAAGGACAACTAGATTTGCATGTATCTCAGTTAGAGGAACAAACTGGGTGACGCATTACAAAAGCCTCATCAATAAAGAGTTTGATTGTATAGTGTTATAAGCAACTCTAGGGCATGAGAATGTAAACAACAAAAGTAACTCCAGTAAGTAAGCCACAACAAACAAATAAATCCCAAAGAAACCCCCTTTCCTTGCAGCCTGTACAATTTTGTATAACATGAAGCAGAATAGAAATATGGACAGGTAGTATTTCCATAATCAAATGTATTTCATAATGATTTTTGATATTGTGGTATTAGAGTTAGGCTTAAATAGGTCTTTCACTTTCACTTGTCTATTAAAATAACAAATGAGTTGGTTGTTCATTATATAAATCAAACCTCCATACAAAAAAAAAAACCATAAACAAGATACAGAACCTACTAGTACTACCACTACTACTTCTACTAACCTGACTATAGAGCTGAAGTCATCATCACCTCACTGGACACACGTAGTCTGTCTGTAAAGCTATTACAGATGTATATACAATTTTCCAAACTGAAGTGGGTCAAACAATGGATTCTCTGGTTTATCTCTTTGTTGAGTATTTATGACTCAGAACATTGTGATGACTGCATTCCCCCGGCAGAGGAAGAGATAGTCTCAGTCAGTTATGTTGACACTTGTAATCCAGAGAAGCCAGATTGGGTGACACAGCATCAGAGACTGAGGTTGACGTTTTCCAAAAATAACCTAGAAACTCCAGACAACGCTGAAGCCACCAGAGTCTGACAACACAGACAGAAGTCGATGTGTGTGACATCAATGGACTAAAAACCACAGCGCTTCTTTAGACGCTTCTTACTGTGACATAAAAATCTTGGTTTATGTTGTACTTGTGCATGTATTTCTATCTTTACCATTTTAAACCAGTGATGTGTAAGTACATAAAAGAGACACCGTTTGCATTTCAAAGTCACTGCAGCAAACTACAAAGGATTTCTTAATTGTTTACAGGATATGAAGACACCGGCTGTGGTGGTGGGAATGAGGAGAAGAAGGAGAGTCATATCCAAGCTGTAGTCTGTTCGCATCGTTTAGACCTGGATCGTCATCTGGGATCACATTAGGTGAGATCAGTGGGAGGCAGAGATGGGGGGGGATTAATGGGACCCTCTCAAAGCTGCTCTCCAGGTGTGTGCATATGTGGGAAAGCAGGCGTGAAACATGAAACATGTTGGTATTGATTATTAAAAACGTGCCGTGCTGAATGATATAGTGTTTATTGATCCGAGAAGCCTGCAGACATATCGCACAGTTGTAAATCTAGGGGTGCCCTGGGGCTGGTTGTGCCATCAATTACACGGCCATAAAAACTCTTTTGAAAATGAATTTAACCCTTGCTGAGTGTTTTAATTAATCCTTTTGTTAAACGAATTATCAATTGGCAAACCTTAAAATTATGGATTTTTAAAAAGATCTAGTGAAGCAAAATTTGCGAATGGGACAAAGTCGTTCAGTCTTATTTCAAGAACTGTTGCTTTAGTTTCTCATTCCAAGGAAGACATCTCTTGTTTTTTTTTAAAAACAAGATCATTTTGCATGTCCTACTGGCAAATCGTGTTTTAAGGCATTCAAAATGTGCTCAAATTCAGCTAAATTTTGCCAAATTTGAGCAGTTTTTGACTTAATTTTCATCGCTTTTTGCAGTATAGCTTTTTGACTTCAGTATTGGTATTAATCTGTATTTTTTTAACTATAAGAACTATTAGTATCAATATTCCTTATCTTCAAAAAAACAATCACAAAGAGCTGCATAAATAATATATGCTTCAGGTTTCAGAGTATATAAACCATATTGATGTAGAGCAGCAATCCTTGATCCACTACATTTCTAATGGATATTTCTACCCAGGCCTCCCATGAAAATTTAACCGAGGTTGCTTCTCGTTCTGGTTGATGGTTGAATCGTCCATGGCTTTTGTGGCAATTGAATTTCTAACCTCCAGTACAACCCAGATGCTTACGTCTAAGCCTTATATTTTATTTATTAGGATAGCACTGAGTATTGCCATCTCCTTTTTCTGAGGCTTGGCTCCAAACACAACCATATTGTACATGTTTCTGTGGGAGAGGAAACCACACTTTAGTTTGGTTTTACAGGCTGTCAGCAAAACATCAGCTATGCCTGGACACCTCCTGTGTAGTTCATTGACCTCCTTCTCAATATTCTGTGTATTAATTGGCAATTGTCGAAACGTATCGACAGGCTCTCCTACTAAGTCAATATTAGCTAGGCTTCTTGAATCCTGCCTCCTGAGCATGCTGTGCTACGAATGCAGACGGCAGTATTCCCGGCCGTCAAACGTGAAGAACATTACTGATTTGCCGTATTCTAACAAGAGCCCATGTATCAGCCAGAGCATTAGCACTGCCATTAATTAGACCGCTCCACAAAGCCCCTCTCGGCTCCTCTCGGCCCCTCTCTGCTTCTCTCTGCTCCTCTCTGCTTCTCTCTGCCATTCAGGTAATCATCTTTCCCTTAGCGTGGCTCAAATCCAGATCTCCTCTGCCTTCACCGTTCCAATCCCTTTGTTTCTGCAGATAAGCCCGGTTTCCGTACCCATGCCCCTCTCTCGCTCGTCTATACCACAAGGTGAGGCCGAGAGATTGAGATGTAACGAGTGTGGATTGAGAACACTGAAGCATCCTCAGGAGACTGGCCCCTCCTGTCTCCTCCCGACACGCACTCAGACTGAACAGCCATTCATTTGTACAAGTGGACCTCATAGGGCCCGCTTCATTGCCATCTTGTTCAGAAATACTGTAGTCATTTTGTAAATGTGTTTCTCTTCAGATAAGATTTTTCTATTAACACTAGAATTTTCAATTTGACGGCTTTTCATTTAGGAGGTGTACTTACTCAAGTTATGTAAGTTTTAAGGTCTTCTTAAGTTTGTGGCTTTTTCTCTTCCTATATGTAGTTTATTTCTATGTCCTCATGTTTATGAAATAGACTGGTCCTATGGAGAAAGTGCTAGTCACCATAGCAACACACTGTTTACTTGCAGCAGGTACCATTTAGTTTTGCTGTAATTAATTGTATATTAACCAGTATTTATTTAAGATGTATTTTTATTAAATAAAAATAAATTAAATAGAAAAAAATAAATTAAATAGAACAAACCTAAAGTTTATTTTGATTTGTATCTATTTATTTTCCCCAGAAATCCATTAATTTGAATGGGAGCCATCAAAATAACTGCTCTGGGAGTTCTTATGGTTTCAGAATTCTGGCAGTCCTAGTGTTAATGTTTGTGAATATAGCCACAAACTACATGGATATAAGGAAAGCTCAAGTTAAACACTGTTATAATGTTTCTGCTGCAGACAATGCATATTACAGGTTGTTTTGAGTAAACACTAAAGATGAAGTTTATAGGTTGGTAGCAGCTAGCAAGGATTTCGACTTCAGCCTCACAAACGGGCAACAAATCACTTTGGCCGATGCCCTCTGCATCCAGTACAAAGACAACCCAAGATATACTATATATAGCAATAATGTCTCACTACCGTCAGCACTTAGATAAATGATTTCCTGAGCAATATGAAGCTATAATTTCTAGCTGAAAGCCCCAGAGAAGAGAAGGCATTTCATTACAGCGTCAATCATCTGCCACATATGAAATGTAAATAAAGAATTCCACGGGGAAAATGGTTCCCTTCATCATACCTGCTCGATCTGTAAAGTATCTTATGCATTTAAATCACACGCTCAATCAAACGTCCTTCTGCTTTTGATCAACTCCTGAAATTATGCACTTGTATGATGGATATACAGGAATTATGACATGTGTTCCAGTGATGCATTTATTTAGTCTGGTAAAAAGCGTGTCTTTTTGGCAGGCCGTGCAAAACTGATTAAAATCCAAATCCACTTTATTGCAGCGCATTAGATAAACAAACATCAACAAGTTCCAAAGTTTTTTCAAGAGTAGGCACTAAACTTTAGTGCCTACTCTTGAAAAAACTGGATTTGGATTTGGATGGATGGATGGATATTTGATTTGACTGGTTTTATTGTATTAAACCAGTCAGATTGGGCGTCGACTTATCTTTCCTTTAGGAAAGATAAGTCGACGCCCAATCTGACCCCTCCCCAGGGAGGCGTCCAGGAGGCATCCGGAACAGATGCCCGAGCCACCTCAACTGGTTCCTCTCGACGTGGAGAAGCAGCGGCTCTACTCCGAGCTCCTCCCGTGTGACTGAGCTCCTCACCCTATCTCTAAGGGAGCGCCCAGCCACTCTGCGGAGGAAGCTCTTTTCGACCGCTTGTATCCGCGATCTTGTTCTTTCGGTCATTACCCACAGCTCATGACCATAGGTGAGGGAGGGAACGAAGATTGACCGGTAAATCGAGAGCTTTGCCTTTCGGCTCAGCTCCCTCTTTACCACAACGGTCCGATACAGCGACCGCATCACTGCGCACGCTGCACCGATCCGCCTGTCAATCTCACGCTCCATCCTCCCCTCACTCGTGAACAAGACCCCGAGATACTTGAACTTCTCCACTTGAGGAAGGACCTCTCCACCCACCTGCAGAGGGCAAGGCACCTTTTTCCGGTCGAGCACCATGGCCTCGGATTTGGAGGTGCTGATTCTCATCCCAGCCGCTTCACACTCGCCTGCAAACCGCCCCAGTGCATGCTGCAGGTCCTGGTTCGTTGGAGCCAACAGGACAACATCGTCCGCAAACAGCAGAGATGAAATCTTGTGGTCTCCGAACCGGACCCCCTCCGAACCCTGGCTGCGCCTAGATATTCTGTCCATAAATACAGTGAACAGAACCGGTGACAAAGGGCAACCCTGTCGGAGGCCAACATTCACCGGGAACAGGTCTGACTTACTGCCGGCAATGCGAACACAGCTCTGGCTCCGGTCATACAGGGATCGGATGGCCCTCAGCAGAGGACCTCTGACCCCGTACTCCCGGAGAACCCCCCAAAGGACACCCCGGGGAACACAGTCGAACGCCTTCTCCAAATCCACAAAGCACATGTGGACAGGTTGGGCGAACTCCCATGAACCCTCGAGTATCCGATGGAGAGTATAGAGCTGGTCCAGTGTTCCGCGACCGGGACGAAAACCACACTGCTCCTCCTGGATCCGAGATTCGACCATCGGCCGTAACCTCCTCTCCAGTACCTTGGAGTAGACCTTACCGGGGAGGCTGAGGAGTGTGATCCCACGATAATTGGAACACACCCTCCGGTCCCCCTTCTTGTAGAGAGGGACCACCACCCCGGTCTGCCACTCCACTGGCACTGCCCCCGATCGCCACGCGATGTTGCAGAGACGTGTCAGCCAAGACAGTCCTACAACATCCAGAGACTTTAGATAATCAGGGCGGATCTCATCCACACCTTGCCACCATGGAGGCTACCAACTACCTTGGTGACCTCAGCCAGGGAGATGGATGTATCCGCCCCAACATCCTCAGCCTCTGCCTCTGTAACAGAGGACGTGACGGGGGGATTGAGGAGAACCTCACAGTATTCCTTCCACCGCCCGACAATATCCCCAGTCGAGGTCAGCAGCTCTCCACCCGCACCGTACATGGTGTTGGCAAAGAACTGCTTCCCCCTCCTGAGGCGCCGGATGGTTTGCCAGAATCTCTTTGAGGCCGACCAATAAAATCAAATAAGAGCAGAAAAAAAAAATGTTGTTTTTTTTTTTTTTTTTTTTTTTCTGTTCTGCTCATAAAATCAAATAAGAGCAGAAAAATCTATGAAATAAAATTCTTCGACTACTATTACTCTTGGTTCTTCACCGAGTCAAAAGGTTAACCAGAATGTCTTACTCAGTGGCAGGATGGAGCTTTTCTCCCCTGTCATAGCAGTTCTAATTAATGTTTGAGTATTATATGTTGAGTTGCTATGTTCTATTTGTCGTTCAATGAAAAATATTTTCCATCTTTCCCCGATCTCCATCTTCTGTTGGAGAGGGAGAGAAGGAAGGACTCGGGGAGGGTATAAGGTATATGTCATGTGGCTACATTTAAACCATAAAAACATGTAAATGGAATTCCGCCGCTTGCTATGATGAAATCCAAGCAACAATTCTTTACTTTTGAAAAGATAGACCTGAAAACAGTTATATAGCAAAATCTGAATGTCTTGTTGTGCAGTTCCTCAGCTGCATCTGTACTGGTAAATACATATTATTATCAAAATGTAAATATAGTTTGTCATATTTGGTCACTTACACACCATCTTCTCCTCTCTCTTTTGAAGGTATCGCTGTGTGTATCCATGCCCCTCCTCGGCTGGCTCCGGTGTGTTCTGCTCTGGAATAGCTTGCACAAACACAGAGACTTGCGCTGAATGGCAATGAGGCCCGTGCCCTGGGACTCCACAGCTGTCGGCGAGATAACGGAAACAGAACATAAGCATTCACAAATGGACTCGGGACATCCCTAAAGGTGAGGGGAAAAAATCACTCAGATGACCTGAACATCAAGAGTGGGAATAGCATGGTAACCCCAGGTGTAATGAGGGGGATTTCTCAAGACCAAAGAAAATGTTTGTCTGGTATACAGACATAAATACTGATTCTAGTGTTGGAAAGAAGGAAATGTTCCAGTCACTATGTATGTCTGTATACCAATCACCTGTACATGTATCAAAGACAATGTGTAAAGAACTATGCCATAGTAATGATAATAGTAATGCATTTGTGTGTTGTGTGTACATGTGTATATGTGTTTTTCACACCATACACAATGGTGATAAGCTATAGCCACAGCTGCCCTGAGGCACACTAACAGAAGCGAGGCAACCAGTATGTGCCATCAGCCCCTCTGACCACCATCAATCATTCACGCTCACTCACGTTTCTTGAGTTGTTTTTTCTTTGTCTATTATCTTCCTCAGTGTGGTATTACACACAGATGAGTGTGTATCTCAGATGTAAATAGAGATTATAGAAAGAGAAACTACCTGAACCAATAGGTTTCATTCACGTGACAACATTTCAAAGAGCCTATGTGGTGGAGGGTAGCATAAAAATCTTTCCTCTGTAACTATGGTAACTGTCAAAAGTCAGTCACTTCTCGTCTTAGTTTAGAGCTAATTTCTCTGTAATCACTCGGCTCACTTTTTTTTTTCTCTTGTCGAGAAGTAGTGACAATATTAAAAAACATATGCATTATGTTTGTCAGTAGAAAGGGCTTTCAGGTATAATTATCAAGGGCATTTGGACATTTTCTTTTCCATTTTTTTCAAAAATGGCTTCACCTGAAATGTATTGAGCCTGCACCAGTATGTTATTGAAAGCCTCTACTTTTCTGAACATTAATTGCAGATTTAAGTTGCTTTGGAAAGTTGATGATAATATTACAGCCATAAATAAGTCATCAAAGCTTATGTTGGTTGCCTGGAATCAGAACCATGGTTTATCCTGAACTGATGACAACTACACTGTGTCAAGGTTAAGATACAGTTAATTGTCTCCATCTGGAAATGTGCCCTCCACATGTGACCCCATCGCTCAGGCCCCTGGGACTGGGACCTGTCAGGAGCCGTGGATAGAGCACCTCAGAGCTGCACCAGTGCGACCCCAGGCAAAGAAGACATAGGCAGCTTCACAGGGCCAAGCAGAAACCTTATACATGTTATATATGATATACTCAGTTCACACAGTACAGTACACTATACAGCACAGTGCATACACAAGGAAAGACAAACTTAATGGAAGACAAACAATCACACAAGGCAATAAAATCACAAATAATCAGAGTACTTTAAAGTGGACATATTGTGTTTTCAAAAAATTGATTTTTACATCTAAATCATTAATTTGTGGCCTATATAAAGCGTAACTGCAATGCCTGGGTCTGAGTCTCATTATTTGTAGCTCCACGGGCCTTTCTTCTACACCTGTTCTGAGGTGCGTCTGAGAGCAACCTGTTTTGGTGCTGTCTCTTTAAATGCAAATGAGGCGCTTTTGACCACCCCCCCATCCAGGTGACACAGGTTCAACTCCACCCCGAGCGGCCATTTTCGTAGTTTCTAAGCACATACAATTATCTCATAGAAAATTCTCATTACATTGCAAACATGAAGCAGGCCTTCCTCATTGACTGAAAGCAAATGTTAATTTTCATTCTTAGTCCAGTCTTATTATTGACTCTTCTCTTTTTAGCTTTGGGATCCATGCGCACAGTCAAGGCAAGGAAAGGCAAGTTTATTTATATAGCACAATCCATACACAAGGCAATTCAAAGTACTGAACAAAATAAGAAAGCATTAAAATCATAAATAATCACAGAACATTAAAAAGAAAGATAAAAATATAAAATCCCTCAGTTGTAGCACAGCTAAACAGAACTGTTTTTAACCTGGTTTTAAACATTGTCAGAGAGGAGGCCTGTCTCACATCTTCAGGAAGACTGTTCCAGATTTTAGCAGCATGAATCTGAAAAGCCGCCTCCCCATGTTTAGTTCTGACTCTGGGCACTACCAGGAGTCCAGTCCTTGTGCTCCTCAGAGTCCCAGCAGGAGTCCAGTCCCTGTGCTCCTCAGAGTCCGGGCTGGTTTGTATGGTACTAACATGTCACTAATATATTTTGGAGCGAGGCCATGGAGAGACTTGTAACAAGCAGAGCTCACATGCCGGTTTGTTTACAACAGCGGCCGCCTGGTGCGGGCCTACGTCGCAGGATAAGACGCACTACGTTGACAGAAATGTTTAAATTGAATATTACTTATGCACAATTTTACAGCATTTAAAAACGTTAGGAACGTTTTTCCTTCTACAGAAGGAAAGAGACGCATGCACCTCCAGAGCCGCAGGTTGCCGACTCCTAGTTTATACAGTATGTGGAAGCAAATACTGTAGAGGATCAGGATATGTGCAGTTTCAACAATAAAATAAAATGCAATAGTCTACATTAAAGAGAGTAATGAACATGTCTCAGAGTGAGGGAGGTGGACACAGACAACACTATTGTTTGTTACAGGGATGAGAATTGGTCAAAAAAGACTGAAATGCATATTGTCAGCCATTTGCTGGCTCTAAATCTGTTTAATTTGTTCACAACATATTACTTTTGGGCTCAAACATGAACTTTTAATGCAATGCAAAATTTAGGTATCAGAGCTTTATTTAGGGTGTTTAATCGCGCTTCGAGAGGAGAGGGGAGACGCGGACTGTTTCCTGCAGCAGTGTATTTATTGGGTGCACAGATTACTGGCTGGAGCTCACAGCCTCTCGCAGCCGCATTACAAAGCGGCCGCAGATGCCCCGGAACACTGCGGCCGCTGAGGTGGCGGAATCCCGTTCAAGTACATACAGCAGGTGCCCCGCGGATACGCGCCCCCCGCTCGAACAATTCTCAACGGATTTACACTTCTCATAAACATGTGTTTTGTATGAGGCAGACAGAGCGGCCCAAATATGGGCATCGGCCCTTTGGGCATTGCCCGGTACGCCTGATGGCCAGTCCAGCCCTGTTCGCTGGCATCCTTGAGCTTGGACTACAAATTCGAAGTGATGCACAGTAGAGGAGGGCTGGGCCGAAGTGTTTTGTTAGACGCCCATGCCCTTATATAGCAGTCTCGCTGCAAATACTGTGACGTAATAATTCTAAACACGTAATAGAGAATGGCAAAATCAGAACGGGTTGAAAAATCTTACCTAAACAGAATATGAAGTGTTCTCTGCAACCCATGAAGAGACTGATTTCAACTTTTTTGCACTTCTAGAGGCTCCAACTACACAACATCAGGCATTTAAGACACAAAAAGTGGATTTTTCATGATATGTCCCCTTTAAAACGAGTGAAGTTACTGTTTTTAACATGGAGCCGGTGTCACTTTTTCAGGAAGACAAATTTTCCAAATTTTAGCTTCAGTAATTTGAAATGCTGCCTCCTCATGTTTAGTCCTGACCAGGGCACTAGTGAAATACTGTTCGGTCAATGTGTACGTGCTAAAGGCAGTATTTGTATTGCAATAATTCATTAAGATGTACAAATTCAGACGCAGTGGTGTTGGACAAACCTCAAAGTCAAAATGGTCCACTCCATTAATCTCAGCTGCAGTATTCAGACTTCACCATATGCAGAATATGTTCGTGAGATGTGAATGTAGGATTCAAACAGAGCAGCGACTACATATATAGAAAATACAGAAAGTTCAATTCCTTAAAAAATGTGATCCGGCTGAAGAGGAGAAAAACTCACTCCTGAAGAATGGACTTTCACTGTGATTTATGTAAATATTATGCACCGCAATAAAATCTAGTTTTTGTCAGACGAGGTATTCTGTTTTTGAGTAAAGTTTTGAACAAATCTAATCAGGAATTGAAATCTGTATGAAAGGACCAAAATAGGTCTTTGTTTTCCTCAGATTGCCCAGCCCGAGGTCACACTATTTTAGTTTATTAGAATTTTACAGAAACTAACCAGCTACTATCAAACAGAGCTAAAAAACAAGCTTGAGTCTCAAATGATAGCTTGTATAACACCAAAGTAACATGCGTACTGTCTAAGAAGCACCCGTGTTAATCCTGCTGTATAGAGGCTGTGTTTCTGCTCATAGCAGTAAATAATCCATGAGCGTGTATTAAAATTCTGCCTGGATAAAGAGGACCAGCTCTCTTTGAAAAAAAAAATCTGCCTCAGTTTTTTCTCACATTTTTCATTTTGTGATTTTGATCTGTGTCGTGTTCCTGCTCCAGCGCCGCCCTGTTCTTATACGCTTTCATTCCACCCTCATAGAAGAAACAAAAACAAATCACACACACATTTTCCTCATGTATAAATAATATATTCATTTACATTTATAGTGAGACAAGAGGTTGTATTCAGAGAGTGTTTTCCTCGTTGTTTCCCGACTACAAAGACTGTGAATCTAAGGAAAAATAGGCTTTTTTTTATTTTATTTACCAGCTGTAGCAATATATATGTTTGTGGATAATAAGGTCCACAGGGAGTCCAACTGTATTTCCAGAGCTCATTAAAACAATTGAAGTTTGTCTTTAAGTGCAACTCAACAATCCAACATAACAGTGTAATTCTGCAATGCACATGTACTGTATATGTAAATGTGTCCTTGGTTCAGCTTCCAATATTGGGCTTTTCTGAGTGGACTTTTTGCATTTTCTGCCTGTCTGCGTAGGTTTCCTCCTGGTGCACCGGTTTGTCCCACCACTAAAAACATGTACAATAGCAGCCTTCAGCTGTAGCTGTTCACACACTGCCCCATAAGAACACAGTACGTGTCACATGTTAGTAAAATCAAACCAATCACATCTCCATAGAAACAAGCAGCTGGCTTGTGACAAAGGGCATCTATAGCCCTGTTTCCACCAGCCCCTCTTGGGCCTTCTCTAACCTACTCTGAGTGTTTCCATCAGCCCTGTTAAACCGGCACCAGGTACTTTTTTAGTGCCTGCTTGGTCTTGTGGGTAGGCTGTAGACTAGACTAGAGTAGAGAGTAGAGAGTAGAGTAGAGAGTAGAGTAAACAGTAGAGTAGACAGTAGAGTAGAGAGTAGAGTAAACAGTAGAGTAGACAGTAGAGTAGGCAGTAGAGTAGACAGTAGAGTAGAGAGTAGAGTAGACAGTAGAGTAGAGAGTAGAGTAGACAGTAGAGTAGACAGTAGAGTAGGCAGTAGAGTAGACAGTAGAGTAGACAGTAGAGTAGACAGTAGAGTAGACAGTAGAGTAGACGGTAGAGTAGACGGTAGAGTAGAGAGTAGAGTAGAGAGGAGAGTAGAGAGTAGAGTAGAGAGTAGAGTAGAGAGTAGAGAGTAGAGTAGAGAGTAGAGTAAACAGTAGAGTAGACAGTAGAGTAGAGAGTAGAGTAAACAGTAGAGTAGACAGTAGAGTAGGCAGTAGAGTAGACAGTAGAGAGTAGAGTAGACAGTAGAGTAGAGAGTAGAGTAGACAGTAGAGTAGACAGTAGAGTAGGCAGTAGAGTAGACAGTAGAGTAGACAGTAGAGTAGACAGTAGAGTAGACAGTAGAGTAGACGGTAGAGTAGACGGTAGAGTAGAGAGTAGAGTAGAGAGTAGAGTAGAGAGTAGAGAGTAGAGTAGAGAGTAGAGTAGAGAGTAGAGTAGAGAGTAGAGTAGACAGTAGAGTAGACAGTAGAGTAGAGAGTAGAGTAGAGAGTAGAGTAGAGAGTAGAGTAGAGAGTAGAGTAGACAGTAGAGTGAGACAGTAGAGTAGAGTAGAGCTGGTGGAAACAGGGATTTTGTGATTTTATTTAGACTATACATTATATTTACAAATCCTCAACCTCACAGAAAGATTCTTCTCTCATTACAGTTGCTGGAATGTGTCTCTGGAGGATTTCTGATGCTACTTCTTCATATTTGTCCTTTTCACCAAACTGACGCACTCCGAACACTGGCGCTAAAAGGTAACATCCATCTTCAAGCAAGAGTGACAGATGATCTTTAAAAACTTTCTGACTTTCAAACTTTCCAGACTTTGGGGCGGTCCGTGAGATATTTTGGTTTTGTTTTTTTTTGTTATTTGTTTTGCTTTTCAGATTGGATGCAGGAATAACGTGTTTGTTTCAAGAAGTTTCAACTACTTCTTGTTATAAGCAATATGTTCTGAATATGGAGAAAGAAAAGTGGCATGCCTCTTGTCATAATTACCTCTGGTAAAGTGATCACCGGCGTTTGTCTGTTTGTCTGGAGGTGACCTGAATCACCATTTTAATGCAGGATTTTTTTTAAACGACCCGGGTCTGTGCTCTCTGAGTGCTTTTTTAGTTTAAGCTAAAGTTGCTAATGCCATCAATAAGGTTTTTAAAACAGTAAATCATGCTCGGTCTCAAAACCACGCACCTAGAATTTAATCCCGAATTCGAGATATAATTGTTTGTAGTGAAAAAGCTTTTATATAAAAATAGTAATAACCTTTCCTGAGTATTTGCTCCGCTGTCACCTCTGAGGTGGATTCTCTCTTTAGAATGCAGCACTGGGCACATTCTCGATTCAACATTCAGGCTTACAAAGGTGAGGCTGTTGACTCCGTGAAATCCTGTTTGAAGCCGGCTCCGCTAGTGGCACATGTGCAGAATGCATGAGCCCAAACTTCTCTCTTTTTTGGCAGCTGAGAAATTGCTTTCAGATTGATGGAAAAAGCAGGTTGGAAATTGTGAATAGCTGCTGAAAGGTCACACTGCGTCATGCTCTTTCATTTAGGAGGTTCACATCAGCCAGTGTAATCCTGTTTGGCCCCAGTAGACTGGCTCCTCTTGCCCTGAGCTACTTTGGCGTTGGCACGGTGGTAAACGTGCCAGTAAGACCTCTTTTAAATTGGAAATTCAATTGCTGTCTGCTGGGAGAACATTGGGATAGAGGAAAGAAGAAACCAATTTTGCTCATGAATCCCTCTAAGGCTGCGAGGATATTTGTAGGAAGTAAAGACAGTAAGAAGTCATTGTAAATTGAAATACATTTTTTATTGAAATGATTGTTCTCTGCCGCGTTATCCCGCTGTGCACCCATGTTGTATTTTTCTTTTTTTTTTTAAATTCCAACTAAAACAACAATCCACCTTGGTCCCCGGGGAATATAAATGTTTGCAAACACATTTTTATAAGGACAACTTTATAAAGGAAAGAACAGCCCAAACCATGACGGCTTGTTACGCTGTCAATATCCCTTGTGTGACCTGTGTGTAGTTTTATAACCTTCATCCTCTGACCCACATGTAAACAACAGCCTAGAAAACAGACTATTGCTGTCTAAATAACTACGTTGCGTGCGGGTTAAATGCTCTGTCGTTCTGACCCATCAATCCGTGTCACTCGGTGTATAAGGAAAGAGTGCCCCAGGTTTTTGGTTGAAACGCCTGTGTTTTTGCTAGAATGTGTGTATTTTTTTTTGTTGTATTTGGGTGGGGGCACTAATCCTGCATTTTCAAACCACTTCAAAAACATGTAAATTATATTCAGCAAGTCCTGTCTCAAATTGGCAGTTCTTAAGACTTCTGGTTGTGAAATGACTTCAAAAAAGCTGGCCATATCTTCTCCATAGCGACCACCTCGCCGCATTTGCATTTTCCTCACCTGTTAACAGCTTGTTGTGTCTCTCTACCCACTCTCCATCTCATCTGAATGCAGCCACACCACTGCTGCTTGTGCGGCTGTGTAAAAAAAAACCCACCTCAAAAATTTTTTAGGAGATACACGCTGCTACTATCACGCTGGCCGCTTTGATTTTACCCACCTAAATATTAATAGATTTCATGGCTTGAGGGGTGTCCTTCTGTGATAGGACGCAGAGCTTTCTAGCGCCTGCAGACTCCAAAAAGGGGAACGCAAAAGAGTGGAGGAGAGAGAGAGAGAGAGAGAGAGAGGGGTGAGGCAGAGCTAACGACATGTGGGTGCAATGATTGGGGGGTTATTGCGGAGAGAGCTGGGTGTGGATAGTCCAGGGATTTCTCCAGTAGTGATAGTAGCGTTTCTTCTCCCCCCTTTTGTGTTTGCGCTCCAGGCTGCAGTGGAAGGGCGAGCACATGTGAGCGACGCGCCTAAAGAGAGAGAAACGGAGGAGAGAGTAAGAGCAGAAGGGGGGGCAACGGTGGGATGCTGGAGAAGCCAGGGAAGTGTCCTCCAATCAGGGGACAGCGGGTCCAGAAGCAGCCGCCGGTGATTTACGACTGACCTAGGACACCGCACTGCACAAGCGTCAGTACAGCTGTGAGCACCTGGGCTGATAAAGGAACCACACACTCCCAACTCTCTTCAATTATAGGGATTACCGAGCACCTAAGGACTCGTTTATTTGACTGAAGAAGGACTGTGTTTTTTTTTTGGGCATTCGTGAGAAGATATTTTGAGAGTAAAGTTGTGCACATGCAAGTATCGTCCAAGCCTTCAATCTGTCTGGATCGTGCCTCGTCTAGTTTGCGTTTGTTATGCCTCCATTTGAGTCCAGTTTAATCCTAATGTGTTAGTTGCATTGTTTTAGTTCTAGTCCTGTAGTTTCGAAAGGGTGTGTGGGTGCGCAAGTCTGAACAGAAAGCTACCTTGTTTTGGTCCACTCATGGGATTACAGGTGCGTTGAATGGGGATTATCCAGCCTTAAGTCCTTGTAGAGTGGAGAATGGGAGAAGGACCTTTTAGCTGGCTGTCGCTGGGGGGTTGTATAGATAAAGGGTTAGCCTGGATGAGAGGGAAGGAGTAGGAGAGGGCTCTGTAGACATGCCTGAGAGATTGCCTTTGGAGCTGGGGTACCCTTCAGGGGATGGAGCGAGCGAGGCAAAGTGCCAAAATGTAGGAGACATGCCATGCGCCTGACGAGTGGTGTCCTTAAGCACAAAATTCAATTGATTCCTGACACGGTATTGATTTCGACATCGAGACCAAATCTTAAGCGTTTACTAATTCAATTATAATCCAGCCTACAGCGGTGTATGCACTTTGGAAAGGCACCACTTGTCATACTCGCTGACACCTCATGGATTTGTTATCGTCTGCCACAACCTCCCCGCCAAGCTATGGAGCGTCTGGCAGCTTTCATTCAACATTTCGCATCACCAGCTGGATTGGAAACGCCTCGGTGTGTTTGTGTCATGTTTGCTGACAGCGGCAGAAAGAGTGGCAGGTTGTAGAGATTGTGGCGAGGTTGAAGAGGTACAAGGATGTCACCCTGTCGGTTTGGATTCAAGGTGTCAGGCTTTTTATGTATTTTGAGGCAAGCTGCTTATCGTGGAGGCCAGGCAAGCGCTTAAACTTTTGCAAACTTGTGCCACCAACGCTGATTTTATAGAGGATTTCTATGGACAAGTGTTTTTGCTGAGAGTCAAATATTGTTTGGTAGTTTGTTATAGTGAGAAAGCACACAATTTGGAACAGTAGAATTGCAAATTGTTTTGTGCAAATTAGCTAGGAGTAAATTCAGTTTGAAAAAGTGTAGGTGGGTGGAAACAGCAAAGCAACAAACACGCCAAGCTACAACTTTTTTTTCTTTTTTTCCCGTAGTGGAAAAAGCACAGATTTTTTCAGCGATTAAACGCCACAAGCACAAACCACAAGGACAGTACAACAGCCAAACCACACAAAAAAAACATGTTTGCGTGGGACTTGTAGAAGTTTACTCTGGACTTGAAGGCAAAGACAAGATGCGGAGGATTTGAGGAGTGGTGACATACGCTGAGCCCTGAACTGTTGGAGGGTGGGGCTGCACTGCCACAGACAAAGACCCAAAGAAGAAGAGAGGAAGCAGTGAGGAGGAGATCCCAGTCCAACATCATGGGGTGCAACATGTGTGTCGTCCAAAAACCGGAGGAGCAGTACCGGTTCATGTTCCAGGTAAGTCAGAGCAACAAGCACAATTAGGCATTTATAAAAATATTAAAAATATATAAATGTGTCAACTTTTTTCCACCTTAATCAGAGGTTTCCAATTTATGGCTGTAAAAAGTCAATTTGATGATTGAAATACTGTAGTTCAACTAATATCAACAGTTTAGTCATCAAGTACTTTTTTTGAACCATACAAAGACTTAAAGATGCTTCAATCAAATAATGTGAAATAAGTCTTCTCTTTTAAGTTCTCAAGAGGCATCACGCTTTGTTTTGGTCAAATTAATAAAAAAAGCGCATATTCACTGGGCTTTCGGGAACAACTAATTGATTGATCTGATGAATAATCGACCAACTAATTGTTATCAAAATGAGATAAGAAAAACTTTATTGATTTCACAATGGAGAAATGTACATATCACATT
Organism: Knipowitschia caucasica; assembly: GCA_964034765.1. NCBI lineage: Eukaryota > Metazoa > Chordata > Actinopteri > Gobiiformes > Gobiidae > Knipowitschia > Knipowitschia caucasica. The sequence continues at coordinate 32,081,752 of OZ035827.1, forward strand.
TGGCATAGATAGGATCACACAAAAGACAGGCAAGATATTATGTGCAATAATCAATTAAAAGTGTATATAGCAGTTTTTTAGTCTTAGTGCAGGTCATTAAAGTGACTTATTGGTAATTACAGTCCTGGTCCAATCTTTGGCCTGGGTGTCAAACGTGAAGCAGAAATCTTTTGAAGTTTTGTTTATTTGAATAAATTATTGTGAATTGTTTATTATTGTCATTATTATTATTGAAAGCCTCTGTACTAAGTGAGAATGAATTGTTTTCACATTAAGACATCATAAGTTACTGACCACCAATAACTGATCCAATATCTTATGTTAAATTTCTTTTCAAGAAGAAGAACTTTTACCCATTTTTACTTCAGATCTGCATAAACTTGTTGCATGGGAAAGGGATTTATAAGGTTCACAATGTAATTTTTTCAAAGCCTTTCCAAAATATCAGTCTAAATATCAGGCTGAAGTTTGAAAGAAAGATGCTGATGTGTGCCAGTGGCTTTTATTTATTCATTTATTGAATTGAGAAAAGCGTGTTAAAGTACAACTTGTGGAGGGGGGAGTAAAAGCAGAACAAGTTTTCCTGATGTCTAGCTCTGGGCCCACAGCTTACTCCAGTTTTACTTTCCAATATCAATTAAATCTTTGGTCTGTGACTATGACTTTTTACAAGATTTCTGATTAAAGCCACAGTGATACAGCCTGTGCATCTTTATAGACTTTCCTTTATCATATACCATTTCTGTCTGGGTCATAAAAGTAGACATTTCATTTTTATTGTAGATTATTTCAGCAGATTACAGAACTGATTACTTTTGATTAAGCAATAGACTTGTTTTAGCCCCATTATACACTTTTGAACAATATAGGTGGACACTATTGTTTTTAAGTCATATTTTTCTCATAAGAATCACTCAAAACAAATACGATAAGAGTTCTTTAGATGTCAGCCAATAATTCAGTTTTTACAGAGCGCCGAAGCCAAGTAGCAGTGGTTTCCATATAACACATAATTGAGTTTTACAAGGTGTGGCAATGGCTCTCACCCCTCTAAGAATATTCACTGGAAGTACTCCAGCAGCAGCTTCTGTTGCAAGAGTATAAAGATTAAATATAGCATAACTTAAATGACATTAATGCTCAGTGCGTCCGTTTTCTGTAGCTTTATGTTCAGTAACCGCAGATGGTAAATGTATTTGTCTTCAGAAGATAATAATCATAATTTGTTATGTCCATTGTTTATCCTGCTGAAGGGAAGCCAGATCCAGCTGAGCAAAATATTATCAAAATAAGACTTTTCTTCCAAAACTGGCTTGAGTTTAAAGAGGAAGAGAAAACAATGTAAGAATAAGAAGAATAAGTAAAACAGATGGACCACTACATTTGTATTTTGTGATTGTGTAATTAATATTAAGAAAGAAGGTGATTTGGAAAGAGAAAGTATTTTTTTCTGTACTTTTTTTGGTGAATGAAATGAAGATATGAAAGCTTAAGAAAGACATGCAATGGTTTTCTTAGTGGTAAACTTCCCTACATTCAATGTCTCATTCACTTTTTAGTCCCAGTTTGGGCTGTGGCACAAACCAAATCACAATCTTATTTTTTTCCTCGCATTGACATTTTTAATTCAAAACCGATTGTGCCTGAACCTCCGCTAATTCGCCTTCATAATGTTTGGCTTTAATATATACTATCTAATCTCACAAGTCTGTCCCCGTGATTGTGCACAAATATATATATATATACAATTTCACAAAATAAAACAAAATCTAATTAAAACTTGTGACTTGAGATCAGTCAATATGAGGAAACAATATTAATTTACCCCCTACAGATCGCTCAGCCCTTGACAGTCCAATATTATGATCTGGCTTTAGTTTTAGCAACTCATTTGTTATGAGGCCTTTATTCGTCTGTTTTGTTATTTAATAATTACAAAATTGGATTTAGATTTAGTGACCCATAAGCCATGTATTTAAGTTTGTAATGTATTGGTGTAAATGTGGGTTGAACAAGAGTGAAAATCCCATTAATAATTCAATTTAATTTAATTTTGCATAGCCCTAAATTCGGGCGTTCTGCTCTCCCAAAATTTCATCCACTGAGCGGCGCTGTGATCAAAAAATGACACCGTTTGTTGCCCAGTTCACTTCCGGTTGATTTCATACAATGGCGAATATGGCTCACGAAAACAACAAACGATTGACAGTGCCTGAATTGCGTGAAAGGTTGAAGCGAAAGGGTATTTGCAGTGTGGGAAAACGAAAGGAGGAATTGTTGTTGCTAGTTCAACGAGCGGATGGTGTTTATGAAGATTTAGAAGAAGATGACAGCGAGCAGAGTGAACGAAAACGGCTGTGTGTGCGAGTGACAGATGGTAACAATGAGAATGAAGTTCAGCTAAGAGGGAAGAATGTGAATTGGACGGATGATTTGCGCGATATGCCACTAGTTAGAGACGGGAATGTATTTGCATACAGAAAATGACGAAAACGCTCAACCATTTAGAGAAAATGCGCCGGGCAGAGAGAACCGGAAGTTGCGAAGGCAAGTGTTACCCATAATGCAACGCAAAATTCAGTCGCTCCCCCGCCCATCGGATGGAATTTTGGGAGAGCAGAACGCCCGAATTACAACAGCGTCGTCTCAGAGGACTTTGCAAAGTTGTCGATTCACCAACAACAGATCAGAAAATCAAACACAGGAGATGCAATAGTAACAAACACATAGGAGCCATTGGTTCATAGGGAGCAGGATGACCATAAATGTTTATAAAAATGCATAATGTCTCTCGATGTCCCTGACCATCACTTCTTGTATTAGACCCTCCTCTGACTGTAATGTTGTGCTTGTACCTACACAGCCACAGAAGACAAATACCACGTGTGCATATTCTATCGGCTTCTTTTGTGCTGCTACGACCACTCACTTCCATAGTTCATCTTGGTGCCGCTCGTACATGAGTGTAATTACAGACCAAAAGAGTGATAATGATGATAATGACTTCACACACATTACAATCTCGTGGATCAGAGCGAACGCAGGGAAAGACCAGCTCAAAGCCCCACGTTTCAGCGAGATGGATGGACACGTTTTAAAGCCTAAGGGCTAAAGTAGGACCAGGGAGTTGCCACGGTTACTGCCTCAGCACCTGCCAATAGCTCCGTGATTAAGTCGGGGGGATATACTGCTACTGTAGAGGCTGGAGCTGCGGCCAAAATCTCGCTGCAGGGTTGGGCCATGAAATGTTGGCAGGTAGCGGCCACGTTTGAGCATTTAGTTTTTGTTGTGACGTGTTATTTTCTCATTTATTTACCCAAAACAAGCTACAGGTGCGTATTTATCGTGCTGTATGTGTCTACTCCATCCAAAGCTCGCTGCATTGTCAACAAAGAACAGATGGACAGAAATGCTATGGAATAATTTACCCCTGGTTGTGAATCTCAAAGAAAGTATAGTATATAATTATAAAGTGGATACGCCACCAACACAACACCACCTCAACATTGAAAAGCCTTATCCTTACAGCCCATCTATGCACCAAATTTCAGCCCAATCTGTCCTGTACTTTTTGTGTACTCACACAGACTATTACAATACCCCACCTGTTGCTTTATAGTTTTAAAATGGATGATGTAAATAGGTTGTAAGTTTTACATTTTCTTGTGATCGTACTGTACTGCTATTAATTGGCTCTTGAAGAAAGGACGGAGGATCTCAATGGGAGCTTTCTGAATTGATTATTACTTTGGTATAAAAGTTTACAGATAGATTTTCTTGAGCACTATGCAATGTGCAGGGCTTCACACCAGTTGGGAATATGTTCATATAGGATTTCCATTTTGTATTTATAGACCCACCCATTGGGAAATTATCATTCCTCTGCATTTTACCCATAATTCAACTAATGTCAGACTGTGGAATGGAAGGAGCCCAACTTTTTCATACCCATTTCCGCCTTTATAATGACATCAATGTTCTCTGAAATTGTGCTTCCTCCATTCTGCTTCATGATTGTTTTATATTGTCTAATAATCTTAAAATCTTATCTTAAAGGTATATAGGAGGATTTTCCCAAATTTTAGGAAAGAACCACCCTCTCCACTTTTTGAACAAAACTCTCTTGTCTTATTTGACGAGCATGTATCACCAGAATGATTGACAAGAGGGAGGACCAATAGTCTTAATGATCCACCCGGAAGTAGAAAATCCTCCTATAAACCGTTAAGTAGAAAATACATGGGGAAACAAGTAAAATGCGGTAGATCCCCAGGCTCCCAACAGAGGGAGGAGTTGAATTTATTTGTTTTTTTTCCCAAATACAAAAATTGCCAGCTGCAAACGGAGACATGCAATTGAAAAGAATGATATCATAGGGGTACAATGCGATCATACTGTTACAGAACTGAGACAGGAGCTTTTAGACGGCGTGGAGCTACATGTTTTTGCCAGAAGTTCAGGGGTGGATTTGCTTGTGATGAGAGCACAAGCTTGTAACATGGTTAAAAACTCACCTAAAAAAAGTTGAATTTGCAAAATATGTGTCTGATCCAGCTGTTGTTAAGACTCATCCAAAGAAACTGAGCTATGATCTTGGTAAGAAGTTAGGCCGGATTAACAAGGACTGTGTGTGTATACATATTCTGACTTCCTTTATACACCCGAGACAATGGAAAACAATGCAAGCCCCAATGCGGAGAAATCCCTGACATAGTTGCTGTGCGGTTAAAGTGCTAAGAACTCGATAGTGCTAATGCCACTAATAGGCAGCCCATTACAGAGTGTAGAAGCAACACTTGAGGGATCTGTGGCTGCGGCTGAGGAGGACGCAGCTGGCGCTTAAAGCAGAAGCAGAAGGAGAACTATAGGAGGCAGCGCAGGGAGGAGAGAGTTTAATGAGACGTGGAGAAACGCAGAGACAGAGGAGGTTCCATGTTGGGAGATTTGGAATAATAGTTTTTCATGGTAATTATTATTATGCAAATGGGTGTTGAGGTTACAAAAGATTACATAGGAATAGGAAAATTAATTTATGGAGTTCATTGGGTGGAAGGAAACTACAGAGAAAGGTGCGGTTAAGAATCTTTCCTTATATGGTAAGATTTTGTTTTGCCTGGAACTTGACTGGTTCTAGGGTTGTAAGAAGTATTAAAAATCAGATATTAATTGATAATAGATGATCAAGACTAGTATTATTTTATTATTTATTTATTATTATGATCTTAGTTGTTTTGAGTCTCTTTTTTTCACTTTCACTGTCTTGATCTAAGCTTCACTGTTTGGGCAATAAGTGGAACCCTCCTTGTAGCCCCTTAGTCTATTTTTAACTCCTTAGCAAAGCAGCATAATTGCTTTTTAATTTGACTTTGTAGAGGTAGAATGAACTGCTACATAAAACAGAAACAGGTGGCAGCTGTGCTCCTGAAATGCCTGGAGGGTAATTTGTCTCACAATAGACTGAACCTGTGGCACTTGTTTTAGATAGAGTTTTATCTTTTTCAGTGTAATTATTAAAGACATATTTTACCCAGATACTCACTAAGAGTGAAGCTATGTTTAAAACCAGATGTGATTATTATTGAGGTGTAAAATCAGTCCTGATATTGAGAAAGGAGTTGAAATGGTGGATCACAAAAAATAAAAGACAGAATTATGTGAAATGAGATATTGAAATCAGTGCATCATGACACACTGATCCAATGGCATGGTGGCTGAGTGGTTAGCATCCTTTAGTCTCAGAAAGAATCCCTGAAGAAAAACAGGGATTTTCTGTGTGCAGTTTGCATGTCCCCCTGCATTTATGTAGCTTCCCATGAGTGCTCTGGTTTCCCCCATCACAAAAAATATGTAGAATAGAATACATAGAAAATATGTACAATCCTCCAAGCTCCACTATCTGGCCCTAGAGGTATTGGAAGGATGAGTCAAATGCAAAGGAAAAATTTCCCTATACTGGGACGTGGATGTATAGTTAATTTAAAAACAATAAAATCTATAACCATAACTTGCCTGATGATAGCAAACATACAGTATCTGTTGGTGCAGTTAATATATCGCACATTTGACTGAAACAGTGTTGTATTTAATGCGAAAGACCTTGAATTTTTAACACCATAATTATTCTCCATCCAATCGCAGTTTCCTATGCTACAGCGTTTCTATTGTACAGCCAAAAACACAATAAATCAAATGTGTCAAATGAATTAGCTTCGTCCTGCCTTTAAAACTTATTATACAGCCTTTGGGTTTGTTATCAGCTTTTCCTTTTCAGTCGCTGCCTTCAGAACTAATTGATTCCCCGCTCCATACACGTCTGCGGGAATAGAAAGCTAGAGCAACTATCTTTTAAGGGTAAACGGGAGGAGGCATATGAGAAAAAAAATGTCCTTAAGTGATCATAAAACCAAGAAGCAGTGACCCTGTGTGACTCGGGTCAGCGGTAATGACATGTGGGGTGACTGTGGGGGGCTGATAATGTAACAGTGGGGTCAGAGCTGGACGGGGGCCGTGTCAAACTGAAGCCTCTCGTCTGTCAGTCTGAGTGGGAACGAGACGGGCCGAGAGGAGACGGGGGGAATATGTTACACCTGTGACACGTGTGGGCGCCTGTCAGGGGCAATGCAAACGTCTGAGGAGAGAAAGAGATGTGGATGTGTGGACAGGAGCCGCTGCAGTGGCCATGGAAACGGCTTGTTAGTTGATTTTTTTAAACTTCAGATTTATCCATGTTCTCTCTCAGTATTAGCTCTTTTTTTGCTTAATTTTTGCTTCTTCATTATGTGAAAGTTGTAGATTTTAGATTTGCTTCCTCCTTCTTCTTTTGGGTTTACGGAATTATTAAGAAGAAGTCTTTTACGTTAAAAAATTGAAGTACAGAAGAAAGGGGTGGGATTATATTATGTTTACTTTTCCCACTCCTTTTCAGACGGACTTTGTTGCCTCATTCTAGGCAGATGAGATCATACAGTAAATGTTGGTTTTTCATTTTTCTTACATTAAGTTGCCTTTACTTTAATTGTTCTATCTTTGTCTGAATAAATAAATAAATAAAAAGTGTTTGGTTTTCATTTACCGCCACCCTCTAGACTGGAGTGTGCCCCAGTATGTTTGACTATCTATATTTGTTCGTTATTAGTTGATTTGCCTCCTTATTATTCTAAAGAGAGAGACTTGCTTCTTTATCGTGTAGTTAGAGTTGTTGTTCATTTATCTTGTGTTTTGTGCTCCTCATTCCTACTGTTCTGTGACTTGTGTTGCAACATTGAAATTTCCTAACTGTGGAAAGAATAATGGATCTCTTCATCTTTATCTTACATTTTAAATTGTATTTGCTTAGATTTTGTGCATGTTTGAGTGCTCCTGCTTTAGACTGTGATGTGGTCCAAAATATGGATTTTTAACCTATAACTAGATTATTCCGCGCCTCCACAGTTTCTGGATCAAACACAAATGTTAAATGATGTGGCTGTGCATAAATGACATAATAATACGTCTTGATTTGTATAGCACTTTTCAATAACAGACTTTACAAAGTGAAAATACATCTATATAGTCAATTAATCAAGCAATGATTGATGGTCGACCATTTATTTTATAAATCTTTTTTTGAGCATTTTCAGAATTATTAAAACAAAAAGAAGGCATCAGAAGTATGTGATATTAATGCAATGACATGAACAATATGATAATAAATACAAATGAAATATTTGTTTGTACATGTAGAAAAAAGAACACGTTAAAACCTGTACTCTAATCGGATGTTTTTCATTTTGTTATGTAAAAGATTACTGTGGGTTGGTGGATTTCTTTGTTTCCAGTTTAGTTCGATAAGACGTCTCTGTGGCTGTGCTTGGAGCAATCTAAATATGTTTTTAATTAGATAATACATAAGATAAATGAAATAATTCAATTAGCTGAATATTTTTTAGTTTTCAGTGTGTATATGATCAAAACAGTTATGTGTGATTTCATTGTACGTCCATTGTACATGAAAACATGGTTTAGTAAAGAGGTTTTTGGCCACGCCCGTTTTAATAAAAATTTTGAATTTATTTTATTGTTTATTTTGTTGGGATTTTTTGTTATTAAGCGAATAATGTTATCACAACTTTATGGGAGAGAGATTTCAATCATCTGAAGATTCCACATGGGACAGTTGATTAAAAAATTAAAATAATGTGAGGAGTTCCCCAAAGCGTTACCCTCCCACAGCAGCGGTCTGTAGTCTGTAGCCGGAGATGTCGGGCAATGAATTATAATGACAAAAATTGCGATTGTTTAATCAATCAACCAGCGCTTAATGACTGTTGTTAATGGCAGTTAATACCTTGTTAATGGGGATGATTGCGTCAGTCCATTTCACAGCAGCAGAGTGTGGATCCAAACACTGCTGGTTTTATCTGGTTTATCTGGTCTCTGCTCTCAGGGCCCTCTCTGAGCCTGGTCTGATCCACTTGGTCCTGAGAGGAGAGCCTCGTCCGTGTGTCGGCCCCTGAGTCCAGATTGTGGCTCTGAACTGATTTCCTGAACTGAACTATGTTTTTGACTCAGATGATTCAGAGCTTAGAACAACCTCAACTGCAGCTACAGGAATAAAAATCTATTCTCAGAGTTTAACTGAAATGTGCCAATATCGTGCTTGTGCCAAATCATTTACATTATTTATAGATGTTCTGCTATTTTTCCACTGTATGGAAACTGTTGTATGTAACAGCCAGATCCCAAGGGACTTAGATACATCAAAAATAGGTTCAAGAGAAGAATTAGATTATGTAAAACTTCAAATTGTCACATGGTGAGATGAATGAAGACCCAAAGGAAGGCAGGAAGGCCGAAAATAATGATTTAATTAGATATTACATACCAGTGAAGCAAACTCAAAAATCCAACACGGGAACCAGGAAAACGACAGACCAGGACAAACAACAACATTGACAATGGACCAGCAACAAGGGGAGAGGAGCACAGGTACAAATAGACACAGAGAGACACAGGGGAAACACATCAGGGCGGGGTGGACTATGAAGACAGGGGAACAAGACAGGAAGTAAATCCATAAAAACAAAACCACAGTGAACTGACTTCAAAAATAAAATCCAAAGTACAAAATAACTAAACATCGACATTGTGAGAGATGTTTCACAAAGCTGCTTCAGGCTCATGGCTCTGACTGAAGACAGAATAGGAGTTGTTCTTCTCTATTGGTTACTAATCATTTCACTACATGTTATTGACTGTGTTATTCACATTGTATAAGACAAACATATATATCTATCTAGTTTTCTTTGAACCAGAAACCTCTGTGAAAGAAGAATAATACATCTTGCCCAATTCCCTCCAAACTGATGAAAAGATTCTGACTTCTTGTTGAATAATTTTCCATTTTTTTTGCAAGTTCCGCCGTTCCTTTAATGGAGTTAGACAGTCTGTCCCGAGCTCGGAGCCTGTTGAGACGTAGTGGACGAGGGCACTGCAGCAGAGCGACAGAGTGAGATTAATCCCTTCACAGCGGCGGATCGTGATTGGCCGAACGCTTTCCGCCCTAACGAGGCAATATCGAGTGAGACGTGGACCTATTAATGAAGCATGAACTGTTATAAATTACAAAACGCATAGAAAGCCCCAGACTCCCACACTACCCCAAACCAGGAAATACGTCTTCATCCAAACATCATCTGTGCTTTATTTGGAATATATTCTTACGTTTAATGATCCGCGCTCATGTGCAGATGGCTGATTAATTACACGCTTCCACCGAGGAATCCACGTCCAATCAGGAGGGGATCCTTATAAAAACATGCTTGTAACTGGTGTTTGTTTAATTATAGGGTTCTGGAAGGGAGTTAGATTGAAAATATATATTATTTTAATAGATTTCAAATTGGATGTATTTATAATATATTCTGCATATTTTGTTCATGGTTACCACAAAAACCATAACAGCAAATTGGAGAAAGAAGGACTGCTTAATTACAATTGAAAACCAATAGAATGTCAGAAACGTATAGATTTATATATTTTTTAAGATTTGGTGAAAAATAACCTTTTTTACTTGTTCCCCTTTTTTGGTCATCATTATAATTATCATTCATCTCTTTTTAAAAATGTAAATATTTCCTGTGATTACATATACAGTATATTTTTTATCCTTTCTTTCCTCTGTATTCTGTGTTTTTGTCTTTTTTTAAGTTCTTGAAGAACCCAAACATACTTGTTCTTGCGTTTCTCTGCCTTCACGTGACACAAAAGTCCTTGCAGTATTTCCCCTTTAACTATTGTGTGTAATTACTTTTCCAAAGGAGATTAAATGAAAATAAACAAACCATTATCAGCCTAAAGTCAGATAAAAGATGCCATTGAATCAAAATAGTGGTTTTGTTTTGCCAAAGGAAAGTATAGCCTCATGCATTATCCATGAGCCGGGATCACTGGTGCTGGGTGTCGTGCCCATTGGCTCGTTCAGCTCTGGTTTACCCCTGCAACCCCCACAGCTACTTCCCACTAAGACATATCGTGTTTGAGTTTGTAAATTGATAATTTAGCTGCGGCGCAATGAACAATGAAGTCTTTCGAGCGTCACGTTTTGCCTTTTTTCCCTTATTCCCTCATTCCCTCCTTCCCAATCGCTATAAACCTATGCCCCCAAGTCCAGACTCCACTCCTCTCCCTTTCCTTCAGTCTACCCCATCACCAGGAAGGAAGCGGTTGCCCTGGAAACCCGACTCATTAAACAAGCCCCGCACAGTGTATTTTCCTTCTTTATTTTTCAGTCGTTTTCTGTGGAATCAAAGAAACATGCTGACAGTGAAGAGAGAAATCCCCCAGAATGAGTGCGCACCAGTGAGCAAGCCGCATGTGAGACGATGAGACGGTTTTAGAGAGGGATCTTTGTACAGTGTAGATGTGAGGAGACATGCAATCTGAAGTGTGGTTAATACACGCTTGTTTTGATATTACATCATGGCAGTTTATCAGCGCCCCCAGGACATTTGGACAGAGTAATTTGACTAGAACTCAGAGTGTGGAAAATTGTGTGATCTCAATTAAATATGAACAAGCAGCAGCTCAAGGCGTTGATAAAAAAAACATACAGAACGAAGGCCTGTTACTAATATTACGCATGTCCAGTTTTGTCTCTTCTAGTTAAAGGTCGGAAACTCTTCTCTGCTTGTAAATTAGGGCATTTTGGGTTTGAAAAGCAGAACTACTGTGTGTCTGCTTCTTAGAATAAAGCGGTTTTATTGGTCACAACCAGGGCGTGTCATTTCATTTTAGGTTTTTGTAGCAACCTTGAAAATGTGTGAGTATGGCTGGGTATCTTTCAGAACATGTCGATATAAACTGCTATCTCGATTCAGGGGACTTTCCATTTTGATGCGATTCAGTATAAAATAATGTGTTTTTGTTCAAATGGGACGAAGCATTAGACAAGGTGAAAATACAACTGAAATACAACACTTCTGATGCGTTTAAGTCCAAATATGTCAAAGCAAAATCTAAATGTGAATAGTGCATTTGCAGAAACAGATTAGTGCCATTAAAAAAAGATATGAAAAGTTTACTATTTGTCCCTTTATCAAGTTGTGTTGTGAATAGTCAGATTTATTTTAGTGCCATACAAATAAGTTTCACGCCTTCTTGAGCAAATCCTTTCAAATGTATTTCCATTACCAAAACATGTTGAAGATAGCCAAAGGAATACAATGTTTTAATAATTTTTCGAAAAGGAGATATCTGTTACTGCAAATGAAGTCTTTTTTTAAAAATAGCAACAAAGTTCATTGAAAATATGTACTCTAATTTTATACACTGCTAATTACATCTGTTCAGTCTGTTGAAGATTCCCAGCACTTCCTCTCAGTGTGGTGCAAACTTTTGGCTTTTGAACTGTTGATATTAGCCACAAGGGTGACTCTTGCTTTAATAGGTTCTAAGAGAATTTCTGGTGTCTACTCCCACAATTAGATTTCAAACCCACAGTGTGCGATCCACTTGTGTAATTAGTCGTTAGTACTAACTAATAAATATTCATGTTGTGCCCTCTCCTCTCTGTATGAGCCTTCTTAGCTCTGCTCATTTTCAAACACTGGGCTTTTTTAAAATCATTATCGCTTCATCTTATTTTTGTTCCCACCACTTGTTTATTCAAATACCTCACAACATGGGGGCAGCAGAAGTAGGTCAGTGTAATTGATCCCGAGGAGAAGGTGACTGTGTTGGCCTCAGAGGTTTTGGAGATGAGGAAAATCTATTACACAAGAAGTGGAATCCAATACACAAAGGGCATGTTCCAGCCAAAGAGGAAATCCAGGGGAGGGAGGGAGGGAGGGAGAGAGAGAGAGAGACTACGATCAGGTCCCGGACACGGAATCACCATCGCTGAAGCCACATTATACAACATTGTCATAGTGACTTGATTAGATGAATTTTAAATAGGCAAAATGGATCATGTCAAATAATCACCAGTAATCAGTGCGAGTGCCGCCGGTGAGAGAATTCTGCACGTTTTGAGTTTAGCTCGTTGATTGTGGGTGAGAAAAGTATAATATCATCGAAAGACGAGTGATTAAAAGGAGCTGTGGGCAGAGCTACAATTAAACAACGGGCTCAAAATGTGGCATGTCATTTTATAGTTTTTTTCATATTAAGAAAGTTCTTGTCAGTTATAATTTTACAATCGACTCATTTTGCATATTTGCCCATGTTCTGAAAAACCATTAGAAACAGTCACTCAGTTTCACTGAAATAGTTTTTTTTCTTCTCAGGAGTACTTGTAAAAATATCAAAAACTCAGTCAGAGCGATACACAGGACACGATACAAAATGCATCAAGATGGCTTTCAATTCGATTTGATATATTTGTAAAGGACTCAAAATGATTCAGTAAAAAGCAGAAAAGCAGCTCTGTAACACAAATACAACACTACTGATGCATTTATTGGAGATTCATTGTTAAAAATTATACTGTGGTCCCTCAGGATTTTTGTGTGTACAATTTTGCATGTTTTTTTTTAGGCAAGGCAAGTTTATTTGTATAGCGCAATTCATACACAAGGCAACTCAAAGTGCTGATCACAAAATCATAAATACATACAGTACACAGTATAAAAAATATAAAATCCCTCAGTTGTATGCACAGCTAAACAGAACTGTTTTTAACCTGGTTTTAAACATTGTCAGAGAGGAGGCCTGTCTCACATCTTCAGGAAGATTGTTCCAGATTTTTGCAGCATGAATCTGAAAAGCAGCCTCCCCATGTTTAGTCCAGACTCTGCAGGCACTAGCAGGAGTCCAGTCCCTGTGCTCTTCAGAGTCCGGGCTGGTTCGTATGGTACTAACATGTCACTAATGTATGAGACTTGTAACAAGCAGAGCTGTTTTAAAGTCTATTGATATCTCCACCATCGCACTTTAGCAGTCCTGAATTCAGAAAAGTTAGAAGTGTATGAAGTCTGTGGAGAGGGGTTCACAGCCTTAAAATATACCACTGCTACTTCAAGGATTTTGCTTTTTATTTTTAAAACGTATCTCCCACGATAGGAACCACTGTATTTGTAAAATGTGGTTCTAATTGTGTTAAAAGCTCTTCCAGGGAATACGTCAAAGCTGTGGCTATAAATGTTGTATTGTTCCACATGTTGACTGTGACAAAATGTCGGAGGCAGCGATCTCACACACTAGTAACCTGAAAGTGTCATTTTCAGTTTTTCAGACAGAATCAAAGAACACAGAACTTTCTGTCATCACAAACGACAAAGATGTCAATCCTGGAGGTATTGATTCTTAGTCCAAACAATACTGATATGACCGAGGCCTTCATTTCTTTGTATTTTCCAATGGTTAAGTCCATTAAGTTCAAAACATGGAGGCCAGGTTCCACACACTCGTTCATGCCAAATAAATACATACATACATGAGGGGTTTTTTTTCAACCCAAAAAAAATGTTTTGGAAAAAATCCATATTGTATCCAATTTTAAAATGCTGATTTAAATCTGCTGTTTTTATTTTCTCACACACCCCTAAACAACAGGCAGAAAACTTCCTTGTGTGAGAGAATTGGTATTTTATCTAATGTCAATGTAGGATTTCTCTGTACAGTACGTCTCCATGTCCAGCTCCTCTCCGTTGATTAATTCCCTCTTGAACGTGTTTTCAGATAAGAACTAATTACGCGTCAGACGTAGATATTTCCCAGGGGCCCTTCAGTGCAAGCTCGATCACACACACGGCCAGACCCTCCGTATGAAGTACACGCACGTATTTATATTCTTCAACAATGGAGTGTTTTGTCGTGGTGCTGTGGCGACCGCCCTCTCTCTCTCTCTCTCGCTTCTCTCTTCTCTGTGTCAACATTTACCTCTGGATTCTGACACTTTCTTTCATCTTCAAACACGGCTCCACCGTCCTGCCCCCTGTGGAGGAGGAGCAGTGTTTGTTTTGGTCCCACATAAGAATTGTAAATACAGTTTTTTGCTGCAGATCAGACAATTGACTTCTGATGTATGTCAGTGAATTAGAATATTGTTTTCAGACTCTCTCAAATACAAAAAGTCAATGTGTTCCCGTTCATATTGTTTTAATAAGAAATATCATGAGAAATCAAAGAGGAAGATCATTTGGTTTTTCAGCTGTTCGGCTGGAAAACAGATCTGTCTGAGCTAACAACTTTTAGAGTGATGTATTTATTGAAGGTTCAGGTAAATCTGTCTCAGGACGGTCTAACCTCACCTTCTTTTAGTGGGTGCACAATCCAACTCTTGGTGAATTCTGCTTCACAATAATAAACGTCATAATATCCAACGTGACTATGAACGCTTGGCCGCCTCCAGTTATCCCTGTGGTAACCTTTCCTACACCCCCTGCTTAAAACCCAAACATTCAGAAGCAAAATCATCAGAAAATCAAGATCATGCCAGCTTTTATTTATCCATCCATCTCTTTCTCTTTCTATGTACCTCTCTATTTCTCTATCTACATAAAATGTTCATTATAGTCATAGTAAAAGCCAATCAACAACATCTGACTGTGACTAAAAAGTATGAAATGTTAGAAAAGATATTCATATGTTCTGTTGTAGCTGTGATAACTGATTAAACTTGCACAAGTAGTGAATATGGAAAACCAAATTAGAAGGTTCCGCACCTGCAACTGTACTGAAGAAAACAGATGTTGATATTTCATATTTTATGCATAGTTTTGATCCTTGTGTGTGTTGATGTGTACTTACACATGTTGTTTTCTTATATATTTTTAGATACATACAGCAAGTCATGACAGGTGCACACTGTCTTGTTCATGCTTTAACCTCTGATCAGAGCTATAAGGGTGTAATGTGCCGTCCATCAAACTCAACAATAAAGTGCCCAACAGCAGCGAGCACCAGGCTCCATAGTCATCCTCACAGCGCCCTGTGCTCCTCTCATTGATAATGAATGAGCCGGCCTTCCTCTCGGCCTCCTCTGTTAGTATTCAGACATGTCACTCATCAGTCTGTTTACTATGAGCCCCACAGCTCTCTGCACCACAGAGCCACTTCTTATTATTCAGATGCAGACGGTAAACGGCTGTTGGAAAGTGGAAGATGTGCTGGTACTCCTTTGAGAGTCAGTCATACTTTATTTGTTTCATTAGTTTTACATGTTTTTCCTTCCTTTTATTATATTTGGAAAAACTCCAGTTGCTCTCAGTGCTGTAAAGGACCATAATAGTTTAGATTCTTTGTGTGACTATTATGTATTAAGCATTATCGTCTGTTGTGTTGGTACTGAATATTGTGATAATATATATAGATTACACTATTGTTCAAAAGTGCATTTACTTCTGTAATTAAACTTTTAATGTGAAACTGATATATGGAAGACTCTTACACACAAAGTTAGTTATTCCAAATTCTTGAGTTTCATAATAAGTAGTGACCTATAGGAGGATAAAGTTAAGGTACACTGTACTTTATTATCCTGGCCCCCACCAGGTCAAAGTCATAGTGAATTGTCTGGGAACGTCCTTTTCATTTTCTTGGGGGGGAGGTGTTGTTTACCGTTTATTAGGCCTGCACGTTTGCACAAATCATATAAATTCTACCCGGTAACAGATGCAGCACAACAAAAAAGAGGGCAAGAAGACAAATGATGTTTGCACAATAACTGCAGTTGGTGCGAGTTAAACACGAAGATAGAAGCTTCTGCTCCTGTCTTGCTGGATCCGTAAATAAACTACAAACTTGTCTGTCTAACCATTGACATGGCCGTCCATCTCTGCTCTGTGATTGGTCCCCAAATCCATGTCAAAATTTCGGCCCAAGTTTCCAGGCTGTTGTACAGTTTGAAATGTTTTGAGCGCCTACTCCCAGGCTAGCATTTTATTGTCCCCAAAAATATAAATGTCCTCCTGCATTTATTTGGCTCATCCTTCAAGGCCACTAAGAGCAACCTGTCTTGAGCAGCGCCTGGGGACCCATCTCCTGATGCAAATGCTTGGCTTGTTCAGAACCAGAGCTGGAGGTTTATGGTGCATGTTTTGGGTGGTGGAGGAAACCGGAGCTCCCGGAGGAAACCCACCCAGACACATGGAGAAACATGCAACCTCCACACAGAAGGGCCCGGGTCAGAATGGGATCAAACCCTAGTCTTGTTTCTGTGGCTCTTCTGTTAACGTTTTGATTGCTTTTTCTATTGTACCTCTGGGGACATTTGCCACAGCCTCCAGAAACGGTTTCTTCCTGAGCAGTGGCAGTAAAGTTTGCCACATTCCCCTCTCAACTCAATTACACTGGCTTTGTAGTATATTGTGGTGTGGCCCGAACCCCAGCACCACAGACCACCACTATCCTGCGGCGGCTGCTCCTCTTCCTGCAGCTTCCTTATTTGTTTCCAAGTGAAGACCTCATTAAAGGAGGCTGTGAGATTTATGGAGCAGCATTAGTGCAGAGGAAGGACACGGAGACAGATAGATGCGGTTGAAATAGAGCGCTGCGATGTGCCGTCTCCGGGGAGGCGGCCGCGCTCAGGCACAAGTGCTGAGCCAGCGCAGAACATGGACAAATACATTAAAGAAAGGAGAGGAGGGGGACGACTGGATATAGGTGTATGCAAAGTGAGGACATTGTGTTAGGAGTGAAGACAAACAGGAGTGCATCATCAGAACCATTAAGAAAAACAGAATATGACTATTTTGACAAAAATTTTGCAAGCAGCAGGTAAACTGTTTGGAATACTCATGTTTTAGACACATCAGGTTTATGAACTGATCTATTATGAAGCAGCATTTCAGACTATTTTTGTAGAGATTCAATCAAAGGGATAACTGAGGATATTTTATTTTGAGGTGGATTGTCACTCACATGATTCCATAAAAATGAAAGGTTAAAATCACAGCTGGGAACAGTCTATAGACATAGATACAGCCAATGCCATAACATGCTTTAAAGGTGGTCAGACTCTGAGAATAACAGGCCTACGCAGTTAAAGCTGGGGTTCCTAACTTTCACACCATAAATATCTTTTTATATCCAAACTACTATAACTAACTAAACTAACTATATATATTTAGCTATATATATATATATATATATATATATATATATATATATATATATACTAATAATTCACATCAGTTCTATCGGTTCTATCACAAATTTTTGCATGTGTTTCAGGTCTGGGTCACATCTTTAGACCCGCTTTTTCATACACAACATTGAAAAGAGGACGACCACCTCTCTCTGCTCTTAGCCAAAGCATCAAATAGTGACTCACAGGGCTCTTTCTCATACAAAAGATACTGAATAATGTTTTCTAATAAGTAAAAAAGAGAATATTGTGGTCTAACTTGTTAACAGCATTTCGCTTTCAAGACTCCATCTCTTGAACCCTTGAACCTTTCAACATTTTGCCACATTTCAGGCTTCAAACATAAAGATATAAAAATTAAATTTTTTGTGAAGAATCAACAACAAGTGGGACACAATCGTGAAGTGGAACGAAATTTATTGGATAATTTAAGCTTTTTTAACAAATAAAAAACTGAAAAGTGGGGCGTGCAATATTATTCGCCCCCTTGCGCTAATACTTTGTAGCGCCACCTTTTGCTGCAATTACAGCTGCAAGTCGCTTGGGGTATGTCTCTATCAGTTTTGCACATCGAGAGACTGGAATTCTTGCCCATTCTTCCTTGCAAAACAGATCGAGCTCAGTGAGGTTGGATGGAGAGCGTTTGTGAACAGCAGTCTTCAGCTCTTTCCACAGATTCTCGATTGGATTCAGGTCTGGACTTTGACTTGGCCATTCTAACACCTGGATACGTCTATTTGTGAACCATTCCATTGTAGATTTGGCTTTATGTTCTGGATCATTTTCCTGTTGGAAGATAAATCTCCGTCCCAGTCTCAGATCTTTTGCAGACTCCAACAGGTTTTCTTCCAGAATGGTCCTGTATTTGGCTCCATCCATCTTCCCATCAATTTTAGCCATCTTCCCTGTCCCTGCTGAAGAAAAGCTGCTCCAAAGCATGATGCTGCCACCACCATGTTTGACAGTGGGGATGGTGTGTTCAGGGTGATGAGCTGTGTTGCTTTTACGCCAAACATATCGTTTTGCATTGTGGCCAAAAAGTTCGATTTTGGTTTCATCTGACCAGAGCACCTTCTTCCACATGTTTGGTGTGTCTCCCAGGTGGCTTGTGGCAAACTTTAAACGAGACTTTTTATGGATATCTTTGAGAAATGGCTTTCTTCTTGCCACTCTTCCATAAAGGCCAGATTTGTGCAATGCACGACTGATTGTTGTACTATGGACAGACTCTCCCACCTCAGCTGTAGTTATCTGCAGTTCATCCAGAGTGATCATGGGCCTCTTGGCTGCATCTCTGATCAGTCTTCTCCTTGTTTGAGATGAAAGTTTGGAGGGATGGCCGGGTCTTGGTAGATTTGCAGTGGTCTGATACTCCTTCCATTTCAATATAATTGCTTGCACAGTGCTCCTTGAGATGTTTAAAGCTTGGGAAATCTTTTTGTATCCAAATCCGGCTTTAAACTTCTCCACAACAGTATCTCAGACCTGCCTGGTGTGTTCCTTTGTCTTCATGGTTCTCTCTGCGCTTTAAACAGAACCCTGAGACTATCAAAGAGCAGGTGCATTTATACGGAGACTTGATTACACACAGGTGCATTCTATTTATCATCATCAGTCATTTAGGACAACATTGGATCATTCAAAGATCCTCACTGAACTTCTGGAGTGAGTTTGCTGCACTGAAAGGGGCCAAATAATATTGCACGCCCCACTTTTCAGTTTTTTATTTGTTAAAAAAGTTTAAATTATCCAATACATTTTGTTCCACTTCACGATTGTATCCCACTTGTTGTTGATTCATGACAAAAAATTAAAATGTTATATATTTATGTTTGAAGCCTGAAATGTTTGAAGCCTGAAATGTGGCAAAATGCGAATACTTTCGCAAGGCACTGTAAGTATTAGCATAATTAACAACTGTTAATTGTGTTGCTTTTAACATGCATGGCTTGTACAGCTGAGTAATTACAACCTGTCAAACTGCCATTTTAATTTGATCTTTGATTTAATCTTGCAGCGTTCTCCTAACAGTGAATACTGAGAGGAAAAGGGACATTCTCAAAGGCGCAGAGAAAGTGAGCCGTGGCTGGTGGGTTTTTGTGCTTGACTGAACAGAGGAACATTGATTTGACACGCAATTACTGGAGGAGTGTGAGAGCAGAATGAGAGAGCATTAAAGATGTGGACACAGCCGGGGTCAGGGCCTTGCATGAGCTGATGCACTGCTGTCTGCATCTGTGAGAGGGCCACGAGACGCAAGGCCATTCAGAGCCATTTCACATAGGTTTTCTTTTACACTTTCAAAGAGAAAAATATATGGATAAACGTGTGCAATGGAATAAGAGCAAAACACATCAACACTCGACATAAGCCTTGTTGCGCTTGTTAGAGGAAAAAAAGAATGCAACTAAAGATGCAAAGTGGTTAATTACAAAAAGAGGCAAAAGGGATAAAAACCATACACGATAGACATAACAAAGGGAGTCTTACACATCAAATTAAAATCATGCAGCGTCAAGGACAATCTGAATCACGTCAAACTTGAGGACACAGAAACACGTTCTGTTTCGGTGGCAGGCGAGACACTGATAGTTCAAGCTGCGTTGCTCAAAAGAAAAACACTAAAAAAACATGTACAATAGGTATAAATGTAATGGGGGGTGGGGGGGGGTCTTGCTTCCGTCATAGGGAATGGAAAAATATTGGAACTCTCAACAATTGTAAAGCGCTTTGGTGACCTTGGTCTGCAAAATCTGCTATATATAAAAAATAAAAAAAAACGTTCTTGTTGTTATTTAGTTTGTATTTAATTCACATCACCACGGAAATCAAATACGTTACATTTATTTATCTTAAGTTTGTGACATTTGTGAAAAATGTACTCCCCGAAAAGCTCCGCGAAGCTTGTAAATGGGGTCAGAGAGTAGTAACATCAGGGTCGGATTTGCCGAAACGGGAAGACAGCGACCCAATCCCGGAGCAGGGGTGTGGAACTGATGCACCACGCAGGGGGCGGGGCCTGGGCAGAACAGCAGCACACTGAACATTGTAAAGCGCTTTGGGTGACCTTGGTCTGTATATCGCCTTACAAATAAACATTACTTACTTACTTACAACACAGGGGGGAGGGAGGGACGTGGGAATTGCTTATTACACTCCAGTACTACTCTTTTTCATGTGCTACAATAATTTCGTCGTCTGATTCTACAAGTTGATTCTATTTTTAGTGGTGGTTTTTTTTTGTGCTTGACAGTTTGGACAGATGGCGTTCAGTGATCACGCGTCTTGTCATCAACTATTTTACACCGTTTTTGGCACGGTCTTGATGAGAGCACCATCTACAGTCAGAGTACTATAGCACAGAATCCCAGGTACAGTATGTGAGAGTAAAACAGCCCCCTCGTCCCGGTTCAATACTCTCAACTTGTAGTTTATAACTAAATAATGTTCATGCCTCGTACATCTCGTTCTAATATTATCCCTTCCCAAACGTTTCCAAAGAGCACATGATCTGCTGTTATGACATCAGCTTCTTCTTCTACTCCAGTACGAAGTAGTTGTAAAAGTCAGAACAGCATCCTTTGTCATGGTTTGAAAGTAGAGCATTTAGACCGAAGGGGTTTCTGTTGGAAGTTCATGATATTGGTAAGGATTGAGCTAAAAGCCAGTTCTGATTATAGTGATAGAACAAGGTTGAAACATAGTAAACAGATAAGATAACCTTTATTCACCCCATGCGTTTCCCCCTGCAGACATGGTATGGATTATGCTTATCATTTCTCCAAAAAACGATTTGAGAAGCACTGCAGTAACCCCGACCCCCCCCTCACACAGCACTTTTGCGGATTAGAATGGATAATATCATAGAAAAGGTAACTTAAATTGTCACCAAATAAGAAGGGTATATTACACAGCATTGTATGGATTTTACTCTAAACTGTGCAACATACGACTTTCAATGTACTGTAGCTATAAAACCTGCCACCTCGGGCTGAGCCATCTGGGAAAAGAACTGGTATCTAGTTTAAAAACACCTAATCAATCAATATGTATTTGTAAAACACATTTTAAAACAGCCCAGACTTACTAAAGTGTTGGACAGACAAGTGAAGAACAGCAACAATATAAATGATAAGGAAAACTTGTCTCTTGCTCCCGCCAAAGTGCGTCTGAAGCAGGGATTTAAAAAGAGAGCCCCCCATTTAAGGGGGCGACAGTAGCTCAGTTGGTAGAGCATTGGCCTTCAGGCCTGAAGGTCGTGGGTTCAATTCCCACCTCTACACCTTCTCCACCGACTCCCACTGATGACTGCTGTCGTTGTGTCCTTGGGCAAGACACTTAACCCCACTTTGCCCAAAAGCCCCCACTGAAAGATCAAGGCTATGCTCACACTCAGAGAGCAGCCGTCCTCCTGTGGACTCACCACCTGCAGAGGGTCAGTGAGGGGCTGGTGCTATGAGACTTGGGTGGCATCTCTGACTGCCACCCCCCTGACCCAGAAATGGGATTAAAGGGTAGAAAATGGATTGATGGCCCCCATTTAAAGAATACAGATGTAGTTGAAGCTTAAATCTATTTTTTAGTGCTGTTTGGCCTAATTTGACTGAAATAAATAATAATATCCATGAGCCACTTTGGTATTGTCGACGCATGATGTAATTAGAGCCTGTCCATTATTCATCATTTTGTATGAATAATTCTTTCTAAAATTGAGGAAAAACAACAATGACATTTCACTCGCTAAAATATGTAACTCTTGGAATGGATGTCAGATTAAAGGATTTTGTGTCTTTACTTGTTGGTTTAACACTTTCCGCTCTGCTGCCTGGTCCTTGTGAGTCCAGGCAGATCCATACATGTGTGTGTGCGTGTGCGTGTGTGTGTGTGTGCGTGTGCGTGTGCGTGGGGGTGTGGGTGTGTGCGTGGGTGGGTGTGTGTGTGTGTGTGTGGGTGGGTGTCTGCTTCTGTGTTCTTTACTTCACACTCATGTTCACACTCTGCTCTTGTGGGATACACTTCTTAAACAATGAACCTTCACTCAGCTTTCCATATGTGGCTTATCGCCACTACAGACTTTGTTGTGGAAATGTTCTGGTAGAAAATTGAAAATGAAGATTTCATAGAGATAAATCTGTTCATGAGTATTCTGCAGACAGAGTAAAGAGGAGATTATGTGGAGAAAGAAATCTCACATTGTGTGTGAAGATAAGAGGTATAAGGACTCCAGGGAGTGAGACTTGATCAATATTTGAGTTGTATCAAGAGGTTGTCAAGATAATATGAAAGCATTACCTGCTACACCACGAGAATATGCAGTATATGAGCTGAATGTGGACAGTTCAAGATCCAGTCTGTAACTTAAGCCCAAAAGGAGAAGAATGTGTGAAAACACAATAACTGGGAGTGGGTGTACTGCCATAAAGCTGAATCGCCTGCTCCTTCCATCTGCGATAACTTACTAGATTCAAGATTCAAGATTAATTTATTTTATCCCGTAGGAAATTTGTCTTGGACTCACAGGCACATAAGACAGACATAAAACACAACACAGTAATAAACATAAACCATCATCGCTCTGCTCGATGGCCTGCTTTCAGGAGGTTCACAGATATGGGTACGAATGAGTTCTTATACCGGTCTAGATATCGTTTCTTATTTCAGTCATTCATCTCCTCAGAGAATAAAAAAGTACGTTTTTTTTGTTCTTTTCATGGAGACCTCCAGGCAATTACATAGAGTACTGTTTACACAGGAGTTCCACAGTTCCCTTCCACAGTCTAATCTGTAATTACTTGACAGGTGCGTGGAAAGGAGCTGTCCCGTCTGTCCAGGGACCCCACCCTGGAGCTGAG
Source organism: Knipowitschia caucasica (assembly GCA_964034765.1). Lineage (NCBI taxonomy): Eukaryota > Metazoa > Chordata > Actinopteri > Gobiiformes > Gobiidae > Knipowitschia > Knipowitschia caucasica. The sequence goes on from OZ035827.1 coordinate 32,105,170, forward strand.
AGACCCGGCTCTGGCTCACATCCTGAGGAGAGGTCCTCGCAGACGGGCTGGTCTGGCGCCCGCCCCCAGGGTCCTGGGCCCTGTGACCATGGGCATGGCCGACTGTGTGGACAGCTGCACTCAGACAGACATCAGCTTCCAGCACATGATGAGTGTGGGGCGGAGCCAGCACCCCTGTGGCGCCCCGCCCCCTCCACACCCCCCTCCATCTCCGCCCCTCCCCCCTCTGCTGGACCCCTACCTGCTCAACGACCTGTGAGTGGAGCACACTACGCAACATGTTCAGACAGATGCAAACATATAGAACCACATAAAAGGCTTATATTTAGTGGATTTACTGCAAGACGATTTATTGTTGCTAATAATATATTCTATTTCAAGTTTGACAAAAGATTATTATAATAAATTGCACAAAATATCATAATTAATTAATTAATTATTATTATTGGTTAACCAATCCCTCAAATAAGCGTGAAACATACAATCCATGTTTGTGCATTAATATACTTGTGTATCATGTTGTTTAGGTTTGAGCCTGAGTACTATGACCCCGCAGACTACCTCGACATCACTCAGCATGAAGTGGACCGGCCGGACGATCTGGAGTATGAGGTCATACTATAAATATACTTTATTATAGTATAGTTTGTCATCTTTTTCACGCTGACCACACTTCCTCTATCATTTTTCTTGAATTCCTTCTTCAGGAAGTGGAGTTGTATAAGTCTCGACAGCAAGACAAACTGGGCCTGATTGTGTGTTATCGAACAGATGAAGAGGAGGACCTGGGCATTTATGTGGGAGAGGTGAAGACAGAAGCATTACAGAACTCTACTCTGGACATGTGTTGACAATAAAAACCTTCTTCTTTAAGGTGAACCCCAACAGTATTGCAGCAATGGACGGACGTATTCGCAAAGGAGATCGAATACTGCAGGTACTTGTATTAAATTTAACAGCAGAAATGAACGACATATTGTGTGACACCAATTGTGTGTTCAGAGGCTGTATATCGATGGACGATTCAAACCCCCTAGTTCAATAAAGCCCAACAAGAAAGTGCTCATGAAGGAAGTTTTGATCCAACTTGCTCTGGCTCCAATTGACATCGAGCATCACATTCACCATTTTGGGCTTAAACAATGGTGTAACGCTTTCTGCAATCCTGGGGTTTATATCGTGATATCTTCTTTGTTTATCCAAATATGATCCATTACAACCGACCTATCAGGAGCCAGACAGACAAGCCCAGCTTCTGATTGGTGCTTGGTAACTGGGCCGTTGCTACCCACAAAATAAGCTCAAATAGTAGCTAATAGCTAGTTAGCAGTAACATCATGTAGACGTCAGCACTCAGTCCACTCCTGACATACAATCTATGGTTTCACTTTGTTCCAACATTGTTCATCAGTCACAGACCCTTGAGTTGTTTTTAGATCCATCCACGCTAATTTGGAAAAAACTAAAAGAGTTCTCCACCTCCCTCTGGTGGTAGCTTATGGACAGGGCAGGCCAATAGCATTACTTTCCCTTCATTCTTGATTCGCCAAATATTTTCTACTATATGCTTTATGCCACATTCTAAAACATGAAATGGCCAAAGTAAAAAGTCTCATATTCATTCCTGTATTTTTTGCACTATTAGGCACACACAAGCCTTAAATTTTAACAGTGCGCCTTATAATTGGGTGCACCTTATATAAGAAAATAAAGACATAATTTGATAACGCGCTTTGCAGTACGGTTCTTTAATGGACAAACATAATGCATCATATTTATTCTTTAAGACAGGCGTACATACAAATATTTGAGTAGAGCCTTTTTTTCCTTCAATTCAAAATGTAAGCATTCTATTTCCTACTCTAAACTTTAAACGTAGCCGAGCTTTTCAACATCTAACTTTCATTGTGTCTAAATGAGTAATGCGCTGAGCCTGTGTCACCTTTACTTTAAAACAGTTCAAATTGTCTGCTAATCCAACTTGCTCCTTTCATTAAAAAATCTTCCGCCTCTATTAAAGTCTGACATTTCGAGCTGTTGGACATTATTATCTGCAGGATTACATTTTAAAACAGCAACCCTTTCATGAATTAAGTCGGCTGATTGAAGCTGCCCTCAGTGCAAAGGGCATTAAGGTCCTTTGTTCTCAGTCTTTGGCTCAGTTTTCTTCCTCTTTCAGATAAACGGAGTGGACATCCAGGACCGTGAAGAAGCCGTGGCCATCCTCACCAGAGAGGACAGCACCAATATCTCCCTGCTGCTCGCCCGCCCAGACGCAGAGGTGAGAAAGTACTTATTAAAGGAGACGTAGTATGAGCTTCTAACCATGTTGAATTGCTCCCTCATCAAAAACAGACGTCTAGTTGTTTTTTTTAGATCCGTCCACGTTAATATCAGGACACAGATTTGTAGTAGCTCCGCCCCTTCTGTCTAAAAGCTCCTGTCTCAGTCACGTAACAGTATGAGGTCATTGTACCGCCTTTGACATCACATTCAGAGCAGTTTTGTGTATTTTAAAACAAAAGTATTGTCCATGACATAGTTTTAGCAATTTATCAGGAGAAATGACGTTCTTTACGATCACAAAAAACACAACAAAGTCAACTCCTCCCTCTGGTGGTAGTACAGGGAGTTACAGGCGGAAAGTATTTTTTACCCTTCATACTTGTTTCACTAACTGTTTTCAACTAAAGATATGATTTCACATTATAAAACATTAAAGCAAAACATGGAGGGACGGCCACACGGAGACCGATTATCCCACTATGAAAGCTTGTAGTTTGTTTACAGATCCAGCAGGTGGCAGCAGGAGCTATTGTTCCTCATGTTTAACTTGCACACAGTAATCGTTCGGCATCACTGTGTAAACATTATTCCTCTTTTTCGATTCTTATTCTTCTCTTCTCGTAGTTTATCTGCCACTCTTTACATATGTTATCGGATAGAATTGATACGATTGGTGCAGACACATGATAGACATTCACAGCGACAACTAAACAGCTATGAGAAATCGTAAACCGCATTTCTCCTATGAAGAGTGGTTCCCAGACTTAATTTTCTAGTCTATTCAGTCTGGTGTTAATCAGGCTATGAAGTGACAGCAAATAGTCTCATTATCATCTTTAAAGGCCAAACACAGTGCGTAATGTTTCTTCTTTATGTACCGGCACAACACACAAGCCGACATGTATTATCGGTCTGTTTTGGTTGTTTTTCTCGTACTTAGTATAATAATCTCATCCACAAAACTCATGCTTATTTCCTGAAAATAAGTAGGGGAACAAAGTTGGTAACAACCTATCAACCTGCACAACAAAACAAGTCGATGCGTGGTAGTTTGTTTAACCGCTCAGTACAATTGTGCAAACCCTCTCTCTTAAAAAGATGAGAGATGGCTGTAATTATCAACATAGGTTCTTTACGTCAAATTGGCACTGAAGATTAGGTCCAAAAGCACCAGACCAACAGCAGCAGCAGCACAAGGAGATGTATTGTTCAAAAAAATTTACCGGAATATTTACAAGGGACACAATCTATATGTAAATACTCATCGGCCTTTACACGCTACACTCTTATTAAGTAGCTTTGAAAGAGCAGCTGACACAATTTGGCTTATTTATCTACACTATTTGGATCGGCATACCGTTCGATGTAGTGGTTCTTCTGGCACCCCCCCCCCAGCCTGCTCCTCTTGTTAGCACCAGTAATATTGTTCTTCGCTGGCCTCAGTCGCTCTGGATATGCCTTATTACAGAGGCGACAGCACTCTCGCTTCTCAGGTCCTGGGTTCAAATCCCGGTCAGAATTGGGCCTTTCTGAGTGGAGTTTGCATGTTCTCCCGCCATGTCTGCGTAGGTTTCCACCGGGTGCTCCGCTTTCCACTACCACTAAATATAGGTACAATCTGTCTGGCATGCGCCTCATGTTTGACGGCCTCCCATTTCTGTAAGGATTGAGAGATTAGTAGTAGCACTAGTGAATGCAGGGCAAGACAAGTCAAGTTTATTTGTATAGCACAATGTAATCCCAGGAAAACTCAAAGTGCTTTACAAAGCAATAATATTGGGTCATTTAAACAAGGTATTGTAATGCATGAGTGGAGGCATAGAATCTCTGAGAAAGTGCAGGAAATCTATTTTTCAGGACATTAGTGATTTGAAGAGGGTTGTGTGGATGTTGTTGGAACAAAAAATGATTGATTGTGTGTGGAAACGAACGGCTAGAAGTCGGTGCTATCTCCATAGCCCACTATTTGATCTGCTGTTTGGTGCAAAGTCAGTGGTGTTAGAGGAAGGGGAGCACTAACATGATGAGACACAGATAGGAGCCATGGCAGGAGAAGACAAATAGAGCTTCCTCTGGCTGCGCTAACATGGCCTCAGCTTTGTTCAGCTCAAGGTCACTCCTCCCCCCGACAGATAGGGGGGGCACTGGAGCACAGCAGCACACTCTTTCAGCAAGAGCTCAAAGCCAAAGGGCACGTTTATGCTTTACAATGTGAGGAAGTCTCATGTATAGATGACAGACTTGGTATCAATGGGCGGCTACTTTTAATACGAAATAGAAAACAGTGTCATTGTGTTCAACAAGGTGATGATTTTTGTTAGTAGATTTGATAGTAAAACCGATGTAAATGTTCTTTTGTTTCTGTATACAGTATATCACTATGCTCAATAATGTGGCCATACCTGCATGCAAAAGCCAGGTGCCAGAGTGGGGGGGCTGTGGCTGTAAAGTGCCAAATTGTCGTTGTGACCTTAGGCAAGACACTTCACGCACATTAGAATTAGTGTGAATGGCTGGTGGTGGTCGGAGGGGCCGATGGCACAGACTGGTTGCCTCGCTTCTGTCAGTGTGCCCCAGGGCAGTCATGGCTAGAGTAGCAGTTTATCACCCCTGTGTATGGAGTGAAAGATTAATGACATGTGAAGCGTATTTGAGTGTCCTGAAAAGCACTGTATAAAACCAATGCATTAATATTATTGTGAGAAAAGGCTGATAACTTGAATAGTTTCCTTGTTCGGGCAGGTGCAAAGCTCCTGAGCTCTCATGTATCTGGAGCTCATGTTGCACTTCTGTAATCAGGCAGGGTCTCCAACAGCACAAGCTCTTTGTTTGGGCAAATCTGCACCGCACTAGCACTTTAGTCATTGTATACTTTGTTGCTTATTGTGTAAATACTGTTTTTATCTGCCATGATGTTATACATCATGGCACATTCTTGTGTTGAAACTGTACAAACGAGATGATTGTCTTGAGTGCATCTTGTTTGTGTCCAACAGCACTGTGACAAATTTCCCTGAGGGGACAGTAAAGTTGATCCTTAAACAGAGGTGTCCAAACTGGTCAGAAAGGGCCGCTGTGGCTGCAGGTTTTCTATCAGACCCAGCCGGAGCAGCATAGACTCCGCCCATTTCCTCAAGTGAGTTCAGTCTTAAACTGAAGATTTGATGAAATAGGTGGAGTCTGCTCTGCTCCTGCTGGGTCTGATAGAAAACCTGCAGCCACAGCGGCCCTTTCTGGACCGGTTTGGACACCTCTGGCCTTGAATATGGAAAGGCAAGTTTGTAATAGTAATAATGCAAACGACTCATAATGACTCATTTCAATATATGATAGACTCATAACATGCAGAGTGACATATGCCGAGCCTGTGTTTGTTATAGTTCCGATGATGAATGGATGAATTAAGGTTTACTTTGGTCACTACCACATTTATACACAACATTTCAGAACAGTAACTTTACCGCAGAAAGACAGAAAAGTTGAAGGCTGAAGCTAATGCCTATTTTTGCCTAACTTTTTAATTAGTTACTTATATTATAAGTGAATGTCTACATGACCATGGCTTATTGTGCATTTTATAATATTCTAATCGTCAGATGTGTTATTAGGAGTTTTTTCAAGCTCTGAGCCTTAATTATCATTATTATTTTGGACATCTCACTTTGCCTGTAATGAGTCCGTGTCATATTAGTTTCACATTGTAAATTTAAATTACAGAACCATTTTCTAACTCTCTCTCCAGATTGAACTTTTGTCACATCCCAATTTGATATAATAATAGTCACTCACCCCCGTCCCCACGGCAATATATGAGCCTTGTTGATCAATCGGATTCTCATTCAAAGTTGGCCGCGGGGAGTGGAGCGCAAACATCTGCATTCAGACCACAGACTGAGCTGGCGGGCGCGTTTAGAAACCATCTCATTAACAGTCAAACACACACGCACATTACTCTGATAGAGGGAGAAAAAAATAACTTAAATACAACATCCCCACCAGTCTTTCTGACCCCTTTATGAAGCTGCATCCCCACAACTGCACATACTATCATCACACCACATCAGAAATCCCACTCCTCTCTCTCTTTTTCTCGTTCCTTTTTTCTTTTTCCTCTCTCTGGGAATCTCATTGGGGCTACATCAAATCAAACATAGCAAGGACTGACGTGGTATATTTCTAAGGCGATCTGTGCGAGTAGAAACACGCTGAGATCAAAGACTGGAGCTGTCGAGGGAGTGTGTGTATGTGTGAACTAAAAAGGACGTCAATGAGAGAAGAGAGGAATAATCAATACGTAGTTACACAGTCGGAGCAGTTTTCCAGTGGAATCAGGTAATTAGACAAGGGTCTGTGAGCACTAACAGGGTTAAGGTTTCACAAGTCTAAGCACAATTTCACTCTGAGACAAATCCCCTTTATTTATATATGGCACATTTTCATATGCAAAAAGAGTTTCCAAAGTACAGCACAGGACTAAGCAGTAAAAAAAAAAATACGAAAAAACAAGCAAAACAGCAGAGAATCCATAGGTACATAACAATGCCCAATCTGATAAGAGCAAAAAAACATAAAAACTAAATCAAAGTCAATACATTTTTGTACAGCCCTAAATCACAACAGCAGTAGTTGTTTGTATTTTTTTTTTTTTTTTTGACTGGGTCTTTGAGGACTTTACAAAGTTGTCGATTTGTCAAAAACAGATCAGAGAATCAAATGCAATAATAACCTGTTGAGGTCTTCATTCCCATGCCCCATATTTACTGAAATTCTTATCATTACTCAATATGGAACTCACAGATACTACATTTTCTGTGAGTCTGACTTTTCAGAGCTGAGCTGTTGACAAAGAAAAGTGATAAGTCCAAAACATACTAATACAAAGAGAATGTGTTGTTGATCTGTTCTTCTCGTCCACAGAACGATAACCAGTTGGACCATGAGGACCTGGAGCCTCTGGACAATTCCGCTAATTTGCCTGCAGAGCAAAGCGTGAGGAGCAGTAAGCCGGGAGGCGCTGGAGAAGGCCCCGCAGGCGCCGGGACGCTCAGGGGACACACGGTCCTGGTGCAGACGGTGCTCTGTAACAGCCAGGAGCTGGACAGTGGCGTGGGGCGCACTGACGAGAGCACGCGCTACGAGGAGTCCTCTGAACACGACCTGTTAGGAGACGACCACACCAGCGCCCCCAACACCAACACCACCAACACTCCAGGAAGCATGCGCAGGTTCTGCACACAGCGCGCAGACACGCCGCCGCTGCTGCACTCGCAGGAGCTGCAGTTCAGCACAGACTCTCTGCTGATGCTCGAGGCTCTGGACCGAGGCTACGGAGCCGACCCCATGATGAGGACCATGATGATGCCCGGCCTGACGGAGGAGGAGTGCGAGAGGTACAAGGAGCTGCTGGAGATCAAGTGTTACTATGAGAAGACCTTTAACGGGGAGGGGGGCACCGAGGAGGGGGGCGTCCCACTGGACGTCAACAGGAACGAAAGCCTCTCGCAGCATGAACTGGCCCTGCTCGAAGAAGAGCTGCGCCACCTGGAGTTCAAGTGCCGCAACATCCTGAGGGCGCAGAAGATGCAGCAGTTGAGGGTGCGCTGCATGAAGGCCTGGCCCCTGGAGGACAAGGCCCCTGGGCTGGGGGCCGCACGGCTGGACACTAGTGCCACTCTGTCTGACATCAACGAGATCCCAGAGAGAGACCGCTCTGACAAGGACAGTACAAGTGCCTACAACACTGGAGGAGAGAGCTGCCGCAGCACGCCTCTGGTCAGTGAGCAGTTTCCCGCCAACTCCACCCAGAGCCTTCAGGGGGGCGGAGAGGCCCCTGTGTCCCCGGACCCTCAGCTCCCACCTCTCACCTGGCAACACGCAGACAGAGACAACAACCTGTACTCTCCACAGTTCCACAGACGCGGAGCAGAGGCCAAGCCCTCCAGCCCGGCCTTTAAAGTGCGCTCTCTGTCCAGAGAGGGCAGGAGAGGCTCGGACGGAGCCGTGAAGCGCTCCATCAAAACCAACGGCTCATTTGAGAGGACAGGAGGCCGCAGCGCAGAGAACAGCCCCTACCTGTCCCGCAGGCAGACGGAGCCCCTGCCGCCTCAGCGCTTCCTGAGCTGTTCGCAGCTGAGGTCCCCTCCCACGTCCCCTCAGCTGGGACTGTCCCGAGAGGGCAGTGTGGGCAGTGGAGAGGCCAGCCCCATGAGCCTGGGCAGCACCTGTAAGGATGCCCTACACACAGCCAGCACGCTGCCCTTACCCCTGTCCCCACGCATGGAGTGGAAGGTGAAGATCCGCAGTGACGGCACACGTTACGTGGCCAAGCGGCCTGTGAGGGACCGTCTGCTGAAGGCTCGGGCCATGAAGATCAGCGAGGAGCGCAGCGGCATGACCACCGACGATGACGCCGTGAGCGAGATGAAGATGGGTCGCTACTGGAGCAAAGAGGAGCGCAAGAGACACCTGCTGAAGGCGCGTGAGCAGCGCCGACGCCGAGAGTTCATGATGCAGAGTCGTCTGGACTGTCTGCGAGAGCGAGAGCAGAGCACGGGGCCAGAGCTGCCCTCCTCCATCCTGGAGCTGTGCCATCGCAGGAGCACCAAGAAACGCAGCCGCAGGATCCTGGACAACTGGTTCACCATCCAGGAGCTGCTGTCTCACGGCACACGCTCTGAAGACGGGACCAAGGTCTACAACCCTCTGCTCTCCGTCACCACGGTGTAGGCTCCAGCAGAACACCAGCAAAGAACACGAGTCTGATGAAAGTCTGAAGCCATCGCACTCTGAGGTTTTACAATCACCACATGAACAGTGAGCTTCACCTGCAGAAATATGCATTCTGTAGCATTTCTGTCCTTTGTTTCTTTGGCACTCTGTAATCACCGCTGAACAGGTCGATGTTAGATGCACTGAATGGTAGATATCCTCATGCTTATAATTCTTATTACTTTGATTCTACGAGCACATGGACTACATTCATGACAGGATGTTGTCTGAAGTTAAAGTTACATACAACTTAAATATTCAAATATATTTAAAATGTCTGAGATCTGCTTTACATAATAGAGTTGAAGTGGACTATGATTTGAATGGGTAAATTAGTGAAACATCGCCACCTGCTGGAAAATCTCACACACAACACAAACATTGAGCACAATCTCAAAGCCAATACTGCAACTGTGAAACTAATCCTGTGCCATAAGTGCTCCGACATCAGTTCATTGTCACTGAAAACTTGGCAATTGACGCAGAATGTTTTTTGTAACATTTTACAATATTTAGCACAAATGAAGTCACATTCCTAGAACCAGACGGGCCACAGCTATAGGACAAACCATCGGTGAAAGTAAAAACTACTTAAGTCTGTACTTTTTGTAGGTACAGTTCTTTTATGGGAATGATGTTTACAATTATTCTCCACATTTGACAGAAACTTTTGCCCTAACTGCCACTATTTCTTTAAAAAATCTGAATTAATACGTTTTTGTTATGGCTAGAAAAATCTGCACAACGATATACATCACATTTGATGGTTTCTTGTTCTAAGCACATATTACAGCTCTCATTTATGTAAAGTTGCATTTGAAATGTACTGCCAAGACAAGTGGTGGCAATGTAGGCTGATATAAACAGCTTTGTTTTCAAATTAAAACTGGGGTAGCTATTTTTCAAATCAAACAATTGAACTGTAATAAAATCAATAGTGACTCACAAGGCTCTCACGCAATTGCAAAACATTACATATTTTCTGATAAGATGAAGACGGCATGTTGTGGTCCGATTTGATCACATTTTACCTTCACTCTGTGTGTGACATTGTTTTTACTGATTGTGAACAAAAAAACTGGTACCCCAGCTTTAATGCCACCCCGCTCACAAGACAAATGTATTAGCAACCACTGAACTAAAGTCCCTCCACAAACACAGCTAAATGTGGTTCTTTTCTGCATGTTTGCTCTTGAGCCAAATGCTTTTTACATGTGATTATGAAAAAGCTTGTAGCATAGAGCGATGTGATGTAACTGTTGAATGTCGTGGCGTCCAGTGACCGTTTCTCTTTTCTATTGCCAAAACATCAAAATAAAACCCAATATTCAAAGTGTGTTGTTGCTTTGACACAATAACGAGACGCGGTGTTCCTAAACAATACTAAACCTTTATTTTCTACCAAGTGTGAAAGAAACATTAAAATGAAAAACTTTATACACAAATCCACGACAGCAGTGTGTCCGTAATAACCATAATATTTATATAATCATTTAAACTCAGAAAAAGGACAAATACAGTAAGTTGCTATGATCTTCCAGAGAGCAGAAAATATAGGTCGAGTAAAGCAATAAAACAAGACTGAAGCTTAAAAAAAATAAAATATATAATGGGTGAAAGGGAGGGGGGGTGTAGGGGGAGAGGGAGGTGGGAAAGCAGAGGAGGTACAGATTCTGGGAAAGTAGCACCAAAAACAAGAATTCCTGCTTTTAACACTTCCCGAACAGTTAATCCCATGGAAAACAAATATGCATGTCTCTGTAAAGAGTTTAGGAAATCAAAAAAAAAAAAAGGTGGAATATATAACTTAAGGGTGAGAATGCATTTTTCTCCGAGATCAGCTTTATAGAAAAACGACGGCTGAACCTTTTTATGCCCGAGAATTTCCCGCGTTCACTGCAACAGTCGGAGTGTGCCGGCCTCGAACTAGAGTTTAATACGTCCCGAGAGAGTCTTACGTCCACATAAAGAGGGGGAGGAGGGGGAGGGAGGGGCGGGGGGAGTGATACAGTGTTCGAGAGTGGATGACGTGGAGTGTGTAGCAGAGGCTTTGCTCCGTTAGTGTTGAGGGACATGGATGGACAGGGTTTTCTTTAGGAGAGGAGCTTAATGTAGGGAGTCCCGTGTTTTTCCTTATGCTCGACACCGTCTTCTGTCGCTTTACGTTGCTCTAATAAATACGTAGCTCCGCTTTTGCATCACAAAACCTGGAAAAGACGGGGAAAAAAAGTGATGTAAGCGAAAGGAGGAAACAGAAGCAGAGGGCGAAATATTTCTTGCATTTCAATGTGGGGGCGAAAGTGTTCAAACCGGACTCTGTTTACAATACTATTTAAAACGGAAAGAGTTGAGGGTGAGAGAGGTGTAGGGTCAGTGAGGGGGTGGGCCTGTGTCGTGTCTGTGTTTAATTGGGAGAGGGATAGGGGCCAGATTTGTCCAACTCCTTTCATATTTGTTTTTTAATAAATAATGAAAACGTTTTGGGTGTGCGATATTAGATGATCAAATAAACCATTTATGGACAGTGTCGTTCCCTGAGGATTAATCGCTCCTATGTGTTTGTTATTTAATTTCCTGTGTTCCGTTTGATTCTCTGATCTGTTGTTGAGGATTTTGACAACTTCCTCCAAGTAAGTAAGACATCTTTATTTATATAGCTCCTTTCTCAGACCAGAGTCAAAAAGCGCTTTACAATTGTTATTTTTGGGCATGTGTCTCTCACTCAGCACAGAAGACAACTGGGCTATTCAAAAATACACTGAATAAAATAAACATTGTAATCTTCAGGAGAACTTCACCAAAGAAAGACCATCGCATACATTTTAATTACAGATTACTGATGCGGTCTTAGAATAGTAAATGTCTCCTATATAAAATGTTTTTGGACCACGCCACATTTCATCAAAAGAGGCTTTCAACATTTGTAAAATGTCTTCTGAAACATACCGTAACTATAACGATAGCCTGGAGGTCGTCAGTGGCTGCAGGGCGGGGCTGTGGCTCGAGGGGCAGGTCTTCTTCGACTCAGACACGTCTGACCCGTCCCTGTTCGAGCTTTTCTGACCCTTGCGTTTCCTTTTGTCCTTGGTCCGACCGCGGCTGCTTTGTCTTTGCTCCTCGAGCTCAATCTACAAAATCATCAGAAGAGATTTAGATGTAAGTACTGACGTTCCAAAGACCTGTGTGATGAAGAGGATGTCTGACCTGAATCAAAGTGCGCAGCGTGTCTGTGGGGGGCTCTGACGCGGCCTGTAGGACCCTGTGAATGAGGTGGGTCTGGTCCAAAGTCACCTCTAACAGGTCTCCTTCCAGCAGTAGCTCCTCCAGCTTCCCCCTAGTGGCTGGAGAGAGCTCTACAACAGATCCTTTCAGAGAAGGCAGTAGTGGTAGCAGAGCGCCCACACCTGAAACACATCATTTAGACTTTAGAATATGTAATATGAAGTCTTACATCATCATATCATGGATCCTTCACCTTCACTGGACGTTTGGCTAAAGCCATTTTCAGACGAAGTCTGCGGGAAGAACAACAATAGAAACACAAGTCTCACAAAGAAATCCATACTCATTAAACATCAGGAGCTAGAGTTTCACCTTAACACCATTGATTCCGTTTTTCTTTGGCGAATCGTCAGTCAGATCTATAATGCTGTCGTCCTCAGGTTCTTCAGAGTCGGACAGAACGATCACAGCGCCCCCATCAGGCTCCTTCTTCACCTCTGGCTTCTTTGTGTGCTTCTGCAGAGTGTCTTTGAGTTCTTGCAGCCGTTGCTGGGCCTGCTGTAGCTCCTTGCTCTCTAGCGCCTCCTTGGCACGGCCCTGCCAGGTGATGGCCCTCTCTGTCAGACACTGAAGCGCCTCGCCCTCGGGCAGCCGCACCGGCAGCTTCTGCAAAGCCACCAGTAAGGCCAGGATGACCTCGAGCCGTGGCCGCCGGGACCTCTGGCACTGAGGGCAGAGGAAGCGTGTGTCCCAGTCCCACCAGCAGAGGGAGTTCAACTGTTCTGAAGAGGGCAGCAGCGAGGGGAAGGACACGCAGCCTCCGTGAAACCAGTCCTTACAAAGATGACAGCGCAGCTGAGGGGCCCGAGGTTTGCCCCCACAAACACACACAGTCTGGGGGCCACTAATGCTCTCCTGTACAGAGTTCTCCGAGTGGTTGGACGAGTCTGTTTCAATGGCACTGTCCCAGCCACCGTTCTCATTTTCCTCCTTGTAACATGACACACCAGATTTACACAAGTTTAATTTCTGTAACCTCAGAAGAGCCTCCTTTTCTTGATGCTCCCCTTCTTTGAAAGCTATTACCTGAAGAGAAAACAAAACAATACCATGTAAATAGAAACAAGGGGATTTATACAATGATATTATTCCAATCATACAATAGCAGCTGGATCCCTCAGGTCCTGGGCAGAGAGGCCCAGTGTGTTGTTATCAGTATCATCCAGAGGGTCCTCCATGGGCTCCGTGTGGCCCCGCTTCTCTCGCCGCTTCACACAAGGACATAGAACCTATAGGGACATGGTCAGAGTGATGTTACTAGAGCAGGGTTGGTTTGGAGTGTGTTCAGATGCACTGCTGCTCTGTACCTCTAGAAGACTGTGCTGGCTGCTTTTCTTCAGGAACGTCTTACTGGTCTTGTCCTTCCACGAGTGAGCGCTGTTCACTTGTAGTTCGAGCTGGTGGAGCTCATTCATGAACACTGGCAAGTCCCTCCCAATGGCCACAAGACCCTCCAGGTCATCCAGACAGGGATAGTGCTCCCCATTCTATCACAAACACACAAATCTCAAATATGCCACAGTATAAACGTTTTCTTGATCCAAGAAGCGTCACAGAATAAATACCTGAATTTCCTCCAGATCAGTGACCCAGGCGCGTGCCCGTGTGAGACAGCCCTGAAGAGCCATGATGTTGGGCAGCTTCACTGGGATGAGCTGTGCCTCGTTCACAATGGCCTCCAGAGTTGACAGAGGGTGTTTCTGTCTGTAGATCATCAAAAATAATTATGTAATCGTTTGCAGCTGTATGCCGGAGAACCAGTTGTGCAACAGTTAGAGCCTGAAACTGGGTGTGGTACCTCTGCTCCAGACAGATCTGAGCCTTCTCCTCCCAGCGCTCTGCGATGGTGAGCAGCTCCTGCAGCTCCCCCATGGCCGACTCCACAGGAAGGCTCTGAGGGACACTGCAGCCGGCGTCCATTAGGCTCCTGAGCACCGGCAGAGTGACCTCCTGTCGCTCCCCACTCTCGGTGCCCAGAGTGCAACGCACGTCAGCCAGCCAGCGGCCCTGCTCCTTCAGCCCCAGCAGCAGCTCACTCTCTGGGACGGTCACAGGGAGCTGGTAGCCCTGCTCCAGCAGCCCCTGCAGCTCCTCTGCAGGAGGAGACTCTTTCCTCCAGTCCTTACTGTGGATGAAGGTTTGAGCCAACCGTTGGAAAGACTCCACAGTTTCAACAATGGCCTACAAGTAAAAACATAAACGTTAGAACAGAAGCTTTAGATCCACAGAGTTCAGAGCTTATGTATTTGGACACTCGACAACACTGTACCTTCACTTCCTCCAGCGGCTTCAGGACACACGGCAGATTCTGCATGTTTTCCACCAACGACAACAGCTCTGCTGCTGACATTTTGTTTTCACTGAAAGAAAGGGTGTGATTTAGAAGCAGAGAACAGCCAGTGTCCATGTGTGTCTCGTGTTAGTTAACTGACCCCGTTTTGGACAAACTGAGGAGTTCAGCACTGCTCTTTTTACAGTCCTCGATTTTGTTGAGAACTTTGTTGAGTTTACGAAGCAGTTCATTGTCAGGAAATTTTTTCTCACCGGCTTCAATCTTCAGTTTCTCAAGAGCTTCAATGTCTGTAACAGATCATGTGAGGAATGGTCCAGACACATGACACAAAATGGATGCAGGTGAAAGTCTTACCGATCTTGTTGCCCTCCTCCTGCTCCAGCGCCTCCTTCACTCTGCTCGCCCACGAATCAAAGGACTCAGAGCGAACCTTTAATCGATGTAACATGGCCAATAACTCATCCAGCGTATATCTATATCTGTGAACACAAGCAGAGCGTTACATTTGAGCCACGTGCTGCCAGAGGCTGCAGAGGGCCACAGAGGGGCACAGACCTGAGGTAGAGCTTGTCAGTGGGGCAGTTGCACAGGTCCTGAGTGTGGTACAGACACACCAGCCGCTCGGGGCAGTTGGAGCAGGCCAGCGCAGACAGGAAGCACGTGGTCTTACATTTGTCACACTGTCGCTCGTCGTCAGGCAGGAGCTCGAACGCCTCCCTCTCTGCCTCAGTAATGCCCTGAAGAACAAATACAATAATCAGATTGAAGGAAGGCAGAAGTATGGGGTGAGAGCCCAGCGAGAGCAGAGCAGAGCTAGAGCTTACCCGCTCCATGAGAGACTTCCGCAGCTTACGCTCTTCTTGAACGAGGATGAACATCTCCCTGTGTGTAGCTGCGGCCATGTTCAGGTCCAGCTTTTCTGGACACGTGGCCATTTTACAGGTGAGCTCCTCGTGGGAGAAGACGCAGTACCTCCTGAGGTGACGGTAATGTTCGATACAGGAGCGACCCGCCGGCAGCTGGGAAGACACAAGAAGTGTGATTAGGAGTGATAATGGACTCAGACTTAAATTTCAAAAGCCACATAAAATCTGTAACATCAGCAGCTTATTACCACCTAAAAAACATTGCTAAAATTAAAAACATAGTGTCTAAGGCAGACTTGGAGACTCTTATACACGCTTTTGTCTCCAGTCGGTTAGACTATTGCAATGGCCTGCTCACAGGTCTGTCCAAACAGGCTGTAAAACAGCTGCAGTACATTCAACATGCAGCAGCTCGAGTCCTGACCAGAACTAGGAAGTACGACCACATTAGTCCAGTCCTCAGGTCTCTGCACTGGCTTCCTGTTCCTCAGAGAATAGACTTCAAAGCAGCTTTACTTGTGTACAAGTCTCTCCATGGTCTTGCGCCAAGGTACATCCATGACATGTTTGTGCCATATGAACCGACCCGGACTCTGAGGAGCACAGGGACTGGACTCCTGTTAGTGCCCAGAGTCGGTACTAGACATGGGCAAACTGCATTTCAGATTCATGCGGCTAGAGTCTGGAACCGTCTTCCTGAGAATGTGAGACAGGCGTCTACTCTGGCATCTTTTAAATCTAGGCTCAAAACAATTCTGTTTAGCTGCGCATATACAACTGAATGATTTTATTTAATCTTTTAATCTTTAATCTTTTTAATGCACTGTGACTATTTATGATTTTAGTCCCATCTGTGATTTTAATGTTTAAAGGTTTTTAATTTTTGTGATTTTATTTTTAATGTTTTTAATATATCTTGTGCTCTTAATGTGTTTGATTTATGCATGATGTGATAGGGGATGTGAAGCGCTTTGCGTTGCCTTGTGTAGGAAAGGCGCTCTACAAATAAACGTTGATTGATTGATTGATTGAAGAAGAGGTGAGGCAGGATTACAATAACTATCATTCATACACACAATCGTTTTAGTTTCATACAGAAAGATGTAGAGGCAATATTATAATCGCTTCTTCATTAGTAATAATTATCATATAATTTTTTTGGACACTGACGATTCAAATATAATTATTCATTCACTCCATACACAGTGGTGGTAAACTACTAATGTAGCCACAGCTGCCCTGGAGCACACTGACATGTGAGGCAACAAGTATGTGCCATAGGCCCCTCAGACCATTTACATACACCAGACCAATTCTACTGTGGGTGAAGTGTCTTCCCTATAACCACAACGACAGTTTGTCACTTTGCAGTCACAACTGCCCCACAGTGGCACCAGGTGTTCCCAAAGGTCTCCTATCACAGTACTAACCAGCCCCTTCCCTGCTTAAAGTAGTACTAGAATTTAATATGCTGCTATCCAGAATATATAACTACAATATGTGTTTATAATATTTCGGGTGTTCATTTTGACATGTTCAGATGAATTATGTTAAAAAAAACGGCTTTCAAGTGGCACTTTTTCACTTCCGCATAGAAACGCCAGGGGGGGCCAAAATGGCGGCGATGACGTAGGAGAATGACCTCTCACAGCAGCAGCAGCAGTCTGGGCTGAATCTGTAGGAGGTTTCACTGTCCTCTGAACAAGGTATAAACATATTTTCATCCGTTTTGTACATAATAGTGTGCAACTCTTTTAACCTTTTAGCCTTATTTGTGAGATTCAAGCTAATTAGTGTTGGGCAAGTTAGCTAACTCTACTTGATATCATAAAACATGCTAACAAGGCTAATATTTGTTTTCACATTATGCCAGGCTCACTGTGGTTGCCTTAGATTTATTTACCACAATGTACATTGTAATATCCATAAATGCTAACACCTATTAACGGTTTAATTAGCATTTTTATCAATGATTGCATCACATGTAGTCTATGTTTTCAACTTCTGCAGCTTTTTGTTCATAAAAGTAAAATATTTATTTAATTAAAGTTATTTTGATTAGCATTTTTGAATATTACAATGTACATTGTGGTAAATAAATTCAAGGCAACCACAGTGAGCCTGGCATAATGTAAAAACAAATATTAGCCTTGTTAGCATGTTTTATGATATCAAGTAGAGTTAGCTAACTTGCCCAACACTAATTAGCTTGAATCTCACAAATAAGGCTAAAAGGTTAAAAGAGTTGCACACTATTATGTACAAAACGGATGAAAATATGTTTATACCTTGTTCAGAGGACAGCGAAACCTCCTACAGATTCAGCCAAGACTGCTGTCCGCTGCTGTGAGATGGCCTTCCCCTACGTCGTCATCGCCGCCATTTTGGCTCCCCCTAGCGTTTTTATAAAGGTGCCACTTGAAAGCCGTTTTTTTAACATAATTCATCTGAACATGTCAAAATGAACACCTGAAATATTATAAACACATATTGTAGTTATATATTCTGGATAGCAGCATATTAAATTCTAGTACTACTTTAACTTCAGAGGTCTGGCAGGATGTGGTCCTTCTTACCCAGTCTGCGGTGCAAAAGTTGACAGCCTCTGCAAAATTGTATCCCTGATTGAAGCCGCTGTGATAGGCTCGGGGGAAGGTGATGACGAACTCTCCTGCACACTGGTTGGTGCGCACCACCTGGAACACAAAGACCCACGGTCACTGAACACTGCGCCCCCCAGTGGTCGTGTGGGATCAGCTGCGGTCACTCACCGGGACCCCGCGGGCCATGAGGATGTTTGGGTTCATGATGGTGACCAGCTGATGGAGCAGATCAGGCTGATACTCAAACAGCTCTGGAGTGAGTTTTTTCATCACCTCCTCCAGCCGCTCTGCCGCCACAGAGGGGACTCCGTACCACGTTTTAGGTTCCCCCCTGTGGAAAAAAGGCCGAGGTACAGGTGCTTTTACATCAAGCTAATATTCAAATATTGAAATGTACATCAAACTGCACCAGAAAGCACAAGGTTACAGGTTTGTTTCAGAAACTGAAGTGACTAATGCTAACTATTCATTCAAGTCATGTGTACTTTGAATATGTGAACAGAGACAGATGCATGAGCAGCTGAAATACCAGTGCAGATAGTTGATGGAGTAACTCCAGTGGTCTTCTATGTGCCAGCAGAAAGCAGAGAAGACCATTCCCACGTAGAGCCAGGGCACCTTCATCCCAGAGATGTCTCCATTGATGTGGCACAGCAGCGACTGCTCCAGCAGCGGCATCACGTTCAGGTTCCAGCCGGAGCGGGCGTAGTTCTGTTCAGAACACACACAGTAGTAGATTGTAAATCTGGACTTACAGTTGTATGAAAGGGGAAGGTTTTACCATTTGTGGTTAAGATTGTCAATAACCAATAAAAAAAAAAAAAAAAGACTATAAAATAGTAAGCAAATAGTGAAAAAAAAATATTGTCCTGAACTGTTGAATGGTAAAAGCTTGTGCTTTATACATTTTATTTTTCTTGCTTTTTTCTACCTGAGATGTTGCTGCGGTACAGTGTTCATGGTTTTACACTGGTCAAGACCAGAGCGGAGAGGATTGATGGTCCGAACCAAGTGGATCAGATGAAAACCCACTGGAGGAATGCTAACTTTTTGCAAAATGCTAATGAAGCATTTAGCATTTTACTTTGGACTAGAGCAGAAAAAATGCTCCGAACCAAGAGGCTACTCCACCTCTGCTGCTGTGACCTGAAGGGCTGTTGCTGAGGATTACTATTGTTAGCTTTTTTGAATGATAAATTGTATTTTTTATTTTTCTGCTACTGGACACCTGAATTTCTCCGACGGGGATAAATAAAGTATCTATCTATCTTACATTCTTATGTTGACACAACTTTACAAATTACATTTTGGTTCAAGCTCAAAAGTAAAAGGCTGAAGTGAGAAATATTTTGTACTTTACATCATTGAAGAATTTGAAATGATACATACATCCTCTTCTGGGGTGAGGACCTTCTTGCCGTTGTTCATGGGGAAACCACTGCCGAACTCTTTGGAGTGAATGTCTGCTCCATACTCCACTGTCACGTCCTCCTCGATGCTGCTCACCAGCCTCCAGAACTCACGCTCCACCAGCTCCGTGGGAACCATCTGCAGACACACACCAGGGTCAGTCTCTGCAGACTTTGCTTCAGGCTTTAGATCCACATGCACTGGGGCACTCACATGAACCGGCATGTTGAAGTAGTCTGCTTTGAATGCATCCGCCATCTCCCCAAAGCTCTGGAGAGTGTATTCTCGTGTGGCCTGCTCGAAGCCAAACGCCTCTGTGGGTTTCTTACAAGCCTGGGGAGGAAACGGAAGACACACATTAGGGATGGTCTGTTGCCATTATCTGGGATACTATACTTAAATCCATAGATGGCACAGATACCAAAACCAGTCACATACTTGTCTCAAGAAGACACAATATTAAACTGATATAGAAAGTTACTTCAGACACAAGAAACTAGTATTCTATAAAATCCTGAAATCCAAGTCTATGTGACCAGGATCCTAAACAAGTGCGGTATTGGAGCTATTGCCGACACTGGCTTCAGTGTCACTGAACTATCCATTAGAATTCCATGTTTACCAAGCCCACTTAATTCCTGGCTAAACCTGAATGTAGTAGTAAACAGGTCACATGATCATTGCTTCATGTATCAACTCATCACTCACAGTTAAGAGTGGCTCCCTACTACACGTTAGACCTGTTTATTTTCTGTCAATCATGATGTTTATTACAAAACCTGTGCAGCACTATTTTAAAGAACAAAACAACAATAGGAGAAATTAAGCTACACAAATATTGTTAAGCTAAAAGAACCTTTATTCGTCCAACAGAGAGGAAGTTTCACTGTTGCAGCGCACTTCAAATCAAATCAGTATGTATCTATGTGAGCTCATAATGGCAGAATAAATAGTGGATTAAGAGACATTCTGAAATTGCAGAATTTACCATTTAGACTAAATGACTTAAGACTTATGTTACGTCCTGTGTAAACCCGTGTACGTGACCATTTGGTTTCCTTAAAGGATCGAGGGGATGTGGAATGAATGAATAAATGTGGGTTGAATAGCAGAAGCACCTGATCATAATATGAATAGTAAATGCACTAGAGAACCTTGGACGCCTCGACCACGGCCCTCATTAATTACTTTGTGCTTACGTCCTCAGAAGTTATAATAATTATCAGGTGGAATACTTGATGGAAAAAAATGTATGATGGTACCTGTTCATATCGCCCTTAAAACTCTTTTTCAACTCCTGTGCTTTTTGAATTGAATTTTATTTTAATGAGCTTTTTTCTCACCTCTGCTACACACTTGGGGCATTTCCATCTGATCTTGGGAGGGTCAGTGAGAGGGGGCAGGAGGCAGAAGGTGTGGTAGGTGTCTTCACATCCATCACACAGCAGGAGTTTCTCATCGTTATCTCCACGCCCGCACATGCGACAAACAAAGGAATCCACCTGTGAAGAAAACCATGTTATGTATACAAGAAAATGCATTTGTCTCAGGCCCTAAACATTCTCTTGACGTCCCACGGTTTGAAACGTATTCAGTTGACAGACAAAGGAACATTTAGGTATCGAGAACGTCTTAGGTGGCGTGAAGTCTGATGAACCACAGCAGAAAGGAATCTATCATATACAGCTTGATAGTAGTGAATAACATCTATTATTAAATAGAGTTTAGGGAATTACCATGAATTTAAAAATGCAATTGGACTTCAGAAAGACTTAAAAAAAATAGACTTAAAAGCAGTGCAAACCTAAACACTACCATGCTTACCATCTGTATTCATTCCATTTTCATTTTCATAACCTACATCATTCAGGGGAATTGAAGTTCAGGAAGGAATTGGCTCAAAAACAGGGTTTGTTAAACTGTGGATGACCCTAAATATGATTTATTATCAGAAAATATAGGAAAGTCCCAGCAGAATCTCTTTTTCAAGACAGTCCTGGCCCCAGAGTAGGGATGTAAAAAACTATGAATTTTCATGACCAACCACTGAGCCTCATTAACCGGTTGAAACCGGTTAACCACATAGTTTTAAATATTGCACGTTATTTGAAATAACAACCCTTTCAAGCCACATACTTTTCATAATTGCAGCTATGCGTTCTACTGGGTAAGAGCCGAGACAGCAGAGCGACACCCGCAACAGCTTCGGCACCTTTGCGCACAAAGAACTGCATTTTTAATCTTCCCAATCGGCTGTGCTGCGGGTTAAAGCTTTTTAGCAGCAAACGACGGCTCGTCCACATGGTCAGAGCAGCGAGTGACGAGCCGTGTCGCGCAGGTCTCCGCTAAAGTTTAAATACAATTGGTGTGTGTGTGGAGCTGATCTAATGACAAGGACCAGCAGCATAAACATGTTCCCATGTGGTTTGACTGAAGCCGTGTATTTGCGAGGAGGATCCTTTGGGCTCCGTGACACAGAGGAGCGCGAGAGAACGGTATGTGTGTACATGTATGTGTGTATATGCTCCAATGGAGTTCTAACCCGCACAAGTGTACAACTTTGGCGAACTAGTAACGTAGGGGAGAGATTGACGAGAGTATGGATGATGCGTGTCAATGTTACGGGTGAATGGAACGGGGTGAATGGAACGGGGTAAAATGGCGCGTGCGTGCGTGTGGGTGCGGCATGAAAGTCGGCATTGCCGCACACAGCTAGAGATGGACCGCTCCTTCACACCGTGCGAACAGTGTTTAAAATAGCTTTATTAAGAGACCTCCCCTCTCCCCCTTATCTTTTTTTAACCGACAGCTTTGACCGGTTAACGCTGTGACGGTCAACCACCGGTTAAACGGTCACCGATTTACATCCCTACCCCAGAGATTGGCGGCGGCCAGTAGAATTCGAGAGGGTGTTATGGGAGAGTAGTAGAATTCGAGAGGGTGTTATGGGAGACTATTGTACATGTTTTAGTTAGGATTTAGGAAACCTATGTGGACACGACACGACCATGCAAACTCCACACAGAAAGGCCTGGAGGTGAAATCGACCGTACCACCTAAATCACTCAGAATAGGCACCAATAGCCGCAAATACAGATCCGTTGGACCTTATCAAATACAATATAATTCACTGTTCTTTACCGAAGTGGTGTTGATATTTTGCCGAAGCCTCATGGTCATTTTGGCGTCGGCGTCCGGATCTAGCTCCTTCTTGTCGTCCGCCTCCTCCTTCTTGAACTCTGGTTTGACGTTGACAGAGGAGGGAGGGGGCAGGGTGGAGTCGGGCTCTTCACTTTTCTGCTCTTCAGACACATTGAGCTCAGTCTTGACGGGAGGCGGCGATGCGTTTTCCTTAATGGTGATAGTTTGAGGCAGTTCTTCTAATGGGAGGAAAATAAAACATTTATGAAACCTATTTCAAAAACCCAGTAGATGGTTTTTACAAACATTCACATTAATCCAAGCTAAATCCCTATTTTCTGACATTCTCTGTAATTATTCCTTGTGATCAGTGTATACATTTGTTACACTGTACCTTTCTTCTTGTAGCCTTTATATCTGGCCACTAGTCCAAGTCCCATCATCTTCGGTCCAGCGCCGTAGATCTGCAGTTTTTTAAGCTCTGGGTTTTTCTCTATGTCTTCCTCTGTGGGTTCGGGCTGTGAAGAAAAAAAAGAAAATACACGTTTCAAGTCTATTAATATTATATTTGCCTTGTGCACAAAGAAAAGCAACGACTGCCCGGCCAAGTGCAAAAGCAAGTTCTTGAACAAGAAAGCAAAGCAGCACAAGGGGTTAAAATAGTAGAGGGGAAATAAAAAGTGAATCTCTGAAAACAGGGCCCACCACCAAAAACCACCAGAAGCCTCAAACACACACAGATACATCAGCAGTTTGATGTATGCCACAACTGAAATACTCCGTGAGACACAGAAGGAAACATGTGAATCCAGTCGCCCTCAACACACGCTGTGCACAAGTCAGTGCTTTTATTGAACTTTTTTACATCTATAATTAGGGGCACGTGCAGGCGATGGAGGCATGTAATGCAAACAGCCCAGACAAGTGCAATCACAGAGAATTGCACTTACATTAGACATTATTAAGCCTTATATGCATGACACTATGATTTTTTACTGAAATAGGGATAAGCTGATCTGGTCTGGTTTGACAGTTGTAGATCACAGAGGCATGTGCCCCCAGATAATAGAAGTGGGTGAGGTATATGATACAATAATTAAATCCTACAGTTAGAAATATGCAGGATGAAACCTAGATTAAGTAAACTACGAGGATAACATTTGTCCTAATGTACAGGTGAAACTTAAAATATTGTTCAATGTTCATTTTTTTCTGTAATACAACTTAAAATAGGAAACCAAAATATGATAAAGACTCATGATGCAAAAGTGAAATATGCAAAGTCTTTATGGCTTACAGTCCATTTTATAAAACATTTTATTTGAGTTTTTTACAAGCTATAAGCCAATCAACCAAATATATACCCAATTCTAGAAGTAAATGGACTTTTTTCCAAGCTAATTTGTTAATATACATGTCCACACTTGCTTCATACATGATCTCCATTGCTGTATTATTGATTAAGAATTTCCAAGCAGTGTGTTAATGAAGATGTTAATAACAGACAGTGACACCATCAGACTGTGAGCGGGTTAAGAGAGAGGAGAGAGGGAGCAGAGGGAAGGCCCGCTGGCTGGAGAGGCAGTACCGCAGACTGGAGCTCAGAGCCTGTGCTGAGAGGATGAGGGGTCACATCCTCTGGACCCTGCAACAGGACACAATCAGAGCAACAATAAACTAAGGCCAGAGGGACAGACCACAGAGGCTGCTGGGGGAGGAGGGCGCAGGTCTTTCAGAAAACATCTACACTTCATATAAACACTGTGCTTTTTAGCTGGAGTTTGAGAAAATTGTCAAAAACACGATTGTATTGTTTTCTGAGTTACTCGAGTCTGTGGGTCAAATCTTCCAAAAATCTAATATTCACTGCTTCCGTAAATTCTGATGTACAGATTAACTTAAAATTATTAGTAAAAAAAAAAAAAAAGGGCAAGCAAAATAAGCATAAGCTTCAGCCTACACCATTCGGCCTTTCTGCTGTAAAGTTTCTGCTCTGTAACGATGTATAAATATGTGCAAGTGAGAAAAATTTAACTTCAGTCATATTGACACAGGCCTTTTGCATCTAAAACTGCTAATAGATAATTGAAACAAAAACTCCCATCTGAATCCATAAGGAAAGCAGTTTGATCTACATACACACAATGTTTGGGTTTAAAACGACAAAACATATCTATTAATCTATAATCTAAACAAAAAAGTAAAACTCATTGTATCTCGATTTGTAGAAAAAAAGTGAGCAAAGCAACAGAGAAAGGTCCAGAGCAACAAAGCAGTTCAGTGGGAACACAGGTCAGCCACAGAAGGAAAAGCTGGTATGCACGACTGAACGCAGTCTTGAATCAATAAGAAGCACGTCATGTGAAAATAAAAATAAAAAGGTAAAAACAAAAAAATATGCAGAAACTCATAAATTAAAGACTCATGAAGAGAAGCCATAGAAATAATGACAGAACATGTTGCCTTGAATATATACTCAAAAAAATATGTATTATGAACTGTGCCCAACCGAGCGGTATGAAATGACGAGGCTGAAGCCGGATAATAAACGTCAAGGTTTCTTGAATTATTAAACTCAAATATAGACAAGAGAAACTATAGTGCAACTTTCTATTACAAACCTAAAAGGCCAATAACTGCCATGGAATGGAATTTATTTACATAATGACGGTTGTGTTCATCAGCCATTTATACTTTATACAGGGTAAGGCAACACATTGAATTACTGACTTTTGTGTGTGTGTTTGAATGTGTGTGTGTGTGTGTGTACTCACATCAGGCTGGCAGCGATTGGCTCGTCGTCCATAGGTGCTCATTTTGGACGGGGGGACCGACTGCCGGAATGGGATGGAGTGTGGCTTGTATTCTTTATCCACTTCCTCTCCATCATAGTGCCTTGGTTTGCAATGCTAAAATAGAACAAGACACTATTTAAAACATTATGCGACATTAAATGAAACTCAAATATATAAGGAGCCTCCATAGATCTATAGCTCAATCTAAAATCACAATGGCAAGAATAAACTATGGGATTATTCATTTTATCAGAAACACTGATGAATCACAATTACTAAAAAGGAACTGCACTCGTACCAGCAAGTTGGATCCAGACTGGAACATCTCAAAAGGATAAACAATCCTTTCATAATGCGAGCGCAGAAGAGAACCAGCGTTTTTGCCTGGAGGATAACCCAGTCTCTGTGCCACACGAGCCCAACGCCGCTCTTTACAAACCATCTCAAAGCCTCCTTCCTCTGTTACAGTCTGAAACACCAACAGCACAACATTCAGGCAACAATGTAGAAAGACGAGTACAATGACAAGGGAAACAGATTGGCACAGACCTTTGACAAACCAAACAGGTCAATAATGCGCCTTTCAATATGTGGGATTTTTAAAGAGGATCCCTGAATCTCCCAATATCGTGCAATGCGGTCCAAATAATTCAACTTGACCCTTGTTTCCGCCTGGGAAAAAAAGAGAAGAACTGTTTAATACAGATACGTATAAGTAGAGTTGCAAATACTGTAGAGTCAAACATATACCTCCAACTCATTTAGCCTCTGGATACGAGGTGTAAAACGGAAGGTATCCAGTTCGACTGAAAAGGGTGGTTGCCAATCCTGTTTTAGAGTCAACAAATCTACTATTAGTAAAATTGCTATGGTAGTAAGCAAGGCAAGTTTATTTATGTAGCACAGTAATAGTAGTCAGTAAGTGTACGACCAAAATCACATGCATTTTATAATTTGACAACTTTTACAAAGTGCACAATAACTAATTTGACCCTTTATAAGCATACTGTCCTTGAGTAATGTTCAGTTTTACTATATTTACCGGGGGAGGACGGATTTTGCAGATTCCAGACTTCTCTGCAATGGGACGTATCTTGGCAATGTAGCCTAGAGGATCCTGGAACTCCTCCCATGAGGGCTCGAACACTGGACACTCCGGCGGAGGGACAAACTCGTCCACTTCCATCTCCCTAAACAAAAGAGCCAACAGCAGATGTCTTATATGCTGATACTTGCAGCTAAACACCACCCAAGACACTGAGACACGTAACCAGTGTGAACTCACATCACATAAAGGCCTACAGCTCTTTAATAACCATCCATGATCTTCACAGTGTAGGCTGATCATTAAAAATAATACTGGCAGCTGTTCAGAAAGAACTCAGGCCATCTTAATATCAAACAATCAACAAAGGTGTGTTGAGTCCCCCATTTATATTGACATATACAACAGGTAACTTCTATTCAAATGTATAATACACAACACCGTCATAATTAATAATTATCATAACTCGCATAGCTTTTATACCTGGCTGTTCATCATCCTTCAAACAAACAATGGCGATGAGGAGGAGGCCATGAACCAAAAGGCCACAAATGCATCACTGGTAGTTTACGTGGGGGTGGGTATTACTATTTCAAGTCACAAACACTGCTATAGTTCAATAAAACACGGGTCTACTCACATTTAGCACACATACCTGTTAATTTTCGTATCTTTACTGATTATAACTCATATCTTTAAATTCTCAAACTTGAGCCATACAGATGAATCCACACAACATAAATAATGTAAATATCTGCTATAACATAATCAAATTCATTACTTCATTGTCAGTATTGAAGATTAATAGTAATTTTAAGGCCTGTCCCCTCACCTTTTCGGGCTTTTATCTATGCTAGTTAGCTGACCATAAATTAGGCTCACAGCAGCACTCCAGACATGCTAGCTTCACCCAAAACTATCAAACAGATAAGAATATATCAGCAACCACATCAGCTAGCATTGCACATGACATAACAGCGGCTAGCAAGCTTATTACTGTAGACATAACCAAACGCTGTATTCTGGACACTGACCCACAGACACTTCGATGTCCTGGGGTTGTAAAGGGCTGGTAGTTGCTCTCTGTTGTGTTGATGACTGCAGGTTTAGCTAGCTGTCTGGTGTCGGACCCGCTGGTGGCTAATGCTAACGGCTAGCCTCGGACGCTAGCGAGTTGATGTCCCCATGTAGCTAATCCACTTCTAGCAAAGAGGCGACGTGCGGAGCATGGGTGGCAACGGTGCTTTTAAAGTAGTAAAAAGCTTCAGACTTTATCTAGTGTGTCCTTGTCAAACATTTTTCGACCGATAGCGACACCTCTTCCAGGCCATCCTATCTTTCTTTACGAGACGCCATCTTAGCTTTTTTTTTTTTTCTCACGACCATACATAAGTCAGTAGTATGTGTCCTTCTCATTTGTTAAGACATGTGTGTGCACTATACTATACATCTTGTGGGGGGCAGTAATAGCAATGGCTTTTGGATCATTTTCATGCTTATATGTTACAGCGTCATGGTTCCGAATGTTGATTGCATATGCAAGTAATTGATGTCAAAAGTAGGTCAATGCGCTGCCGGGGAAGTAGATGACTTCAGTGGAGAACTGCGGAATATGCGCTACATAACTGATTCAGATCCTGTTTTATAAACAATAATTTAATAAAAAATAAACAGAATATATATACGTACATAGTTGATTTTAAAATGTAAATGTACTAAATAATAACAGGCCTATAAAAATTCGATGTATTGAAATTAAGCAATATTTGTCCATCAGTACATATATTCAACTCAACTTCAAATAAAATATGTTAATATGATTTTTTGTTTTGATAAGATGTTAATTCAATAACTCGTAAATAACGTCTATTTACTGCCATTGTAGCTACACGTAGATTCCTTTAGATGGCGGTGTATAATAATTGCATTAAATACACAACAGACCAAGTCACTCCAAGGACACTTTAATTTATCAGTAGCAATAAATATTCACATCTCAATGCTCTATTCTTCCAAAACACACAGAAGGCCTATACATACATAAATACAATTTAAACATTTGTTTAAAATATTTTAATAAATGCATCAATGTAAAGTGTTGATCTTTAATTGTTGCACTGAATGACATTCCACATTCTCGCACCTTCAGTCTAAATGATAAATGAAAAGTTAATTTCTTTAGGCCTTCATTTCATTTCTCTCTTTTATGTACATATTGAGCGGCAGTCACATGCACATACCTGCAAAACAAAATGGCAGTATATCCCATTGTTATGAGAAGCTTATATATTATATTATATACATTCAGGTTTATACAATATAATCTATTCAATAAGTGCGGACATATTCATGCAAAAAGAGTCAAAAGACACAATAAAAGAATAGCACATATTAAATTCTTTATCCCACAATCTTGAGTCTCCCCAAACCATATAATATTCTGCGTCTTCTTGCCATTTCAAGCTTTTTTTGTAGACAATATATCTTAGTTAAGATTACACATAACGCTTGCTTTTGTGTGTTACTAAAGGCAAAGGTTTCAGTGCCTCAAATGTAGTAGCAAAAGGGGATACGCAAAAAGCTGAAGGCTATTTTACATTCTTGACATTTCAAACAAGAAGCCCACCCCTGGATGCAAATGCATCTGAAAATATATAAAGATATCTCTAATGGCAAGAGGGAGAATTAGAAAAAGGCCATAAAGTTCAGACATCACGTGTGCAAAATCACAAAACCTCAGGTCAATTCGTGCTTTTCTAAAACATAGATTGACGTAAATGAAGGCATCTTAACTGACACCAAAGGTCACAGGTGGCACAAAGAAGGAGAGAAAAACGTCCACTCAACAGTTGAGATTCCAATTATGAAAATGGCTTGTAGCAAAGTTTGTAATGAGTACAAAAACCTCAAAATAAGTTTCAATTTGGTGATGAGATTAATTCAACAAAAAGCACATTCATTATGATAAATACCATGTAGATAAATTACAAATTAAATGTATAAAAGGTGAGGGGACACATAATCACCCCCTAAGAGCTATGGCAAAATGTGGAGATTTATATGAGCATATACTTTCTATAACCACTTACATACATCTGCCGATATGTTCACTGATCAAAACAATTATAGGACAATATTCATCATACTCATAGCAGGTATATTATAATATCAATAAAACAGCAAAAGCTCAGAAACATTCAATTTTAATTATTGATCGTTTCATTGGTTCTTGAGCCCAATGAGGAATGTGTTCAATGCCAGGTGGCCTTGTCCAACAAATATCCTTAAGCAGAAGACAATTAGGTAACCGTGCACTCATTTAATAGTTTCAGAAAAGATAATAATTTGGAGGTTTCACCATTTTTTGTTTAGTAAAGAAATACCACAAAGCAGGACCCGCAAGAATTGACAGACATCATAAAGCCGAGTAAATTATTGCAGAGTCAGAGACATTTGGCAACCCCTCGCAGACTTCTTTTGTGTTCCTGTGTAAGCAGCTGAAGGTACAATATGTCTTCATTGATCTGTTGTCACATATCACAAAAATACTGCACATGTAAATAGTCTTATACATGTTCAATTATTTATATTAATTTCAAACTAAAGATATATATTTGTAAATAGTTCTTCATCTTATGGCTATAGACTATTTTGATTGTGTATCGGCGCATTTCAAAAGTCTCTCTTCAGAACCCCTCCTACATGTGAGGGAAGCGCAGGTGGAAGTAGCAGAGGCGCAGCAGGCTGCGTTTCCTCTTGTCCGCCGCGCTGCTGCCGCTGCTCTCGGTGCGAGACGCTCTGGTGCGGCCTCTCGACCTGTGGTCGGTGCGCTCGTCCGAGCGCTGGCTCCGGGACCAAGTGCGGCTCACACCACGGTGCTTATCCGGTTGATAGGTTTGGATTTGGAGCTGCCCCCTGCACCTGTCGGCCCAGCCCCCGTCACCTGCTGCCCCTGCTGAGGCTGCCCGGGGTGCTGGGGGGGGTGAGGGGAGAGAGGGGTAAGAGGGGTAAGGGGGGACGAAGGGGGGGGTAAAGGGGAGTGCGGTGGGGGAGGGGGGATAGATGAAAGAGCTGGGTACTGGGGCAGATACTGGCCGGCGGAGGCTGCGTGATGCGCATTCACGGTAGCGGACGGCAGGTTGTGGGGTAGAGTGCCGAATATGAAGTGTGTTTGGTGGCTGGAGTGCACGCCCGGGTGCGGCGTGTGCACGTGTCCGGGGTGGGTTTGGGAGTGTGCGTGGGGGTGCGGGTGGGAGTGGGACAGGGTTAGTGGAGGTTTGGCACCAGGACCGCCTCCCCCTCTGATTGAGTGTGTGGGGTGCATGTGGTACAGGCCCAGGGGGTTCTGGGAATGCTGGGAGAGAGGAGAAAGTGGTGGGGGACAGCCCACCACCATGTTGCCGAAGCGACCCTGAAGCCCATGCTGGGAGAGCTGGGAGAGATGAGCCAGCTGCGGGTGTGGGGTAAGAGGCGGTGGGCCGAGGGGTGGCCGACAGGGTAGCTGCCCTCTCTGTAAGGTGAGAGGGGTAACTCCTTGTAAGGGCGGAGGGATAGGTTGGACGTGGTAACGATGGTGATGGTAGTATGGTGGCGGTGGCTGCACGGTGTTCGCGTGACAGTACTGTGCGTGCAAGGCTTGAATCTTGGTAGGCCCCCCCTCTAGTTGGCACAGAGATGATGGGGAGAGAGGAGGGGGCCCCCCTGTAGTCGGTGGGGGGACAGGTGCGGGGTACGGTGGCCCCGGTGGAATAAGGGGCCCTGGTGGCTTGGCGCGCTTGCTGCCGAATAGTGAGCCCAGGAAAGAGCTGCTGTTGTTGCTGCTGCTCCCCCCAGGGCCGCTCCCCACTCCTGCTCTCTCTACACTGCTGGAGACTCCCCCAACTCCTGTCCCAGCAGTGGTATGTTGCTGCCCCGGCCCACCCCCCACCCCCGTCCCGGGGCTCAGGATGGGGCGGTGAGGCCGGAAGTCTTCTGATCCATAACATCCAGTGACCCCAGGCACTGGGTAACGCTGGTGCGGCTGAGGGCTGTTAATGACAGAGCCCTGGGAACAGACAAGAGCAGCAAGGTCTCAGCAAGATTATATTATACTTCTGTACGAAACTAGGCAAGGACGCAACAAAACAATACATCAAAAGCATTACACCTCAAAGCATGCTGGGAAAGATTAGTGTTATACGGGACGGGCAGCTCTAGTTCTCATGAAGTTCTGGTTCATGCAACATTTGAGGATCTATGCCGCATTCACAAAAACGTTGGGAAAGCTAAAATGCTTTCTCATAAGAAAGATGAACTTCCACACTCGTGCATCACCTGGTGCATAACTATCGCTAGGAGTTGACTGAAAATTGGAGTGAGGTATCTGAGCAAGATAATTGTTTTTATCAACATACCAATGTGAAATAGGTTTTACAAAACGGCAACAACCGAAACTCCATAATTGTGAAGCCTATGGATAGCAACAGACCAACATTGAAGACTTACTTCCATGGTACTGTCCAGAGAACCAACACTGTTCCTGCGACCACGTTTTCCTGCTCCCCAGTAGGAGGAGGAAAGTTAGCAAAAAGCGAGAGAGGAAAATAAAAGAATGAAAACCATTATCAAGATATAGGTGAAATAGAAATCCCCATTCAACCCAGTGGCAGAGAGGACACACACAGTTCATGAGGGGGTGAGACGGAGCGGACTCACCTGTATCAGAGAGGTCCCTGAGTGAGGAGCTGAGCGCGGTGCGTTTCAGGCCCTCGCCCATGGAGCAGTTGTCATCAAAACTGGTTCTTCCCAAGGAGCCATTAACAACTTCACTCTTCAGGCCCACGCCTCCTACCGTTCCAGTAAGAAGGCTCGGGCGCATTACACCTTTCTGTTTCTCCAACTCCGCTGCACAACACAGGATGTGGCAAACGTTTAATTCAAAATGGATATTCTAATCCAATTCTATGTCAATTCAACATAACTCTCTCTAGCAATTGTGTTTGTCTTTGTCCCCTCAAAAGAGAAAGGAAAAGTAAGTAGGGTTTTCATTCATTCTATAATTACTATATCAAGTGAAATTATTTTTTACCAAACCGCTTGAGCTCAGGGTCTCAGGAGTCAAATTTGATACTGTTCAAGACCACAATATTTAGTTGTATGATTAGTAAAAATAAAAAAAATAAAGCAGCATTGAGGTTAGAGGGGCACTACTTTTAAAGCTTTCTCAAGGAAAAAAACACATAATTTAATTTAAAATGTGAACACAGCATGTAATAAATAATGTAAAAAATAAAAACCATTGGCCTGTTTTATTATAAATATAAGCCTTCAATTCAAACATACAGTAACTGAACTATATAAGGAAGGTTCATCCTGTCTCCTTAATAGATTAAGTCAGTTGGTTCTTTTATCCCAGACAATAATACCATATAGAGGCCATTACCTAGACGTTTGGACGACAAACTTTTGTCTTACTCAGAAGCGTTTTGCAACCTCAAACATGATAATATTGTTATACAAATGTCTGGTATAGAAGAACTAAATGACATAAGTAAAACAACACATTTTGTACAAATAAAATCCTACGTCATATTAAATAAAAGTAAAACATTTGGACACCTGGTGGAAAAGATGCGGACACTCCTTCCATCTTTCCACATGTATCCTTCTTTATGTTCCCTCAAAGTACATGAAAACACCTCGTTTATGTAAGAGTGAGAGTAACTGTAATCTGCACTGTGACCACTAGATGGCGCCCAGAGCACACATTAAAGGCCTTTAATGCTTACATTCCACTCTGTATTTCTCCATCTCCTGCACTTCTGCGATGCTCTCCCTGAGGTCGCTCACAAAGCGAGTGCGGTCCTGCTGACTGGGCGCCAAAAAGACAATGAGCACCTTTCTTTCTCCTCCCAGAACCGCTGTGAGGCGAATGCCGTGAGGGTAGTCTGATGTATGAAGGGGAAAAGCATTAGAATGTGTGAAACAGGGATGAGACTGTCGTACATATGTGAACAAGGCTTACATGAGTTCTGGAACATGTGCACCTGCATCTCCACCAGAGGAAAAGATTGTCTGAAACTATACGTCACTGAGGTTTTCTTCTTCTGGAATATTTTGGTCACCTGAAAAAACACAAGACATAAAACTGGAATCCGGATAAATACTATAGTAAATATATTTGTATCTAATTTTCTTTCAATTCTTTTTCCCATTTGTGCTGTTTGACATGATTCGCATTTCTTAATTCTGACTTGCAGCATTTAGATTAAGATGATCCCCACTGCGTCCCAAAGTGGGGACATTTCAGTGTTGCATCACAAGTTACAGAACAGTAGGAAGGAGGAGCACACAGCACAAGATAAGTGAATATTAAGTAAGCACAACTCTATACTTAAAAAACCATTCACAGTGATGTTGAAACTGCATTATTATTAGAGGCTAATATGAACACTATGGAGTATATACGTCATTTTATCTTCTCAATAAAACAACCACAGCATCCATTTTAATCTAAATAAACTGTTGGTCATGTTTTGGTGCATTCCAAACAAACCAGAACTCATTGTGTTCATAGATATCTACCAGAACATAGTATAATATGTTTGGGCCAAATCACCCCCATAACTTAAAACAGAGAAAGAAATAAGCATAAAAGCATTGTATGAGCTTCAAACAAACTTCTCACACAGATAATATTGGATATATGTATAAAAGTGTAGCCAAAGTAAGTGGTGGTCCCCTGTCAGCTGACTTTGACAGGACTTGAAGAGAAAACGATATAAAACCATAACTTTATCCCCACTGTGAGACTATTAAAAGTCATTTAATCTTATACATAGCCTGATAGCCTTAGTTATCTCTTCACACTTGTAATTAAGCCTGTCACGATAATTACTATAACCACTTCTCATGGGGCCCATCTCGACTTCGCTCTTCAAACTGCTTGTAGAGGCTTGAGTAGTAGCTTCTTTTTACATTTTATTTCATCTTACAATAATATGCGATAAAACTACGAGATGTTAAAGAGTCAGTGGCTTTCAATATGATTATGTATCATCTTTAGGTACTGTATATGTTACTGAAAAAAGATAACAGAACTACTGTTAAAATTTGAATGTTTGAATGACAAAAACTTCACTACATCTAAAAATAAATGGGACCAATTAAAGAATAGAACTTCAAGAAATAACTCAAAATATGTCCCACACGTCCTCAGGTATGCATCAGAAACTGATGGGTCTCTGCTGGTCCAGAGATGAAGGACATTCACAGTGTCCCCATTCTGAATCGGTAAAAACAGCTCCTTCCTCGTCACTATTGCTCCTAATGGTGTAGATTCAGGGGTGTCCAAACATTTTAGTAAGAGGGCCACTTTATAGTTCACCAGACTAGTCCAGGGGCCGACGCCACCGACTGAAAAACTGTCTTGACTGACATCGGGCTGTTCTGAGCTTTAAAATTATCTATGACAGAGCTGAAGTTGGCTGAATGACACATCTTTGCCATCTCAACAGCGACACAATCACAAACCACCTCAGTACAGTATGTACCAATCAAGTCAACAAGTCAATTCTAGACGTATGGGCTTTAGAATGAGGTCTATATTGGCTGAGCTGAAGTTGGATGGATGACACAGTGTGTATGATCTCAAAGACTACTTTGGCAGGCAAAAGGCCACATAAACTGACACTGAGGGCCAAAATTGGCCCCAAGCCTGAGTTTGGACATGCCTGGTGTAGAAAAGAACCTCTGCACTGTTGAGGACTTTGGACTCAATAAAGCACATTCTGGTCTATATGCTGCTGTGACCTGCCAAGGCAAGTGGCTCCACCACCTCTGCTGCTGTGACCTGAAGTGCTGTTGCATTATAATACTATTGTTAACAATAATTTAGAATGATCTATTGATTTGTTTTGTTTGTTTGGATGGATGTGTTTCTGCTGCTACTAGAAACCTGAAATTCTCCTACAGGGGTCAAGTATTTATCTATCTTGTCAAACACAACAGAAGCTCACACTAGCGCGATGTAATGATGCAGATGAATAAAGAGCTGCACTTATGTGAAAAGTCTGAACATGACCCTCTAATATTATATCGAGCTCAGATCAATACACTGCAGACTTATATCAGCTGTTGCAGCACTTTCTTCTGCTAATAATGTGAAATGAAGTGCACAAAGCAGCATAAAAACACATAATAATGAGATCAGACGGACAAAAGAGGGTCTAAAGCTCTTCTGCTCATAAAGTTTATGTAAGCAGATGTAAATGTATTTCACATTCTGCAATAAGTTATATAAATACTGTGATTCTGCAGATCGCATTTTTCCAGATAGATTTGGGATGATGACGAAGGCCAATAATGGAAGCCTAGAGTTCCCTTTCCTTAGTGTTCCTTGATTGGATTGCCCAATTCAGATCCTTCTGATCATGGCGGCCAAACCACCAACCTCCGGGTCGTCGATAACAAAAAGAAGCGTTTAACAGATTCAGAAGAGGCGCATTTGTTTTGAACTTATGTAGCATCCAATGGTTCTTGTCTTTTGCACACATCCTGAGTGATCCTATTCATGCCAAATGTGACATGTATATTTCTCCATTGTGAGATCAATAAAGTCTCTCTTATCTTATGTTAAAGTGCACATGGTTAGTGACTTTGAACTGTTTCAGTAGTACGGACATGATTGATAATGGTTCGTCAAGTTTCTGTTTGTGACATAAAGTTGAAGAAAAGTTGAAAAATGCATAAGATGTACGTTCTGAATTTGAACATGGAATCCCTTCACCAAACATCATCCAATTCAGAGACAATTAGCACTCTTTTTCCAAACACTATTCTATCACTATTGTGTATATCAGATGAGCTTTGACTATTTATTTTTTAATTTCACATACAGTATGCAGGCCCTGTCCAAACAGGTATATGATCACATTTACCAAAAGTTAAAGACTAGAGAAAACTAATCATGATAATGAGTCTAATCCTAAATATATCCATCTGTACTATATTTTTGTGAAATTAGTATTCAAACTGTCATATGGGCTTAAACATGAGGCTTGCTGATAATCCAATGATCTATACTAACTCATAGACACCCAAAAATAGTATTTATCACATGGCATCTTTCTAAATTCCAAAATTCTTTCTCCGCAGCAGGCTCAGAGACTCACCACCAGGAGGTCGTTGAACAGAAAGACCTCTCTCTGGTGCAGGCCTGCCCTCTGGGGCCTGTTGGGGTCGGGCACTTCGTACAGCTGGCAGCAGCAGACGAGGCGGCGATGTGGGAGAGACAGAACCTATGCACACAGGAAAGAGGCTGAATCGTATGGTGGGCAACGTGACACTAATGACAGTCCCACAACACTAATTGCCAGTGGTGGAAAGAACTTGGAATATTGACTTATTACTATAAATCAAATGGTAAGACGCTTTTTAAGACTTTAGATAGTTTTTGAGTGTGGCATTATCAAACACAGATCTAAAATTTCGAACAATTCATGGGACATAATCTGGTTCATGCTAAATAATATCAGTGTTGTTACAAATTAAGGATACTATCCGTATCCTTGTGCTGGGTCAGGTGAAATAAGTTTAACTTGAGCCTGAACCCTTCGGTGGCATATTGTAATTCTGTTGTTATGTTGACAGTTAACTGTAACGTTGTTTGCGATGCTTGACCGAATAAACGACTACTACTACTACTACAACTACTACTACTATACTAATTTGCTGCTGTTTACAATTTTCATTTTCAGTCTTTGAATAAACTAGATGACGATAATATACATAATCAGGGGGCCTAGTGGCATTGCAGGACAAATGCTGTTTACCTGCACTCAATCTCATGACCCATGTTTTTATGGCTTAATGATTTCTTTATTTTGTGGTTTGTTTGTGTGTGAAAAGATGTTTATTGTGAGAGAGATGTCTACTCTGACAGTGTTCAAATCCAGGTTAAAGACGGTTCTGTTTGCCAGTGCATACAACTGAAGGATTTTATCTATTTTTAATGCACTGTGGTTGTTTATTATTTAAATCCCTTGTGTGATTTGAACGTGTTTTTTTTTTTTTTTTTAAAAGAAGTAAAGATAGGCTTAAAATAACACATCGCTGCCTTAAACAAACATAGTATAAGGACGTGCTTAAGGATCCAGTCTCCTTTGTCAAACACCTTTCTGTATGAAGGTCATTTCTATTGCATACTAGTTTGCAATAGTTATTCTATAAGACTTCAGGTTACAATGCTCAAAAACTACTACAAGATGCAAGAGGCCTGTAGCCGGTGTGTCAATTAAATGTATGTCCGGGGCCAAATTTTAAAAAGTGATTTTAATGTTTTAATGTTTGTAATTACCTCTGTGATTCTAATTGTGTTTTTAATGGTGATTTTAATGTTTTATGTAATGATTTGTATCTTGTGTGATGTGGACTGTGAAGCCCTTTGTGTTGCCCTGCGTAGGATTGACTGTTGTCTGTGGGTTTTTTCGGGTGTGTCTGTCGAGATGTCGGGTCAGTGTTTTTATGAACAGCCTTTACTTTTGGTCCAAATGCTGTTTGTCTGCTAATATATATGTCCAAACAGAAAACATAACACAATCATTAGCACAACATTTCATTCTGGCTCTGTACTGGTAGCTTTTTCAATCACAAATGGTAGTATTTGCTGAAGTCGAAATAGCTCAATTCGTTCAATAATGAAATATATATACGTTTTGTGCCACCTCAAATAGAAATAATGTGTTAAAAAGATGACTGTTGCTGTCTACCAATGGCATTTGCAAAGTACTGAGGGAGCTACTATGCGCACTGGCTTTTTTCCCACTATGACTCTTTCCACAGCTTGCACTTGGGACACATGGTCATCGTTGGTCCGCAGTTCCCATTTCTGTATCCGCTGGTAGATTCCAACAAGCAAGTCTCTGGGGATGTCCTGACCATTGTCTACACCTTCGGAAGAAAGCATTGAAACAGATGAACTGGGCACAGGCTGAATCTGCAGAGGACATATGCAGGCAGTAGTTATCGGTCACCTCTGAGGTTCTTGATGAAGTCGTCCAGCTTCATCTTCCTCTCGGCTTTCACGTTGGGACTGTACATGTCGGTGTTGAGGAGGATGATGGCGAAGGCAAGGATGAAGATGGTGTCGGGGTTTTGGAACTGCCGCACGAGTGTGGGATTGCACACGCAGTATCTCTGACTGAGAGGTAACAAGAAACACATTTGTAATATTTGTATCATGGAAAACATGAATGTAACGTCAGAATTGATTTTTAGACGTAATAAAGTAGATGTCAGGTACTTTTCAAATTGTTAAGAGAGTGAAAGTTTTTGCGCTGATTAGTCCAGTTTAAAGTGACAAGGAGACTCTCATTTGGGTTGCCAGTTGTAAGTTGAAATTTAGCTGGTATTGGCTCTTATGTTTTGAAAAATAAACATTTATAACAAAATTCACAAACAAAAAAAGCACCATACATATCATAAAAGAAATCAGATACAACTAATACAATGTAAAATATCTATGTGTACAGAAAATAATATAGCAAAAAGTTTAAAATCTGTAGGTACTTTATATTATATTATTTAAAATATTTATTAAGTCTCATATTTATGTTTGCAATGTGTGGGTCTCATATTCCAACAAATCTAAATATCGTAAAAATGAAAATGAAAAAAAGCAACAACAACAATATTACTCTTTCTGGCATTTGATTTGATTTGATTCTGCAAATACGGCTATAGTTCTAGTGCTATACCTCCGCTGAGATGAATGACATTTAGTTTATTTAGTCTATAAATATTCACAGATATTTATCATGTTATTGCTGCCATTATATTGTGTAGAAGCTCTTTTTATTCTCACCGTACAGTTATTATGTGCTCTGATGGACATCTTTTCTGTGTGACAACTACAGGTGCTCTGGTCTAACACAACATGACATCATTCTGATTATTTCGGTTTATTTTGCATGTTTTAAATAAAAAGTTTTACTACTACAGCTACTTATTATAGAATGGTGCATGGTCAGGCAAGTTAAAGTCAAATTTAAAGTCAAATTTTCTTTCAGTCTTTAGTCTTTTTGTTCCAAATTTCATATTAATTTTATTTCTTGTCTATAACCTGATCTGCTTTTATGATTTTTACTTGAAAGTTTACAACAAAATCATCTTCAAGCTAGGCATATTATGTATGTGTTTAGACAAATAGGTGGTCATACATTATCTGACCACCTCGAATGCATCATTAACTACAATCTTCATAACTGTAAATGATCATGACAAATATAAACATCACACACAAACATAGATTATGGTCACATAATAGAAACCCCAAATACAACACGCACCTAAATGCTTCTATGAGCCGTTCCACTTTCTGGGCTTCTCCTTGAACTTTGATCTGAGCTTGAAACTTCCTCAGCGCATCGTCCAAGTCCATCCCTGAGAAATCCATCTCGTCCACCACACAGCTGTAAGACAGAGGGCATGGTCACCTTGCAGCCTCCCCCTGAGAGCTCGTACACTGGTACACAGCGTTTGGACCATAAGTCATGTCATTACATCATTGGGAGTGAGTGGGAGGAAAGGTCAGAGAAGCTACGGCTGCTGTGAGACGGCCTCTGCTCATGTCTTATCTATCTCACTATTCCTTTGTACAATGGTGCATACTCACTCTAAAACATCTTTGTTGAACTGTTTTTGGCGATTTCCTAAAAATTCTCCAATCATTTGTCGACTCAGGCCTTTCCGCTCCAGAATAAAGCGTGCAATGCCAACTGGAGTGTCAGATACAAACCCCCTTTCTATGAGGTACTGGATCCCTTTCTCTGGTTTCCTGTAGAAGTACAATACAACATTACAGAAATATTGTTTTTCAAAACTGGTCAAATATGTTGACCATATTACTTGTTGAACAGATTGAGGCCGATGCGATATTGCCGTCTCTGAACAACGTCACTGTTGAAAGGCGGAGAGTCCCAGCTGTGGCGGCTCTCTCTCTGATAGGTCTGTTTGCCCAGAGGTGGGAGGGGCTCACGCAGGCTGTCCTGGGACGAGGAACCAGAGCTGCAGTTCACGGTCTCATTGGAGTTTGTGGTGGAGTTTAGCGAGTCATTGTCCCCATCTGAGCAACAGGGCTGCTCCAAGCCACCAGGGGGCAGCACAGTGGAGGAGGAGGAGGACAGCGGAGTGGTGGGAGGCTGTTGAGGAGAGGAAGAGGAGGAGGGAGTGTCTGGGTACTGGTGGTGGTGGATGGGGTGGTGGTGATGGTGGTGATGGGCCACTACCTGATGAGGGATGTGTGTGGGGATAGCCCGACCGGAGGGCCTGGTCTGCCCCTGAGCAGCGGCCGTAGACGAGGGCCTGGTCCCTGAGCCTGGAGAGTGTTTGAGAGTTCCCTGGGGGGATCCTCCAACCCCAGACTCCTGCTCGTAGACCAGCTGACGGCTCAGAGAGCCGCGGTCGGAGCGGTCGCTCATGTCCACAGAGCTGTCGCTGGGCGGCTCGATGGTGAGCAGAGGCAGGTGAGCTCCTCTCAGCCTGTAGTCCCGACACTCTGTGCAGGGCGTACTGCGGCGGCTGTTACTACTGCCTCCCCCCTCTGTGTCCCTGCTGTCCTCTCGGCCCCCCACCCCTGTGCCAGGACCCCAGTACTCTGTGTCTGTGCTGCTGGGAGCTCGGTCCAGGGACAGAGGAGAGGAGGGCATGCCATCATCCATGTAGAGAGTGACATCACTGTACGAGGTAGCAGTGCTGTCTCCGTGCATACTCAGGCCTCCCCCTGGGCCCCTGGCTCTGTCCCCCAACCCCCTCTGAGAGGATGGGTTACTGCTGCTGCTCCACATACACTCCCCAAAGTCCTCGCTCAGCCCCCTGCCCTCCTGGGAGTCATTGCGACCGGTGCGGCAGGTGAGAGCGTCGTCTATAGAATCAGCCAGAGACTTCACCTGGACAAGCAGAAGAGCCAGCAGTCAGAACCCCATCTGCATTTACCGACCGACACGTGTAAGAGGTGTAAAAGAAGAATGTTCCAGTACCTGCTTGGAGAAGGAATCCTCCAGGTGAGTGTAGTCTCCAGGCCGGTCAGTGTCTGGGGAGTGAGGGGGGCCGATGGCCACACTGTGGGTGAAGCTGGTCTGTGTTTGAGCCTGTTGCTGTGGCTGGCGTTCGTCAAAGGAGTACTGGAGTCTCATGTTGGACAGAATGATGCGCCGGGTCATGCGGCTCTCAGAGGCGGAGCTTCGGAGGCGCTCAAAGTTCTTGTTCATACGATACTGTCTGAAGGCTGTCTGAATGGTGCGGGCGGCTCTGCGGCTTACAAAGGAGCCTCCGTACTTTCTCTCCAACATTTCCACCTGTAACAGAGAGCCCATAATCTCAACAATGAGTGCGTCTACAAAGTATAAGAAAACAGATATGTTAACAAACCAGTCTTCGCAAAAATCATATCTATTAATGCAAGCACACTTGGCCAACGTAATCACACAAGCTCTTGTTTACTTTGATTTTCACACAGGCTAAAATACAAGTTGTTTCCTTTCCGTAGTGCATGCATAATGTTTCCTGTTTCTGCCTCATAAAACAAAACCAAAAATAAACAATGAAACACAAAAACACAAGTGAACAAAACGAGTGAGTCCTATGTGCGTACATGCATTATTGATATACAGTAAGCCTGGCCTTTCACTGTGCTCTTAAGTACATCGGCTGGCCGTGTCTCAATAGGATCGAGTTTATGAGGTTCCTGTAAATGCCAGAAACGTGCAGTAAACAGTTAAGTCTAGTTATTCCAAATGGTCTGGAAGGTTTACATGCGTTTTGTTCAATGGAATTCAGTTCTTTGTGCTTCGTAAACAGAGTCATTTACCTTTTTGTCCTGCAGATCTGTTGAAAGCTCATAACTGTCAGAAAGAGCCTTGCATCTCTTGTTCTCTTCCTCCTCTTGCTTGCGCAGCGCCAAACTGGCCGGTTGGTGCCGAGTGCGCAGTGCCCAGGCCAGGCTGGCGGAGTTGGAGCTGGACACACATGGGCCCCTGGAGCCTGGAGCCGTGCTGTCGGTGAAGCGCTCAGAGCTGCGCAGGTACGGAGACTGGATGAAGGAGGTCTCTTTGTGAGCACTGGGGTCTGGACACTGGGAGTCTGCTTCCACACTGCAGAGACAAACACTCGGTCAGAGAAGTTCACAGAAACTCAGGTCTGCAGCAGAGAGGATCCCACACTTACATGTAATGTTTGGAGCGGTGAGGGATGAGCCATTTTATTGCTGAGTCCATTATAAGAATAAAAGTTCACCCGTGTATTATTCAAACTATACTAGGGCTGTAGTTGAAGAGGTAACCTTTCGATCGATTAGTCGACCAAAATATGGGTGCCAAAATACGATTATGTATCTACCCTATACTATACTCAATAAAACAGTATATCGGCATAAAATCTTGAATATTTAGCTATTAAAAAAACAAAAATAATGAAAGAACTTAAATGAGTTTGATCTGGCTTGAATCTCAAATTCAATTCCTAATTCCTCAGCAAATTTGCTCAATCCTTTCTGACATTATTAATTTTTTCCATAGGAATCCTCAACATCGAAATAGTCTATTAATAAAAATATGTATAAAGAACTACTACTTCAAAGATACAGACTGTGATCTTTGTCAATATACTCCAGGAGTTGTTGCACATTGAAGTAGCATCTCTTTTTTTAGAATACTTTCAACATTTTTTTACTTGTCACACTGAGTTACTGGAGCCATTTGAAGAGTAATTTGGCTAAAATTTACTTCGAACAAAGCTGCAACACAGCTCTGACAGGAAAGACCTGGTTGTGATGGCAACAGCAGGTGCAAATAGCACTTGTAGCCTCCTGAGCGCCACAAAACAATTATCACATTCTGTCAAACTCCGTCACCTTCGTTTTACTTTGGAAGGCCATCGGAGTAGACCGGAAAAATATAATAAAAAATAAAAAAAACACCAAAAATGTCCGGTTTTAGATACAATCCACAAATAGTCCGTTTCGAAGTGTGTGTGGTTATGAGAGCAGCAAAAGTCAAAAACTCCAGCCTACGTCTCCTCCTTGTGTAAGCCGCACCCCTTTACTCAGCAGTGCCCAGCTGACCTCTGCATAACAGGCTTGTGGGAATAAAA
Source organism: Knipowitschia caucasica (assembly GCA_964034765.1). Taxonomy (NCBI): domain Eukaryota; kingdom Metazoa; phylum Chordata; class Actinopteri; order Gobiiformes; family Gobiidae; genus Knipowitschia; species Knipowitschia caucasica. Next base: position 32,148,783 of record OZ035827.1, read on the forward strand.
CATAAAGCTAAAGTTAACTCTGTGATTAACCTGTAGGATCATACACTTCTATTCCTTTGGTCAAATGAGACTCTACAAAACAAAACATTAAGAGTCATGTACTTGCTATGAATGGACACAATGCGGTCTGTTGACAGGATATCCCGTGGCTGATTTTTCCTGCACTTTTGACAAGTCCATTATTTAGCAAAGGAGTTATACAGTCCTACGTGTTGAGAGCAGGAATGCATTCACAAGCACCAGAAAGCATGGCCTATATCAAGCAAAACCCGTTTCACTAAATATATAATATTTTAGGCATTCCTATATCGCCCAAAGCACACACAACTATGGCTAATAAATATAATCAATATCCATTCCTCCCCCAAGCTCTCTATGCATAACTATATATGAACTGACATGTAATAATAACAATGTTTTGTACATGATTAGTAAAGTATCTGTCTGATTTTGTGTGCAATTTAAATTTCATTATCTTTTTAGTAAATATTTAGTGTCTGTTTCACTCAATCTCTCCAGAAATGTAAGTATTTTGTGTGTGTGTGTGTGTGTGTGTGTGTGTGCGTGTGTGTGTGAGATATGTAAAAGAAAAACATGGGGTACAAATGCTGGAGTAGATGTGTGTGGATGGGGAAGTCTGGGTGTCTCTGCTCAGATGGCTGCTTCTGCGACCCGGCAACGGGTAAAGCAGAAGAAAATGCATGGGTGGATTGACAAAAAAACGTATTGAAGAAAACTGTAAATTAAAGTTTTTATTTTAATGAAATGCAAATAAAAAAGTTTCTCAAAAAAACCCCTCAATAACAAAAACCATTGAATGTATCCACATTTATAACAGCCCTTTATTGCAGTGGTCCCCAACCCCCGGTCCACGGACCTGTACCGAGCCGTGAGATACTCGAACTGGAATTTACAAGAGCTGTTTTGCCAGGAAGAATGAGCCTCACTACACAACTACCACCGAAGACTCCAAGCATTCATGCTCTGGGAACTGGGAGATAGAGACTCTAGTCAGGACTGAATATGGCAAAGCAGCATTTCAGATTCATGCATCTAAAATGTGGAATAGTCTTCCTGAAAATGTGAGACAGGCTTCTACTCTGACAATGTTCAAATTCCGGTTAAAGCAGTTCTGTTTCGTTGTGTATACAACTGAAGGATTGTATCTTCACTCTTTCTATGCACTGTGATTTTATTTTCTAACACCTTGTAAGATTGTGTTTCTTTTCTTGCACTGTGAGTTATTTGTGTATGAACAGTGCTAGACGATTAAACTTGCCTGCCTTGCCTCAATCAAGTCTGAAGAGTAGTTTATCTTGTCATAACAACTTTAAAATAGACAATATGGCGTCTATGGTGTCCAATCTCTGCCTGGGTGTGTAAACAATCCGCCTTAAATTCGGGGCCCAGAAGACTCAGACCCGGCCCGGGACTCGTTTGGCAGCTCTGCCGTCGTGCGTTTGAGAGGATTTGTGTTGTATTTTTTACTTTTCAGTATCATTTATCATTCCTCCTCCTCGCCGCCTTAAATAGAGGAAACGGAGGGAGTAGGGAGGGAGGAAGGGGGTTGCCTGGTAACGGTTGCTGTTGGATGCTCGTGGGCGTGAGGCGGTTGTTAGGATGAGTAGTTGCTATGACAATGTATTGACTGTGATCATCATAGTGGTGGGTGTTGAATATGCTCTACAGGTTGTGAATGGTAATTAACACATGACTTATCTTGGTATAAAAACATGAAGCTGGTGGAAAAATCAATACATAAGACAATTTCCATTCATAGATTTTGAGATCTCCAGTATTCTGTGCGTGCATTAAGGAAAAATACATCAAAGTACACCATGAAACAGATCCTATATCTGGCTCAAACTGCTTGAAATCCAAACTATCAGAACAAATATAACAAAATATGTTTCATTATTTATAGTCATAGTGCTCTCTCTTTAAAGTGACGATTACATAAATGTAAAACAGGCTTTGGAACAGGCTCCTCGGGGAAAGATCAGGTTTAAATACCTATAGCTCTCAAACCACAACAATGGAACTGTGTCATAGAATCCATCTGACTAGTTCCTCGTTCAAAACAATTTGTTTCTACCACTAGATTTCTCATTCATGGTTTTTTTTGGCCTTTTTCACACCGTTAAATCAGCTTTTCCCGACTGAAAAGTGAAAAGCAGAGAACCAGCCCTCACTCAGCCAATCAGCTCTCAGCCTAAAATATCAAATAGTGACTCTCAGGGCTCTTTCTTACACATTCACAAACGATTACACCATTTCTATTAAGATGAAGACAGAAAATTGTGGTCGGATTTGTTCACGACATTTAGCACACGGCTGTTTCTTTTTTTTTTACAAGCACGTTCTCATGAAAGTTAGGCTCAACTTTGAAGTAGTTCTGTGTACAACCCCTGTTGGACGGCAATCACATGTGAGGCCATATGTGAGGCCAGGGCTCACAGAGTTCAGAGGGAGCAGGCATCAACAACAGAACAGGTTGAACATCTGAAAGTACGTTTTAAAAAGTGGATGTCATTCCATTGACCTTTCGTGCCCCGGTGACAGGGTCGAATTTTTCACTCTCAAAGCTTCAAAACAGCTCAGTGTGTTCCTGAGAAAATGTGTAAATAATGTCCCCAAAAGAGTACTCATTCTATTTGTTTTGTACAAATGCTAATAACTATAATCTATTAGCTAAAAGGTAACCGCTGTAAGTTAGCAAAAATGCTCTTAACAGTAAACTTTAGCCCTAATAATGCCTAATCTACACCCAATAATATCCTTACTAATACAAAACAATGTGTGCTATGACATTGAAATTTGCCTCTAGCGCCCTCCAGTGCATTATGGGAGAACTGTGTGAGTTTTTTTTAGATACATCGTTTTCCCCCTCCCATTCTAAAGGGTGTGTGGCTCACTCATCTGCTTCTGAGAGGCATTCACTCCTGCATCACATTCACTCGTCCCCCTCTCCTTAAAACTCTGGTTCAGACTCTACTTCTCTGCCATGTCACAAGTCAGTGTCACCTCGAGAACTTTTGTCAGACTTCCCTTTAGTTTTGTTTTTTGTCTTGTTTTCAGGTCCAAACATCCTGCCAGCCAGCTCCCTGTCTCCACTGCCCTCTTGCTTTTGCAACAAATTCTTACTACTCCAAGTACTCCAAGTACTCTTACACCATTCAAAGAGTGACTAAGTAAATCCATCTTCCAGTTTGGGATCATGCTTTATAATAATCATAATCATAATAATCATGAATGTATTATTTTATTATTTTATAGCTAATTTATTAGAGATAGATTTTTTTATAGATCATTTTGTATCTATTATCATTATTAGCTTTCTCTTAAGTATTTATTTTGTTATTTTCATTGCTTATTGGCCAATTGAATACATTTTCTCACGCTCTCCCTCTTTTTGTTCCTTCTTTTCCATCTCCCTGTCCCCCATTCACTTTGTGTCTTGTAGAGCCCTTCCCTCATTTCTGCGATCATTAATTTAAATGAAAAGAAACCTCCCAATGGATGGTGAGAGTTTTAATTAGTTAGTGAAAAGGTTTGACGCAGTCATGGGCGCAACACAAGGACCGAAACAAATGGCAGGATGTGAAAAAGGAGAGCAGAAGACGTAGAATATCTTGCACGTAAGATTGAGATTGAAATGGTGTTTATAGTATTCATTCATTCATTCATTCTAAAGGCTGACCATTCTTTGAAGGCGTTGCATGTTTCCATCTCTTTTATTGTAACATGAGCGCACCAAGACTGTGGACTAGGCTCTTCTTGTAATAAATCTGTCAAATTATGCAAACGGGAGAAGATCAAGCAGAGAGGGCGAACCAAACAGAAGATTATTAACATTATGAGATTCTTTTCTTGTTTGTACAGAATTCCATATTTCATATCGTATTTTTAGTTCCACCAAAAACAAAAAGTCAGATTTTGGATGAGTCTTTATGAAGAGAAAAAACAGATAATCTTGTTTTGAAAATGTGTCAAAAACTTGTATTCCTCTAGCTAAAATACTGTATTTAACATGTTTTGTTATTGGCGGCACATTTGATCAAGGGGATGACACTTTATTTGTATGGCACTAAAATATATTTAGTAAAAGGCAAATTTTAACCCATTTTTCTACTCATTATGCTAAAGGCACAGATTTTTGTTTTTTCTTCACACTAGAGTTATAGAGATTTTTGATTTTATTCTATTTAGTATAGAGTTATCGTTTTTATATCTGTTCTCTAACTGGTGATGCAACACTGACATTTCCCCACAGTGGGACGAATAAAGGATATCTCTTAATCTCTCGCAAATATCTTTCTGGTCTGTTTTTATTTTTTATTTTTTTTTTACAAATGAACTATTTTTGTAAACTCTTTTAAGAAACATTGAACAACTCAAAGCAAAACTATTGAATCTTGCGGTTACTTTTGCAGATGTGAAAATGGGCGGCAGTAGCTCAGTTGGTAGAGCGTTGGCCTTTGAGCCAGAAGGTCGTGGGTTCAAGCCCCGCTCAAGACTTTCACCATCGACTCCCACTGACTACTGTCGTTGTGTCCTTGGCAAGACACTTAACCTCTGGGAACACCAGCCACAGTGGGGCGGCTGCGGCTGTAAAGTGCCAAACTGCCGTTGTGTCCTTAGGCAAGACACTTCACCCCCATTGCCTAGAATGAGTCTGGTGTGTGTGTGAATGGTTGGTGGTGGTCAGAGGGGCCGATGGCACATACTGGTTGCCTCGCTTCTGTCAGTGTGCCCCAGGGCAGCTGTGGCTACATTAGTAGTTTATCACCACCGTGTATGGAGTGAATGAATAATGACACATGTGAAGCGTCTTTGAGTGTCCAAAAAAGCGCTATATAAAACCGATGCATTATTATTATTATTAACCCTGCAGAGCTTTACGACTGTGACAATTAAACAAGAACAGATGGTATTTTGATCATAAATGAGCTTCAACAACTGTAAACTGTAAATATTTTTATGTGACAAGAATAGAACTAGGATTTGAACCAGAATATTCAAATATAATTCTCTAATCAGTTATACACATATTGATAATCGCCAAGTTTTGTGCATTAGCGTTGCAAAACTAGGTTAAACCAGGGACTCACTCTCCAACCAGGCGTTAATTTATGACCATTCTGAGGTGAAGTAAAAACTCTGGCACCTGTTCGTGGGTGGAATCTATTATGTGGTGAGTGAACATTTTGTCCTCTAAGTTCATTTAAACAACAAAAACAGACAAAGTGTTAGATGAGTTTTTTAAAAAGCTCAGTGCATTGATCATATGCAAAGTATAGATCGGTTTCACGCTTGTCATGGGCGGCAAAAAGACCCCTGTAGTGCCGCGCGACACAAAAGTGTGCATGAAATGGAGCGATAGATGTGATTAAACATTTGCTGCTTAAAAAACAAAAGCACAGCTGCCAGAAAGACAAGGAACGAGGGCTGCACATTTACTCAATGTTTGATCGAAGCAAAAATATACATGTTTCAAAGAAGGGGGACCCAAAAGGCAGGAATGCAAAATGATGATTTAATGATGATGGGTGATAAAATACATGTCCAAAGAAAAACTAAAAATCCAAACTCAGCAACTGTTATGATGGACGGACAAAGACAGAGACAATACAATGGACCAGCAACAATGGGAGAGGAGCACAGGTACATATAGACACACAGAGAGACACAGGTACATATAGACACACAGAGAGACACAGGTACATAGACACAGAGAGACACAGGTACATATAGACACAGAGAGACACAGGTACATATAGACACAGAGAGACACAGGTACATATAGACACACAGAGAGACACAGGTACATATAGACACAGGTACATATAGACACAGAGAGACACAGGTACATATAGACACACAGAGAGACACAGGTACATAGACACAGAGAGACACAGGTACATATAGACACACAGAGAGACACAGGTACATAGACACAGAGAGACACAGGTACATATAGACACAGAGAGACACAGGTACATATAGACACACAGAAAGACACAGGTACATAGACACAGAGAGACACAGGTACATATAGACACACAGAAAGACACAGGTACATAGACACAGAGAGACACAGGTACATATAGACACAGACAAGTCAAACTGAAATGAAACCACAGAGAACTCATCTCAGAAATAAAATCCACACCATGACAGTGTCTCCATTATTGTGTTGTTTGGAGCAGTTTGAGGAAGTTTAAGGAATTAATTTGTAATTTTTGCTTAATGAAAATCTCCTATGTTTGTATTATGTTAGACATTGAAGATTGAAAGGTGCTGTATTTATTTAAAGGAGCACTATGTAAAAGTATGGCCAAAAGTGGTACTGCAACCTATCCCACTCTCCCTGACTCAGGTTGCCAGATATGCAGACAAACACAGCTGAGACCATAATATCTGAATAGACAAGAGTTATGTCAACTGCAAATCTATAACCAACACCTTTTTCACAAAGGCCCGATAGAAATCCTCATTTTATTCCTGGTTTGTCACTGTTGATTTGAGAATCATAACGAGACCTTTTTTAGTTCTGCAGCCACATGTTACTTTACCAGTGAGATGTGAGATTAGATTTACGCGGTGAGTTCTGGCAACCCGGATCACAGACTTTCTGATTGGTAAAACAGTGAAGGGCGGGACATCGAAATGAATACAATAAGATGTAGGGACTGTTTAAAGACGTATTAAAAAAGAGCATGGTTTATTAATGCCCTTTGATATATTAGGGCCATTAAATGATGACTTGACATAAAATTCTTACATATTGCTACTTTAAAATAAATTTGGATTAACTTCAGGAAAACCAAAATAAAAGTTAGTGATATAACCTAAAAATCCTATTCCACCAACAACTGAGGATTTTACCCAACTGTGGGACAAATCAAGGATCTCTTCATCTTATTAACGTGGTTTTTCAGAACAAAAATTGTCCAAGGAGCCTAGAAAAACAAAAAAACATAAAATAAACAACTGGAGCTCTTTGCCTTTTGAAACACTTTGACTTGCCTTGTGTTTGAAAAATGACTGCACTTTCGAAAGAGGTTACTGAGAGTTATCATTGATCCATTTAGGTTCAAACACACTGCACATTTGCAACACAAACAAACCAGCAGTGACATAACATGCGTGCGTCCCACAGCTCTCGCTTTCGCCCGAGGCTGACGCTGGAGCTGCGCAGCCGAGAGACAAGGTGAGACTGATGTACGACTTTAAAAGAAGGCTCCATAAAACAAGTGGCCCTCTCACAGCTGCCATGCATAACTTATGACTTAATGCAAGAAGGACTTCCTCTGGAGCAGGTCTCTGGAGGCCGCACTGTAATGACCAGACCACGGCTTTATTAGCGCTCCAACAGATGGGGAGATTGTAATAAACTTAAGCAATACGTGTGAGCAAAATGGAGGCTATTGACAAAGATGGAGACATGAATGGTGGTGTCAGTGCAGGCGCCCCCTGCTTTGGCCTCATGTAATATTGAAGTCTGGAGAGAGCTGGAGCAGTGGTGGGTCTGGCACCGCGGGGGTCCAGGGCTCATCCCGTCGTAATTGCATCGACCTCGCAAACTGTGTCTAGACTCGATTTGCTCATGAGCATTGACTAAAAGCAGCTAATAAGCAGATGGATATGTATTTTTATGAATAAATATGTCTTTGACAAGGTCTCAGTGAATACATGAGTGTTTGAAGCTGGAGAATCTAACTTTAAAAACCAAAAACAATGGAACGATGTCATTAAATCCATAGTTGCTCGCTCTCAAAACAGTTTAGTTCTATCGCTAGTTTTCAGACGGATGTATTTCTGGCCTCTGTCACATCTTTGGACAGAAAAGGGAAAAAGAGAGGACTACATTCACTCTGCCAATCAGCTCTCAGCCCAAAGCATCAAATGGTCACTCACAAGGCTCTTTCTTACAAGTTTACAAACCATGAAAAAACCGCTCTGATCAAAGTCCCATCTCCATGTGCCGCACGGAGAGACGGAGCCTGGCGACACTTTCAAAGACGACTTGGAACTTTGCCATAGCACTCAAGCCATGGAACAGTAATTGTAGATTAAATTGCAAACATATATACAGTATAAGTTTGCTTTCAGTATTGCATCCGGGTGCTGCACTGAAGACCGAGTGGCATTGCAACGGGTCAAATGCAGAGGACACATTTTCCTACAGGGACAATACATTAAACCATAAAGATGCAGTCAATGATTTTTTCCAACCGTGTATTAGAATTAATAACAAATATTTTATAGCGGACCGATAGAACCAATGCGATTTGTTCATCACCAACAAACCAATGGGATGCGTTAACCCCCTTCCTGTTTCTCGTGAGTGTGCGCACCTGAGTTATCGGATTTTCTAAAACCTAAAAGAGCTGAACAGAAAAGACCAATTTCACGTTTGCCACTCTACCTGTTGTGACAAAGAAAAGAAATGCTGGATGTTTGGTTTGGTGGAGAGGCGAGGGGGGGAGTGGTTTTCAGTTGGTGCTACGGCTAAGTAAGGGATAATGTATCGTACATAGGTCATTATTGGAAAATAAGTACCGACAGGGCGAAGCGGACCCCGACGCGCATACGGCTTTGTACCAACAGAACACACAAAATAAACTTCAGTACACTCTGGGAATGCCATAAGGTTTATTTAACGACAGAAAATTAAATAGTTCCCAAAGGCTTTCCCGTGGCTATGCGAGTAATAGTTAGGCTAGCAACAGTTAGGCTAGCAACAGTTAGGCTAGCAACTCCCAAACAAGAACTCTCTGGAACTGCATGAAAACTGAACAAAGAATTCTGAACATCAGCGGTGAGTGACCCAAACTAAACCCATAAAACCTGGAACTAATTTTGGGTTTTTCGCGATCGCTTTTTCTCGCATTAAAACAGTATTTTTCTCATGAAAACGTTAACAGAAAATTCTGAAATCCTCTGTGCATGTTTGTCGTAGAGCCATGAAATTCGGTACACATATTCCTGAAAAAAATATTATTATGGCCCCGCCCTCTGACAAACATGTCGGTTGGAAATTTTCTCCTCCTCGGCCGTTTCACCGATTCGTCTCAAAATCGCTCCACATTATCTCAACACATGTACCTTCAAAATGACCAAAGGGATTAATGATCAGTGAAACGTTGTTCGAGCAGCGGAGGGGCCGTTTTTGACAGTATTAAATTTGCTCCCGTTTGCACAAACAAAGTCTAATTCACACAAAACTCTAGGGTCTAGGTCATTTGAAAGTGAATTGATTCAAATTGACACATTAGCGCCCCCTACAGACTATTTCAAAAGTTTATATGGGAATTTTCACAATTAGTTTTTTCAAAATGTTTGAAATTTTGCACATACATCATACGTTTTGCCCTCTTGATTCAAAAGTCAAAAGGGTCCAAGGCTTATTTTTTACGACAAACGCTCCCCATTCATTGTCTATCGTAAATGTACGCCTCGCACAAACATCAAACCAGCCTCGGTCGTTTCACAGATTCGCCTCAAAATCGCTCCACATCATCTCAACACATGTACCATCAAAATTACCAAAGGGAATTTTGATCAGTGAAACGTTGTTTGAGCAGCGGAGCAGCAAAATGTGACCTTTTTTCCCCATTTTTGCACAAACTAAGTCCGATTTGCACCAAATCTGAATCGGTTGTTCAACTTTTGGGTTTGGGTAAACTGAAAGTGTAAAACTTTAAATTGCAGCATTAGCGCCCCCTACAGACTGAGTCAAGTTTTACATGGGTGAGAATGGCATTTACTTTGCACTAAACTTGACTTTGTTGTTCAACTCCTGGGCCTAGGTCTCCTGAAAGTGTGAACAATGACATTGTCCCATTAGCGCCCCCTACAGGCTGCCTAAAACTTTTACATAAGGGATACAGCGCATTTCGTTTTTCTGTTGTTTGATCTCATATTTAACCCACTGAGCATGCACAAAAACTCACCATATGCTTTTATTACGTTTTTTATGGCATCACATGAATTATTTTGATGTCTTTGGTATAAGACTAAAAAAAAATATTTGTAGGGGGCGCTATTTTGCAATGTAAATGACCAATGTTTGCACATGCAACATTTTATTTCAACTCTTGAGTTTGGGTAAACTGATAGTGTAAAACATGAAATTACTGCATAAGCGCCCCCTACAGACTGAGTCCAGTGTTACATAGGAAAAATGAGGTTTAGTTTTTCAATAGAGACACACAATCATTGATCATAGACATTCAAAATACAGTGTCGCTCCCATCAGGGCTTTAGGAAGATGGTGTGTCACATGGTCATCCAATGGAGACTGTATATATATGGACACACTCACAGATTATATGTGTAAACAGGAGCACATGTATTATGTCTGATTTGTACCCCGCAACTTTCGCAGTGCAGTAGCTCGCACGGTTTGGCGAGTCAGGCGTTGCCGGGAGTCACACGTTGCCGTGGGTCGCGTGGTAAGGGGAGTCGCACGTTGCCGGGAGTCGCGCGGAGCGGGGCGGTGTGGCGAGGGCCGTTCGACGCCGCTTGCGGCTTTAATTATTATTATTATTATCATAATATTATTATTGTAAACTCCCTCATACCTAAAAAAAAATAAAAAAAATAAAAGAGGTCCCTCCCTTAATTGGGGAGTAACTAAAACATGCATAATATATAATAAAAACTGTATATCTTTGTAGTTTGAATCTATTTGTATCACCCAAACTCAACAACTTCTGCTCTAAATCTGTATAAGAGGCAGGTAAAGTAATGCAGTGTGTAAGCTCTATTCATTTGGCTGTCACATGAAAAGATTACAAGACAATACAGACATCCCTAAGCATTAGATGAAACCAGAAATCCCGTCGCAGCTAATCAGTGCAAAACACGATTAATTTGAACTTTGAGATCAGCAATTATGCAAGAGGGGAAAAAGATGAAAAGTTGGAAGAACAAAGCTTGGTCTGACGGCTTCCTCAGACAATAACATCATTCAACCTGGAGAGACTACAAGAGACAAGGTGTGTTAAAGGTTTTATGCGTTTTGAGAGATTTTATGGATTGAGTTTGTTTATTGGTTTGGCGCATAGGCCCCGGCTGTGGCCGTGCTCTGAGGGGATATGCGCCTGGGTGCAGATCATGATCCCCAAAAGAGCTTGTGGAATGCGCATGGTTTCCGAGCGCAAGCTCAGTTCTAGTGCTGAGGCGTTGGCGCGCGCATGAGCTCGGTTTGAGTGCGCGGGATAATGTCCGAGCGCTGAGATATTGGCGCGTGCACAAGTTCGGCTCGAATGCTCAGCATGCTGGAAATGAGGAATGGCCACCACCGGGAGATGTATACGCACTAATGATGAGAGGGAGCGCTGGGCTGCAAGAATGGATGAAGGCGGTAGAGGTGCAGTGACCCAGCTGCTGGAGAGATCACTAAGGGAGCCCCAGGGCGGCAGCCCGCGTGGCTGCTCCTATCTGGAAGGAGTGACCGATGTAGAGAAGGGGAGAGAGGTTACATGCATGGTCCAGCCTGGTGTGATTACGTAGGTAGCCTAGCATCCTGAATCTCCGCTTAAAGTGACAGTCTGTAACTCTAAATTTTAGGAAATGTGTTGAATTGACCTCCTGGCCTTAAATGTTGATATAAAATAAGTCATTTTATTAATTCTAATATTACGGGCAAGTCCCCGCCTTCCCTTCTCTTAGCTATAGTTCAGAATCCACGATGCCGTCGTGGATTCCACACGTTAACCAATCGAGTCATGCCAAGGGCTGTCAATCATCGGCGCTGATGCTCGTAGCTGCGCGCATGCTCAGTTGTTTTTTTATTGCAGAACCTCCGAATCAAGCCTTTATAGGCTCTGGAACTACATGAAAACTGAACAAAGAATTCTGAACATCCGCGCTGAGTTACTTATGTACAGTATATACTGAAACTATATCCATAATCAGATCCTCTGCAGATGTGTCCTACAATGTGCAATTCATGATAATAGCTTCTTCTGGGTTTGCCGCGATCGCTTTTTTTGTGCATTAAAACATTATTTTTTTCATTAAAACGTTAACAAAAAAGCGTCAAAACAAGAAAACATGAGAATAACTGCTTGTGAATATTTTATTTATTCATGCTGAGATTTATACAGTCCCCCAATGGTTTAGGGGAATTAGCAGCGCAGGAGTTTCCTGTACCACTTTTGACGCTTCTTCTCCAGCTTCAGCTCCGTGGCCAACCACCTCTCCTCCAGCAGGGAGCGCTCTTCTTCCGTCTCCTTTAGTTTTTGAGTCAATGCAGTGGACTTAGCCTCCAGCAGAGAGCAGTTCTCTTCTGATTTTATCAGCTTTTGTTCCAATTCACTGGACTTGGCCTCCAGCAGAGTGCGCTCTTCTTCAGTTTCCGTGAGTTTTTGAGTCAATGCTCTGGACTTAACCTCCAGCAGGGAGCGCTCTTCTTCAGTGTCCATTAGTTTTTGGGACAGAGCACTAACCTTGACCTCCAGCAGAGAACACTCTTGCTGTACTGTGCTCTGTCCCTCTTTGAGATCCTCACAGTTTCTCAAAATGGCGGCCTTCTCCAGCTTCTCTCGCTCCAGCTCCTCCTTCAGTTCGTTCAGTGACTCGTTCAGGAATCGTTTGGCCTCTTCTTCTGTTTGGAGTCGGGCCTGAACCTCCTGAACCTGCAGCTTCAGATTGATCTTCCTGTCCCTGGACTTTTTGATCACGTCTGTCATCACGTCTATCTCCATTTCTTTATCCTGGATTTCCTGACGCATTAGGATGTTCTCTTCAGTCTCTTTTTGCAGTCGCCCGTCCAGTTTGCCACATCTCTTTGAGAGCTTCTCCAGTTCCTTTTTGAGATTTCCTAAAGAAGCTTCCAGCTGACCGTTCTTCTCCAGCAGCAGTTTGCTTTCTGTCTCTGTCTTTAGAAGTTGGGCCTTAACTTCCTCTGTTTGTTGGCAGAGAAATTGTTTTTCAAGATGCCATACTCGGTGTTGCCGCAGCGAGTTTTCTTTCATTGTCTCAGTCATTTCTTTTAGTTCAGTGACCTGGCTTTTCAAACTCTCTATGTCCTCGTTCCTTGACTGAATCTGTGCTTTCAGTTCCCCAGACTCATTGAGCAGTGAGCTGTTCTTTTCTCTCACTTTTGCTCAGTTCAGCCTCCACGTCCTGCTTTGCTTTGGCTTGCTGCCTGAGTTGGATCTCATGTGCACAGATGATCCGCTTTGTTTTGTTGAGCAAATTCAACTTCACGTCCTCAAGCTCTTTCTTACGTTCTTGGACGCTCATTTCATGCGCAACTTGGAGAGCATGAATTGTGTCGTCTTTACGCTCAAGCGCTCTAATCCTCTGTTCCACCTCTTCCTGCAGATTGGCCTCTCTAGTTTTGGCCTGTGAAGCTTTAGCCGCCATGTCCAGCTTCAGCTTCACGAGGGCCATGCCCATCTCGTCCTCTGACTTTCTCCTCAGCCGACGTTCATTGACCACTTGTAGTCTGAGTCGGTTAATTTCACCCATGGACTTTCCAGTGGTGTCCAAATGCTGAAAGCTCCCTGTCTCCAGCTCTTCAGCAGTTAAAAAGCCTCTGACCAGTTTCACAGCTGGTTCAGAGAGTCCTTTCTCCTCTTCTGCTGGTTCAGAGGGATGGACCTCTTCAGGTTTTTCACCCAGCACTTCCATGAGGTTGAATTCCTCAGTGTAAAATGCTTCGTTGTCCTCCAGTGTGTATTCGTACCAGTTTTTGTGCATTTTGATCATCTGCTCTGATATTGCTTCTTGTATTTCAAGGCTCAAATGTGGTTATCAAATTACTTAAGATGTTCCAGGCTTGAAGGCTTTTAAAAGTTCTAGAACCTCTTCGTGTCATATTGTGTTGCCATGGAAATGGAATGCCAATTTAGAAAATAGAACATTACCTCGTCTTAAAAGGAAATTCCGTGTTGCCATGGATATGGAATGCCAAAATGGAATTATTAAACATGGCGTCAACATTCTCACATTTTGTTTGAGTGTCGGTATTAAGGGGCAGTCCACAGACACAATATTTATGATTCAATGAAAATTAAAATTTCTACATTTCAATTCCATTTTATTTTGTTTTATTTTGTGTAGAAAGATGGAGTAGATACTTTATTGATCCCCCGTAGGAGAAATTCATGTGTCCAGCAGCAGAAATACAACCTTCTGTATATGCATAGACTTAGGGCACGGTCACATAGGTTTTTACAAACAAACCAGGCCAAGTGGGTGTGAAAACGACCCGCGGCCACATGAACGTGTTGTCTGAACCGTGCCACAGTAGTACAACGCCCAGTCCAGCTGGTGGCGCTAATAATAACTCCAGTGACTACCACGTTGTCCGAGTTGAGTTTCCGCTTCTTTTCCTGTTTACATTCTGCTACTGCAGCTAGCAGGTTCGAGCATGCAATGCGTTGTTTGCATCAGAGCAGTGTGAACAAGTGTGAGATATGTCTTTCCCCAAGATGCAGCGGTGGGACACGTGTGTGTTGTCTGTGTGTGCGGGTGCGCCACGGACACGGGAGCGCGCCTTTATAGTAACGAGCGTAAAGCGCTGAGAATGAAAGACAGAAAAGTGGCTAGAAGGGACCGGAGCGTGTGTGCGTGCGTGTACAGTATGTGTGTGTTCTGGCGATTAAATAAAGACTGATTCTTGAATGTCTGAAGTGTTGTTGCAATAGTAGTGCACTAAGAGCGAGGGTCAGGACAGAAGAGAGCTATACTCGTAGGATGTACTGCGGTCCGGGGCTTATATGAAAGGTTTAACACAGCGGAGAATACGAAAGTGCAGGGAGAGATTGTGTGAAAATGAGTGTCACAGGAAGACGTAATGTGAAGCACAATATCAAGTCCCTACCACACCTCACTCCCCACCACCCGCGACACTGACCCCCCTCATCTGCGCAGGGAGGCGGGCCCTGGCCGCAGTTTTGATCCCTGCCTCAGCACGGTCCTGGAATCGTGGTGAGGCACACATGCTGCGGTCACATTGCACCTAAACCCCGGATCTAATCGAGAAGCGGGCCCTGGCACACTTTAACCGGGCTCTGGCCTGTGCATGTGACCGCAGCCTAAGAGGCAGGTAAAGTAAAGCAGTGTGTAAGCTCTATTCATTTGGCTGTCACATGAAAAGATTACAAGACAATACAGACATCCCTAAGCATTAGATGAAACCAGAAATCCCGTCGCAGCTAATCAGTGCAAAACACGATTAATTTGAACTTTGAGATCAGCAATTATGCAAGAGGGGAAAAAGATGAAAAGTTGGAAGAACAAAGCTTGGTCTGACGGCTTCCTCAGACAATAACATCATTCAACCTGGAGAGACTACAAGAGACAAGGTGTGTTAAAGGTTTTATGCGTTTTGAGAGATTTTATGGATTGAGTTTGTTTATTGGTTTGGCGCATAGGCCCCGGCTGTGGCCGTGCTCTGAGGGGATATGCGCCTGGGTGCAGATCATGATCCCCAAAAGAGCTTGTGGAATGCGCATGGTTTCCGAGCGCAAGCTCAGTTCTAGTGCTGAGGCGTTGGCGCGCGCATGAGCTCGGTTTGAGTGCGCGGGATAATGTCCGAGCGCTGAGATATTGGCGCGTGCACAAGTTCGGCTCGAATGCTCAGCATGCTGGAAATGAGGAATGGCCACCACCGGGAGATGTATACGCACTAATGATGAGAGGGAGCGCTGGGCTGCAAGAATGGATGAAGGCGGTAGAGGTGCAGTGACCCAGCTGCTGGAGAGATCACTAAGGGAGCCCCAGGGCGGCAGCCCGCGTGGCTGCTCCTATCTGGAAGGAGTGACCGATGTAGAGAAGGGGAGAGAGGTTACATGCATGGTCCAGCCTGGTGTGATTACGTAGGTAGCCTAGCATCCTGAATCTCCGCTTAAAGTGACAGTCTGTAACTCTAAATTTTAGGAAATGTGTTGAATTGACCTCCTGGCCTTAAATGTTGATATAAAATAAGTCATTTTATTAATTCTAATATTACGGGCAAGTCCCGCCTTCCCTTCTCTTAGCTATAGTTCAGAATCCACGATGCCGTCGTGGATTCCACACGTTAACCAATCGAGTCATGCCAAGGGCTGTCAATCATCGGCGCTGATGCTCGTAGCTGCGCGCATGCTCAGTTGTTTTTTTATTGCAGAACCTCCGAATCAAGCCTTTATAGGCTCTGGAACTACATGAAAACTGAACAAAGAATTCTGAACATCCGCGCTGAGTTACTTATGTACAGTATATACTGAAACTATATCCATAATCAGATCCTCTGCAGATGTGTCCTACAATGTGCAATTCATGATAATAGCTTCTTCTGGGTTTGCCGCGATCGCTTTTTTTGTGCATTAAAACATTATTTTTTTCATTAAAACGTTAACAAAAAAGCGTCAAAACAAGAAAACATGAGAATAACTGCTTGTGAATATTTTATTTATTCATGCTGAGATTTATACAGTCCCCCAATGGTTTAGGGGAATTAGCAGCGCAGGAGTTTCCTGTACCACTTTTGACGCTTCTTCTCCAGCTTCAGCTCCGTGGCCAACCACCTCTCCTCCAGCAGGGAGCGCTCTTCTTCCGTCTCCTTTAGTTTTTGAGTCAATGCAGTGGACTTAGCCTCCAGCAGAGAGCAGTTCTCTTCTGATTTTATCAGCTTTTGTTCCAATTCACTGGACTTGGCCTCCAGCAGAGTGCGCTCTTCTTCAGTTTCCGTGAGTTTTTGAGTCAATGCTCTGGACTTAACCTCCAGAGGGAGCGCTCTTCTTCAGTGTCCATTAGTTTTTGGGACAGAGCACTAACCTTGACCTCCAGCAGAGAACACTCTTGCTGTACTGTGCTCTGTCCCTCTTTGAGATCCTCACAGTTTCTCAAAATGGCGGCCTTCTCCAGCTTCTCTCGCTCCAGCTCCTCCTTCAGTTCGTTCAGTGACTCGTTCAGGAATCGTTTGGCCTCTTCTTCTGTTTGGAGTCGGGCCTGAACCTCCTGAACCTGCAGCTTCAGATTGATCTTCCTGTCCCTGGACTTTTTGATCACGTCTGTCATCACGTCTATCTCCATTTCTTTATCCTGGATTTTTCCTGACGCATTAGGATGTTCTCTTCAGTCTCTTTTTGCAGTCGCCCGTCCAGTTTGCCACATCTCTTTGAGAGCTTCTCCAGTTCCTTTTTGAGATTTCCTAAAGAAGCTTCCAGCTGACCGTTCTTCTCCAGCAGCAGTTTGCTTTCTGTCTCTGTCTTTAGAAGTTGGGCCTTAACTTCCTCTGTTTGTTGGCAGAGAAATTGTTTTTCAAGATGCCATACTCGGTGTTGCCGCAGCGAGTTTTCTTTCATTGTCTCAGTCATTTCTTTTAGTTCAGTGACCTGGCTTTTCAAACTCTCTATGTCCTCGTTCCTTGACTGAATCTGTGCTTTCAGTTCCCCAGACTCATTGAGCAGTGAGCTGTTCTTTTCTCTCACTTTGCTCAGTTCAGCCTCCACGTCCTGCTTTGCTTTGGCTTGCTGCCTGAGTTGGATCTCATGTGCACAGATGATCCGCTTTGTTTTGTTGAGCAAATTCAACTTCACGTCCTCAAGCTCTTTCTTACGTTCTTGGACGCTCATTTCATGCGCAACTTGGAGAGCATGAATTGTGTCGTCTTTACGCTCAAGCGCTCTAATCCTCTGTTCCACCTCTTCCTGCAGATTGGCCTCTCTAGTTTTGGCCTGTGAAGCTTTAGCCGCCATGTCCAGCTTCAGCTTCACGAGGGCCATGCCCATCTCGTCCTCTGACTTTCTCCTCAGCCGACGTTCATTGACCACTTGTAGTCTGAGTCGGTTAATTTCACCCATGGACTTTCCAGTGGTGTCCAAATGCTGAAAGCTCCCTGTCTCCAGCTCTTCAGCAGTTAAAAAGCCTCTGACCAGTTTCACAGCTGGTTCAGAGAGTCCTTTCTCCTCTTCTGCTGGTTCAGAGGGATGGACCTCTTCAGGTTTTTCACCCAGCACTTCCATGAGGTTGAATTCCTCAGTGTAAAATGCTTCGTTGTCCTCCAGTGTGTATTCGTACCAGTTTTTGTGCATTTTGATCATCTGCTCTGATATTGCTTCTTTATTTCAAGGCTCAAATGTGGTTATCAAATTACTTAAGATGTTCCAGGCTTGAAGGCTTTTAAAAGTTCTAGAACCTCTTCGTGTCATATTGTGTTGCCATGGAAATGGAATGCCAATTTAGAAAATAGAACATTACCTCGTCTTAAAAGGAAATTCCGTGTTGCCATGGATATGGAATGCCAAAATGGAATTATTAAACATGGCGTCAACATTCTCACATTTTGTTTGAGTGTCGGTATTAAGGGGCAGTCCACAGACACAATATTTATGATTCAATGAAAATTAAAATTTCTACATTTCAATTCCATTTTATTTTGTTTTATTTTGTGTAGAAAGATGGAGTAGATACTTTATTGATCCCCCGTAGGAGAAATTCATGTGTCCAGCAGCAGAAATACAACCTTCTGTATATGCATAGACTTAGGGCACGGTCACATAGGTTTTTACAAACAAACCAGGCCAAGTGGGTGTGAAAACGACCCGCGGCCACATGAACGTGTTGTCTGAACCGTGCCACAGTAGTACAACGCCCAGTCCAGCTGGTGGCGCTAATAATAACTCCAGTGACTACCACGTTGTCCGAGTTGAGTTTCCGCTTCTTTTCCTGTTTACATTCTGCTACTGCAGCTAGCAGGTTCGAGCATGCAATGCGTTGTTTGCATCAGAGCAGTGTGAACAAGTGTGAGATATGTCTTTCCCCAAGATGCAGCGGTGGGACACGTGTGTGTTGTCTGTGTGTGCGGGTGCGCCACGGACACGGGAGCGCGCCTTTATAGTAACGAGCGTAAAGCGCTGAGAATGAAAGACAGAAAAGTGGCTAGAAGGGACCGGAGCGTGTGTGCGTGCGTGTACAGTATGTGTGTGTTCTGGCGATTAAATAAAGACTGATTCTTGAATGTCTGAAGTGTTGTTGCAATAGTAGTGCACTAAGAGCGAGGGTCAGGACAGAAGAGAGCTATACTCGTAGGATGTACTGCGGTCCGGGGCTTATATGAAAGGTTTAACACAGCGGAGAATACGAAAGTGCAGGGAGAGATTGTGTGAAAATGAGTGTCACAGGAAGACGTAATGTGAAGCACAATATCAAGTCCCTACCACACCTCACTCCCCACCACCCGCGACACTGACCCCCCTCATCTGCGCAGGGAGGCGGGCCCTGGCCGCAGTTTTGATCCCTGCCTCAGCACGGTCCTGGAATCGTGGTGAGGCACACATGCTGCGGTCACATTGCACCTAAACCCCGGATCTAATCGAGAAGCGGGCCCTGGCACACTTTAACCGGGCTCTGGCCTGTGCATGTGACCGCAGCCTAAGAGGCAGGTAAAGTAAAGCAGTGTGTAAGCTCTATTCATTTGGCTGTCACATGAAAAGATTACAAGACAATACAGACATCCCTAAGCATTAGATGAAACCAGAAATCCCGTCGCAGCTAATCAGTGCAAAACACGATTAATTTGAACTTTGAGATCAGCAATTATGCAAGAGGGGAAAAAGATGAAAAGTTGGAAGAACAAAGCTTGGTCTGACGGCTTCCTCAGACAATAACATCATTCAACCTGGAGAGACTACAAGAGACAAGGTGTGTTAAAGGTTTTATGCGTTTTGAGAGATTTTATGGATTGAGTTTGTTTATTGGTTTGGCGCATAGGCCCCGGCTGTGGCCGTGCTCTGAGGGGATATGCGCCTGGGTGCAGATCATGATCCCCAAAAGAGCTTGTGGAATGCGCATGGTTTCCGAGCGCAAGCTCAGTTCTAGTGCTGAGGCGTTGGCGCGCGCATGAGCTCGGTTTGAGTGCGCGGGATAATGTCCGAGCGCTGAGATATTGGCGCGTGCACAAGTTCGGCTCGAATGCTCAGCATGCTGGAAATGAGGAATGGCCACCACCGGGAGATGTATACGCACTAATGATGAGAGGGAGCGCTGGGCTGCAAGAATGGATGAAGGCGGTAGAGGTGCAGTGACCCAGCTGCTGGAGAGATCACTAAGGGAGCCCCAGGGCGGCAGCCCGCGTGGCTGCTCCTATCTGGAAGGAGTGACCGATGTAGAGAAGGGGAGAGAGGTTACATGCATGGTCCGCCTGGTGTGATTACGTAGGTAGCCTAGCATCCTGAATCTCCGCTTAAAGTGACAGTCTGTAACTCTAAATTTTAGGAAATGTGTTGAATTGACCTCCTGGCCTTAAATGTTGATATAAAATAAGTCATTTTATTAATTCTAATATTACGGGCAAGTCCCGCCTTCCCTTCTCTTAGCTATAGTTCAGAATCCACGATGCCGTCGTGGATTCCACACGTTAACCAATCGAGTCATGCCAAGGGCTGTCAATCATCGGCGCTGATGCTCGTAGCTGCGCGCATGCTCAGTTGTTTTTTTATTGCAGAACCTCCGAATCAAGCCTTTATAGGCTCTGGAACTACATGAAAACTGAACAAAGAATTCTGAACATCCGCGCTGAGTTACTTATGTACAGTATATACTGAAACTATATCCATAATCAGATCCTCTGCAGATGTGTCCTACAATGTGCAATTCATGATAATAGCTTCTTCTGGGTTTGCCGCGATCGCTTTTTTTGTGCATTAAAACATTATTTTTTTCATTAAAACGTTAACAAAAAAGCGTCAAAACAAGAAAACATGAGAATAACTGCTTGTGAATATTTTATTTATTCATGCTGAGATTTATACAGTCCCCCAATGGTTTAGGGGAATTAGCAGCGCAGGAGTTTCCTGTACCACTTTTGACGCTTCTTCTCCAGCTTCAGCTCCGTGGCCAACCACCTCTCCTCCAGCAGGGAGCGCTCTTCTTCCGTCTCCTTTAGTTTTTGAGTCAATGCAGTGGACTTAGCCTCCAGCAGAGAGCAGTTCTCTTCTGATTTTATCAGCTTTTGTTCCAATTCACTGGACTTGGCCTCCAGCAGAGTGCGCTCTTCTTCAGTTTCCGTGAGTTTTTGAGTCAATGCTCTGGACTTAACCTCCAGCAGGGAGAGCGCTCTTCTTCAGTGTCCATTAGTTTTTGGGACAGAGCACTAACCTTGACCTCCAGCAGAGAACACTCTTGCTGTACTGTGCTCTGTCCCTCTTTGAGATCCTCACAGTTTCTCAAAATGGCGGCCTTCTCCAGCTTCTCTCGCTCCAGCTCCTCCTTCAGTTCGTTCAGTGACTCGTTCAGGAATCGTTTGGCCTCTTCTTCTGTTTGGAGTCGGGCCTGAACCTCCTGAACCTGCAGCTTCAGATTGATCTTCCTGTCCCTGGACTTTTTGATCACGTCTGTCATCACGTCTATCTCCATTTCTTTATCCTGGATTTCCTGACGCATTAGGATGTTCTCTTCAGTCTCTTTTTGCAGTCGCCCGTCCAGTTTGCCACATCTCTTTGAGAGCTTCTCCAGTTCCTTTTTGAGATTTCCTAAAGAAGCTTCCGCTGACCGTTCTTCTCCAGCAGCAGTTTGCTTTCTGTCTCTGTCTTTAGAAGTTGGGCCTTAACTTCCTCTGTTTGTTGGCAGAGAAATTGTTTTTCAAGATGCCATACTCGGTGTTGCCGCAGCGAGTTTTCTTTCATTGTCTCAGTCATTTCTTTTAGTTCAGTGACCTGGCTTTTCAAACTCTCTATGTCCTCGTTCCTTGACTGAATCTGTGCTTTCAGTTCCCCAGACTCATTGAGCAGTGAGCTGTTCTTTTCTCTCACTTTGCTCAGTTCAGCCTCCACGTCCTGCTTTGCTTTGGCTTGCTGCCTGAGTTGGATCTCATGTGCACAGATGATCCGCTTTGTTTTGTTGAGCAAATTCAACTTCACGTCCTCAAGCTCTTTCTTACGTTCTTGGACGCTCATTTCATGCGCAACTTGGAGAGCATGAATTGTGTCGTCTTTACGCTCAAGCGCTCTAATCCTCTGTTCCACCTCTTCCTGCAGATTGGCCTCTCTAGTTTTGGCCTGTGAAGCTTTAGCCGCCATGTCCAGCTTCAGCTTCACGAGGGCCATGCCCATCTCGTCCTCTGACTTTCTCCTCAGCCGACGTTCATTGACCACTTGTAGTCTGAGTCGGTTAATTTCACCCATGGACTTTCCAGTGGTGTCCAAATGCTGAAAGCTCCCTGTCTCCAGCTCTTCAGCAGTTAAAAAGCCTCTGACCAGTTTCACAGCTGGTTCAGAGAGTCCTTTCTCCTCTTCTGCTGGTTCAGAGGGATGGACCTCTTCAGGTTTTTCACCCAGCACTTCCATGAGGTTGAATTCCTCAGTGTAAAATGCTTCGTTGTCCTCCAGTGTGTATTCGTACCAGTTTTTGTGCATTTTGATCATCTGCTCTGATATTGCTTCTTGTATTTCAAGGCTCAAATGTGGTTATCAAATTACTTAAGATGTTCCAGGCTTGAAGGCTTTTAAAAGTTCTAGACTCCTTTCGTGTCATATTGTGTTGCCATGGAAATGGAATGCCAATTTAGAAAATAGAACATTACCTCGTCTTAAAAGGAAATTCCGTGTTGCCATGGATATGGAATGCCAAAATGGAATTATTAAACATGGCGTCAACATTCTCACATTTTGTTTGAGTGTCGGTATTAAGGGGCAGTCCACAGACACAATATTTATGATTCAATGAAAATTAAAATTTCTACATTTCAATTCCATTTTATTTTGTTTTATTTTGTGTAGAAAGATGGAGTAGATACTTTATTGATCCCCCGTAGGAGAAATTCATGTGTCCAGCAGCAGAAATACAACCTTCTGTATATGCATAGACTTAGGGCACGGTCACATAGGTTTTTACAAACAAACCAGGCCAAGTGGGTGTGAAAACGACCCGCGGCCACATGAACGTGTTGTCTGAACCGTGCCACAGTAGTACAACGCCCAGTCCAGCTGGTGGCGCTAATAATAACTCCAGTGACTACCACGTTGTCCGAGTTGAGTTTCCGCTTCTTTTCCTGTTTACATTCTGCTACTGCAGCTAGCAGGTTCGAGCATGCAATGCGTTGTTTGCATCAGAGCAGTGTGAACAAGTG
The DNA here is from genome assembly GCA_964034765.1 of Knipowitschia caucasica. Taxonomy (NCBI): domain Eukaryota; kingdom Metazoa; phylum Chordata; class Actinopteri; order Gobiiformes; family Gobiidae; genus Knipowitschia; species Knipowitschia caucasica. The sequence goes on from OZ035827.1 coordinate 32,171,857, forward strand.
TGAGATATGTCTTTCCCCAAGATGCAGCGGTGGGACACGTGTGTGTGTTGTCTGTGTGTGCGGGTGCGCCACGGACACGGGAGCGCGCCTTTATAGTAACGAGCGTAAAGCGCTGAGAATGAAAGACAGAAAAGTGGCTAGAAGGGACCGGAGCGTGTGTGCGTGCGTGTACAGTATGTGTGTGTTCTGGCGATTAAATAAAGACTGATTCTTGAATGTCTGAAGTGTTGTTGCAATAGTAGTGCACTAAGAGCGAGGGTCAGGACAGAAGAGAGCTATACTCGTAGGATGTACTGCGGTCCGGGGCTTATATGAAAGGTTTAACACAGCGGAGAATACGAAAGTGCAGGGAGAGATTGTGTGAAAATGAGTGTCACAGGAAGACGTAATGTGAAGCACAATATCAAGTCCCTACCACACCTCACTCCCCACCACCCGCGACACTGACCCCCCTCATCTGCGCAGGGAGGCGGGCCCTGGCCGCAGTTTTGATCCCTGCCTCAGCACGGTCCTGGAATCGTGGTGAGGCACACATGCTGCGGTCACATTGCACCTAAACCCCGGATCTAATCGAGAAGCGGGCCCTGGCACACTTTAACCGGGCTCTGGCCTGTGCATGTGACCGCAGCCTAAGAGGCAGGTAAAGTAAAGCAGTGTGTAAGCTCTATTCATTTGGCTGTCACATGAAAAGATTACAAGACAATACAAACATCCCTAAGCATCAGATGAAGCCAGAAATCCTCAGGCGTCGCAGGTAATCAGTGCAAAACATGATTAATTTGCACTTTGATTGAGATCAGCAATTATGCAAGAGGGAAAAAAGATGAGAAGTTGGAAGAACAAAGCTTGGTCTGACGGCTTCCTCAGACAATAACACCATTCACAGCAGAGAATTTCTCAACGCCAACTCGGCGACCATTTCGCTGCCCAGAGAGGTGACACATACTCCCTCTGACCCCGCAGTTTTTCATGCCACAAATAAAAAGAGATAAAGTCATGTTGTTTTGAAGTTATAATCTGAAGTAGCGCTGAGGCAGAGGAATCAAGATGGAGATAAGGCTTTTATAAATATACACAATAGACAAACAGCCGGGCACTTTCAATGACTAGAATGTCTTTGTACTCAAAGCATAGGCTGTATGTAGATGAACAATGCTAACCCGCTAGCTCAATGCAGCACACTAGGGAAGTGCTCAGGGACAATGTTTGGCTCCTATTGACGTACATTGAAAAGTAAACTCCTCTAGCTCAGTAATAGTTTGTGTCACATTCACCATTTTGGGCTTAAAAAATACATGGTGTGGCTCCCTCTAAGATCCTGGTGTTTATATTGTGATATTATCTTCATAAATCCAGGTTTGACCAATCAGGTGCCTTCATTCATTGGCAATATTAGCAATGTTTAACATTGCAACAGCCCATATGAGGAAAATGGTTCTAACTATAGCTTCTGTTCAAATCGGCTTCTTCCGCATTCATGGGTGACATCAGTGCTTCATGTCTAATACACGGCTTTTGGTTCAGAGATACAGTATGATGGAGAAGATCCTGCAGTTAAGATGGTAGTTAGTGTTATTGTCATGGACTTAGCCTTGACCAGATGAGAATATTTACTCTGTTGTTCCTTGTTTTAGAATATCAAATCATATTTGGTGTAGAAAATATATGGTATCAAGAAAAAATAACTAGTCCCGCCCTATCCTTATGCTACCATAGAGGGTGTAGAAAATATTCCTAAATACAAAATTGTTGTCTACAAACACAGTTGTCTGACTGTAAAGAATGTAATTTTACTGATGGGAGTAACACTGTGCTTCCCAGATATCAATGGGTGATGACAGAAAACTGCTGAGTGTGATGTCATAGTGGAAAGACTGAGACGAGAGTTTTTTGACAGAAGGGGCGAAGTTACAAGTTTGAAGCAGAAGTTCCTGATATTAGTGTGGATGTATCAACTCCAGGTCTGTTTTTTGATAATGAACAATGTTGCAACACGGTTAAAAGTTCTAAAATGTTGATGTTGGACGTCCCATAACTGACCTTTACTGTAAACACTGGATCTACAGCCTGTCCGTCTGAAGAAGCAGGTCCCTCTCATTATGGGACTCCCCAAGGTTTTTTGTCGTTGCTGTTCCTTGCTGACACAGGACAGTGATAATACATGAGACATTTGTTTATATTTATACACAGTGGTTATCGCGCTCCCTATGGACCAATGGCTCCTGTTTATTTTTTAAGTTATTATAGTATCTCCTCTTTTTATTCTCTGATCTGTTGTCGGTGGCAGTCCCCTGAGACGACAGCTGTTGTGATTCAGGGCATTATATAAAAAAAGTTGACAAATGATAACACCATTTATATTTTAGACTAGCCCAATTGTACAATAACTTTATGAAAGCGGTGGTGGAAGACGTTTTGTTTGCACAGATACAGGAGCAAAACCTTTGAAAATAAATGTTCTCTCCAATTTCTGTGGACTCTGGTGCACTATTCTTGAGCCGTACAGCTGCGGGCACTGCAGAGAAGAAGTACTATTGGATTTTATTTATAAAGCTGGCAGACGTGTATCTTTAAATATGTTACTTTTGTCTCTGAGCAGAAATTTGGAAAAAGACTTATGTATAATGAAAGTGGATACAACTGAACGACTATGTTTTTTTTTTTTTTTCATTTCATTTCATTTTTTACATCCCTTTATTTTCCATTTCTGGGTCAGGGGGATGGCAATCAGAACTGCCACCCAATTCACACAGCACCAGTCCCTTGCTGATCTTCCTGCAGGTGGTGGGTCCACGGGAAGATGGCTGCTCCTTCGACACAGATGCAGCCTTGGTCTTTTCAGCGGGGACTTCAGGCACATTGGGGTTAAGTGTCTTGCCCAGGGACACAACGACAGCAGACATCAGTGGGAGCAGTTGACATAGGTCGTGGTGGGATCTAACCCACGACCATTAGGTCCAAAGACCATTACTCTACCAACTGAGCTACTGTCGCCCCCTATGTTTTTATATGTTCTAATTACCTTTGTCTGTCTTTTACTGTAATATTTTAACTAACTTTACTGAACATGTATGTATATGTTTTATTTTAATTGCCATGTTTTTGGGAGCATTTTACAACTTGCCTATAGGAACTACAGAAGGAAACTAGCTGTATACCCAATACTGGCGTGTTCACAGTTATGTTGATTATGTGTACTGTCCTCGATCAAATTAACTAATAAAATACCTATAGAAAACCTAACTTTTTATTTTTTAATTTGAATCCATTACAAATGTTGTCTATTTATCTACATGAGTTAGCTCCAAAGGCCATGCTGTTGTACCGTTGATTGTTTTTGATGCCTTGAAATTTGTTATTGAAAAGTAATCGCAAATGGCCCTGAATATTTCATGGGTAAAAAAATAAAACAAAAACCCTGTATTCATCACAAGTATAAGAAGTAGCAACTGTATTCCAGAGGTTCTAAGCTTTAGAGTGATAATGTAATATGGCGGAATCTGAAGTTGTGTTACTATGATCTTTGTGGTTCTCAAAACTAAATGTATGGATTGTGATATTAAATCTAATTTAAGGAATAACAGGTTTTCAGCAGATTAAGATTTAAAATGAGGCATAGGACGTCTATATTCGAGGGGTTAAAGTTTGAAGTTGTGGCCGCAAGCTTTTATATATACCCACAATTGTTAGCTTTAGCTGTAAAAACTTTAGATCAGCTGTACCCAAGGCTTCAGGAGTGAGGCCCTTTGGTCAAATGGCACGGCGGCACAGGCGGCACGGTGGCTGAGTGGATAGCACTCTCGCCTCTCAGCAAGAAGGTGCTGGGTTCGAATCCCGGTCGGACCAGGGCCTTTCTGAGTGGAGTTTGCATGTTCTCCCCGTGTCTGCGTAGGTTTCCTCTGGGTACTCCGGTTTCCCCTACCACTAAAAATATGTACAATAGTTCTGGCATGCGCCTCCTGTTCGGCGACCCCGCTCCCATCTCTGTGTGGAGTGAGAGGACCAATGCCCAAAAAATAATAACAATTGTAAACCGCTTTGTGACCCTTGTCTGTGAAAGGCGGTATATAAATAAACATTACTAAATGAAAGATCCTGCTGGGCTCCAATAAAAGATGGAGTGCCAGAAGTAAAATGTGATTCTTATTAGCTTGAAGCAAATACCCTTAGATGGTTTTGATGTGAACTGTATCAACAAACGCTACATAAGAGATAGAATTGTGCATATTTGGTTAACATTGGCACACAGATTTCCATATTTTTGTACTTGTACTTTTGAGTATATACTGTATTCTCAAAGTTGGGAGTTGAATTTAAAATGTGGCAAATCACAATGAATGTCAATGAATGTGCAAAAGTTGGCTTAAAGGATGTAGAAATGACTTTATCCTTGTGAGTGCAGCTACAATGAGCGCAGCTACAAGATCCAGGACAGAGAATAGTTTTAGTAGACAAATCTATACAAGGCCAGTGGAAATAGGAGGTATTGAAAACTGCTCTGAAAAGATGTGAGCTTGAGGTCAAATGCAGCCGCTGTAAAATGTATTGAAGTAAAGTATAGATAGATATATAATAGAGAGATTATTACACCTCACTACTATTTGCAAGTACAATCCAAACAAGTCCCAGGTCATGAGTTTGCTTATAATGACTCTGGAATGAGAGCTGTCACTGGAATGGCGTGTACTGTTCATCAGGACGCACATGACACTGTCAGCACAATTATTTCCGGATGCTCTGAATGTGTTCAATACAAGAGTTTACCTGCAAAGGTTATTGCAACAACAAAGATAATAAAGTGATGTCATCTGGATTTCAAAAAATGAAATGATAAATTCTTACTGATTGCAAAACAGTGAAACAACATCAACTACAACAACTACAGCTATACTCCAACTGCTTTTACTACTATAGTATGACAACTGTACTGCTCCATCTGTGCCTTCAGAGCCCACTCTCCCATAAATACATTGTTCTGGACTCCATCCAGGTCCGGAGCATGTTTTAAGGCGTTACAATCGCTCACAAGTTCTGGCACCAGTGTCTCCATGGAAAGCTGATTTTCATGATTTAGCCCAGAAATAGATTGGGATAAAGTAGTATTGCATTTTACTGTATCAGCAAATTCAGTGGAATATTATCCATGGACTGCATTTTATACACAATAAATGACGAATCAGATCCTTTTGAAATGTCTGTTCTCTCAAAGGCATATTGGAACATGTTTAACAGGCATTTGTAGAAACAGGTTACAGCTAAGATTATTAAAGTAATAGCTCCCTGTGCGCCAAACACACGGTTTCAAAAGGATCTTGAAGTTTTACTTAAAGTGATCAAGGAAAGGATGGACCTGACAGCTGCGAGGATCACGGTGGGAGCCTCCACACAACTTACAGAATCTGTTCAGGCGTCGAGTCACATGTTGTAGAGATGGCTGGAGTACATACTTTAAATTACATTTACATATTTTAAATGCGTTTTATATACAAATCATATTTGACCTTTTCTGAACAACTCATTAAAATGGAGTGTCCATGATATTAATGTTTACGATTTTCCAACAGATGATCTAATCAGAGATCAGAGAGCCAGATGGTTAGGTGAAATTTCTCTGGTTTTGACTCAATCTTTAAAAAATACATATATTCAACAAATACTCACACACTAAAAAGTCGGTGGATTGCATCAGAACTTTAGTAGACCACTAACTGCTCATTTAAAACATCTACATGTTTGTGAGGGGAGAAACTAAAACATGCACAGAGAATATGTTATCATAGTATTATTAGTTAATTCAAGGACACCAGGTTTGAGTTTCACTTTAGAACAAAGACGTTGATAACACTTTTTCTTTTTTGAGTCCCAGCAACACTCGGCCAATTCTTGGAAGCTCAAAAGCCAGAATAGTCATTATAAACATGGTGTAGAGGAGGAGAAAGAGTTCTTACCATGGTGCTGGTCCCGACCGGGCCCCACGCTCTCTCTGTCTCCGTCAGTCTGCTAACTGCACAGGCCACATTCTTGACAGTCTTTTGACAGCTCTGAACTTCCCTCCAGCCCACTGATTATAATGACACGCGCTGCTAAGACTCTTACATAACACATAAACACTGGTCAAGAAATTGGAATCAGATGATAAGTAATCACTCATTTATTGATATTGAAAAATGGAAGAAACCTGCTTTACTTAAGACCCTCAACACAGCCTGGATTAAGAAGTGAATTAGTATCATTTATTTCAAAGCAATACCGACCAACACACCTCTCATTAAAATCATCTGTAATTATAACTATAAGAACTATTATATGTAATTTAACAAGTGGATAAATAATATAATAAAATAGTAATTATCATAACTAAACAATACACATTACACAATTACAATAGTGTTTGAACAGGTCCTCACAAAAACCTTCAATTAACCCATGTATACATACAGTATTTGATATGGACTTTAAACGTGTGTGTACAGACTTGAATGAAATATTTGGCTATTTTTATTTCCTGAGCTTACAGAGTCCTAATCAATCCTTAGTAAAACCTTTCAAACTAAACTAGTCAGATTTATGAGAGCTTTCTGTTGCACTTTCGTTTTTGCTAAGACAACTATGAGCAATTTCTCAAAACAGGGCGTGTTGCAGGAGAGGGAAAAGCACAAGTTACAACATAAAAAGACAACATTCCCACGCACCACTTATCCTGAACTGAACTTGTTGACATTAGGCAAACATTTCAATAGGATTTACTCAATGATAACAAAATTGGCTTTAGTAAACATGTCTTTAATTGTACTGGTGTGGGACAAGATGGAAACATGTTAGAACTTTTACTTCTGGGTTCAAAACTCAGAAAATGATATCATTTTTTAAGTTAGTTTATTTTTGTAATTGAACTGAAAAAGTGAAACCAGTAGGGGCGCAACGATACATTTATTTAATGTATCGATGTGTCTCCCCTGCGACCCAGCTACATCGATCGCCGCTCAGCTATTTGGCCTCAACCCTAGCCGCACATCGACACTACATCGTTTTAAATGGAAAAACGTTGATTGTATCGATATAGTTCTGCAATGGAATTATACATTCTTTGTTGTCTGAATGTTAATCTAAACGAATGTAATTTGTTTTTCTCCCGTGTCATCAACAAGCCTTTGCAGCAGCACTGTAAATTTACGTCACAAGCTCACAACAACAACATGGATAATGGTAGCAGCGGTAGGTGAGGACCACCATGACAACATAAAGAACTTAGTAATACTACATCAAGAACTTCAAATTAACAGTATCATTTTTTTTAATATTAAGAAAATAATCAATTGGAATAACAAAATAGTCCTTGTTAATTCTGGACTTATTTCCATCAAATCCAGCTTCAGATTCGTTCTTATTTAACCACCACAGAAATAGAAAATATATGATTTAATCTTGAGCACTTAGGTGGTGCTGTAAACATTTGTTAAGCACTGCATTGTTATACATCTGTTTTATTATCTTTTATTCATGTGAGTTATTTATAAGTTAGCTCTTGGGCAAAATAAATGTTTTTTTAAATTTGTAAAAAAAAGTTGTATTTCTTGTTCAGCACTATAAATCGGAGTTAGATTTCCAAGTTGAATTACTGTAAAACATTTATTTACAGAAAAAGCCAATATTACTGTATCAATATATCGTTCAAAATCTACTGTATCGTATTGAATTTTATCGTTTTATCAAAATCATTTGCTCTCATAGCGATACGGATCGTATCGTTCTAGGGATCTACAGCGTCAGTCCAGGATCCTGTCTCTGTCTGTGGGAGCGGACCCCTCTCTCAAAAAAATGTCCCACTGTAATTTTTTTTCTTTTTTCGAGTTATCCTGTACAGATGCAGGATAATTATAGATAGATACTTTTTTGATCCCCCGTAGGAGAAAATCAGGATTTATGGACATTTATGAACATTTGTGGACAGAGGTCATCCTGCTCCAAATAAGCCATGTATTTCTTGTGATTGAACGGTTTGATCTGTTGGCGAATAAACAACTTTGTAATGTCCTCCGAGACGACTGCCAGTGTGATTTAAGTCTGTATATGAATAAACTGAATGACATATGTTGATGATATACCTTACAGTCCATTTCACACATTTTAAGTTTTTACAGTGTCATAATTATCAACAAATTGATGTTTCTCTCTTTGTAATAAGTCACACATTAGTTTCTCATTGTAAGTTGAACTACAGAAGTGAACAGACTTTTGAACAATATTTTAATTCTCCCAGTTTCACCGTCTGAGTATCTTTGTGATTTTGTAAACATTTATTTTGATAAAAAACATAACCTAATTTACTATTCCAGACATAATTTAAATAACAACAGATGTTTAAGACAGACTGGTAACAAAACATTGTCAAACATTACAATAACTGTCTGATACTTTGTGGTAGAGAATGAATGAATGAATGAATGAACGTTCAGCTGATGATAATAGGCCCCTGTATGGTTTTGTTCAGGGCCGATACTCGGGGGGTGCACTGTGCCCCGTATCTGGCAATAAGAAACATGTGATGATACGCGGGTGATGACATGATAGATGCTGATGTGAAACTGAAAGGCGATTATTGCAATATTATGTACTATAGTATGTATAGTACAATACAAGTATAATAGTATGTACTTTGGAAAAAACTAATAACTTTAATAAAGTCTGAATGTGCTACTGTCTTGACTGAGTAACTTGGTCCAAGGCCCTCATACTGCTAACATGTACAGATGTAAACATACAACTATAATATTACTTACACTATATATACAGCATTTTACACTTGCTCCTTATGATGCTAAAGTCAGGGGTTTTCTTAAGTCTTGCTTCTTCATCGTGCTAAAGCTGCAGATTTTCAGATTTCTTTCCTTATTCTGCTAAAGAGAGAGATTTTATACTGCTTCTGAGATTTTGTTTTAGTATAGAGTTATTGTTCATTTATCTTGTGCTGTGTGTTCCTCATTCCTACTGTTCTGTCACTTGTGATGCAACACTGACATTTCTGCACTGTGGGACGAAAAAAGAATATCTTAATCTTAACTAAAAACAAATTAGCGTGAGATGCTACTGTACAAACTAAAGCCCGCTGTGTGGTGTGACCCTCTGCCGCAAACACAAAGGAGCCATCGAGGTAATGTCATCCAACCAACTTCAGCTCCACCATAGAATCATGCTGTACTTTGTTGTAAAGCTCAGTCGTGTATTTGTATGTACTGACATTTGTTATTAATTGTGTCACAATATTCCATATACAGCAAGGTCAAAATTTAGTTGTGTGAATCAATATGGACATCATACCCAATTTTAAAGGGCAGAACAGCACAAATCCAGTGAAAACAATTCTAAAATCCATGTTGTCGGCCCCAGCACTAAAGTGTCTCTCTAACTAAAACGTTTGCTCTAGTTCATCAAAAGTGAGTGAGAGTATTTAGTGCACAACAAGAATCTGCATTAAACATTTTGTCCAGACATAAATGTGTATAATATATTTTAACATGAATATATTTTTATTAAATTTAAATATTTTTTTAAAGAAATTAACCAAACCAAACTACATTAAAAAACAAGTGCTTTGTTCAGGTGCATCATGCAGCAAGTGGAGCTATTGTAAAGAAGACTAATAATTATGTTTTTACTGCCATCTGGCATTAAGATCATATACTGCAGTGTAAGGTACTACAGTAGTTTCAAAGGACAAAACGTCGACTTTGACAGTGGTCCCCAACGCCAAAGAAAGAATCCTTTAGTTTGATAAACGACCGGATCTCAATGTGCCTCCGGTTGTTTTAACTCTGTCTTTCTGTGCTTGTGGTTTGTGATGTTGACAGTTTGCAGTTATGACGCTGGTTTCTAGATTTTTTTATAATTCTTTTCTAAAAGATTGTTGTTCGGATTGTTCTTTTACATAACTGTGGTCCTTCATGGTTCCTAGCAACGTTATTAGTTGCACCTGTGAAACAAAAACTATTTTCCTTTTTATCCCTTATCAACCGATGTATTTCATGATGGCGCCTGGGCATGGAGAGTCATCAGCTCTCGTGTTCATTTATAAGTGAAATTCTAAGCCTATGACAACAGTTCAAAAACATGGTAGGGGTAAATATTCTTAAAAATTAGTTAACATGTTTTTTCATTTGGAGCAAATTTACACAGAGTACCTATAATAATGTGTCGTGTTTAAGTATGTGTTCTCGGTTACTGAGTGTATGGAGCTATAATATCGGAGGTGATGTCCAGTGCTGACCCCTGGCAGCAGTACATATGGTTGTGTCCATATTGAGACGCTGTGTTTGCATAGATCCCTAATTATGAGCACATTGGAAGTGACGTGAGCCAAGTCTAAAAACAGCCGAAGAGTCATGAGCAGAAACAGTGATGCTTTCTGACAGCTTGAGAGCGTTTGAACTCATAAGACACGAGAACATAAAGGACATCAGCATGAGCAACACATATGTCACCACTGCTGACATCAGGACTCGTTTACCACATCAACCTAATAACTACTAAATAACTGTTTCACTGTTCAATTGGATCTTTATAAATAAACAAATAAAAATAAGACAATGACTCAGTGGCATCAAGTAGTGAGTTTGCATGTTCTTCTTGTGTCTGCGTAGGTTTCCTTCAGGTGCTCCGGTTTCCCCTACTAAAACATGTGGGTTCCTCTTCTGGTATATTCTGAAATTCTGGTACCTGGTACCGGTTAAAACGGGGCGGTGGAACCGTTCCGAAAGGGGGGTAGAGGGTCTCTCGTAGTATAGTTGGCATGACAACTATTAAAAAGCCACAATATAAGGATGGCATTTCTAACTATTTCTCTTTCTCACTGACATTTACTTTACAGACTAGAGTCTGGACTTATAAAGACTATTTTTTGGTCTGTCAAGCCACAAATATAAATCTTTAAATGTAGAGCTCAGTGGGAGTACCAGACTCAATGCCCATGTTTCATGGGCATAGAGTCTCAAAACAACACAAACATAAGCACAATGATAATACAGCAGTTAACTAGTTATGTTTATACAATACTCAAACCAAATTAAAATGTGAAAGTGGCACCAGTGTCCAACTTGGCAAATGTTTGAAAGTAAACTATTTTAGATGCAAAATGTTTAAAAGGCTTCTTTCCAGGTTCAGTTTTTATGCAAATAGTCCAGTGATCTTGTGTTCAGAGGCAGAGAATGTCAATAAACCTGATTAAACCGTAATGTTCTTTATACAGTGGTGTTTGGACACAAGTACCACACCACAAATGTTTCTTATCTCTGCCTTTGAGGAGGTTTTACGTATGACTTTTCTCTCGGCTCAATAGGGGGGTGTGGAGGAGCACAGTTTGAAGAGTGTGTTTTTGATCAGGAAAACTTGATGCAGCAGAAGAAGAGTTAAATGTTTGTGTCCTCAGTGGATCACCGTGACGACGGACTACTGCAGCCGGACGCAGAGCAACAGAACTGATGGACCTTCTCCTCTGCCGCCTCTTCTCTGGAGCCACAGACAGAAGAAAGGACATGTGACCACACAGAGGCACACGAAGAGCAGGGTGGAGCATGGGGGGGTTTGGACCAAAAGAGTTATCAAGACCACAGCCTGATCTAGTCATATCTCAGAAGCTAAACTCGTGTGTAGCAGTGGTCCTAAAGTGCAATCTGTCAAGAGTTAACACATTATTGACTCACTTCATTCATCCCTAATTTAAACGTCTCATATTGTTGCTGATCTTGTTCCCTGCAGAGCCATGAGGGGGCAGTGTCAGTGTGGTGGTGGATGAGGAGGGCATACTGCAGAGGGGGGTGAGACTCAGCAGGTTCAGAGTGACTCAGTTCCTCAGTCCCACAGCTTATTGAAGACGACTGCTCCGTCTCGCTGTGTGACGGAGGCAACTCCTTCTATTTGTCACATCCACAAGTGCGAGGATGCGAATGAACAAGCACTCAGCGCACGGCAGGAGGAAATGCCACAGACGAAATAATCACATACATTAAAGATGCATTTCCTCAAAAACTTTTGCTCTTTCTATTATACAATGAGCACAGCTCTTTCAAAACTCAGTGAACGCCATGTACAGAATAGTTTGTGTCACAAAAAGGCTTTTGTGTTGGCCTTCTTTTATTGACCTTCCATTAACGCTTAAATTGATTTTGGCAATTACTATTGAAAACCCGTTCACCGAAGATGAATCCAACACAAAAGAGCTACAGCTGCCCTGTGGCTGACTGCTACCAGACAGTGAGGACGGGCCTCCTACTGGCTGGGACTCTGTGGAGCACATAGGGACTGACCTCCTACTGGGACTCTGAGGAGCACAGGGACTAACCTCCTGCTAGGACTCTGAGGAGCACAGGGACTGACCTCCTACTGGGACTCTGAGGAGCACAGGGGCTGTGCATACAACTGAAGGACGGTATCTTCACTTCTATTATTCTTGTTTTGTAAAGCACTTTGAGCTGCCTTGTGTATGCTTTGTGCCATACAAACAAACTCGCCTACACAGGTGGTGTCGTTGAAACCTCCGATCACCACTGAAGTCATGTGTGTCTTTTGTTTACAGCTGCAGCTGCAACACTGAGGCACAGTTGTTTCAGTGGTCTCCCATTCGAGTACTGACCTGGCCTCTCTGCTTAGCTTCTGAGATTTGATGAGGTCAGATTGTGACAAGCAGGTGATGAGCCCTGTACCCAATTTAGTTTTCAGCAATGCAGAGTTTGTGTGTACTATAGGGACAGTATTTATAAAACAATAATGTTGATATTTAACTAGTTGTCAGATTACTCTATTGATTAATTGATCCATTGTTTGGATCCTAAAAGTGAATATGGAATGTTATTTATACATTTGACCAAAACAAAGGTTTGGTGATGCCCCTGGAGACACTTTTTTATTAAAAAATCTCTTTAAAGTCTTTAAAGACTATTTACTATTTCAATCATTTATAGTTACAAGTAATGATTCATTTTTAAAATAAACTAAAAACATTATTGTTTAAACAACTATTATTCTTTAATGAGCTTTTAACTCTTTATGGCTTTGTGCTTGAGGTGCTGTGTTTTTTTATACTGTCTTTTGTTGATCTGTTGAATTTTAGGTTTGAGGTTTTAATTGAAATGAAAGGTGCACTTTTAATAGAATATTTTATTATCATCATTATTATTATTACATTGTTACAGCCCTACTTTACTTTTAACACATTTCTAGCATGTCAATGATTCACCACATTGCGTTTAATGGGCACATTTAATAACTTCTAGAGCCCAGGGCAAGTTTTCACTTTCAGTTTCTCTCAAAATAACACGTCATACAAGTAGATAGAAACCACAATGTGACAGTTTTACAGCACGTCTTCACTCTGGCAATGAACACTGCCATTGGGTGCAGGGCCTTCAGGGGGGGAGTTTTGGGGGAGTTTGTGGGTGTCTACAGATCCCCCTTACCTGTCCTCCTGCAGTGTGTGGTCGGAGGAGCAGCAGTAGTGGTGGTGCAGACTGACAAAGCTGTGCACGGTTTGACTGGAGGGCAACACGGAGCCATGACCCAGGCTCCCAGAGGAGGAGAGGAGTGTGGGGGACCCCGAGAGAGACCGCGGCCGCACACTGACCGGAAGCAAGCAAAAGCACACACAACACAACATGTACAGACACAGACAGACCATAGACAGCGGGTGAAGCAGGAGTGAGTAGAGAGAGGAGAGGAGGGACAAACATGAAGAAGTTAGTTTAGCATGTTTCGACAGCAGCAATGAGAGCAGCGCAGACGACACAGATCAGCCAAAATATAATGACCACCGACAGGCAATGGAAACAACAGAGCATCTTTAACAGAATGGTACTACATTTTTTTTTTGTACCTGTTTGGCCCTTGTTCTCTCCAGGCTGCACTGGTACTAAAGTGTTCTAATTGATAGTGATTTGTCAGAGTGCTGCTGGAAGCCGTGGTTGGCCAGATACTGGTTTGTTGTGGGGTAAGTAAGTAAGTATCTCATCTATATAGCGCATTTTTACAAACCAAGGTTACAAAAAGCGCTTTACAATGTTCAGAGTTCGGATTTTCTCTCTACACACGGTGATGACGGAAGCGAGATGCCGGACACACAGGCGCATCAAAGCCCCAATCAACAGCATCCATTCACTCATTCGTTACATTCATTACACACATACCTATTATGCATGCTTTTAGTGGTAGGTGAAACCGGAGCAACCAGAGGAAACCTACGCAGACATGGGGAGAACATGCAAACTCCACTGAGAAAGGCCCTGTTCCGACCCGGATTCGAACCCAGGACCCTCTTGCTGAGAAGCGAGAGGGTCCACACGATACCAGATACTATAGTGTAATCTATTTATCTACAAACTTACTGTGTTTTCTTTTCCTGTTGTCTGTCCTGTCCATGTCTCATTAGTCTTGTGGATTTAAACCCTGAGCGTTCCTTTATTCCCTGTTTCGACCATGAGGGCAATAAAGATAAGATAAGATAGACTTTATTGATCTCACACAGGAGAATTTTACATGTCACATCTGGCATGGATAGAATCACTCAAGAAGAAAAAAATAAAAATTGTCCAAGAAAGAAGGTGTCTTGTCGAGGACACATCACACCAGTACATCCTTCACACTGTTCCTAAAGAGTTGCTTTCAAGAAGTATGAACCTTGTACCCAGAATAGACCTGGAGGATTTTACACAAAAATTAATATTGTGTGTATGTAAATTGAGTTATAAGAAATGAGAGATAATAAGTGGGATATATCAATCCTTTAATGTTGATAGTTGGCTCACAGCTTTCAAAAAAATTATGATATTTTGAAAATGGGCTGTAAGATTGTCGTTACGATAGTGGGAGGATGGTCAAAGTTCACGTTTTAAAAGCTTACCAAGATAATGAATATGAAAATGGACCTGAATTCAGCAAAAGAGCTGACTGGAACAATTCTAACAAAATCTAACGAGGAATATGTTGATATTATTTCTGATGTGGTGAATATGTTGTCAAATTGTGATTAAATTAAAATATACACATATACAGCCCCAACCCAGACACAGGAGAAATGCACACTGAGGTGGGCAACTATTTTCTATGGGGGGCCACATTAGCCAGACCCCCGTTTTCACACAGTTAACATGAAATTTGACAAAGCATTATTGCTATTTATTTGAAAGCTCATTCAGTTATGACAATTATTTAATGGACAAATAATAAAAGAAGAGAAGAAGAAGGAAACATGGAGCCAAGATATATTTGTTTGTGTAAAATGTATCAAATCTTTCTTCATCCAACCGCTCATCTTTATCATATGTAGCTATTCATTTGTTTTAACTTATCAACATTATCAAGGTATTTTGAGGAAACCATTTCTATTTATATATTCCATTTTGGTTTGGCCTGGATTGATCCAAAATTGAACCAAATGCAAAGAAGGCCGAGTAGTGTAGACTGATTTACAGATTTGTGTTTTTGACAAATTGTTGTCGGAAAGGGTCCAAGGGCAGTCGAGAATTGGGCCGCATGTTGCCCTCGGCCCGCAGAATGCCCAGGTCTGTGTTTAATGCGTCACACAAAGACGTTAAAATTAGGTCAGGGAATTAAATCCAAGCTCGGATCCAACCCCTATAGACGCACAGACAACAATGCAATGATATAGAGAACAGAATGAATAGCTGAGTGTAAAGAGGTCGTTAAAAGGTTCTTAATACGTCAATACAAACTGGTGTAACGATGTGACAGTGATCTCCAAGCACTGCTCTCCTGCTCTGGAATATCTTTTCATTCATTGTAATCCATATTACTCCCCGCGGGAAATTGTTTCATTCATTCTTGCCTCTGTTTACATACCGCCATGCGCGGACGCGCGCGAGGCTCAGCGCGCACTCGCAGAGCAAGTACTGTGTATGGAACGCTTATACCCGGACTCTCTGATTATTATCCTGGGGGATTTTAATAAGGGAAACTTGAGCCAGGAATTACCCAAATACAGACAGTTTATCAAATGCCCGACCAGAGAGGAGAACACTCTGGATCACTGTTACACCACCGTGCGCGGAGCTTTTCGCGCTGTTCCCAAGCCAGCCCTCGGCTTCTCAGATCACTCCATGATACATCTGGTTCCTGCTTACAGACAGAGACTAAAGCTCTCGAAACCTGCAGTGAGGAGCTCCAAAGTGTGGTCTGATGAAGCTGTGGAAGAGCTGCGCGCATGCATGGAATCTACAGACTGGGACCTTTTCAGAGCTGCCACAGACAGCTTGGATGAATATACGGACACTGTGACGTCATACATCCACTTCTGTGAGGATAGCATCATTCCAACAAGGACCAGGGTCATCTATAACAACGACAAACCCTGGTTCACTGCTAAACTCCGGCAGCTCAGGAAAGCAAAGGAGTCTGCTTTCAGGGAGGGGGACCGCAGCGGCTACAAAGCAGCTAAATATCAGTTCAGGAGAGAACTGAAAGCAGCCAAGTCCCGGCACAGAGAACGACTACAGGAGCAGTTTGGTAACAACGATACTGCTTCTGTCTGGAGGGGCCTACGGGAGATCACCAACTACAAACCCAAAGCCCCCCCCTGTGCTGATGACCACAAGCTAGCTGACGATCTGAACTTATTTTTCAGTCGCTTTGATGCTGCCCCTGACACCTCTCCCTCCCCCACCCCCCACTACTCTAACGACCCACCCATCAGCCCTGCCCCCAGCCTAACAATAGCCGCTAAAGAGATTAAACAACTCTTCCTGAGGCTGCACCCCCGCAAAGCTCCTGGCCCGGACCACGTGTCTCCGGCCACTCTGAGACACTGCGCCAGTGAGCTTACTCCTGTGTTCACGGACATTTTCAACACCTCTCTGCAGTCCTGCCA
Source organism: Knipowitschia caucasica (assembly GCA_964034765.1). NCBI lineage: Eukaryota > Metazoa > Chordata > Actinopteri > Gobiiformes > Gobiidae > Knipowitschia > Knipowitschia caucasica. The sequence continues at coordinate 32,188,724 of OZ035827.1, forward strand.
TGTCCCGGCCTGCTTCAAATCCTCCATCATTGTCCCCGTCCCGAAGAAGCCCAGGATCACAGGACTCAATGACTACAGACCTGTAGCACTTACGTCTGTCGTCATGAAGTCATTTGAACGCCTGGTTCTCTCCCATCTCAAGTCCCTCACCTCCCCCCTCCTGGACCCCCTGCAGTTCGCCTACAGAGCCAACAGATCTGTAGACGACGCCATTAACCTGGCCCTCCACCACATCCTACAGCACCTGGACTCCCCGGGGACCTACGCCAGGGTCCTGTTCGTGGACTTCAGCTCTGCCTTCAACACAATCCTGCCATCCCTGCTCCAGGACAAGCTCTCCCAGCTCAACGTGCCCGATTCCACCTGCAGGTGGATCACTGACTTCCTGACGGACAGGAAGCAGCGAGTGCGTCTGGGGAAGAATGTCTCGGACTCTCGGATTATAAATACAGGAGCCCCACAGGGCTGTGTTCTTTCTCCCCTGCTCTTCTCCCTGTACACCAACCACTGCACCTCCAGCCACGACTCCGTGAAGCTGATCAAGTTCGCGGACGACACCACCCTCATTGGACTCATCTCCAACAACGATGAGTCCGCCTACAGGAGGGAGGTGGACCGGCTGGTGTCCTGGTGCAGTGGTAACAACCTGGAGCTGAACGCCCAGAAGACAGTGGAGATGATTGTGGACTTCAGGAAGAGCACTGTCCCCCCGCCCCCACCCTCCGTGATGGACTCCCCCATCACCTCTGTGGAGTCCTTCCGTTTCCTGGGCACCACCATCACCCAGGACCTCAAGTGGGAGCCGACCATCAGCTCCCTCATCAAGAAGGCCCAGCAGAGGATGTACTTCCTGCGGCAGCTCAGGAAAGCCAAGCTGCCTGCACAGATGTTGGTGCAGTTCTACACGGCCATCATCGAGTCCATCCTCACCTCCTCCATCACCGTGTGGTTCGCTGGAGCCACAGTCAGGGACAAACAGAGACTACAGCGCATTGTGCGCTCTGCAGAGGAAGTGATCGGCCGCAGCCTTCCATCGCTGCAGGACCTGTACGTCGCCCGAGCTCGAGGCCGGGCTGGTCGTATCACAGCCGACCCCTCTCACCCTGCACATGGACTATTCCAACCACTCCCCTCAGGCAGGAGGCTGCGGTCCATCAGGACTAGAACCTCCCGCCACAAGAACAGTTTCTTCCCCTCTGCTGTTGGACTCTTGAACACTTCTTAACCTGTCCCCCCGCCCTTTATAAAGTCACTTTACTGCCCATCATACGTCACTTTACTTCACTGTACTGCTGTCACCTTACATTGTGTGCACCATGTGCACTTGTATATTGTAAATAGTAACTGTAACTCTATTTTAAATTTAAATTTATTCTTTAGAAGTGTTTTTTATTCTTATTTTTATTATCTCTTTTTGACTGTTGCACTGAGCCAAAGCAATTTCCAAGTCTGTGACCTCCCGTTACTTACGTTGGCAATAAAAATGATTCTGATTCTGATTCTGAAACAATCAGAGCAGCTTGATGGATGAAATACTCTAAGATATAATGCCTAATATGAGATCACAGTGTACTGGAGATGAAGCACTTATGTTACAATGCCTCTGTGGGATCTGAGAAGTATGGTGAGAAGCAAGCAGCGCAGATTTACATGTGAATGGTGACTGTAGGCCCAGCTGCTGCAGAGGACAAGCCGTATCTGTCATTCTACTGCGGAAACGCTCGCACCAAAAGAAAATAACATAAGAACGAGTGTGAAGGAGTGTGAGAGGCTGCACCACAGAACTCCCCACTGCTCTCTGCATCTGGCCATGATCCGGTGAAGGATGAAGCGATGCACAACTCACAAAACCAAGTGGGGAAAAAAGTAAGAAACCTCGGGTAGGCCCATATTTAGAGAGGGCTGGGATCCCACAGACAGACTGGAAAGCACTGGAGAAGCACGAAAAGGCCATTGAAAAAACTGAGATGTTGAAGGGTCTCTACGGAAATTCTTCAAATTACACTTTCACGCTTATATCTGGAGAGACTGAAGCCAAATACATGCGTTATACAATATGATAAAATAATGCATAGGTTTTATGTAGTGCTTAGCTTCAGAGGTCTGACCGAATCTGGCTTTCACATGAAGGTGGCGCAGCAAAGAAGAACTGTCAATCACAATGACAGGTTTAGTGCAGAAATTTTGCTCATTTGATTTACTTTCTGTTCAGTGTCTGTTCTAACTTTTTCAGAGAACTTAATTTTAATGGATCTAATTCATAGTTTTCATTACAGAGTTCAGCCGCAGCCAATCACGGCGGGATTAAACTTTTCATATTTATACTTATATCTATTTTTCATTGCTCTGTAAATCATACATTCTCACTGTAAGGAGGAGAAGTCCCTCTGCAACTCTGTGGTGTTAATAATCGTAGTCTTGTCATTAAGTTATTACAGACGGACATGGCAGAGAAAGTAAGTAGTATCTCCATGGAGACGCATACATCAGATAACGGACATGACGAGTGTGTAGGCTTATCATCACAGGAGAACTGCTGAAAGATGTGACAGAGTACATTCCTGCCATGAAAAACAAGCACTTTGATTCTCTATGCATTCAGGCAGGTCAAATCTGGAGCAGTCTTCCTGAAAACGTGAGACAGGCTTCTACTCTGACAATGCTCAAATCCAGGTTAAAAAAAAGGATTGTCTTCACTTTTCTTAGTGTACTGTGATTATTTTTGATTTGAATTCCTTGTGTGATTGTTTCTATGCTGTTTTATTAAGATCTTTGACTTGTATGTATTTGACTTGTATGCACTGTGCCATACAAATAAACATGCCTTGAATGTAATTAGGTATCTCTTAAGACACATTGAATATCACAAATCAAATCAGTATTTTTTTGAAAAATGTTTAGTGAAATAGACAAATGGTGACACCCTGGAACTTGATAAAGATGTGGATTACTTTTATCAATACAACTTTTCAGGTTTGAATTATGTACAATATTATAGTGAGTAATTGTTAATGAACGATATGTTAGAACATTTAATGTATCTGATAATAGTGTTTGATGTACATTGAACTTGAAATAAATATTCACTCAAGTCAACAACAAAACACATAGAAGGACATAATGTATGAAAAATGTAGGGGTTTGTGGGAAGCCAAGTCACTGTGGTTCAAGTGTCCTGGGTTTAGGAACTTGTGTGGCACTAAGACTTTGGCGCCTAAAACGCTAAAACACTTATGGTAAAGTTTCCTGCTGCAGGAGGGGGACGGTGAGGAGAATGTCCTCAGTAAACAGAGATTGTAGATATTGAGGAGGATTGCAGCAGTGGCCACAAAGCGCTCAGAGCTGCAGATAAGCACTTCCCCTGGTCCCGCCGCACACAGTGTTAAAGACACAGTTTGCAGATAGAATCATCTGAAAACTGTGTGCGCGTCTGATGAGGTACATGATAAAAAGTTCCAATTAAAAGAGAAGGGGCTGTCAGCAGCTGCTTTACCATAGCGGTGTGAATAGGGCTCCCTATTCAGACCTATTTATAACTATTGCACTGACGTGGCACGCCACATTTGTAATTAGATACATTTCCTCACAGCTTTACACACACAGACGACAGCGCCAACAAGCTCCCGAAGTCGTGAGGTCTAACAAAGCTGAAGAATACAGTGTCAAAAGTAAATGGATGAAATGTTGTACTTCAGAGCTGGTATTTTCATCCGGTAAGTCATAAACGTGTTTCATGAAAATGGTATTTGGGTTAAATTTATATTTTTGTTATGTGTTTAAAGATTTAAACAGAGTGTTAAGAGTCATTCTCACCCACACAAAGGGAGAAAGCGTCATAGTGCTAGATTAACACATGCAGTTGTTTGTTGCCAGTTCAACTTTTTTGATCAAACCACAGAAAGCTTCTCCATAAAGCCACATCTTTATCCCCGTGTGCTTTGGTAAACTGTAGTCTGTGTTTTTGTGGGTTTGGAGCAGTGGCTTCTGTCTGTGCAGGAATCACTGTGGATATGGATCTGTTTGACATCTTTACAAGGACGCGGCTGTTGTTATCCGACTCATTACAATTTTTGGATTACACAACCTTCTCCCAGCACCTCTGGGAGACAGAGTGTGTCTCTTTCCTGAGTGACATGACGGTTCTTCTGTCCCATTTCGTCCGAAGCCGTGACATCACTATCTGAAGTTTAAAGTCATAGTCAACTTTGTAAACTTCTGTCTCTCGGATGAATAAAAGCTGGAACCAGGAAGAACGATAAAATCAGTCCAGTTCTCAGGTCTCTGCACTGGCTTCCGGTGGCTCAAAGAATACATTTTAAAATAGCTCTGTTTGTTACAAGTCTCTCCATGGCCTCACACCAAACTCCATCTGTGACATGTTAGTACCATAAGAACCAAGGAGGACTCTGAGGAGCACAGGTACTGGCCCCCTGCTGGTGCCCAGAGTAAGGACTAAACACAGGGAGGCAGCATTTCAGATTGATGCAGTTAAAATCTGTCTGTAATAGTCTTCCAAAAAATTTGAGATCAAATTCTACTCTGACAATGTTCAAATCCAGGTTAAAAACAGTTTCTTAGCTGTACATACAACTGAATCATTGTATCTTAATCTTAATTTACTGTTTATATTTATTAAAGCCTTGTGTGATTCTTATGTGTTTCTATCTTTTTTGTTAAAGCTGCACTAACTGACTTTGGGATTTTGAAGCAGCAGACTCGCTGGCCTCTCTCTTTCTGCTCCCCTCCCCGCACCCACGAAGCTATCGCCCCCCACACACACTCACTGTTGGGACGAAGCTAGCGTCTTCCAATATGGATAATACATGGACATGGATTTGCACGTGGATGGCGTGACCATAGAACGATAGAACCGGGAAGCGCGGAGGAACGAGACTTTCTTTTGGATGGCTGTCTCGCTGTGTAAGCAGTACCCGGTGACGAAGACGAGAAAGTTTCAGGTTAGCTCCTCGGCTTGTTGTGCTAACTCAGCCGTCTGTGCTAACGGACCTGTACATTTCTCACAAAAGTGGGGGCCAGTGGTCCGCGGTGATTGGTCACAATCTGCGACCCGAAACACATTCTCTTCCTTGTTTCATCAAAACTCGATCTAAAATATAATGTCACGCCAGCAAAAATCTGCGCTACTTTTTCGTCAAAAGGACGTATATCCCAATGCCCTACATGGATATGGATAGCATTTTCGTAATGAATACAAAAATAAAGTCAGTTAGTGCAGCTTTAAGCACTTCGAGCTGCCTTGTGCATGAACTGTGCTATACAAATAACCTTGCCTTGCCTTGCCTAATTTCCTCCTCTTTAATGAAAGATAAGAAAGTATTTTTGCTAAAGTATTTGTGAATAATTTACTTTGTGGGACATTTAATCTGAGCCTGTAAATATGTTCCAAACACTACAGCGCCAAGTTGGACATCTGGCAAGACAAAATCTGGGTTTAAAAATATTGACTAAATCTGAATTGTTTTTCTTAAGCCAAATACACAACAATGCTTCAGCTACTGATCCACAGAGGTGCTGTTATGTAAGCCTGCGCGCTCACAGGCTCACACTTCTCCCAACGATTGTATTTTAGTCCTGTTAACCAGCGTCTCCAGCGCGGACAGCCTCAGCTCTGCACCCGGCGTCAGGAGGTTTGTGCCAAAATCCCTAGAGCAAGAAAACCTACAGTAGACTCCAGTGAACTCTGATGTCTTCTACAGAATTATCACACTGGTTTTAGCTGTACTGAGAGAGAAAGCAGGCCGGCCGCACATACAAGTAGGATATTGCATATTTTTTATGTATTTGTTTATTTGGAGGGGACAGTGTGTATTAATAGCAGTAACTGCAAACACATCAGATTGTAGCTTTTTGTATTATTATTATTTTTCTCTAAGTTTATCTTTCCACAAACTACGTTGGTTGTGCAGCTTCCAAGTATCAGTATCATGTGTTGCTATGGCCCAATATCTGCCTCTAGGCCTTCAGAATCTTCAATGCTGGCCCACGGTGTCTTAAAGTCGATGAAAACGAACCTGTGACATCAACCAATCAGTGTCAAGTTTCCTTGCTCGGGTTTAGCTAGCAGGCCCTGAGTAGCGACAGGGCCTGCATGTCTTCTGATTGGATAGATACACGATACAGAGACACGTCAATGCAGACACGTTAATGTGATTAACAGACACAAACAAAAATGTGTAGCACGAGAGGGGGTGGGACATCACTGCAAGTGCAGGTCTGAAATTTATTGTACATGTTTTTAGTGGTAGGGGAAACCGGAGCAGCTGGAGAAAATCTGCGCAGACATAGGGAGAGCATGCAAACTGCACACAGAAAGGCCATGTCTGGAGGTGGAATCAAACCCAGGACTTTCTTGAGTTGTAAAGTGCTTTTGTGTGAACTTGCTCTGTGGAATGCGTTATATAAATAAGCATCATTTATTAGAGACTTGTACTTGTAATAGTCATCCATCGTTTTTTAATCAGACAGATTTAGACCAATGCAGAGGTGACATGACTCAAACAAAGCCAGAATTACTTCAGAATTAAAATAAAAAAGCATTTTTTATAAAAACTACCAGTGTCGTTGCAGCTCGGCTCTACAAGTGAAACACGGAATATTAGAATATGGTTCAAAATCTCGGTGCAGAGAGGACTGGGCAGCAGACGAAGGCGGAGACCTCGGCGACCCAGTCCGCACACCCAACATCTGGCTCTTGGGACGTGGAACGTCACCTCACTGGGGGGGAAGGAGCCCGAGCTTGTGGGGGAGGTCGAGAGGTACCGACTAGAGATAGTCGGCCTCACCTCCACACACAGCTTGGGCTCTGGAGCCCAACTCCTTGAGAGGGGTTGGACGCGGCGAGCTGGGGTGGCCATACTCATTGCCCCCCATCTCAGCCGCCACGTGTTGGAGTTCTCCCCGGTGAATGAGAGGGTCGCGTCCCTCCGCCTTCGGGTGGGGGACAAGTCTCTCACTGTTGTGACGGCCTACGGGCCTAACAGCAGTGCAGAGTACTCGGCCTTCTTGGAGTCCTTGGGAGGGGTACTGGACGGTGCACCGCCCGGGACTCCGTCATTCTCCTGGGGGACTTTAATGCCCATGTGGGAAGCGCCAGTGACACTTGGAGAGGGGTGATCGGGAAGAATGGCCCCCCTGATCTGAACCCGAGTGGTGTTCAGTTGTTGGACTTCTGTGCTAGTCACGGTTTGTCCATCACGAACACCATGTTTGAGCACAAGGGTGTCCACCAGTGCACGTGGCACCAGGACACCCTAGGCCGGAGGTCGATGATCGACTTTGTTGTCGTATCATCTGACCTTCGGCCGCGTGTTTTGGACACTCGGGTAAAGAGAGGGGCGGAGCTGTCAATCGATCACCACCTGGTCGTGAGTTGGATCCGCTGGCAGGGGAAGAAGCCGGTCAGACCTGGCAGACCCAAGCGTGTAGTGAGGGTCTGCTGGGAACGTCTCGCTGAGACCCCTGTCAGACGGACTTTCAACTCACACCTCCGGGAGAGCTTCTCCCAGGTCCCGGCGGAGGAGGGGGATATTGAGTCTGAGTGGACCATGTTCTCTTCCTCTATCGCCGATGCGGCGGCTCGTAGCTGTGGTCGCAAGGTCTCTGGTGCTGGTCCCGGCGGCAACCCCCGAACCCGGTGGTGGACACCGGCAGTAAGGGATGCCGTCAGGCTGAAGAAGGAGTCCTATCGAGCCATGATGGTTCGGGGGACTCCTGAGGCAGCTGTCCAGTACCGGCAGGCCAAGCGTGCCGCGGCCCGGGCTGTTGCAGAGGCAAAAACCCGGGACTGGGAGGAATTCGGAGAGTCCATGGAGCATGACTATCGGTCGGCCTCGAAGAGATTCTGGCAAACTGTCCGGCGCCTCAGGAGGGGGAAGCAGTTCTTTGCCAACACCGTGTACGGTGCGGGGGGTGAGCTGCTGACCTTGACCGGGGATATTGTTGGACGGTGGAAGGAATACTTTGAGGTTCTCCTCAATCCCCCCGTCACGTCCTCCGCTCCGGAGGCAGAGGCTGAGGATGTTGGGGCGGATACTTCTGTCACCCTGGCAGAGGTCACCAAGGTGGTTGGCAGCCTCCTTGGTGGCAAGGCGCCGGGAGTGGATGAGATCCGTCCTGACTATCTAAAGTCTCTGGATGTTGTAGGACTGTCTTGGCTGACACGTCTCTGCAACATCGCGTGGCGATCGGGGGCGGTGCCAATGGATTGGCAGACCGGGGTGGTGGTCCCTCTCTACAAGAAGGGGGACCGGAGGGTGTGTTCCAATTATCGTGGGATCACACTCCTCAGCCTCCCTGGTAAGGTTTACTCCAAGGTACTGGAGAGGAGGTTACGGCCGATGGTCGAATCTCGGATTCAGGAGGAACAGTGTGGTTTTCGTCCCGGCCGTGGAACACTGGACCAGCTCTACACTCTCCATCGGATACTCGAGGGTTCATGGGAGTTCGCCCAACCTGTCCACATGTGCTTTGTGGATTTGGAGAAGGCGTTCGACCGTGTTCCCCGGGGTGTCCTTTGGGGGGTCCTCCGTGAGTACGGGGTCCGGGGTCCTCTGCTGAGGGCCGTCCGGTCCCTGTATGACCGGAGCCAGAGCTGCGTGCGCATTGCCGGCAGTAAGTCAGACCTGTTCCCGGTGCATGTTGGCCTCCGCCAGGGCTGCCCTTTGTCACCGGTTCTGTTCACTGTATTCATGGACAGAATTTCTAGGCGCAGCCAAGGGTCGGAGGGGGTCCGGTTCGGGGACCACAGGATTTCATCTCTGCTGTTTGCAGACGATGTTGTCCTGTTGGCTCCAACGAACCAGGACCTACAACATGCACTGGGACGGTTTGCAGCCGAGTGTGAAGCGGCTGGGATGAGAATCAGCACCTCCAAATCTGAGGCCATGGTGCTCGACCGGAAAAAGGTGCCTTGCCCTCTCCGGGTGGGTGGAGAGGCCCTTCCTCAAGTGGAGGAGTTCAAGTATCTCGGGGTCTTGTTCACGAGTGAGGGAAGGATGGAGCGTGAGATTGACAGGCGGATCGGTGCAGCGTGCGCAGTGATGCGGTCGCTGTATCGGACCGTTGTGGTGAAGAGGGAGCTGAGCCGAAAGGCAAACTCTCAATTTACCGGTCAATCTTCGTCCCCTCCCTCACCTATGGTCATGAGCTTTGGGTAATGACCGAAAGAACAAGATCGCGGATACAAGCGGTCGAAATGAGCTTCCTCCACAGAGTGGCTGGGCGCTCCTTTAGAGATAGGGTGAGGAGCTCAGTCACACGGGAGGAGCTCGGAGTAGAACCGCTGCTTCTCCACGTCGAGAGGAACCAGTTTAGGTGGCTCGGGCATCTGTTCCGGATGCCTCCTGGACGCCTCCCTGGGGAGGTGTTCCGGGCATGTCCCACCGGGAGGAGGCCCCGGGGAAGACCCAGGACATGCTGGAGGGACTATGTCTCTCAGCTGGCCTGGGAACGCCTTGGAGTCCCCCCGGACGAGCTGGAGGAAGTGTGTGTGGATAGGGAAGTCTGGGCGTCTCTGCTTAGACTGCTGCCCCCGCGACCCGGCAACGGATGAAGCGGGAGAAAATGGATGGATGGATGGATGGTTCAAAATCTTATTTACTTCTGTAATTAAGATTACAATATTGAACTAATATTAAAAATGGACTCACAACTTGTAATTACCCATCCCTGTTTGTCTGTCTGTGTGTGTGTCACTCTTTCAGCAACACAACTCAAAAGATGATGGGAGGATTCAAGAAACGTACATTCATTTTTGGAGATGATCTGAATCACTGGCAGCAGGAGCAGAACTGTGCCTCTGCAAAGGTCTGTGCCCCTCGAGTACTTATTTATTCTTTGGCCAAACTTGGATGTGAAAGCCAGAACCTGCAGACCTCTGAAGCTGTGCAGAGCAGGGCCTGGTTAGTACTGTGATGGGAGACCTCTGGGAACACCAGGTGTGTCCTTAGGAAAGACACTTCACCCACATTGCCTAGAATGAGTGGTGTGTGAATGGTTGGTAGTTGTTGGACTGGCCGATGACAGAGGTTGGCTCGCTTCTGTCAGTGTGCCCCAGGGCAGCTGTGGCTACAGTAGTAGTTTATCACCACTTGTGCCAAAAAGTTTGTGTCATGCTGTAAAATAGTACTAACAGATTGAAAAAATACAGATTAACTCAAACACCAATGTGAAAAAATAGGTTGCTGTGAGATCTAAGTTGCCTTCAAGCCAGAATGTTGTGTAAAAATATATTTCTGTAGTATTTCTGTAGTATTTCTGTAGTGATGATTCATTTCAGAAGCCTCAGTGAGTTTTGAAATACGTTTTTGTTTTGTTACAAGAGATACAGTGGACTGGCAGTCTCAACACTCCACATCACTCTTTGCCACTTGGTTTGTGAAGGAGAAACAGCTACAGCATAATAATACAAGTTTGCCCAGTTTAACAGGTGTTATTACACTGATGCATATGGAATAGTTTGATCTTCTCCTGTTGACTCATGTTGGTCAGTGTCATATTTGTGAGAAAAAGGGACAACTTTACACCTTAAATCATTGAAAGATGTTTTGACAAAGGTGTTTGTGTAAATCATACATTATAACCCTTTAATGTTCACTCCTTGAAGAAAGCACAGTATTTTTCTTTTTTTAATCTTTTTAGTATTTTCTCAGACATAGAAGCACTAATAACACAATTCATTTGTTTTTATGTTTTTTACTATAGGCCTTTACCAAACGATGCAGTTTTATGTGCCTACATTAAAACCAAGTGAGATGCCCCAAAGAGGTAGATTTCAGCCCCAAGCTTCAAGTAGATAATGTGACTCAAAAAGTGATCTACCAAATGGTTGAGGAAACCATTAGAGGGTTAAAAATGCGTAAAACATAATAAGTAATGTTGAAATTAAATAAACAAGAAGCCTGAGCAAAGTGCATATGATAATTAAAGCCAGCACACTTAAATTATCAGCACACTGACCCCAACAAGCTAGTTTGTTGCTCAAGACACGCACAAACACACAAACACACACACAAGCAAACGCACACACACACATCAAGCCACGTTCACATGTTTATCGGCCACCACCCACGCACGCACATTGAGCTGCTGCACTAATAAGTCAGATTATGTACATTTTATACAGTATGTGTTGCACAGAGCTCTCCTTTAATCAGCACAAGTCGCTTAAACAGGTCCGTGTGTGTGTGTGTGTGTGTGTGTGTGTGTGCGTGTGTGTGTGCTGTAGCTATGTCGGACCGCAGTAACTTGTTTGGAGCAGTGTCTCATAAGAGATGTTTGCAGCATGACAGAACTTGCACTTCATCCTCTGATTGTTGTCGGTGCAGTTGTTGTTTGTCTGTAATAATAAAAGTTCCTTCTTGAGGTCTTGCGATGTTAGGTACAATCACAACTTTTCGTCACATGGCAAAGTGATCTCGGTCTCAACATGAGTGTGATGGAGCAGGGGAGGATCAGGCTCATCACACACACTGGTAGGATCGGTCGGAAATGAATCTATGTGTTGATTTTGCAAGAATAAATAACATCAACGCAATGTATTTCCAGCCCTAGACTTTTTTTCATGGAGCAAAATGACTCATTCACATATCAAGAGGAAATCAACAACAAAGCACCATTTCTTTCAAACTTGCACATAAAAACCATTACTTTCAACAGTGCGGCTTATATTCTGATGCGCCCTCTTTATCCATTTCTGGCTGTGTTTTCAGTCCGAGCTACATACTGGCTTTTGTTTAAACAGATGAATGAAGTTAATAAAACAACTAAGTAAGTTCAATAATTCAAATGATTGATGTTTGACGACTGACTGTTTTGCAGCTGATGAATGGTTACAACTGAAAAATGTTTACAGTATTTGCACTTCGAATCCCGGTCGGACCAGGGCCTTTCTGAGTGGAGTTTGCATGTTCTCCCCGTGTCTGCGTAGGTTTCCTCTGGGTGCTCCGGTTTCCCCTACCACTAAAAATATGTACAATAGGTCTGGCATATGCCTCCTGTACTGGGGACCTCGCTCCTATCTCTGTGTGGAGTGAGTGGACAAATGCCCAAAAATAACAATTGTAAACCACTTTGTGACTCTGGTCTGTGAAAGGCGGTATATAAATAAAGATAACTTACTTACTTACTTCATGGGGTCATTTTCATTTTCTCGACAAGGAAAATGACATTCGTACTGCCTGGTGCCTTTGTTTTCAGATAAACCAGCATTAATACTAGCACTTTATAATCTTGAGCGACTGAAGGTGAACTGTGAACAGTAGGGTAAGGTGGTTGGTTCTGTGTCTGTGTGGTTTGGAAACATCACAGATAAAGAAAAGAGAGCTTTAAACAAGGTGCTCCGCTCTGCAAAGAGGACCGTGGGCTGTGAGCTTCCTGTTCTGGAGGTTCTTTATAAATCCAGACTTTTAAACAAAGCTCTTAGGATTGTCAATTACTCTTCTGGCCACCCTGGAACAGCCATGTTCCAGCTTCTTCCCTCTGGAAGAAGATATCGCTCTCTGAGATGCAGGACATCTCGTTACGCTAAAAGTTTTTATCCACAAGCTGTTATCAGTGTGAACAGAGCACTTTAATGATTTGCACTTGTTTTAGTCGATCGATTTCACAGTGACATTTGTTTACTGTTTTATTTGTTTTATTTTTGTCTTTTAATGTTGTTTTATGTCTGTATTTGTCTGTGCACACTGGAGACTTTTGCTAATGTATTCCAATGTGTTTTTTTTTTACTGCAAATGGCAAATAAACTGAATCTGAATCTGAGGTGTGTATTAGTGGTTAGAGGAGCTGGACGTAAGCAATGGTTGATTGCAGGGGCCTCCAACCTGTAGCTCACCAGCCCCTTTCAGGTAGCTACCCAAATGATTTAGACCCTGAATGATTATATTTTGAGTCAGTACATATTCCATTGAAGTAAAAATTTTGGGTAATACAGGTAGTTTTGGTAGATTTTACACCTGTGTTCTCCAGGCTTTGTCGTAGATATTATATAGACGTTTATTACAACTACAAAAAGGAGTTGCTCTCTGCCTATTCTGTTGTATAAAAGTAGCTCTCCAATTTAGGAACAGGCTCAAAAACTCTTTTGTTCCCAACACCACCAGGCTCTATAACAAAGCTACTTCAGGGAGGAGCAGGGGGGAGGAGGAGAAGGGAGGGAGAGTTCTTGAGAATTGCCTTGCGGTGCCGTAACGTCTCTCTTTCAATGATTTTAATGTATTTTATTGTCATTTTAATTATGTTTTTATCTTTTAACTCTATCCTATGTTTGTATGTTTGTATGATTGCGAGCAAGGGACCAATGCACAATTTCCTTTTGGATCAAAAAGTATATATTGATCTATTTAGAAAGGTTGGAGACCCCTGGTGTGTCGGCTTTAGGGACATTTCAATGACTCAAACATGCAAGAATCGCTCTAAAACTCAAATTTGGAAGTGTAAATGACCAGGGAAATCCACTATATCATGATCAACCCTGCACTTCATGTCCCCTTTAACAACGCCCCAGCCTTGGTTATCGGCACCCGTTGAACTTGCGATGGATAGGAATCTAAGCGGAAAAAGGCAGGCACATGCGGAGTGTGTGGTGGCGTGTATTTAAAGCAGTGTGCTGACAGAGGCTGCGGGCGAGGAGAGGAGTGGGAGGAGAGAACAACATCAAGAGTGGGAGAGGTTGGATTCGGAGGAGGCCAAGGGTGAAAACAATCATGGGAGAGGAGCAGCAGTGCGATCCAAATGGAAACAGGATGTCAAGTCACAGGCCTGTCGAACCCGGCATCACGGCAGCGTGTGGGAGCGCCTATCTATAGAGGAGAGTGACCGGGACGTAATCTCTGGACTTTTCTCATGTTTAAAAGTGCCTCCCTGTTAGTGTTTGCAAATGTATAAACAATCAGCTTACAGTAAGTAGCATCAAAGGTCAAAAATAATTAAAGTTAGTATCAATTAATTAGATGAGCAAAAGCAGGACAAAATCTGGTATATTCTGAGCAGTTTTTATATAGATTTAGATCTATATCAGAACTACTATAGAGCCTTGTGGTACCATAAAAAGTGACTTGTTATTGGCCCAAAAAGCATTTTGTAAACTATCACCATGATATCAGAACTTGCATCAAGCTGCTCATGGGATATGATGTGAACTAAATAGACTAAAATGAGAATAGCTGAGAAACGAGAGTGCTATCCACTCAGCCACCGTGTCGCCCTGTAAACAGGTGGGTGTGATTTCAGTCTTTCTGTGTAGAGTTTGCTTATTTGACTGGGTTTCCTCCAGGCGCTCCGGTTTCCAATTTCCCAAGGCATGCACCAAAGGTAAAAACAAAAACTCCAGCTCTGGTCCTGATCAAACCGAGCATCAATATGCTGAAGGTGTCCCAACTTTCAGGACCCAGTTTGACACCCCTGGCACATAACATATAAACAAAGTATAAGACATTGTGTTAAAAATCGATTACTTAAAAAGAGAGGAGAAACTAGAATCATTGTGTTATGGAAATTACCAAAATTCAATTGGTTTTGTTGTTAACACAAAAACTGCAAAGACATGAGATTAGAAGTTTGTCTGTCTGCATCTGTTCACTTTAATCCACCCACATTTAATGTTTTAATTTCCAGACCTCTACTGCCCTGACACATTTGAGCCTATTTCCGGTTGCCTTCTAAAGTAGTAAGTGAGTTTTTCAATCGGTTTGTGTCGGCGTGGCCCTCCCCTGCTCCCAGCGTGTGACCTGGAGCCTGTGACAAGTGTTGGTGTGAATGGGGCGCGGGGCTGGAGGCTGGAGCCGTGTGTTTGTGGCCGCGTCCTTGTGGCTCTGTGGCGTGCGCATCCTTTTGGTGAGCAGCGCGGCGAGTGTCTCCCGCTGCTTGGCAACAGTGCGGTGCCTATGTGGGCGTGCGGCGTGGAGCGGCGAGAGCGAGCAGAGGAGCGAGCGGGAGGAGCGCGTACAGTTACGGACACCTGCTGGAACCCGCACCCGCTACAGATGTGAGGGAGTACAGTACAATACTAGTTACTGCGGCTGAGAGAAAACATCATCAATATCAAGCCAAAAATGCCTTCTTGATTTCAGTTTAATATTGTAGATGTGAGAAACAGATATGATGCATTACTGGTACAGCGTTCACTTTAGTCATAACTCCTTAATGGTTTCTTCAACCATTTGGTAGATCACTTTTTAAGTCACTATATCGACTTGAAGCTTGGAACTAAAATCTACCGCTTTGTTTTAGATACTTGTACCCTCAAACTGCATCTCAACCATTGTGTAGAGGCCTATCATAAAAAAAAAAACTAGTGGGTTAAAAAACAAAACAAAAAACTAATCTTTTTTTTAGTCTTCCTACATCTTAGAACATTCCCTAAATAAGTTTGACATTGCTTTCTTTAAAAAGGGTTAAAAGTCTACACATGATCTTGAGAATACTTACATGGTCATCTAGCCAACTTCTCCTCTGCCAAAATAGGCCTGGAATACCTCATTGTAAATCTCTATACGTCTGGAATCCAATTGCTGACTGTTCTGACATTTGTTTTTGATTGTAGCTGGTGAGTAAACATTCATTCAGTCAGTCATTCAGCCAACTTCAGCTCCATCAAATGTGAATCAATAAAGCCGTGTCATACCTCATTTAAGATCAAAACAGACCGAATCCAGTCAATCCCTGTCGTCAACAAAGTGGCCCCTGATCTTGAGGTAGGAAATAAAATGTCTAACGTGGCGTGGTCAGACTGAAAGCAGCGGGTTTAAAGAACAGGATTTGACTGGAGAATTCCTGAAACTCATTAAGAGGCAACACTTCTGTTCCGAAGGCAGAAACAGTAATCAACGGTTTCTTCTTAGCACAGTCTGAAAAGAGCATTTAGACCAGAGCGGTCAAACTCATTTTGGTCCAAGGCCGAAATTAATTGAATTTAACTAGTCGAAGGCAAAAGTATAAAAGACCAATAAAGAGGAAATTAAATATCACTATCCCAAAATACAAAATACAACTTTGTGAAAAAAGTATTTGTGACCCATCAGCCTTTACTCTTGATCCAGATTGTGTCTATACTGCTACAGGATCAGTCGTTTTGTAGATTTTCTGGTGCAGGCCTCCCATAGCAGAGAAAACCGTGCAAGCAATTGATCCTATAACCTCCTACAGAACACTGGGATGGAAAGTCAAGGCAACATGCTAATTTCAACATTTGAATTATTGCCTGAAAATGAATGCATCGTGTGTCTTTTTGTATCATACAGCCATGACTAACACCATGTATAATTTACGAGAGTCCAGGATAAGTCTTAATCCATACAAAAATATCGGCACATCACCTGCTCTCATTTGTTTAAGTGTAGACTCTATAATTAAACCAAGTTTTGTGCAATGAATTGATGGATAAAATGGTACAAATAACTACAAGTATTCATGTGTGCTTTGTACTCCCATTCTTACAGTATGTACAACTTTTCCAGCACTGTATGGTTTGATATATAATCTGCTCAAATGGAGAGATGAGAACTGCAGCAGAGCACCAGGAGAAACTTGAGATTTGGGCAAAAATACTTTCTCTATCTGACTTTGAACAGTTCTCCAGTAAACTGAGAGCAGTGCTGTGGAATAATCACCCACATTACTCTGGAATAACAACATGTATTTGTGTTTGTAAAATCACAGTTTATTATCTTGAAACATCCTGCAGTTTACTAGTTAAACATTGAGACACGGGAATCCTGAGCTGTTCTCTGACATACCCTCTGGTCTAGATTTGTCTCGGGTCTTCCCTGGGGTCTCCTCCCAGTGGGACATGCCCAGAAAAACCTCTCCAGGGAGGCATTCGAAACAATCTTCTAAACATAGAGGAGCAGCAGCTCTACCCAGGTTTTTTCAGGCTTAATTAAGACAATTTATAAAAGAAAATTAAAATCTACGACGACCTATTTCACCGACCTACTGGCAAATATTTATCTGCTATATTTATCTTGTTCAAACAAATGTGAAAATAATATGCCGTGCTTGCATTGGGGCGCGAGTTCAGACCAGATGGACTTAGGCTATTTTTGTTATTTCTTCATAATAATCTTGGTTGACAAAATAAACTTTAGAGTGTGAAACAGAAAAAATACACACTGCACAAATTGAAAGACGCAAGAAGAACATGTACATACTGAAGTGCATGTACATACTGAGGTACATATACATACTGAAGTACATGTACACACTGAAGTACATGTACATATTGAACTATATAAACACACTGAAGTACATGTACATACTGAAGTACATAAACACACTGAAGTACATGTACATACTGAAGTACATAAACACACTGAAGTACATGCACATACTGAAGTATACACACTGAAGTACATGTACATACTGAAGTGCATGTACATACTGAAGTACATGTACATACTGAAGTACATAAACACACTGAAGTGCATGTGCATACTGAAGTACATGTACACACTGAAGTACATGTACACACTGAAGTACATGTACATACTGAAGTACATAAACACACTGAAGTACATGTACATACTGAAGTACATAAACACACTGAAGTACATGCACATACTGAAGTATATAAAGACACTGAAGTACATAGTTCAGACAGAAGACTGAGGCACTCAAAAGTTACAAAAATCTTTAAAAGCCTTTATTTGACATGGCAAAAAGAGGTTAAAATTACGCCTACGCGTTTCAGCCTTCTGGCCTTCTTCAGGGCATACTCGAGAGGAGTGTCTCAGTACAGATTTAAAGAGAATGGTGCTTGTCACATGGTCAGTGGGCGGGCCTACAGTCACAAGGTTTAAAATCTGGAAAAAATATTGAAACTCCCAAACAAAGTGCATAATATTATGTACACACCTATAAAGAATACAATATATAAGAAATATAATCAATGGTCTTTTTTTAAGAAGTATACAAGAAAAGGAGAATAGTCCAACTCCCCATTTAAGCCTGGGAATTGAGTGGCTTTTAAAGTATATATCCAGTAGGACTCTCTTTGAAGTAATGTCTTGAGTCTATTTCCACCTCTTATTGTCTCTGGAATATGCTCAATGCTACAAATCTTCAGGCTACTGCAACTTCCATGGTTGGAGTCTCTGTAGTGTAGAGCCATTGGATATTGTGGGTTTTTTGTCCTTATAGCTTGCTTGTGTTCGGCCAGTCTGTTTTTCAGTTTCCGTTTTGTACGGCCTACATAGAAGCGGCCGCAGGGACACTCAAGTCTATAAACTACAAAGGTAGTATTGCAATTGATGATTGTTTTGATGGTGAAAGTTTGTCCAGACGAAACTTCCATAAAGTGATTAGTACGCTGAATATGGTCGCAATATGTACAGTTTCCACATCTATAACAGCCACTTTGAGTGTTCAGCCATGTATTTGATTTAAGGGGTGGAAGGTAGCTGTTCACCAGTTTATTTCCAAGTGTTGGGGCTTTTCTAAAACTTACTGTTGGTAAATCTGGGAGGGCCTCTCTCAATGTACTGTCGCTTTTTAAGATGCTCCAATTCCTGTTGATTATTTGTTTTATTTTATTGGCTTCTGTGCCAAATTCAGTTACAAAGTAGACCTGGTTAGAACAGTCATTTGACTTTGTTTTCTGCAGTTGTTCTCGATTCTGATGTTTTGCTCTGTTGTAGGCTGAATCTATGGTGCTGGGGGTGTACCCTCTGTTCTTGAATCTCCTTTTCATTTCTTCGGCATTTTCCTCAAAGTTTTGGTCTGTGTCACAGATTCTCCGTAGTCTTTGAAATTGACAATTGGCTCCCATGGCATAGCTTTGCACCAAATTATGCAAATCTCTATATGGGATTTTGGGAAGAGAAATACGTGTTGTCAACGGACAACCAATATAAAGACAAAATATTGTGGTGGGGTCGGTATATTGATGATGTTCTACTTTTGTGGTCTGGATCTGAACAAGAACTTTTAGAATTCCATACTTATTTCAACACCAGCAATATCAATATCAAACTCAGTCTAGATTATTCACTAACAGAAATACATTTTCTAGATTTGAAAATATACAAAGACAGCTATGGGGATCTACATAGCACAATCTTTAGAAAACCTTCAGATAAGAATACTATACTTAAAGCAGACAGCTTCCATCCTCCGTGGCTGTTACAAAATATAGTACATGTACATGTACATACTGAAGTACATAAACACACTGAAGTACATGTACTGTACATACTGAAGTGTATGTACATACTGAGAAGCCGTTGATAGAAAGTGCAATAGTTCATCCCTCTCCAGTGCGACCCCAGTGTCTCTCGCCGCTCCTCCTCCTCCTCTTCCTCCCTCGCTCTCTCTCTCTCTCTCACTCACTCACTCACTCTCTCCACTGCTCTGTCTCTCGCCCACAGAGTTCTTCACCACAGCGTTCCCACGGTAACCAGTCTCCCAGTATTCAGCTCCGTACGTCGTATTTGACAAACATCCCACCTCAGAAGTGCCACTTTGTGTTTAATCGCCAAGGACAACGAACAAAGTCATACAGAGGCTGGGGACTCGCCTGGAGAGCGGCCGACTCAAATTTAAGCCTTTGAGAATCATAATTAGTATAAGAAAGGACAAGTTTACCACAATTTTAACACACAAGACAGCCGCTCAAGACGCACAAAGAGAAAGACAAGGCGTATACAAATAATTCTGAGAGATGTTTGTCCAGAGCCCTCGGGGACAGCGGAGGTATGAAGCGGCAGAAATGAAAATAGTGTATCTGCCTGAACAGCCTCAGTCCTACAGTTACCACAGCAACTACAGTAGATCGCTCTCCACCACGGCACGGGCCAAGGACGATCACTCACTGTTCCTGAGCTAAAACTTTCTATCACACCTGCAGCACACCGAGCAATAATGACAGCAGCACCACATGTTGAGACGCAGATGGAGCTTTCCGTTTCAAAAGCTGATGACGATCTGTGGCTTTAGAAAACGCAATAAAGTGGACAGTATGTAGTATGCTCTTAGTACAGTATGATTTCACTTTTGTTGTTTAACCATTGAACTTTCACTTCTTGATTAAAGTTTTGTTTTTCGAAGATGTTGGAACAAATGTGTTTTTATGTTTTTTTGTGTTTTTTTTTTAACCCGTTTTAGTTTTAGGTGAAACTGGAGCACCTGGAGGAAACCTAAGCAAACCTGCACCGTTCGTTAATTGGAACATGTGTGGTGCTATTTCTTTGTTTGTGAATTTTGTAGCATATAATAAAAGACATTTCGCAACAAACAAATCTGCTCTCTGACTGGATTAGCTGCTTGAAAATTGTAAACATAAAGCCATCATGTTCATTGTATTTTTTGCTAAAAAGAACTGTTTTTCTTTTAAGGTTTGATGTGACTGTCATCAGGGGAGACACATAAAAGATCTTGATGTAATTTAAAATAAAAATGTGACATAGGATCTTTTTAACAATATTACTACAACTCATAACTACTAACATTTATAACGTTTAGCAGAATACTGCAAAAAAAGTAAAATTTCTTCAATTTCTCCCTTTCATTAAAAGAACTGCTGAGAAAATAAACAGTAGAAGTAAGTAATATTTAGCCATAAAAGAACAAAGAAAATTGAACAAATCTAGAAGAACATATCGATTATCGAGCAATGAGTCGATGTAGTAAAACATGCGACAGCGCTCATCGAGCTGTGTCTGTTACAGTCACAGGAGAGTGTTATTCATGGGGCATGATTCAAACCTGGATACTCATTGGAACATTTAACTATATCAGAGGAACTTGTATAAACCCTTATGGTACAATAAAAACTACCATTACTTTAAAAATGTCAACTTATAGAAACAGAACATACAATTTAAACAAATTATCTATTTAGCATCCCAATCAACTCGAGTATTTTTCCAATTTTTTGAAGTGTAGTATCGCTACAACCCTAAAACATCCAGGTATGTAAATAATTCACACACACACATATAATATATTATATGTATGTATATATATATATATATATATATATATATATATATATATATATATATATATATATATACATAAATATATATTATATGTATATATACATATACTGTTGCATACATATTTGTTATATGGTTTAGAATCAAGTATTGATGCATCTGCAGTCGACTGTGGGAGCGGATTCCACTTTTTTTTAAACACAAGTTGATGTACGACAAGACAAAGTGCTATCACAGATCCAGAAAGTACAACAGGTCAGAGGAGCTGGAGCTGGGGGATGAGTTCAGCCTTATTTATGTTCTTTATAAGTGAACCCTGACTCTGAGAGCGTGTATACTGTAGCAGCCTTCCATCTGCAGCCGCCGTCATATGTCGCACTATTCAAGAAACACTATTATTGATTCCACTTCACTGAGAATACAGAATGTGTGATGAGTGCGTGGTGTGTCATGCCACACGTGACACACCACGCGCCCAAGCAGCCACTCGAAAACAAGAGCTCAGAAGAAAATTCTCCCACCTACACATCCATCATTTAAATTTACTCCCAGCCACTCTGCACCAATTAGCAGTTCGTGTTTTTCCACGCTTTTTGCTTGAAGAATCATTGTAAACGCCCACGAGTAAAAATGTTGCTTTCATTTATGGAAATCTAGATCAGAAATACAGTATTCAAAAGTCAAATGATTGAGTTTTGGCGTGGGTACTTATGTGTGAACGAGCTAATCCGATTTGTAATAATCACTTTCATTTATTGCTTTGTTCAGTTACGGATAATGGCTTAATCAAAAACGCAATTATTTCCATTCAATCTATTTTTGTACAGCTTTAAATCACAACAGCAGTCGTCTCAGAGCATGTTACACAGTTGTCACTTCACCAACAACAGATCAGAAAATCAAACACAATGGAGCCATAGGGAGAAGATGGATGACCACTGTCCGTAAATGTTAATAATCACCTCTTGTTTGGGGTACGTTATTGTTCTACACTAGCACTGTACAGAAAGGATGTTTTTATGCAACTGCATGTAAGCCAGGCATGTCAAAGTCAAATACATCAGAGGGCCAAAAAAACAAATTTGCTGCGAGCCGAGGGCATCTGAGAACCTGAAAAGAGTGAAAAACGCTATTGACGTATTAATGCGTCATTGGCAACGATCAACTATCATCCCGGGGACCATAGATAATTCATTTGCGGGCCGGATCTGGCCTTGACTTTGACACATGTGATGTAAGCCATAAAAGACGTATATCTTTCTAATTGTTATGTCTATACAAAAAATCAGGTTCATTTCAAAAGTGTAGCGCAGGGTATAATTTGAGGGTTTACCCAGATTTGTATTATTCAGCAAGAAAAAAATCTGCTGATTGTTAAATTAATTTGTGTGTGATCTACTCATAGTGTTTGCTTAATCGTGGAAGCTGATTAGAGCGAACTTGAACAGGCTATTTGAGGAGGAATCTGGAGGTCAATTTGTGGGGAGCAACAACCTAACAACCAATGAGCCAGTTGTCTGTCTGTCAATCTTTAAGCAACTAAACTCAAAAGGCTACGGGAGTTTCACAGAAAACGTGTCCGATGTCTAATGTCATAATAATAACAATGCATCGGTTTTATACAGCGCTTCTCAGGACAGTCAAAGATGCTTCACATGTCATTTATTCATTCACTCCAGTGATAAACTACTATACTGTGAACTTTCAATGGTTACTTTTGGTTAGCAAGGCAAGGGGCCACATAACATGACAATGATGGCCGCTATCAGCTCGCGGGCCAGACTTTGGACATAAACATTGGTTGAAATAATTAATGAGAGAGGGTGCCATTAAACAAGAAACAAATATATTTTAATTTGCGTGCATATCTAATACTTTAGCTGTGAGCAGGGTTGCCTCACCCTCAGACCAGTGTCAATTTTAATCTTACTTCTTACATTTTTTATTAGGTTAGAACTTGTTCAATGGTCTTTTTTTTTTAAACCCAATTTACAACATCTTTAAGTTTATTTCAGGTTGGCTTCCCACAATTCGATGGTGCAAGATTGTCTAACAGAAACAAACACATTTCTTTCAGCGAAACCCGCACAGCCGCGCTTATTTTTTGCGTTATTCTCAAGTATGAATCACACAGAAGCCACCTGAGTTTCTAATGAAGTAATATGAGGTACGAGCAAGCGGAGAGGAGGAGAGGCGCACAAAGTCATTTCTGCTGCTTCTCTGAGTCATAGATCTGCAGCAGTGGAAACAGAAGCCGTGAGGGGGAGAGGATGAGTGTGTCCGTGGGTATGTGTGTGAGGGCGGCTGGGGTTGCATACATGTGGAGCCAAAGTACAGCCCCAAAAAATACATCACACTACACCAGGGCGACTCAACATGTTTTTCCCAACTTACTGTAAGGGATAGATTTATTGTTACAACAGGCCACCACTTATAATATATCAAACACTTTGATTCCGTCATCAGCAGAATTACACTGCAAACGGGAGACAATTCTTGTATCTTTTTTATTTTACTTTGTAAAAAGTCTTGGACTGGGCTACACCCAATCCGGTATGAACTAGGACTATCCAGCCATCCATTTTCTTCCCCTTAATCCATTTCTGGGTCGGGGGAAGGGGGGGGGGGGGAATCAAAATGTACTTGATGCAAGATAAAAACTACTTTGATTCAAGAATTGACTGCCCATTATTGGATCACTTTTGCACTACACTATTAGCTGAAGGGGGATGTACATGTCTGAGACTGTGTGAATCTGACCTTACATAGGAAGCTATGGCGTTTGGTAGCAAGACATATGTCAGTTTTTATATAGATTTTTACTCTAATATCACACGCGTCTTCTCCTATTGATATGTTCTTCACGTGAGTCTTCTCCTCAGTTAAAGCATCATTACAAGTGCAGTTGCTAAACTAATCCATTATTGAAATTGTCAAATGATGTAGTAATCTATTGAATAAACAGTGTTTAGGGGTTTTTTTAGAAGGAAATGAAAAGAAGATTTAAAAAAAAAACACAAATAAAATTTTACATTTATTCAAACAAAATTCTATTTTCTAATCAGAAAGCTGCCTCTAAACATTTTACAATGATATTTATAATAACGACTACTATCTGTACCGCATTCTGCATGTATGTTTATACATGTAATGTTTATGTTTTTTGCATACAATGTTTACAGAAAATCTGCCTCCGGGATAGTAAGTAAGTCAGTAAGTTTTTATTTATATACCTTTTGCCTTTTCACTGCGGTTTACAATTGTTAATTTTTGGGCATTTGTCTCTCACTCCACACAGAAATGGGAGCGGGGTCGCCAGTACAGGAAGCGCATGCCAGAACTATTGGACATATTTTTAGTGGTAGGGGAAACCGGAGTACCCGGAGGAAACCTACGCAGACACGGGGAGAACATGCAAACTCCACTCAGAAAGGCCCTGGTCCGACCGGGATTCCAACCCAGGACCTTCTTGCTGAGAGGCGAGAGTGCTATCCACTCAGCCACCGTGCCGCCCTGAAAATGCTGTTGTTTAGATGCTTGTTTACTCTGAGGAGCACAGATCCTTCATTTATTGGGCAGACATCTTGGGTCACCGGAGCTTGGTTGTTACCCATCAGAAAAGTTAAGTGCTCTATTATGGAACTTTCTAAAAATATAAGGGCGTGGCCTTTCCACTAAGTGCCATAGTTCACCAAGACTAGATCATAAAAAGATAGTATATCACGTTATTCCGTGTGTTTCTTGTCGGCCGTGTCTACAGTGACTATACGCAGGACAAAACATGGATTTGAATGTTATGACATCACATGCGCAAAACCAATTAGTTGAAAATGCCAAAGATGAGTAAAAAAGGAAGTGGTGAGAGCCTGAGAGGTGCATTCAGGGCAAAGTGGAAGAGAGCCGCAAAGGATGATGGGACAACGGAGGAGAGGGTATGTAAGTGGATTTATCAAGCTCTTGTGACACAAAAATTAGAGTCAAGAATGACTTAGCTTAGCATAATCACAGCCCAGATCCACCCTGACAAAAACACTCAAGCGTGATACAGACCATTACAGTCTTTCATTCTCAGTCGGAACACAGTGCATCACTGTCATTACCGCGTTTCCACATTTATGATAACAGTGAAAGTTAGTGAAGGGGCATAATAAGGCTTTTTTTATGACTGGGACCCTAACGCTAACCTTATGTTTTTTTATTGTCCTCTAAAAATTAATCCAATACAAGAACAGATGCAGTATGAATTCTAAAACAAATTTAAATTAACCGGATTGACCAAATTTGTTCCCTCCCACACCAATGGTCATGATCTTTGGGTAATGGCCGGATAGAAGCGGTCAAAATGAGCTTCCTCCGCAGAGTGGCTGGGCGCTCCTTTAGAGATAGGGTGAGGAGCTCGGTCACACGGGAGGAGCTTGGAGTAGAGCCGCTGCTTCTCCACGTCGAGAAAAGCTAGTTAAAGTGGCTCGGGTATCTGTTCCGGATGCCTCCAGGACGCCTCCCTGGGGAGTTGTTCCGGGCACGTTCCACCGGGAGGAGACCCAAGGGAAGACCCAGGACACACTGGAGGGCCTATGTCTCTCAGCTGCCCTGGGAACGCCTTGGGGTCCCCCTGGACGAGCTGGAGGAAGCGTGTGTGGATAGGGAAGTCTGGGCGTCTCTACTTAGACTGCTGCCCCCGCGACCCGGCAACGGATGAAGCGGAAGAAAATGGATGGATGGAAATTTAGATTAAAAGTAAAATTGAATGTATTGTTTCCCTCCCCCTTTAGAGTGACACATGCTTGTTAGAGATGCCATTTCTCCCACTGGTTCCTCTGGCCACCACTACAATAGACACAGAGGAATGAAGTGGGCTTGACACATCTGCTGATTGCGTGGACGACCCATAGTGTTTTTCACAGCGGTGAGCCGATTATCAACATTATAACAAATACAAGCTTCATATATCTCACTTTGTGTGTGATGTGGAGTCTGTCATGTATCAATATCACAACGCTGATACAGAAGTAAATGTCCTTCTGACAAATAATAACATTTTCAGAGTTTTCCCTGAATCTTGCAAACAGATTGACCTAAGATTTTGGTTACAGCTCAAGGCACAATTATTTTTTGGAGATTATTTTCAAAAAGTTTATTTTGAAGTCCTACGTGTAATCAATCAAGCTCCCACTAGAGGAATACATGCTTCCTACAGGCACTGCACGTGTCGCTCATAGTGACAGGTTGTGCCGTACTGGCCCAGAGTCCCGTATGAGCAGACGGGCAGACCCCAGGCAGAAGAGAGGCTCATATGATCCCAGCAAGACACGGGCCACTGTAGCTGTAATAACGGACATCACAGGTGAAATCTGACACATGCGCATGATCCCAGATGCAACGTGACAATTAGCACTGTAGGGCTGCTGCTAATTACACCGCAGTCACAATAATTAATGCACCATGTAGTTTGCATGCCCCGCCCTCTGTGGGTCACACACTTCCCACAGATACAAGCAAGACAACGTTAGAGACACAATCATGCATATAATTCATGTGGTTTTAATCTAACCATTGTTAACCCAATGAGAATACCTGACCTGATCCAGAATGTCGTCTGGATGGGCGCTACTGATGCCTCGACAGGAAAGTGTCTATTTTAAGGATTGTTTGTGTGCAAAAAGTGCCCCCTGGAGGTGTATGACCTGCAGTGCATGTTGGTTAAAGAAAGACAGACGTGAGGATTTTTATTTTGTCAAATTTTTGTTTGCCATCACGGAAACCAGGGAGAGCGGCGTCTTGAGTTAACAAGCCCATCAAGTGCCTATTGTATACAAATGCCGAAATTCCTCTGACTAGATTTCTCCCACACATGTGGAAGAAAACCCAGCGGCATTCAAGCTTTTATGCAGCTTCTCGTGCCATTGCAGTTAAACAGGTGCACTGAAACACCTGAGAAGAACGCTAAAGAAGTGAAAGTGTAAATTCAGACTGGAAGACCAAAAGAGATGTCATGTCTGCCACACTGACTCCTCCCTCTACACACCTGCGCCTGTGCTCACCACAAGCACCTGTGCTCATCATCACTGTTCGAGCAGCAACCCACCTCCTCCCCAACACGTCTCCTCAGTAGAGCATCATGTCTTTCCTTCGGCTCAACCTTCTTCGCCACCAGGGTCTAGGCCCGGGGGGTTTGCACGCTCATCATGTCTGTTAAACTCCCCCTGGCATACTTCATGCAGTATTTCTGCCAGGGTCTAATTGCCAAGCTTAACGAACATTCATGTTCAAATGCAATAAATGTATTAGTACTCAATCAATGCGTCTGCTGGGTTTAATTGTCTATTCATGCAATCTTGCAAAGGGCGGCAGTAGCTCAGTTGGTTGAGTGTTGGCCTTTGAGCCTGAAGGTTGTGGGTTTGAGCCCACCATAAAACCTACTTCACGACTCCCACGGATGTCGTTGTGTCCTTGGGCAAGACACTTAACCCCACTTTGCCTGAAGCTCCCTCTGAAAGATCTCAGCTCCTGTGGACTCACCACCTGCAGGAGGATCAGTGAGGGGCTGGTGCTCTGTGTACTGGGTGCAGCTCTGACTGCCACCCCCATGACCCAGAAATGGATTAAGGGGAAGAAGATGGATGGATGGATGGATCATGCAATCTTGACACTAAATATATTCCAATGAAATCTTTTTCTCAAGTCTTTTCAGATTGAAATATGTTTTTAAAGGACAACTCACCCTCAAATCCACTTTTTGCGCTGATAAACGATTTAAATGAGTGTCCAATAGTGTTGTCTACATATCCTGGTCATAATTTTGTCACTTTGGTGCAAATTAGTTGAAAGTTAAACTTTCGGCCTAAAAACGTCTGTGAGGCGCCATCTGCTGGCGACCTGTATTACTACATTTGAATTTTGAATCTGGCGCCAACACTGGCGCGGCAGCAAGACCTGACGTCTGAAGCAAGTCCTGACGTCAGCAGCCCCCCGCCCAGAGCAATGTAAATGGCCCAGTCTCGTTCACGCCCCCTTTAGTCCTCCAGGCTACGCCCATTTAGAGGAAGATTTGAACAGGAAATGTGATTGACGTAAGTTCCGAGGAGCGGGGGTGAGAACCACTTTAAACTTATTACTTTAATTCATATCTGTAAAATAAAGTCAACAATCCAAATGCATGTAGTTTCAAACGTGAATACATTTCCAGAATGATTGAGCTAATTGATATGTTCTTCACATCAGCATAGATGGAGCTAAAACACCACCAGGTCTGTTTCTGATCAAGGAACAATAGTAACATGCACCAGCAAAAATATACATGATTTTGAATAATATGTGTCTTTATTAGGGGGGACAATAGCTCAGTTGGTAGAGCATTGGTCTTTGGGCCTGTTGTCGTTGTGTCCTTGGGCAAGACACTTAACCCCACTTTGCCTGAAGCCCCCACTGAAAGATCAAGGCTCCTGTGGACTCACCACCTGCAGGAGGATCAGTGAGGGGCTGATGCTATGTGTACTGGGTGACATCTCTGGCCACCCCCCGACCCAGAAATGGATTAAGGGGAAGAAAATGGATGGACGGATGTGTCTCTATTAAAATCAATCAATTTTAAACCGCTGTGCTGTAAATATATGTGTGTGACAGCTGCAGTTAATAATGCCAGTTACTAGTCTCCTGTGAAGGCCCAGGCAGAAGATGTTAATATTAATAAAGTGCACTTGTGTGACCTTTCCCAAAATAACACCAAAACACATCCGACGCAGAGCATTATGGGAGTCATGCCCCTGGCCAGCTGCTTACAGATCCACTTTCATTCTCATCCAGCAGGAACACATCGGACTACTGCTAGAAGCAGATGTTTCCAATAGTGCTTACAGGCAGGCTCATAGATACAATCACACTGCACATACTGTATATGTTTATCCACTTTTATTCAGTAATAACCTTAAGTCTGTGGCGTGGATGAGTTGGATTCCATTACTGAGATCACGCAGAGATTCAAAATTGTTTTACGTATTTGTCGGAATGATGTTTGAAGGAGAGAAGGGAGGTATCTGAAAAACACCATGATTCAGACGACTAACTGTAACCTCTGCTCGGAGAAAGCACCGGGCAGAAGCACTCTACCATCACCTATAGATCTGCTTAAGTAAGTAAGTAAGTAAGCTTTATTTATATACCGCCTTTCACAGACCAGAGTCACAAAGCGGTTTACAATTGTTATTTTTGGGCACTTGTCCTCTCACTCCACACAGAGACAGGAGTCCACTGCTTGGACTGTAGATGTTGTTTTGCATTTTCTATTTCGATAATTTTATACATTAAAATATGGAGCATTTGAATTTGAGTCTGAAATAAAGATTAATAATGTGTTTTTATTAGGGCTGTCAAAATTATCGCATTAAGGCACGTTAATTAATTTTTTTCATTAATTGCGTTAAAAAAATTAACGCATTTGACGCATGCCCATGCGTCCCATAATAACACTCAGAATGTCGCGGACACATGCGCGTGTGTAAGATGGGGACAGAGCAGGTCTCTGGGAATTCAAGTTTTGAAAGAATACACGCGTGACCGCGGGGCACTTGTTGTTTCCTGAATGAACTCTGCATGATGAGCTGCGGCCGCGACAGCGCTCTGGACAGCAGTTCCCACTTCCAGCGGCTGTGATCACGGCGAACGGCGCTGCGTAATGGGATCATATCCAAGACCACGCACAGAACTATTACAGAACTATTCTCTAGTGTGCGTACGTGTCTTTGCGTAACCGATGCACACAAATGCAGCCCGCGAAAATTCAATTTGGTAGACGTTAACCAAATTTACCCCCTCCAGGCCGGCTCGCATCCCCAGCCTATCGCTCAGCAGACGCCCCCTTCCAATCATCTGTACCGACTCGCAGCCGCATAAAAACGGAGCAACTCCCACTACCGGCCTCCTGAAGCCTCGCAAGCTCCTGCAGCCTCGCAAGCTCCTGCAGCCTCGCAAAGAATCGTTCTGGAGGAATCGCTTTTGTCTACTCACGCTTACTCGTGCGTGTCCCTGCTGTCCTCTGTCTTGTGGTCTGCTCCTCCTGTGGCTGCACCTGCTGCGGGTCTCGTGCTGTGGTCCGTGGGTCTTTGCCGCTCTCCTCCTTTGCGGGCTCTTTCCGCGGGTTTGCCGCTGCTCGTCTCGTCGCGGCCTGCTGCTGCATACGGCCGGTCTAGCCCGGTGCGGTGGGAGCCGTGCGCATCCCTGCCTCCTTGTGCCGGTACGGTGTGGTCCCGTCGTGTTGTCCCTTGTCTTCTGGCGCTGTGGGTAAGTATGAGATCTGCGGACGGTTTATTCCCCTCGCTTTGTACTGCAGGCTCAGTTGGCCCCGTGCTGGTGGGCAGGCTTCAGTTTAAAGCCCTCGCATTGGTCTGCAGGCTCTCTTTAACCAAGCTCCGTTAAATCTTCACTCTGACTGCAAGCTCCGTTTAATCCCTCACATTGGACTGCAAGACCTCAGTTTTAATCCCTCTCATTGGACCGCATGCTCTCAGTTTTAATCCCTCACTTTGGCCTGCAGGCTCTGTTTAAATCCCTCTCTGGACTGCAAGCGCTGTTTAAATCCCTCACATTGGACCGCATGCTCTCAGTTTTAATCCCTCACTTTGGCCTGCAGGCTCTGTTTAAATCCCTCTCTGGACTGCAAGCGCTGTTTAAATCCCTCACATTGGACCGCATGCTCTCAGTTTTAATCCCTCACTTTGGCCTGCAGGCTCTGTTTAAATCCCTCCCTGGACTACGAGTTCCGTTTGAATCCCTCTCTTTGGACTGCAAGCGCTGTTTAAATCTCTCTCGGACTGCGGCTCCCAAAATGAATCCCTTACATTGGTCTGTGAGCTCTCAGGTTAATCCCTCACGGAACTGCTATATCTGGAAATGCCTATATCTGGAAATGCCTATATCTGGAAATGCTTATATCTGGAAATGCTTATATCTGGAACTACTTATATCTGGAACTGTTGTACCGTATCTGGAACTGCTTCATATGGAACTGCTTATATATGGAACCGCTATATTGGAACTGCTCATATGGTACGGTTATACCTGGAACTGTTATGCAGTACATGGAACTGCATATATGGTACTGCCTATATCTGGAACGCTATATTTTAAAAATAAATAAATGAATAAATAAATACATATAAATAAATATAAATAAACATAAATAAATAAATATAAATAAATAAATAAATAAATAAATGAATAAAATTAAAAAAAAAAAAAATAGTTTAAACTCCTCACTTGGACTGCGGGCTCAGTTAATCCCTCACTTGGACCGTAAAACCTGTTAAATCATTTGGACCGTAAAAAACCTGTTGAAATCCCTCACACTGAACAGCTACAACAACATTCTACTGCCGTGGCTTTGATACAGGATCATTGCTGTTATTATCTACGGACGCTGCAGCTGCTGCTGCTGCTACTGCTGCTGCTGCTTCATACGGCTACTACTGCTGCTGCTGCTGCTCCATACTGCTACTGCGCTACTACTGCTGCTTCATTTACTTGCCATCTCTCTTCACTTGCATCTCTTTTATTGAAACACTGATCAGCTACGACAACATTCTACTGCTGTGGCTTAGATACAGGATTATTACTGTAATCTCTAAGGATGCTGCTACTGCTGCTGCTGCTGCTGCTGCTGCCGCGGCTTGATACAGGTTATCGCGTTATTATCTGAGGTACTGCTGCTGCCGCTGCTGCTACCGCTACTGCTGCAACCCACTCTCTCAGAAGCTTATCCTGTTTCTAATGGATGCTGCCCGGCTAGTATGCCGTGCCGCGCTGGCCTCGTACCTATGCTCCCAGGGTCGCTTCGGCGGTCATGCTTCATCTCTCTACCTAATCTTCTGATTCTATCACATGCAGCCGGCCGAATAGCTGCGCTGAGCCGTCAATCGGACTCCTAATCAAAGGCATCCATACCTGTGTTCTTCACTCTTCTGATCGCAGGCTCCCCCATCGTGCTGCCCATCCTGCAGCGGCTCTGAGCGGCACTGAACTCTGGCTCGTCTTCCAAGTACATGTCTGCCCTCCTCGCAGCATCTTCCTGCTCGCCTTCTATGACTTCTCTGCATAAGCGTCCACTACTGCTCGCTCAACCTTCATGCGGTCCGAGACGCGGCTTCCCGACCATCCTACTATCCTGATTATCTACTCTCCAACCCAAGATTCTAAGCGTAAGGGCGCCTGCAACATCAATGGCCCTCTCCGACATGTCTTTGCTCCTACAGGTCTCCGCTTCTACACGGACGTGCCCCTTCCGTGGGTTTTGGGGGATTCTTCCAGGACCATTGGGTTGCCGGGCCGTGGCCGCTACTTCCACCAGAGCATCTCCTCTGCCCTACACGAGATATTCCCAGTGGTCGTGGCCTGCGCGCCGTGGAATCACACGTGGCAGAGAAAGAGGATCTCTGTCATGCGCGATAATCTCGACGTAGTGGAAGCATCACACAAAGGTCGCTCTTTTTCACCCAACATAATGTCCCCTGACCATTTCAACCTTCATCTCAAACATTCAAAGACCAAGGCGCCTGCAACATAATAATAGCTCGCTCCGACACATCTCTCTCCAGACAACCTTCCCATGACAGCAACCTGGTTCAGAGCTCAACTAAGATCCCTACTGCTCCTCTGCAATTTGTCTCCCCAGCTCTATACAGCCCACTCCTTCAGGATAGGCGCTGCCACGCGCGCGGCCTTGCTGGGGCTCCCCCACACCTCTCCAACAGCTGGGGTGCTGGTCCTCTTCGGCTTTCTCCGCCTACATCAGCCCAGACGCGTCCGCCATCCTGGCTGCACAACGCCTACTGGCTTCCTCGCAAGCTCCCAGCAAAGCAATACGAAGCAAAGTAAGTGAAGCAATAAGATTCTGGTGGCGGCAAGCACTTCTCAAACACTCTCCGCTGCCGCAGCGTCTGACGGAACGTGATGCGAACGCTCACGTTCCCAGCGCGCAAAAATAACCCATGATGCATTACACTCGCCTCCGCTCTCGGAAAGGAGATCTCAACGGACCGTTATTTCTCACCCCCGATCACCTCCCAACGTCATCCAACGGGTTCAGAGCCCAACTAAAGTCCGTACTGCTGCTGTAACCTGTCTCCCCATCTCTACGCAGCTCACTCCTTCCGGATAGGCGCCGCCAGCAGCCGAGTATCCGCAAGTATTGATCACAGTAGATAGCGGTCACAGCATATAGCGATAGCGGTCACAGCATATAGCGATAGCGGTCACAGCATATAGCGATAGCGGTCACAGCATATAGCGATAGCGGTCACAGCATATAGCGATAGCGGTCACAGCATATAGCGATAGCGGTCACAGCATATAGCGATAGCGGTCACAGCATATAGCAATAGCGGTCACAGCATATAGCAAAAAATGGTTAGCAGCATTGCGCTGGCGGTCACAGCATAGCGATAGCGGTCACAGCATATAGCGATAGCGGTCACAGCATATAGCGATAGCGGTCACAGCATATAGCGATAGCGGTCACAGCATATAGCGATAGCGGTCACAGCATATAGCGATAGCGGTCACAGCATAGCGATAGCGGTCACAGCATAGCGATAGCGGTCACAGAATAGAGTAGTCACGACGTCTGTCCCCTCCAAACCAGGCTTCGAAAACTCCATCAACACGCAGCCTTTTTGGGGATTGTGCGCGCTCATCGCAGGAGCCTTTCTGATCCGAAGGCCGCACCGGGACCTAGGGCGCCAAACCTCCTTTCATAAAATACTCAACTTCCTGTTTCTCGTCTCTCCAAATTGAAATGCAGCCCGCGAAAATTCAATTTGGTAGACGTTAACCAAATTTACCCCCTCCAGGCCGGCTCGCATCCCCAGCCTATCGCTCAGCAGACGCCCCCTTCCAATCATCTGTACCGACTCGCAGCCGCATAAAAACGGAGCAACTCCCACTACCGGCCTCCTGAAGCCTCGCAACCACCGCCTCCCCTCCTCCTCCTCTTCACCCTGCCTCCAACCTGCCTTCAATTTTCTTCCCGCTGCCAAATGCCGCCACCAGTGCCTAGGTCCCGGGGGATTGTGCGCGCTCATCGCAGGAGCCTTTCCGATCCGAAGGCCGCACCGGGACCTAGGGCGCCAAACCTCCTTTCATAAAATACTCAACTTCCTGTTTCTCGTCTCTCCAAATTGAATATGTACAGCGCTGAAGCTGGACTGCGGAGCCTCAGTCTCCTCCGTGTCTTCTCCCAAAGCGCACTCGCTAAATTAAAGCTGAGGTACCTAATTTTCCTTTCGACTACCAGTTCATGTTAGTTGTGCCAAAAACACAAACCAAAAACACAAATCAAACAAATTTAATGACATTCTGCATTTCAGACTATTTTGAAATGTCCCTCATCTGTAACAAACAATGGTTTTGGTCTGAGTCTAAACAAAAAGACAGAATGTTAATAATGTTAATGCCATTTTATATGGATTTATTGTTATAACAAACAAATACAGTACATATGTTCACTAAGCTGTCATTTATCTTTCCATTCAAACAACAATTTACAGAAAAATATGGCATAATTTTGCCAATAGTTTGAAATGCAATTAATTACGATTAATTAATTTTTAAGCTGCAATTAACTCAATTAAAAAAATTAATCGTTTGACAGCCCTAGTTTTTATTGTTGCTAGAGATTGCCTTAAAACCGCTAAAATAATGCTTGCGTTACAACCTGCCTATGCTATGCGCTCCTGAAGCGTATTTTGAAGAATTTTTTGTAGCTCAAATGTTTTCTAAATTGGGCAGTATAGTTGCCACATTGAAGTTAAATTTGCCCTATTTGTTGGGAGTGTGTAATCCAAACTGTTGTTTGAGACAATTATAATAAAAAAATAAATAAACATGGCACTTTTTCCCAAATTAAGTTGAAGTATTTTTTCTTATTTTGCACAGACAATGTTAACATTTGGAAAGCCTTGTTGCATTCATGAATGCATCCAGTGAGGCATCACAATACCATTAAGCATGTTGTGTCAATTCCCCTCCCGATTTTAGCTTTGCTTTTAAAACAAGAGAAGGAAGAAGAGGTGGTGGCACAGCCTCAATTTGGAAAAACACCCTGGCCACCAAAACCATTAATTTTAACCAATACTCAAGTTTTGAGTATCATGCCCTTGTTTTTAGCAGCCCCGAAATTTTAGCAATAACCATCTATCGTCCACCAAAAAAGTGCAGCCGTTTTATCAATGAATTTTCAGAGTTTTTATCTTTTTTATACAATTCCTATAATAGGATTGTTTTAACCGGTGATTTTAACATCCACTTTGACAACCCATCAGACCATTTTACCTGTGAGTTTGTAAGTATTTTAAATTACATGGATTTTACTCAACATGTCACACAGCCGACGCACAACAGAGGGCACACCCTCGACCTGGTCATTACTTATGGCCTGAGTGCGGGTGTGTCCTCTGTTGTTGACCTGGCTATCTCTGACCACTATTGTGTGTTTTTTAAAATCACTGGTTTTGTTAAACAGGAGACCTCTGTGAGAACTGTGAAGAAACGACGTCTAACCCCTGAAGTGGCTGCAAATTTTATGGACATTCTAAATAACACTCCTCAGTTGGTTTTACCTGCCCCCTGTGATTTTATAGCAGATGATTTTAACAGTAGACTAAGAACTACACTGGATCAGGTTGCTCCATTAAAAATTGTAACCATTCAACAAAAATCTATAGCCCCTTGGAAAAATGAGGAAGCAAGGAGTATGAAAAGACAGTGCAGGGTGGCAGAGCGAAGATGGAGAAAAAATAAAACGACAATCAATCACGAAATATATAAAAACCGACAGCGAATTTACAACAACACAATCAGGAAAAACAGGAACAATTACTTTGCAAAACTAATCAGCCAGAACAAAAATAATCCAAAAATCCTCTTTTCAACCATCGACACCATTTTAAACCCTGATTTTAGCATGTCTCTTTTAACCCCCACAGACTCCCTCTGTGAGGATTTTGCAGTCCACTTCATGGGGAAGATAAATACAATCAGATGTAACATTTTATCCAACCGCACAACTGTTTTTAACACATCTGATTGTTTGTCTTCACCAGAGGAAACACTGGACAGTTTTGTCCTGGTTGATGCTGAGATGCTTGATAAAGTTTTCTCCTCAGTGAGGCCCACCACATGTCTTTTAGATCCAGTCCCCACTCCATTTTTTAAGTCATTTTATGAATCTTTTAGAGAGGAGCTTTTAAACCTGATGAATAGCTCTCTTCAGACTGGGGTCTTTCCTGCAGCCTTCAAAGCGGCTGTGGTGAGGCCCCTTCTGAAGAAGAGCAATTTGGATTTTAATGATTTTAACAACTACAGACCGGTATCCAACTTACCATTTTTAAGCAAAATTTTAGAAAAACTTGTTTTTACCCAGCTCAATGCCTTTTTAGATCAGCAGCAAATTTTAGAGAAATTTCAATCAGGATTTAGGGTGAACCACAGCACAGAGACTGCTCTTTTAAAGATTTTAAATGATTTTAGACTAAATTATGATTCTAAAAAGGTGACCGTGTTGGTTCTACTGGATCTTAGCGCTGCCTTCGACACAGTAGACCACACCATTCTTTTATCACGCCTACAACACCTCGGCCTCTCTGGTGCTGTCCACAAATGGTTCACTTCTTATTTAACAGACAGATCCTTCATGGTAAGTTTGGATACCTGCTCCTCTCAGGTCCATAAAATCACATGTGGTGTGCCCCAGGGTTCCATTTTAGGTCCAGTCCTTTTTAACCTGTACATGCTCCCTCTTGGCGGTGTCATCAGGAGACATGGAATTGACTTCCACAGTTATGCAGATGACACACAGCTGTACATCTCCGTGTCTCCTGACGACACCAGGCCAATGGATGCTCTTTTTAACTGCATTTTAGACCTGAAATCCTGGATGGCAGAAAACTTTCTCCAGCTCGACCAGGACAAAACTGAGGTTTTAGTCATCGGCCCTGAGGCCCAGAGAGAGAAACTTTTACCGAAACTCCAATCACACTCTTTTAATCCATCATCACAAGTGAAAAACCTGGGCGTAATCTTTGACTCTGAGCTGACTTTTATTCCTCACATCAAGAACATCACAAAAATAGGTTTTTATCATTTAAAGAACATCGCCAGAGTCCGCCCCATTCTCTCTCGGGCCAACACGGAGACGCTGATGCATGCTTTTATCACCAGTCGCATTGACTACTGTAATGCCCTGCTCTCTGGTCTTCCCAAAAAGAACATTTCAGGTTTACAATTACTTCAAAACTCGGCCGCACGTGTCCTGACTAAGACCAGGGGGCGGGACCACATTACACCGGTTTTAAAATCGCTGCATTGGCTCCCCGTGTGTTTCAGGATCGATTTTAAGGTTCTTTTAATGGTTTTTAAATGTCTTAATGGTCTTGGGCCTTCTTATCTTTCAGATTTGCTTTTATCCTATGAGCCTTCCCGGCCCCTGCGCTCCTCCGGCAGCAGACTCCTAACCATCCCCAAAGTCAGGACACACACTCACGGCGAGGCATCTTTCCAGCACTACGGCCCCCGTCTCTGGAACAGTCTGCCGGAGGAGCTCAGGGCCGCAGAGAACGTTCATATTTTTGAGAGTAGGCTCAAGACGCACCTTTTTAGAGCAGCTTTTGATTAGTATTTATTATCTATTATTGCTTTTTAGTACATCTATTTATGTTTTTAGACGGATTATATTTTTATTTATTTTTATTATTTACTATTTTTAATTATTTATTGTATCTACCCATTTACTATTGTTATTATCAATATTAGGCAGCTGCCATTTTTCTTTTTATTTTCACATTTTATTGTTCTACTTTCTATTGTATTATTGTATTGTTTTAGTGTCCCCTGTGTTTCCTCTGGAGGAGCCCTCTGCACTGAGAGCTGGGGTCTGCTGTGGCTTCGGGGGACTGGCTCTTGGATCCGGTGGGGGTCTGGGGCCTCCTCTCTCCTCTGGGTCCTATGGGGTCTGAGTCCTGGGCCTGGTGGGGTCTGGGGCCCCTCTCTCCTCTGGGTCCTGTGTCGTTGCCTGTGGCTGCAGCCGGCTCTCTGCTCCTGGTGCAGATGGCTCCTTGGATGACGCTTCTTCAGCCGGTTACATCTGCTCCCAGCCCCATTTCTTTTTATTGTTTTACCTATTTTACCTGATATGACTTTATACTTGTGTGTGTGTGTGTGTGTGTGTGTGTGTGTGTGTGTGGGTGTGTGTATTGTATATATAATTATAAATGTGGTTTTGGGGGGTCTGTGGGGAGGTGGGTTTAGGGCTGGGCATGTTGGATTGTTTTTAACTAAACTGTAAAGCACTTTGTGTTACACTTTTTGTATGAAAAGCGCTTTATAAATAAAATTTGATTGATTGATTGAATTCCACAACAGGAGATATATGATGTTACCTAAATAAGTTTTGAGGAAAAATAACCCACATATCGACATCGGTATCGGCTGATATCGGAATCGAAAATTCAGAGTTGGACAATATTGGATATCGGCAAAAGGCCAATATCGGACATCCCTAATTGTTGCATTTCTTGTGTTGATCTGTTTCATTCTCTGATCTGTTTAGGCGACATTCAACGGTTTTGTAAAGTCCTCCGAGAAAACTACTGTTGAGATTTAGGGCTTTACAAGAATGCCTTGAATTTAATTGAAGAGTAATAATAACAGAAAATAAGTAGAGCAGATTGGGGATGGACAGAGACTGGCCTGAGACTGGGTCCAAATGGACTGGGGTGTCATTTGTAAAGCTAACGTATACAGTATAAACAAATAAACAAAAAAGTGTGTCCTGTTCTATACGCAAAGTCTGTGATCATGAATTTATTTTTACCTGTGTATTTTTGTTCGCTCTTATTCTCTGTTTGAGTTTTACTTCCTGTCTGTCCTGTTGATTGTTTGCTCCGCCCTGACACGTTACATCTGTGTGAATATAGAATACTATGATATAATTTATCTATGATAGACCCTGTGCTGCTGTCTTCTTGTTGTCGGCCCATTGCTTTACCCCATGTCTTGTCCCTGGTTTCAGGTTTTACTTTTGGATTTATTTTCCTTGTGGTTTTTATTCAATTATAATATGTTGTATATTTTGCGTGTTGATTATGGGTCCTTCCTTGATGTATCTTGTGACTCACACATACACATGCATGCACACACGCACACAGATACACACACACACTCGCACACACACACGCACAAAGCCTATCGTGACACGTGCACTCCCACTCACACCTGCCCCTCATATTTCTATGGTTTCTTCACACTTTACAGGTGATATTCAACATCAGTCACTTTAATGAAGGATATATTTTCACATGTTTAAATTACAAGACGAGTCAAAGTCACTGTTCACTTTCTTCCTAAAGTGATGCATCAATGAAA
Source organism: Knipowitschia caucasica (assembly GCA_964034765.1). Lineage (NCBI taxonomy): Eukaryota > Metazoa > Chordata > Actinopteri > Gobiiformes > Gobiidae > Knipowitschia > Knipowitschia caucasica. Next base: position 32,228,083 of record OZ035827.1, read on the forward strand.
GTAACTTATTACCACCTCATGTTTAGTGAGTAAGTAAGGAAGTTATCTATATGTCATACAGCAGCTTTCACAGACAGAGTCACAAGCTTGAGGCTTGTACCCAGGAGGCACCTACCAAGCCTACTGTACTTACTCTTAGTGGTGGGAAACCAGAGAACCTGGAGGAAACCTTCGCAGCCACAGGGAGAACATGCAAACTCCACAAAGAAAGGCCACACCTGTAGGTGGAAACCAACCCAGGACTTCCTTGCTGTGCTCATACAGGGCCTGTAGAGATTTGCTCTGCCTCTCTGGACATGATAATACTGGACATAATACTATCATTGCATGTGCAATTGCATGTGGTCCTCGTTCTACAGCCTGAGTCCTGGATCTACAGCGCATTCGTCCGGTGGGGTGGATCGTTCCCTCAATGTGGGCTGACCCAATGAGGGTCCAGGAACACTCAACCTTAAACAACATCTATGGACATCTATGGACATTTATGGACATAGGTTATCTGCCCCTTATGGACCAATGGTTTTATGTGTTTTTATTGATGCATTTCTTGTGACTGATTCTCTGATCTGTGTTGGCGAATTTGATGGTTTTGTAAAGTACTCCGAGATACAGTAACTGCAGTTGTGATTGAGGGCTATACAAAAATTGAATTGAAGTGAATGTTGTGATATATATTGTTTTAAGATGATACAGCCCTGCAATTCAGCTTTAAGAGCAGAGGACAGAGATGAGTAATTTTGAAGGCTGAAGATCCCTTTATACCACAACATAACAAATGTAGAAATTCCTTCAAAATATGAACTGCAACTAATAAATATTCCAAAGAAACTCAATTCAAAACAGAGCCGAGGTGAAGGTCTCTGGTGATTGTCCGCACGCCTTGCTTTCTGATTTCAATGGCCTCTCGTATTGATCTTTATTATTTATATTCTCTGATAAAGGCGAAGGTCTACCGTCGAAACATGTCAGTTAATTAAGCAGTATAGAATATTTTTTTAAATCCCTCATTTCACAGATTTAAACAATTTATTGATTTTTTTTTTTTATGATAATAACAATAATGAATTACAGTCCTATGATAAACTGTACAAGGACACACATGACACACAGGCCGCTGCTACAGCTGAAAGAACAGAGATGAGAGGCAGGCTTCCCCCTCCACCCAGCACCTTGTGGCAGATGGACGCGCAGTGTGTGTGTTCCACCTTTCCTCACTTCGACTGAGTAAGGTCGCATTCACTATCACCCCCTGGTTATTTTCTTCTCAAATCCAATTCCCACAATATCCTTCTGTCTGCAAAGATCTCAAGCTACATTCATGCATAGTTGATCAACAACATGTTCATATTTAGTCCTCCATCAGAGCGACAGCCTGAGTCACTGACCCAAACTTTTAATTGATTAGGGGTTAGTGGGAGTCACGGCGAGACAACAACAGTATGGCGGCCCGTTTGGACTCCTGATTAAATGTGACAGATTGGATGAGGCGCCTGTCTGAGCCTGGACCCACAGTCAGAAACATCCTCTACAGGCAATTAGCAAGAGGCCATCAGCAAGATCTACATTTGCAATTCATCAGTGTTTAGCACCCACATAAATAACTAATATGTTCTGGAGTCTAATGACTAAGCCCCCCTTGAGGGAGAGTGGAGGGGGCACAGAGGCAGACGGCTGAGGAAGTGACAGCTCTAATCGATAGGGGATTCGGTCAAATCGAGAGGATCATTGATGGGGGAATTGGGACTCCAAAAAGGTAAACAGACACTAAGCAGGACTCTGATAACTGCACAAAGCCTGTTTTATATTTCAACACTGCACCGTCATATTCCCTGAGTACAGAATTTACATGAGTTGCTGCCTACTCACAGAGCCGAATACTTGCAGAACAAAAGCCAACTCTATTGGAGAGCGGCTCCATTTGCGTGTGTGTGTAAAGAAAAGGCAGGGAGGGACAGATGCACATGCTGTGTGCCAAAGCTGTGTTTGCAGCCACTTCTTTCAGGTCAGCCTTGAAAGAGAAGAAGCTCTTAAAAATATTAAAGCATGAGGACAAAGAAAACATGGAGGGTGCTTCATAATCCAGAGTTGAAATCACCATAGGGCCCGACTCCCAGCTTAGATCTGCCGCAATACTACACTCCCACGCACCTCACTTCATAATGGGCCAATCATTACTACAATCAGAGCGCCGTCAAAATCACATGAAAAATACAGACCCTTCTCTCACTGTATTCACACACTCCTCTTGTGGGATTTGGAAATATTTCAGCCACTAACACTGTGGTGACTACAACCTCGCTGCTCCTGTCATTGTATCATTGTCTCAATATGTAATGTGTCATTCATTCAATGTCAACTCATTTCTTTTCCCAGTTACTTTCTGTACATCACACCCAAGATTTCATCAAGTTTTTAAATACAATATGTATCGCTGTTTTACAATTCTATAGTATCTCTGCAGTGTAGAAAATCATTCTGACTGTATGGATGGAGTTAGAGAGCAGAAGCAACTCCCTAAACAGCCTGGAGTTCACAGATAACTTCTGTCGTACCATATTCTATAGGAATTAAAACAAAATATACATACTATATACATGAATAACGGAAATTGGATTCATTACATAATATTTGTAATGCGTGGCATACATGTGTTAAATAGACGCTTTTACAAACATAGTAATTTGACAGCTACAGTATATTGATTATTGCTATAATTGCCACTAACCACTTCTCTTTTCCCCTTTCATTTGGTTAGAGGAGCTCTACAAGGAACAAGGATTTCATTAAATTTCAATTTCATTTCTGCTGACGACTTTTCCACAGAGATAACCCTGTGATTCCCTCTGCATCATACCATCATGCTGTTTTATTGTTGCTCGGTGGTTGTGGATATTTCTACCAAGTTTATACTAAAACGTTTAATGCACGTGTCAGCAGGTTGTTTCATATGTCGAATGCTTCTTTTTCATGTCTGATACCGATCTTGATACTTTGACTTTTAATATCTGCTGATAAAAAATGCTGCTGAAGAAAATGAAAACTGAAATGTTCCCTCCCTCAAAACATGAAGTTACAAGAAGAGTCCAATAGGTTGCGTTCATTTTCTAGAATCAATTTTCAGTCGGAGGGCAGGTGCCAACTCAAGGGGAAAGAAGCATTTTTTTAACAAATAGTATCTATGGTCAACATCATGCATACGCTTTTTTTGGGATAATTGTCACCACATCTAAACACCTTCATGAGAAAATAATTAGATTGATATGCACCGACAAAGATGTGGAACTGTGTGATGAGGATTGGCCCAGGAGTTACAGAGAAGATAGCTCTAAACTAAAACTAGAAGTCTGACTTTTAACACTTCCCATAGTTACTGTGAGAAGTTTTTTCAGCTGCCTTCCACCACAATGTTTAACTATAGGGTCTTTGGTGTGTTGTGATGTCACATGCCAAAGCAAATTTCTATTTTGTGACTTCCTGTTAATTACAATGGCAATAAAAGGGGTTCTAATGAAGGCAACTTAGTGTATTATCCATCCTGCAATTACATTCTCCAGCAGTACCAATATCGGATACCAGTATGAATAGAATTGCTTGGTGTGCTCTGTAGTGGACACAGCACAACACTGATATTCTGAGTCCAGCCAGAGCCCCATCCCATCATGTATGTGTGTGGTTGCTGTCACATAGAGCAGTGTGTAAGTGTGAACTGCAAAAGACTTACTTCCTCCGGACGGTGGCACTGGAGTTGGTGTCTGTGCTGTCAGTCCGCTCCAGCCGCTCGTTGGGGTTGGAGCCACAGGACAGTCCGCGGGTCAGCCTACTCAGGGTCCTCCGCTCCCTGGGTGTCACTGGCGGAGGTGCGACGGGTCCGGCTGGGGCCTGAGAGCTGGAGGTGTTTGCCAAGGTGTGGATGGAGAGTGGCAGCGGTTGACTGTTGTGGTTGTGCTCTGGGAGGTCCGGAGCTGCTGATCTGGGGCTCCTCTCCTGCCTCAAGTCTTGGTTCTCCTGGCTGACGCGGTCCAGCTGCCCCTCCAGCTCTTCTATGCGCCTGCGTTGCGTCTCCAGGAGCTTGGCCTGGCTCTCAATTATGTTGTTGAGTTCCAGGAGGTATTCCACTGCTCGGTTGGGGTTCTCAGGGCTGCTCTCCATGATGGCAGCCCGTATCCCTCTGGGGCCAGGCGCCGCCACGGTGAAGACCCCGCGGGGCTTGGATCCACCCCCCCCCACCAGCCCTTATGAGTGGGGGGAGGGAGGGACCAAGGCACGCTCTGAGAAAAGTTTACTTTATCCCTCAGTTCTCGAACAAGCCACGGATACAAAAAAGATTTACATAATTATCTCTACATGATGTGAACTCACAGCAGGAAAATCTGCATTATTTTGTAATTGTGGCCATCAATGAAAAACAGAAAGTCCTGATCTCAATACAAAGGTGGAGATAGAATCAACTAAAGTCATTTTAAGTCTGTAACACCAAATTAAGGTCATGCCTGGGACTGGGATCTATAGATTACATGGATCATATGATGAAGGAGCTTCAAAGGAAAAGAGCTGATCCCAAAAAAACAATTAATCTAAATAAAAAAATAACTTTCTGCTCTTGGGGGAAAGGGGAAGGGGTGATGAATCAGCGGTTCCAGTGGAGATACCTCTAATAATCAGTCCGTGTCAATCATTACATAACACAGAAATGTCTTCACCCTCCCACGTTGAACATCCCCGCAGTCTATCATCCTTGCTTTTTCAACCCATGGTTTTCTGTGCCTTTAGCGCGCGAAGAATAAGCAAAAGTCACCTGTTAACTTCATGGTCGGTAAATCTTCCCTGAGCTTTATGGGAGACTACATCTCGAAGCAACGGCTGGAGGAGACTCCCAGGGCACGGGAGTCTGGGCAGTTTTCATCCGAGAAGACAGTCGAGGGATCGGTCACGAAACGCATCTATCAGTGGCAGAGCGCGCTGAGTTGAAACTTCAGGATCTGTAGGATAAGAGCAAATGCTTTGTGTTCGTCGTCGCTTCTCTCTGAATGACGTTTCCTGTCCAGTATTCCGTCCAAAAGTACAGCGGCTTCTTTCGCAGTGGCGCATGAAGAGTGTTTGGTTTTTTTTTTTATTACGAGCGTGAGGAGCGTGCAGCGCGCCTCTTCTGCCGAGCGCACTGTGAGCTCTGTCAGGAGCGCATCCGGTCAGACTTTCAAACTAAAAGACAAGACTGGGTGGCGTCCGGCGGAAACGAGAGAGAGCTGAGCAAAGTCTGAAGGCAAAACTCAAAGCTTTCATCTATGTTTATTCATTCATTTAATTGAATGCTTTTACATCCCGAGACATCCTCAATGAAGTGTAACTGTTTTTATGATCTGTCATGTTATGAAATTGTGTGTGACTGGTTTTACAATCTGTAATTTTATTAAATTATGTATAATTATTATAATCTGTAATTGCCGCTTGTAGAGGACTACCTTGAACAAGAGGTTATTAATCTCAACAGGACTTTTCTGGTTAAAGTTGTCGCAATGAGCTTCCTCAGAGAGCAAGTGAGGAGCTCAGTCACACAGGAGGGGAGGAGCTCGGAGTAGAGCCGTTTCTCTCTGAAAGCCGTTCACACCGCCTAGCAAAATACTCAAATGTGTACATGTGACCTGTTATCTGGAAACACATATAAAATATACAGATTACGTTCAAAAGGGAAATATTACACATTTAATTACTGATATTTTAAGTGCTCAGAAGCCAACATCATGTTAGAAACATGATGTCGGCTCTTCTCTCCGCAGATATGACTTGTAACGTTGACATTCAATCTTCCATCTCCAGCTACAGACAAGCAAGAGAAGACCTACTGCCATCAAGAGCATAACATGTACGAGTCAAGACAGGAGCTGTTCAAGTTCAACAATAAATTATCATTATAATGCAGTCATGAAGGATTGGAAGAAACAAAACCTTACAATAATAAACTCATTCGTTAGATTAACACATCGGCATCTGTTAACTATGTGGTGTACAGCCCTACAGTATTTATGGTGCTGTCCAATAAGCAATGTACATATTTGTTATACATTACATAATGTGGAAAACAACATTATTTGAATGTTAAAAAGGACTCTATTATTATTATTATAGATTATTATACTATCACAATAATGGTTCAAAGCAACAGGTCTAAATCTGAATCTAATATGCTTTTTGCAGGGTATTTAGAAGACTAAACCACTATGTTACTGTTCTCTATGTACCATGATCTCGAACTGTGTTACAGCCCTCGGCCTTAGTTTTAGCCATCTTTAACTAGATGACTAGATCTGTGTGTGAACTCGACATAACACCGGCACTCCCACTTCCTGGAAATGCTCAGCTCCAGATTCTAATTGGAGGAGCAGCTCTACACCTGGCCAATCCTGCTTCGTCACCTGCAGTCTTCTCCCTTAACAGACCACACTCCTCACCTGTTGCTGATGTTCTTCAGATTTTATGTGTCTCTGGGTGACTTTGGGTAAAGGGACACTTGTTTCGATGTTTGGTTTTGTGACACTATGCTTTTGTAGGGGCAGCAGTTTTGATTTAACCCATAGTTCTGTGTTAGATTAGATTAGATTTGCAACTTTTTGCAACCCCCCATGTATTAGAATGTTACTATTTTTGTAATCGCAGCCCTGTCTTTTTATGTGGTGCTCTGCAACCCCAAAATCCCATTGAGATCATAAACACAAGTTCACAGTGTCATCCAGCCAACTTCATGTGATACTACTGTACCTCGCTCTAAAGCTTGGTCCCTCTGGAATTCACTTTTCACTTGATTTAAAGAATGTCAGAATGTTCAATAAAACCACATGTGTTCACTTTACTGAGTCACTTTGTCTCAGACCCTCATGCTGCAAACATGTACAGATCTATACATTTCTTACACTAGCATATACTGTAACTTATACATTCTTTATTATGCTAAAGTTGGAGATTTTATACTTGCTTCTTTAATATGCCATATTATTTTTGAGATTTTATTATATATTAGTGTAGTTACTGTTCACGTATCTTTTTGCTGTGTGCTCCTCATTCCTGCTGTTCTGTAACTATAGTGATGAATATTTGTAATTCAGCCACCTTCAGCTCCATCTAATGTGAAGCTCAGAACAGCCCGATTCCAGTTTTACAATCCGTGTTGTCGGCCCTTTGGACAATTATGTTGAACTAAAATGTCCCTCTTACCAACACTACTGGGTTAAAGTAAAGTATGGCTTACATCCCTCTTCATTAAATGACTTATTTTACTATTTTGCAACCTCCCTCACCTTAGCTGCTTCATAACAATATGAAAATGCTTAGTAATACAAGCTTCATTAACTTCTTATTTATAGCAGCAGCAGCAGACTTTTTTGTGTGTGCATGTTTTGGGATTTTTAAAAACAAAAATTTTAATAGGACGAGTTTGACCTGGAGCCTGAATATGTTTTGAATAATTGTCCGCACAGAGACAAGGGGGAGGCAGGGATGGATGGATAGTAGGTGAAACTGGACTGGATGTTATCTAGACATTCTGACAGACTGTAACTTTGGAATATCCTACTTCCTCGGAAAAAACTGAGACCCACTGAAACATGAGACATTTGGCTGATTAAAACCATTACTCTACATCAAGAGATGTGTGCACAGCTGTGTTTATGGTAAACACAGGGATGCACTGGACAGAAAGCCTAGGAGCGCAGATATTTTTAGAAAGTAGCTGTGCTTTGTGTGCGTTCATCTGGATTGGAATTGAATTTGGCTCAAAACGTGTGCTTTAGGTTATGCACAGAACAGCAGCAAGAGTCAATAAGTCCAGTCTATAATGAGAATCAGCTCGAATAGCAAAGAGTACAGCCCTTTTTCATACAGTCATAACATGAGCTTCTCGATGGCATCTCTGTTCAAGTCTTAATCTGTTTTTTCTAAATATAGCCCCAGTAAAAATCTGCTGCCATCTGCTGTTGAGTGCTGGCTGCCTGCATTTCAAAAACAGCAATAAACAACCACAGCGAGGACATAGGTTCAGAACTTTTTTATTAGAATGTGTTTACAGTTTCTCCATTTATATATATATATTTCATCCCCAAGGAAATATAACTTTAAAAAATAAAATAACAAAAGAAAACATTACAAAATAACATGTATTCTTGGCTGTGGTCATTGGAGCGATTCTGGGCAGATGTGAGTGTCACTTTTGAACGGGAAACTAAAACATGACCAAATATGAGTTTTAACAGTCGCTTAAGAAGTCTAAGCACAGGGTGGTAGCTTGCTAATGGCTTCACTCTAAATCGAAAAAACCTGAGTATTTCAAAAGATAGAAAACATCATAGAAAAATAAAATTTCACAGTATTTAGTCTACTATCAAACATAATGCAGAAATGGGAACGGATACAGGACCAGATTTTGGGGTCGGTTCTGTCTCATATGGAGCTCGATGTCCGCACATTTTCCAGAAAGGCCGAGTTTTGGCATAAATTATATATCTTAAAACAAAATAGCGCCCACGTTTTCTTTTCCCAGAATTCTGAGGGTATTCACAGTAAGAAATCAGATAATCAGAAAAAAATGGTTAGCGTTACCAAGGCAACTGTACTGGCTCAACAGGCGCAGCACTTCTCAGAATCTGTATTGCAATGAAACATGTTAGAGGAGTCATTTGTAAATATGCTAAACCAGATATTTGGCATTTTACTGATGTGTAGACCATATAGAACATCTTATTCACACCCAGCAGCAATAAAAACCAGGAACACTGGATATAACGACACCACAATTCACCTTAATAAAGCATGAAGACGGACTGTTGTGTGGAATTAGCAATGCAACACATTTAGGGCTAGACTCAACTAAAGAAATTGTTAATTGTGTTGGAAGATGACAAGCTAAAGGACATTTCCTGCTAAAATATTATTCCATGAGTGAAGATTGTGGCGCAGTAGTCGCTGTCACCTCTGGGTTCGAGTCCCGCTCCTGTACACGTTTGTAAGAATGTTGAAATGTTGATGTGGATAGTAATGTTATTTCTATTATTTATTATTTCTAAGCTACCTACAACACACTCATTAACTTTTTACCCAATCTAAATTATTGAAGTTTCCAGACCTTGTTAAGCTCTACACATTAATTGTGCTATTTAAAGCATTTAACAAATTGCTACCATGTAAAATACAACAATACTTTATTCTTAATGAAAAAACATATAATCTAAGAGGTCTTGGAAACTTCAAACTTCCAAAATTCCGATCGACTCGTAAAAGTTTCTGTGTGACTGTATGTGGCGTGAAATTGTGGAATGTTCTTGATCTCCAACTAAAACAATGCCAAGACATTCATAGATTTAAATCACTGTACAAAAACAATGTTTGGTCTGACTATAGAGGGAATATGCCTTGAATATATCTTCATGTTGCCATGTATGTATGTTTCTTGTATGTTTGTAATTGCCCCTGTTGTTGTTTCTTTATCATTGCTGTATCCTTACCATTGTTGGTATCGTCTGTTCCTTACCATTGTTGGTATTTTCTGTTCCTTACCATTGTTGGTATTTTCTGTTCCTTACCATTGTTGGTATTTGCTGTCCCTATGTACCATATTGATATTTACTGTCTTTACCATTGCTGGTATTTTCCTTATGCATTTGTTTTGCATCCTTGTAATACGTATCTTGTGTGTATATGTCCTTAAACCCATTAATTGCTACTTAAAAAAACCTGAACAGTTGATTCAAATGTGCCATTTGATTTGTTTTTGTACTTGAGCAAATGGGAAGCTCAATGAATAAAGTTTTGTTTTGTTTTTTCTTTAAGGCACCAGGGGTGGGATTAAATAAGTTTTCTTCTTCCCACTCCTTTTCGAGTATCTGTAAGTGTTTCTTTTGTGTATATAATATTCATAATTTTGTATAATGTAGATATAGCTCAGGGTCATTTATACACAACTTTGATATTCTACTTTTGTTTTTCTGTACACATATTTACTCGAAATAAACAAACTTTGATTGATTGATTGATTGATATCATTTTTTCCACTGTAATTGTTAAGTGGTTACCAAGGTGCTCCTTGCCAGGTCTCCCTTGAAAAAGAGATTTTATCACAAGGGACTTCCTGGTTCAATAAAAGGGACTTTTATGGGTGGAGTTTGCATGTTCTCCTCGTGCCTGTGTAGACAAGCACTATCAACTGTCTGCTAAAAAAAATGTTGGTATTGCTGCTATTGCATTTCCTGTGTTCGTCCTGTGATTCTGCTTTCTAATCTGTTGTTGGCGAATCCACAATTTTATAATGTCCTCTGAGACTGCTGCTGTGATTTGGGGCTGTACACAAATACATAGAATTTAATTAAAATGACCAAAATAGTAGTTTTAAAGTTTGCCAAAAAATATTGGCGTATTTTGTATATATCAGCTATTAATAAATTTATTTGAATGTCAGTATTTCAGAGGGTAATTGGCATTTTTCATCCACTAATAAAGTTGAAATACAAATATTCTTCATGCTTTAAAAAGGATGTAGTCAGTGCAGCTTTTACAGTGTCACATATAAATCTCTCACTTTATATAAATAGGCCAGAAACAGTAGTAATATCTTCACAAAAGCTATAGATCCAGTTACGTTTCCATTTATGACATAAATAAATAATATATTTGTTTCCTTTCAATCTGTATACATATAGTGCATATACATACATATATATATATATATATATTTGTAGTTAAGGGCTTTCAAAATATGTACAATAGTTCTCTCTGTATGTACTGTACACCTGCTTCATCAGGGCTTTGCATTAGACATGAAATAGGTACAGAGACATGGAACATGGACAACACACAGGTCACATGACACAGGTCACATGACACGCTCAGACCAGTGGATGGCTGATAGTCTCACAAATTGCATCATTATTGCTTCATTTTAGCTGAGGTTAATGTCGGTTTAGTAAGGGGCCGTCAGCGATTGTTTGAGTTATGATGAGTAGGCGAAAAGACCTGAAAAATCATCTGCGAGAGCAAAAACTAAATGAATTCGGACTGGACTGCGGTGTCACTGGGTATGAAGACCGTAACACTGATAGGATGATGGTCTTCTAAAGAAGGCACAGATATTACTATTATAAAACAGGAGATTTTAACTATAAAAAGTGGGACTGTCAGGAGACCGTTCCTCTTCTGCCTCATTCTCTCAGCTCTATAAATGCTTTTTGTCCTTACTCCTGCTCTTCAAATGACCACAACCCTCCTCAGCACCAGTGCATAGAGGCCCAGGGGGAAATGTTTTCTTCACAAATCAACTTTAATGTCCCTAACCCTAACCCTTACATTACTGATTCCAACAAAAAGCGTTTCAGCGAGTGCGTGTCTGCTTAATCATTTCTTGGATTGCAATTCTCTCTGAGGGCATAGTGCAGTAAAACATACATATGATTTCTGTTTTTAAACATTGACAGGCTTCTGAATTAATTAAAGACATAATGTGTATAATAATTCCAAGTTCTGCTAATTAATTTCAAGGTACGGTTATTAACTTCGAACTAGATGTAAAAATATATTATAGAATACTCCATATTTTACCATAATTTGCCTTTCTTATGAAAATACTGCTTTTTAGTCGAATGTTAGGGCCTTTCAGTACATGAATATATGTAAAGTGAGAAAGTCCTATTGCACCTATGATTAACATCCTCTTTATAACAACACAAAAGTTAGTAATTAATGTAGATATTTTGTTCTTTTAGCCCTTTAGGCATTTTCTATAGAGCTTTCTACAAACATTTCCCAAATATTATCGTACATCTTTTATTCGATTTTTATTACCCTCTTATTACACCTTTTTTTGTTTCACATCACATTGTTGAATAAAAACTGCTTGAACGTCATACTAACGAGCAGAAACAATGAGGTTATTTATGGAAGCGCAGTAGCGCAGGCCTCATAGGGAGCAGAAAAAGGTGAAACAGACGAGGCATCACAGTAGTACATTGCTAAATAATACTAGCATGTATAAACCGTATACAAAATAAAAACACAGTTATGTTGATGTTTATAAGGGTACCCTGACCTGCATTGTGTTTTCTTCAAGTTTCCCCCCAGTCTGAAAGCTCTACAGCCCGCCCTCCTCCATCAAATGTGCCACCCGCTCATCCCTGGGCTTAAGCCAGGGTCCCGGCCTCCCCGCGGCTGCTATAGTGACCCGCGACAGGCCCGAAATACTGGCCGCGTCTGACTGACTCTCCCCTGAATCTGACTCATCGTCCCCCTGGTGGCCTGGCGATGCGAGGAAGCGAAAGAGCTTGGTTTGGTCTTCCTCTGCAGCAGGTAAAGGCATTTTCCTAGACTCTCCTCTCTCCTCCTCTTCCTCCTCTGCCTGGCCTTGCTGGAACCTCATCACCTCTTCGCCTTCTGACCTAACTGACATGCACGCACTTTCTGGTCTCGGTAGTCTCCCCGGCTCTCTGCTCTCTCTAAACATCTGCCTGAATTCTCCTGTTAAATCCTGGAACGCTGTTGCCGTGTTGTTGTCGGCTTGCATCAGCTGTCTGTATTGACCGGTTAAATCTCTAAACTCGTCATCGTCGCTGTCTCCTCTGTTCATTGTACTAGAAAACTCTTGCTTTGGCCTGGGTAACCTCGGGGTAGGACTGGGAACAGGCAAGACTACATCCTCTTCCGGCTGTTCTGGTTCTATTACCACATCTGCCACCTCTCTTTCCGAAGGATTATTTCGCTCTTCGATAAATATCTCGTCATCGTTTGCGTCTACGGACTGCTCTATGTGCTCTATCTGCTCTTCGCTAACCTTCTCGTCTTTAGCCCTCCTTTCGCTCTTGCTTCTATGCTTCTTCTTGCTCTTTTTCCGCCTGCTTTCTTTGGCGCTGTGGCTTCTGTCTCGCAGTAAACTTTGCGATTTCTTCTTCCCGTCTCGGCCCTTCTTCTTCTCCCGTCGTTCGGTCGTGGCGGAGTCGGGACTTTGCAAACCAGATTGTTCCCCCCGTCTTCTGCTGCGTCCTCGTCGGTGTGAAGACCTGGTTCTCCCGCGGTGTTCGGAGCTGCGAGCCCTCCTCGGTCTCCGGTCTACTGCAGCCAGACCCTGCTCCCCGGGGCGACGCAGGGGCGAGAGGGAGCGAGATCTGTGCTCACGGCCTGCGCACGCAAACAATGTATGGTGTTAGCGGAGGTGCGCAGTGTGAGGAGTGGGTATTATGTAATGGAGGCTGTGGAATGGAGGCTTTTATAACAGCTTGTGTAACAGGCGCTGCTGTTTTAGGATTGATTTTGGTCAAACTGTAGATCGCAGCACAGGTCTGGGCAGCGGTGGCTCCTTCTGTGGGACTCAGCTACAGATTCATATTACTGCTGCTGTCCTCGTTTGCATTCTTGTAAAACAGTGAGCAGCTGACGTGGCTCTCTGTCCTCCAGACGTCAGCTACATTGGCTATTGTTTATTTTCAAATGTATTTATCTCTGTTTTCCAGAATATTTAAAACAATATATGATTCCTTTCCAATCCTCAAACAGTTTGCGTCATGTAAATCAGTCTTTTTTTGTCGTCCCAAGAGTGAAAAAAGAAGCTGGAAAACATGCATTTGAATTTAAAGCTCCGTCTAACTGGAACAGTTTGCCGTTGTCCATTCGCTCTCTAACTTCTCTGCCTCTGTTTAAATCTGCTCTGCTACAATATCTCCAGAATTCATGTCAATGTTTTTGATCTTAGGTTATGAGACCTAATCTTGTCTTTACTGTCTCCTAATTATTGTTATTACTATTATTAATAGTATTATCCTTATTTAGTGTAATTACAGTACAGTCACAGCGTGTGTGTGTGTGTGTGTGTGTATGTGTGTGAGTGATTGAGGGTTTATGTGTGTGTATTTTTTTATGTATATATATATTTTTTTATTATTTTCTTGTATTTTTCTTTTGTATCTGTTTTGCTGTATCTGTCACTTCGTGAAATCTCGAGGACCCCCTCGAAAATGAGATGGTTCATCTCAAGGGGCTTATCCTCTAAATAAATAAATAAATAAAACTACGTTCACTTATTTTATCTGAAAACATTTTTATCTGCTTCCCTGTTGTTCTAAAGCTAGAGATTTTATACTTGCTGCTTTTAGATGCTAACGTTGAAGATTGTTATTCTATTTTTATTTTATTTTAGAGTTCTTGTTCATTTATCTTGTGTTGTGTGCTCCACATTCCTACTGTTCTGTAACTGGTGATAAAACACTGAAATTTCCCCACTGTGGGAAATACAAATAAAAGGATCTCTTAATTTTAAATGCTCGGATTTTAGACATGGCGTGGATTATGGCTTGGTAAATTTCAGAGTCTACCGATACAATACAGATCTCAATACAGGGGACTTTCAATTTGATAGAATAATTTGAATATATATTGTTCAATCTTTACATTTCAATTACAACTCTGTATAAAATATAGGCTTGAATATTAATTAAATGTTTTCTCACACTACCAGATTCAAACATTACAACAATAAGGATGCATTCATAATTCAGCGATTAAAGTTAACTGTTTTCAAAATATAAAAACAGAAAACAGATCAAACAATACATTAATATTGTATCTAAAATAAACATAATTATTATATATTTAAGCACACCCCTAGTTTGGATAAGGTAGATACCACTGCATTAGATAATATTATATCGGCTCTTCTTGTTCGGCTTTCTCTTCAATACTAAGACTTCCATCAGAGGAGAATGCTATAATGGTAAAGGTTGTTGCAATAGTCTCACTGTTGTTGATCAGAAAGAATATAATAATAATAATAAAATGATTTTACATAAGTTCACAGTCTGTTGTGAGAATCTGTAAATAGTCTTTTGTTGCTATGTTACGCTCTCGGATGACTGAGCAATTACATGAACATTCTACAACTATTTAAAGCATATATTCCTGTTCTGCAAACTGGGAACTTATAATGATAGTTTTAGTTGAGCCGTTATAAAGTGTTGAGCATTGTTTGTCTAATGTGAAGTGAAAATAAAACCCTCAGCTCACACAATGGAAAAGAACAGATAGATAGCATTGGTATTTAGGAGTGATGATCCAGCAGTTCATTTTTGTGCTTACTTTTTAACTTTATCTTGTCAGTATCTCCGTAGACAAGCTGAAAACCTTGCACCATATGTGGCATAGTTTAGTGATTCCTTTTAAAAAATTGAATCAAGTTGTTAAGAAAGCTCGTCAGCGTCTCTACTTTCTGCGGAAACTCAGAGAATTTACCACAAACTCTAAGATCCTGCTTAACTTTTATCACTGCAGAGAAAGACCAGAGAAAGACCAGACAGAGACCAGAGGGAGACCAGAGAGAGAGACCAGAGAGAGACCAGACAGAGACCATAGAGACCAGAGAGAGACCAGAGAGAGACCAGAGAGAGACCAGAGAGAGACCAGAGAGAGACCAGAGAGACAAGAGAGAGACCAGAGAGAGAGACCAGAAAGAGAGACCAGAGAGAGACCAGACAGACCCCAAAGAGAGACCAGACAGAGACCAGAGAGACCGGAGAGAGAGACCGGAGAGAGGTGCTCCGCTCTGAAAGAGGACTGTGAGCTGTGAGACCCGAGAGAGACCGGAGAGAGAGAGACCAGAGAAAGACCAGGCAGAGACCAGAGAGAGACCAGACAGAGACCAGAGAGACCAGAGAGAGACAAGAGAGAGACAGGGAGAGACAAGAGAGGGGTAATTTACTCTGAAAGAGGACTGTGAGCTGCCTTTTTCTGAAGGTTCTTTATGAATCCAGATTCTTAAATTGAGATCTCAGTTACGCTAACAGTTTTTATCCACAAGCTGTTATCAGTGTGAACAGAGCACTTTGATGATTTGCACTTGTTTTGAAACCGTTTTAGTCGATCGATTTCACAGTGACATTTGTTTACTGTTTTATTTCTGTACTTTTAATGTTGTTTTATGTCTGTATTTGTCTGTGCATACTGGAGACTTTTTGCTAATTTATTCCAATGTGGTGTTTTTACTGCAAATGGCAAATAAACTGAATCTGAATCTGATCATCAATTAATCATTGACTCCTCTGACCCCTGGAAAAGCCATGTTCCAGCTTCTTCCCTCTGGCAGAAGATATCATTTGTTGAGATGCAGGACATCTCGCTTTGCAAACAGCATATTTTCACAAGCTGTTATCAGTTCAAACAAAACACTTGATATGATCTTGACTTTGTCTTGAAGCAGTTTTTCTTGATCAATTTCACTGCCACAATTGTTTCCTGCACTTTTTTTTTTAAAGTGTATTTTATTTCTGTACTTGTGCACTGGGGACTTTTGCAAATGTATTCCAGGGTGGTTTTACTGCAAATGGCCAATAAAAAGAATCTGAATCATCTGACATTATAAATCATGAAAATGAGGAAAGCGATGGAGGCGGGGCAGAAGAATGCAGAGAGAGAAAATGGGAGAACTAACAGGAACCATTACCAACCGCGTATTCTCGGTCCGTCCAATGACATAGAAGCAAGGCTCGCCCAGCTTGGAGTTGGTCATGCAGAGAGACAGGCTGGAGAGCTCCACTGAGGCAGAGGCAAGAGGGAAGCAGAGGGGACAGAAACGTGGACAGCAGGTGAGAACCATAAGAAGAATAGAAAAAGAAGTTAACTTGGATCTGAGGGAGGAGGAAAAGGCCACAGTTCCCAGAATTAGTCACAGGAGAAAGTGGAGAAGGTTGACAAATGAATGGTCAATCGTCAATAGCCCATTGTCAGATGTAATTATAGCATATATTTGTTTGGAACATTTGTAAATGAACATCAGTATTGTTTTGAATTTGCTGTATTTACTTCTTAAAACCCACTTTTATGGAACAGACTTCCTAAAACTGTCTCTGTGTTCTATTTTACTCTTCCACATTGCCTTTATTTTTATGTCGATTTTTTTGAGTTCCGTCTGTTTCCCCTGTATTTATTTCTTGTATTTCTTGATCATTTATATTTTAATGACTGTTTAATTTCTTTATGCTGACTGTGCAGCGCTTTTTAAATCACTGTTTTTGATAACAAAAACAGTTTATTTGTAAGCGTGCTGAGCTTCTAGTTCATTAATTTGAATGCGGACAATGGATATACATACACACACAGAACAGCTGCCCCAAATACTCTCCATTGGTGCAGAAGCTGGAATGGACCGCGGGGTATCTTGTTTCTGAGGACGTGTTTAAATGAGGACGTTACTCCAGGCTTTCAGCTTCATTGAAGTGAAAGCCGCCGCCTCCTTCTGTTCAAACTTATGTTTTATCTGGTCCCAAACAATCCTTTTAGCCGGGATAAACTCTTGTGGAGCTTTACTTGCAGCATGTTGAGTGCTCTGTGTTACTGCTCTGACTGTTTGTTTTTGCCATCCATTGAATGGTTCAATGGCTTGTTTCTCACTGCCCAAACAAAAGCTGGTTCTGTGGTCTTTGGCTCAAACTTACCTCTGACCAGACCCAGACCCTCAGAGGAGCGGGAAGCACCTCAGACTCCTCCAAATAAGTATTTATCCATTATAAAAGGAGTCCATATTGGAATTACGTATTGACATTCTCACAAAGTGCGTGTTAATGTGTATGAACAGGGTTTAAAACGTCCTGTGCCGAAGCTTTGGACTCACACACTCATATGTATTCTGCAGAAACGGAAGGGGCCTTTTGAGGACCGGTTTGAGATCCCTGAGTTAGGTGGACTTTTACTATTACATTTGAAAATTAGGTACCTCAGCTTTAAGTTACTAGAATAGTTACATTGCTTCCATTACTCTAAGGTCTAATTTCACTTACAAACAATAGTTAATATTTTCATCTGCAAGTACAGTATTGATCATTGAATGGACAACATTGGTCAGCTTTGGTGATAAGAATAAATAAAAGAGGAGAAAAGCAGCAGTGTGCGAGTGTAGTTTTGTGGTACCGTAGTCGGGCACGTAGCCGTTGCCTCTCTTCAGCACCAGGTGGATACGGTGTCCTCCTCTGCGGATCTGCTCCACGGCCTGACTGTGCGTCATCCCCACTGTGCTGTCCCCGTTTATCTCCACCAGCTGATCGCTCACCTGGAACAGCCACACATGTAGTGTTGGTGACAGCGTGCACACATCAAGAAGGGTACCCCAGAAGGACCCTTACATAAACAAAATACAGGCTAAAGCTGGGGTTCCTCACTTTTCTTAATACATGTTTGTTCCCACAGAAAGTGTCTTATATAAATGGCTTGACTAGTAGTAGCTCATCATTTTGTGTTATTTTGTATTTGTTTTATTTTGACTTCAGTTCTCTAGATTTGTTTTAAGCAGGACTTCCTGTCTTGTTCCCCTGTGTTTCACCTGTGTCTCTCTGTGTCTATGTACCTGTGCTCATCCCACTTGCTGCTGGTCCATTGTCTTTGTCTGTCTTTGTTCCTGGTTCTGTTTGGATTTTGAGTTTGTTTTTACCTTGGACTTTTATTTTATTATGTTAATTAAATCGTAAGTTTTAGCATTCCTGCATTTTGGGTCCCTCCTCGTCTCAACACATGACACTAGAGCTGTGTTCAACTTTACATAAAACAATAAAACTAGAACACACAGAAAACAGGAGAAAAGAACTACCAAGAGCAATAGACAATGTATATTTCAATTATATTTTTGTAAATAACTTTATACGACATAACAGATATTGATTTAAAAATAGACACAAATTCGGATGTGATGTTTTGATTTTTTTTTGTCTGAGTCATTGTCTTTCAGTCATTTGCTTATATATGTTGTAAGTTATTATGTTAATCTGAAAAAGCTGGTCTAAAAAGAGGTCTAAAGACACATGCAGGACCAGTTACATGGATTTTATCACATGGTTCCATTTTTTGTTTGAATATTAAGTCCCACAGCTTTATTAAACATGTGTCCCTGGCAATATTCCTTAAACCCAGAGTTGAAAGCTTCAGTGCTGTGCAGTGCTGTTCCCCTGTTGATCGTCTGCTCATGTGTTTCCCCTGTGTCTCTTTCTGTCTATCTGTACCTGTACAGATTGACAGTTTTAGTTTGATTTATCATCATTAAATCACTAAATCATTGTTTTTTGCATTCCTCCTTCATAACCCTAACCCAAAACCCAAACCACATGAGGGTAGACTAAGAAAAGCGAATGAGATTTCAAATTCAATATAATACCAGAACCACAATATGCTTTTCTGAATGAACCAGAGAAGTCCATCATAATATATTTTGTATCAATATTTGGATTACAGAGCACTTTTGTATGATGAAGGTGTTTCCAATCCGTGCTCAGTTCGGCTTCCTGTCCGTGCACTCCGCAAAGGCAGATAAATGCTGTTATTGCAGTGTTTAAAATGATGCCTCTCACTATTGCTCATTCGGTGGTGATAGACTGTGATTATATCTCGCTTCCTTCAGGGTCTATTCTTGTGCAGCTCAGGTTGCTTGTTCTATTTCATTCATTCCTAATTGAACGGTTCATTTTGTATGGTCCAACAAAACGTCTATAATAATTCTCAGGAGGTTTTCTTTCAGCTATTTGTTCAATACACTGCATGGAGCCAGAAGAAATGGCAGGCACAGAACATCGGCGGTAATCTGGTGAAATCAAAAGACTATGTCATTTGTAAGCCCCATGGTTTTACAATGTCATGTGATTGTGTTTCAGTCGACGTGAAGGAAACACTGTTATTGGAAAACTATTCATCTCTGAAACCTAAAAACAGGACTGTCCTACAGGTTTGCCAAGGCATTTCTTTGAATGAGAAGCATTTGCTGAAGAGAGTAAAGAAGGTGAATAACGACTGCACAGAAGCTAAAGACACATGGATTTTGGGAATTGTGGTTACTTGAAACAAGAGATTATTATTATTATTTGCCGACACCTGGTTTATACAGTATGTGGAAGAAAATACTGTCATCTGGATCAGGATGTATGCAGTTTCAACAATAAAATAAAGTGCAATGCCCTGGGGCATACTGACAGAAGAGAGGCAACAGGTTTGTGCCATTGGCCTTTCAGACAAGCACCAACAAATCCTCCACACACAGACCAGGGCTGGACTGGGACAAAAAACAGCCCGGGCATTTTTGCCTTCTAGGCGGCCCAGGCATGTTTTTTCATGTTTTTACAGTTTTTTTATACCGGGAGTCGGCAACTCAAAAGGTTCAAAGAGCCATATTTGACAAAAAAAAACTCAAAACAACATCTGTCTGGAGCATTGTATGAGGCTTATAAGAAGGTAACACAGGCTGCAAGCTGTATTAGCTATATTACCCTAATATCTAAATGACAAAGAAAGTAAACGCTACAAATCCATAATAAGCATTCATGATTGTCAAATGTGTATTTTCACTGCAGCGTGTCCTGGAGAGAATGACGCACCACGTGACGACTCTTCTTTAAGTTTAACTTCAATTTTTTTGCCTTGATGCAATTGTAGAAATACAGTAAATAAATCTGCTTTTTGACTCAGAGTTCACCTGCATCACAGAACAGTCTGTTCATATCCACCGCATCACAGGCGGTGGAGCTGTATTAATGTCCTTAATGGCCCTTTCTTTCACCGTCTTTGTCTTTCTCTTTTTAGCTTTGGGATCCGTGCGCACACGCCGGTTTGTTTACCACAGCGGCCGCCTGGTGCGGGGCCGCGTCACTGGATATAACACATTACGTTGACAGAAATGTTAAAATTGAATATTACTTGCGCACTTTTTACAGCATTTAAAAACGTTAAGAATGTTTTTCCTACAGAAACCAAATTCAAACTAGAAATAAAATATAGCCCTCCCACTCCATTTTCAGACATTTGTTAAAAGGCTCCAGGAGCCACTCGAGGAGCCCTAAAGAGCCGCAGGTTGCCGACCACTGGTTTATACAGTATGTGGGAGAAAATACTGTAGAGGATCAGGATGTATGTAGTTTCAACAATAACATAAAGTGCAATAGTTTACATTACAAGAGAGTAATAAACATGTCTCAGAGTGAGGGAGGTGGACACAGACAACACAAATGTTTTTTACATGGATGAGAATTGGCCAAAAAAGTCTGAAATGCATAATGTCAGCCATTGGCTGTCACTAAATCTTTTTGATTTGTTCACAACATTTTATGTCATGGGCACAAATAATAACTTTTAATCCAATGGAAAATGTAGGTACCCGAGCTTTAATTTAGGGAGTTTAGTTCAATCAATCAATCAAAGTTTATTTGTAGAGCGCCTTTCATGCACAGGGCAACACAAAGCGCTTCACAGTCCACATCACAAATCATCACATAAAACAAACACCAGAATCACAATTAAAACATTAAAATCACACAAAAGATTAAAACACAATAAAAACAATAAAATCACACAAAAGAATAAAACCATTAACACTTTCAAAGTTACACAAGAAATTTAAAAAAAATAAATAAATAAATAAATGACAGCAGTGCATTACAAATGGAGATAAAATCCTTCAGTTGTATGCACAGGCAAACAGAACAGTCTTTAACCTGGATTTGAACATTGACAGAGTAGACGCCTCCCTCACATTTTCAGGGAGATTGTTCCAGATCTTAGCTGCATAGATCTGAAACGCAGCCTCCCCATGTTTGGTTCTCACTCTGGGCACCAGCAGGAGGCCAGTCCCTGTGCTCCTCAGAGTCCGGGCTGGTTCATATGACACCAACATGTCACTAATGTATTCTGGTGCAAGGCCATGGAGAGACTTGTACACAAGCAGAGCTGTTTTAAAATCTATTCTTTGAGCCACAGGAAGCCAGTGCAGAGACCTGAGGACCGGACTAATATGGTCATACTTCCTGGTTCCTGTCAGGACTCTAGCTGCTGCATTTTGGATGTACTGCAGCTGTTTTGATTTCGTTTTTTAGAATTTAAAAACATTTTTGAGCTGGTGCGAGGAACACACACAGTCTCAATTGGACTAAAATGTGAAAACCCTTGTTGTTCTTTAGCTCCCAGAGTCAGAAGGGAGTCAGCACAGTTCAGTGTTTGGACTGGTAATGCACTGCCAGACGGACAGGGAGCAGTGTTTGCACCGTTGTACTCACCCGGTGCTGGTGAGCAGGAGGCGGGGGATTGCGGTGGGGTCCGAGGGGGCTCAGATGTAAACAGTCACGCCCCCCTCGGGGAACGCTGAACAACGTAACGCATGTAGCCCATCAACAGGCTGCTACCGTATCTGTTTGGGTGTAATCCGTCTGGACGATAGGCTTCGTTACGTTTCCAGAAAAGGGCAAAGTTATTCACAAAGACAAAGTTAAAAGAGCTGCATGTAGCCTGGATCCACATATGCAGCGCCACAACACGACTGTAGAGGCAGTCACCTCTGTTTACAGTCGGGATTGGACCAGAGATAAAAACAGATAATCCCGTGGATTGAAGGAGGTGGAACAGATCCATAAAATGTTTCTTAGTGACTTCTGACTGCTGAAGTTTCATGTCGTTAATTCCCACATGCACGACTACCTTGGAAACGGTATCAGGCAGGGACTGAAGCAGAGGAGGGAGACGGATGAGCAGGTCTGGTACAGTAGCTCCGGGAATACAGCGAGTGACCGCGTTAAAGAAGCGGACGTGTCTCACGATGGAATCTCCAATAATCAGAGTGGTCGGGGCGAAGAGTGGCCTCGGAGAAGGAGCTCGGTGGACGGAACCAGCGGGTTCACCCGAAGCAGGACCGGAGCCTGAGCGCCGCTGAACACATGGAGAGGAGGAGCGGGGGTGCTGACTCTCAGCTACAGGCGACCCACGCTGTGTGCTCGGGGACGCTGGAGCGGTGAGAGGGGCTGGCTCTGGGCGCTGCTGCTGACCCGGTGGAGGTGAGCGATGGTAATGATGGCTCGCTACCCCAGTCTGAGGCTGCTGCACTGGGGTCAAAGAAGGGGAACAGGCCAACATGGCTGGTGGACCGCTCTTTCGCCTGAGGACTGCTTCCTTTAGGAGCGTTTTCCTCGCAGTGGACTTGGATCCTCGAGCAGTAGAGTACGCTGCAGTGTCCAGGGATTCTGCTGAGGGGGCCGGGATGTCAGTGGAGAGGGCTGCATAGCGGTTTGCCAGACTAAGGACATGGGCCACGGCGCAGGATGGCTCCTCGGAATCCGCGGGCTCGTTGTTCGGAACCGGGCGCTTAGGTGTAGAACAGGAGGGTCCGGAGCTGACGGATCTCTCCCACACGACAGTGTCACAATATGCAGCACTCAGTGACATAAGCCGTGAATGCTGCCCACCAGCGACTTCAAAAAGTTTGGACACTAGAGATTGTTTCTCATTCAACTCTGCGGTGAGACGAAGGACTTCTTTTCGTAGTTCTGCAATGGTGGCACGGTCGCTCTCACGGAGCTCCAAGGTGAGGCGACTAATATTGTGCATGTTTGAGCCAATTTCATTGTCACTTTCCATGTCCTCGTTAGCTTGTGTTAGCTTCTGTGCTACTAGTGGGTTTCAGTCGGGACTAAGCGCTATTTGCTGAAACCACTGAATTAATAACATAAAACACTCAGATATATTAAAAAACTGAACAATAAAAACGCGCTAAAAAGTTGTTAAAAGTTTACTAAAAAGGTGCACAGAGCAGCCCTGCAGTACTGCTTACCGGAAGCATCCGAGTCCGGTTTTTTCGGACAACAACACTAGTTGCGAGAGTTGAGAGGAGAGGGGAAACGTGGACTGTTTCCTGCAGCGGTGTTTTCATTTGGTGCACAGATTACGCAAAGACACGCATGGTCCTGTGCGCGTTTATGGTTTTAAATGGTCACGTAGCGGCTACGCGCTCACCGTGTTGTGTTGTGAGCTGTTCCCGCATCCAGCTCAGAGCCGCTGGATGCGGGAACCGCTCATTACATAGCGGCCGCAGCTGCCCGCGGACACACGCACCCCCCTCAAACAATTCTCAACGGATGTACACTTTTACCAAACTTGTTTTTGTATGAGGCAGAAAGGCCGGCCCAAATATGGGCATCGGCCCTTCAGGCATTGCCCGGTACACCCGATGGCCAGTCCAGCCCTGCACCAGACTTTTTCTGGTGCATTTTTCTTGTTATTTGATTTCTATGTTTCCTTTCTATTTTCATAAAGGACTTTGAATTGCCCTGTGTAAGAATTGTGCTTTCGGGAAATGGAAATTAGAAAGAAACCTGGCTCTCCCCTGGACACTGTGGTGGTCAGCCTCTATCTATATAAAATAAATATGTCTGTTTCATGTATAAACTGTATCTAAACCTGGACCAACCTGCATCTTGTGGCTGTGTGAGGCAGGCCCTCCGTCCATCAGCGCCAGGACATACAGCCCCATGTTGTACTCGCTGCCTCCTCTCAGACTGAAGCCAAACCCTGAGGGGCCCCGGTCCAGGTCCACACTGTAGTACCTGGAGTCACGCTGGAAACAGAGACACACAAACCTAGTATTAACATCTGTATTTTCAGTCCATCATTTATTGTTGGAGAAAATCCAGTATAGAGTATGTTTTTACCTTGGGTCGTGACCGCTGTCCTTTCCTGCCCCGGTGACTAGAATCAAAGTCATTGGTCTCTGGGTAGGTGCTGGAGGAGTCTACAAAGCACCATGATTAAAACAAGAAAAAATTCATTTGTACCATTTTCTATCGAAGTGCATTTCATATTAGATGAGCAGATTTGTGCTGGAAAACAAATGCAAGTCACTCTCAAACTCAATCAGTCACGTTTTAGTATTGATGTAGATTATAAATATAGTACAGTGGCCCCTTGTTCATCGCCGGGGTTACACTAAAAATAACACCGCAAAATCATTGAATTAGAGGCTCTGTGTTTTAAGGCTGTAAACCTCCTCACACACTGTATACACTTTTCTAATCAGCTGAAATCACGACTGCTGAAGAGATATCACAGAGATGACCAGAAATATAACCTGTTGGTTGTGGTTCTGAGCACTGCTGCAGCTGTCAAAAGCCGTGCATACACTGTAAAATACAGCTGCAGAGGACACTGCGCAGAGGGGCAGGAGCAAGACTGAGGACTTCAGGAAGACTGTGGTGGTCCTCTGAATAGAGGTAACTGTAGGGCTGAAACAACTAATCGATTAATCGACGACTAATCGATTATTGAAATAGTCGACAACTATTTTAGTAATCGATTAATCGTTTTCTGGTTCACACGGACTCAAACAGAGCAAAAATGACATGAAAATGTAGTATTTTTGATTAAAACCGACTTTGTTTTTATAATTTCATGAATATCTGTCTGTCTCATCCAATCAGATAGCAGAATTAGCACAAAGAGCCTGTTACAAACATTTACTTTAAGTTTACGCCGTCAATACGTCCTCGAGTGTTGCCACTTTAGCTTTTTGTGATGAAAAAAAAATTTTTTTCTACACAATTCACAGCCAAGCGATTAATCGATTAATCGTAAAAATAATCGATAGATTAATCGATTACAAAATAATCGTTAGTTGCAGCTCTAGGTAACTGTAATGATATACTGGCCGTTATATGATGTTGTATCTGATCTTGTTGGAGTACAAACACATGAGAAGCACGCTGTAAAAAAGACACCCAGAAATATTTTCGCAAAACGAGGCTACAAAAAATGAACCGTGTAAAAGGGGACATAACGGTATTGTACTAATGGTATTGATTTCATGACATTTTTTTATTACCATATATCTTAATATTATACATTGCACTTGTTTTAGAATGTGTATATATGGTAAACAATAATATGGTAAAACAAGTATCAAGGTTAAATAAGGCCATCGGTCTGCCCTATCTCTATGCTAAATGTTTTATATTTTTCCAAATTTGACAATTACTGACAGCAAACACTGCAATTGTAAAGAACAAACTTCTACATTCAAAACTGCATTTATGAGTGTGATGTCATAGCGGCACAATGACATCATACTTTTACAGGACTGAGACAGGAGATTTTAGACGGTAAAGGCACAGTTAAATGTGTGTATCTAAAAAAAACAACTCAAGGTCCGAGACGGACGAGGAAAAATGTGGTAACATGGTTAAAAACTCAAAACCAGGATTTTAGCTAAAAGCAGCCCAGGGATATAATGCCTTTGTCAAAGAAGGTCTAAAGCAGAACATACAATGCATGTGATATTTTAGATGTGAAAGAGTTTGTGAGATCCCAGCGTGTTCAAACACATTTGTCACTCACAGGTGCTGGGTCTGGGTACGATGGTGAGGCGCAGACTGTTCCCAGCCCTGCGCAGGATCTGAGAGAGCTCTCTGTGGGGCAGGTGGACCACGGAGCGCCCCTCCACCGCCTCCAACCTGTCCCCAGGCCGGATCTGACCACTTTTGGCTGCAGGACTGCTCCGGCGCACAGTCACAAAGCGGTGGGGCAGAAGAGAAGCCGCTGGAAATCAAAAGATAAAAAATAATAATCAATAAGATAAAATATAATAATATATTACTACCAATTGATATATTTTTGTTTTTTGTATTTATGTCTTTATTATTATTGTTTATAGATGTATTTTTATTTTTTTTTATTTTTTGAAGGGGACAGTGCATATTAATCAAATGTGTCCATGTAATTATGCCAGATTTAACCATAAAGACTAGTTTCCATTTTTTTGATTATTTCAGACAGCTGTAGTGTTTATTCATAAAGATAACTTGATAATGTCCCACCCGTAAGAGGGTTGAAGAGAAGGATCAAACAGGCACAATATAATGATTCAAGTTGACATATTCATGAAGTGAAGGCATTGAAACAGCAGCAACGAGGCGTATAAAGTGGAGAGAAAGTGGTTAAGGTACATCTGTGTAGTGTTGTGTTAGTGCCATATGAACCAACTCGGACACTAACACAAGGACTGGCCTCCTGCTCAGGACTAAAAATGGGGATTATAGCTGCATTTCAGATTTACGCAGCTAAAATCCAAAACGGTCCTCCTGAAAATGTGAGACAGGCTTCTTCTCTGACATTGTTGAAATCCAGGTTGAAAACGGTTCTGTTTAGCTGTGAATACGACTGCAGGATTGTGTCTTGTTGTTATGTGAGCTTGTTTCTATCTTTGAGTTGCCTTGAAAGATCTATGGATGCTATAATAGTAAAACTTGCCTTGCCTACTCTAAAATTTCAACACATTTATATTGAAACTAGACAATAAATAATGAGGCCCAGTATCCGTTTATCCATCCATCTGTTATTGAACGATTCGTTGACATGGTAATTATTGAGGCTGGCCTATGTGGAAGATACACAAACCTAATTCTTACACAATATTTTATCCTTTCCCACTTCCTGATCCTGAAACTCTTATGCCCCTCTCCTAGACAGAAACCTTAGCATCAGCCACCTCAGCCCCCAAACAAACCGATCATATTCTTTCACTTGTCCGTCTTATTTTAGGTCTCTCTCTGATCAAATGCATCTTAAAACTTTTAACATTTGGATCCAAAAGCAGAACTTCTCACCAAAACTTAGCTTTTACCTCAAGAGGCCAAACAGGTCTGATTTACTTCACTGCAGCTCATGCCAGACTTCTTAAAACAGGTTGTAATTAAGCTTTAGATTGTTTTTGGCACAGAGTGAATGCCATAAATTAGACAGAAATCTTTCTTCTTGCAGCTTCTCCTTGAAACAACCTCCGCCTCCATCTCTGCCATTCATCAGCCTACATCTCCATCACTGACACAACACAAACATCACTCATTCCTCTTCTGTTGTCTCAAAGCAAAACATCTCTTTTCTAAGGTCAAATTAGAATAAACAACATTAAGAAATGTGTTTTTATTAAGTTAACTTAACTTGACTGATCGTAAAAATAATAGTGAGTAATTCAGGTTTGAAATTAGGGCTGCACAATATTGGAAACTAGAGCGATATTCGATATGAGTGTTTAGTATTTCGATAACAATATTATTGCAATATTTTTGTCTTTCACCTAAAACTGCAATCTGCAGTGAAACGCAAGAGACAAATAACAAAAAATAAGCACAACATTAATGACATTCAAATGCATATATTTATAATTTTTTTGTTTGTTTGTTTGTTGAATGTTGACGCAATTTTTTCGATATATTGTGCAGCCCTAGTTGAAATCAACCCCTCTTTTGATAATTGATTAGTTTTGAAATGAGATTTTTCATTAATTGAAGATTAGTCAAGATCATAAAAGGCAAAAAATTTCAAAAAGTAAAAGCTAAAGTGATGCCGCTCAAGATGTTGACAGAGCTGTGAAATTAAATGGAAACACACCACCAATTATGTCCCTATGAAAAATCCAAATGTCTATGGTTCAAAAGTGTTAGTTGAATTGAAAGTATTTGATCAATCAGAGACTGTATGCATAGTGGCTATTGTAGACACTGGTATAAATATGTTGAATGAATGTATCTCGGTGCTATGGTTACTGAGTAATGAGATTCACATAAGACATTATTTATTTCTAGATATTAAGGTAACAAAAATTAAATCTAAAGGAACCAACCCAGCCATAATTAAGCATAAATATAGTTATTAAATATGTTTCTATTTTCACCAACTTTGCGTGAGTGTGTGAAAATATATTACAGAGGGGAAAAAAAACAATAACACATCAGATACTACTTGGCTGCCAGCATCTTGCACCCCGCGGTTTTGTGATGGATTGTCTCTTTGCACGACCTACACCTTGGGTCTGGTGTGGTTTATCTTAGCCTCTGTCGCTCCGGGGCTCAGGGCCTGCTCCTGTGCAGACATGATGAGTGCAGGCCAGCCCTCTCCAGCCATTGCTAGGACTTCTGGAGGACTTCTTCAAATCAGCCACTTCAGTTATGAGTCCAGGCTTATCCTCCCATGATGGTCCCTCCTCCAGCACGTCCTCAAGCACCTCCTCCAGCACGTCCTCCAGCACCTCCTCCAGCACCTCCTCCAGCACGTCCTCCAGCACCTCCTCAAGCACCTCCTCAAGCACCTCCTCCAGCACGTCCTCAAGCACGTCCTCCAGCACGTCCTCCAGCACCTCCTCCAGCACGTCCTCAAGCACCTCCTCCATCACCTCCTCCAGCACGTCCTCCAGCACGTCCTCAAGCACCTCCTCCATCACCTCCTCCAGCACGTCCTCAAGCACGTCCTCAAGCACCTCCCCCAGCACCTCCTCCAGCACCTCCTCCAGCATCAACTGCTTTCTAAATCTGTCAGACTAAATTATTATAAATACTTTGTATGAAAATTTAGTTTAATGTTTTCTAAGATTACATAAATACTTCTGACTTTGACTCTAACTAATTACATGCACTTCAATAAATAGATAATACAGGGACAATACCCAAAAGCACAACTAAAGCTCCTAGGGATTATTATATGAATAACTCTTTAATAAAAAATAACATTTATTGGATTTTTCTTTAGTTTTTTACAGCAGTGCGCGTGCATGTGTGTGTGTGTGTGTGGGTGTGTGACAGATTGTCTATATAATGGTCTTATTATTTCTAAATGACAACAACACTGAGATCGCTTTTCCAAAGCTGCTGCAGTCCTAGTATAGTTTTAGCACTAAACATCAACATTCATTATCTAATGTAATTCTAAGCCAATGTATTCTATTTTAAAGACATGATTATTTTCGAATCCTCAAAATGAAAACAGAACATACAACTGTTCTCTGAGTTGGGGAAAGTCGAAAGTCTGCAGATGATGAGGAAATGTCGTTCTCCTTTTGAGCCTCTGAAACCTTTGTTCACGTTATCTCACACTGGAATACAAGTTCCATCCCAGACTTGAAATGAAGGAAAGTCACTTTTATCTGCTTAACATTAAATGCCCATTCTTACACAGGCTGTTTTATTCTCTCATTTAACATTTACATAACAATGAAAAGCAATTTCCACAATCACAAGGCCTGAGTTTGTATGTTCTTGAAATCAAACATTCTTTGTTTGATGATTGTAAGCTGCTTGATTCATGTTTTGTTCAAATTGGCTCAAAATCTTTCCTAACTTATTACAGGTTTAGTGCATTTACATTAAAACCAAATATGTAAAAGACATAACATGCTTCTGCCTCCAATATAGCGATTATCTATCAAACCCATTTCCGCTGCCAACGAGGTTCTGTTTGCACCTGATGCACGTTTTACAAACTATTGAGCAAGTTATCCATAGAAAATCTTCTAGTTACAAATTTAGTGCATTTGAAATTTCAATATTGTAATGTGGTCACAATTCAGGCCCTGCAGGCTCCTCTCAGACAAGATCAAGATCACCTGTGCAGCGCTGCTGTGTATCATAAATTCAGAACAAATAGCCAAAAAAGTTAAAACATCAGACATCTCAGCTTCAGGAGGATACAAATGAGTCACAACTGCCTGAATTTCGTTTCAAGTAACCATTTAGAGCAGGGGACTCCAACCTTTTCCAATCGAAGAGCTACTTTTATACAACAGAAGAGGCAGAGAGCTTATCCTTTTTGCTGTCATAAAAAAAAAAATCTCTGTAATAATTATGAAAAGAGAGAACACACATGGAGAGCACATGTGAAATATACAGTACTGTAATACTTTATAACCCTATATTCATACTGAATAATAGAAATGCAATGACTCAAAATGTATTAATTCACGATCTTGTGTTCAATTCTAAATCATTGGGGGAGCTAACTGAAAGAGGCTGGCGAGCTACTGGTAGCTCCTGAGCCACAAGTTGGAGACCCCTGATTTAGAGTATGTGTAAATCCGAAAAGCTGTGAAAAGTTGGTTTTGCAATGTCATTGAAACAAAACTGATACATGCGATCACGAGTCGAGGTTTAACTCCATATGTCGCCCATCTCTGCCATAGTAATAATGCGTTGTACTTATATAGTGCTTTATGGGACAATCAAAGACCCTTCACATGCCATTATTCCATCAACTAAGTGCACTGTAGTGGTTTTTCACAGTTTCTCTGCGGCAGACTGACACAAAGGGTATCATGGTGTGGACTTATAGTATCAACGTTGATTCATTTTGTTACCTCATCTGTTGGCTTTTTGAGTTCTCCGTCCCGTCCCGTTGATTGTTTGCCCCGCCCTAATGTGATTCCCCTGTGTCTGCCAGTACAGTTATGCCTCATGCCCATTTGTCGTCCATCCATTGTTAACCCCACGTCTGTTCCCATCTTGTTTTTCAGTTCAGAATTTTTGTGGATTTAGTTTTATTGACACACATACACACACACACACCACTCCAATGTGAGTGAAGTGTCTTTGTGAAGTGTCATCTTTCATGCAGATATAGCCTTGTACAGAGAAGGGCCAATTATTGAAATGTCAGTGTGAATCATGTCGAATTGATTGGAAATAAAACATAAAAATGCATATAAACTTTCTGTATTAGCACAGTCAAATATATTGTCATTCATACCTACCCCTAGTATCCAAGCTTCAGTTCATACCCAACTCTGTAGATTTCATTTAACTATTAACTACAAACAACCACAGGATAATCCCAGCTAATGCAGACCACCTCAGTCGTCTCACATTTCTACATCTATTCTTCTATTCAAGGATTTTGTCTGGAGAATTTGAGGTCACACAGTGTGGTGACAGCTGGCTCGTCTTGACTCCTGCCAGCTTCCTTATATAACGAAGCAACAGGAAGGTCTGGACAAGCCTCATATACACTGTCCAGGGCGAAGGATTCTGAACTGGTGCCAACACAACTATTTGTTATTAGGAGAGGGAACCCGGTCAGTCAGTCGTAGAACAATGATTATCGAAATGACTTAAAAATCAGGGACTGAAACGAGGGGAAAATTTACAAAAGTTTAGCAGATTGTGAGCAGTGCCTTCAGAATTATTTAGCTATTTATTTAATTGACAATACATAACATATTGTTTAAATAGTTGATGTCCCGTCACACAATTGAATTTTTTTTCCATGTCGTCTGCCCTTTTTTTCATCATTTATTAATCGTTTCATTATTTTTCATCATTGTTGCTTTGATTTGTTATGTGGATGATTACAGATTTGTTTACAGTTTTATTCGGCCCACAGAAATTCCCATGTGCTGCTGTGTGGTTCTGGAAGAGGGTATAGAACAATGTCCTTGTTGGATTTTATATTTTTTTATTGCTTATTTGGTTGGGACAGTGCATGTTAATGAACACACCTCTCCGGATTGTAGCCACTCAATCACTCTGAACTATTGTACATATTTTTAGCGGTAGGGGAAACCGGCGCAGACACGGGGAGAACATGCAAACTCCACTCAGAAAGGCCCTGTTCCGACCGGGACTCAAACCCAGAACCTTCTTGCTGAGAAGCGAGAGTGCTTTCCACTCAGCCACCGTGATTTGAGAGAGAAATGCTTTTAAACTGCATGATGTTGTGAATTAAAACATGTCACCTGCCGTATATATACGTCAAGAACTAAAATGGTCCATTATAATATTTATTAATGTAATAGTATTGTAATATTGTACTATAATAGTTATTGTAGTCTGCAACAGGCTTGCCCTACACTTTAGACCACAGTGAAACTATGAATCTATCCAATAAATGAAATTACAAAAAAATGTCTATTATAATTACTCAATTAATTGTAAAAAGAACATTTTCAACTGGAAACTGTTGAACAGGAAACAGAACTAACTCCTGCACAAATAATAACAATGACAGAGGGTATAACAAAGGTATATAACTGTGCATAAAGGTAAAATACAGTTTCTCATCAGGGATAAATACTCGCAGGTTGGGGATTTATGTTCTCTTTAATCAAGGACTTTGAAATAATATTACAGTACAGTTAAAATGATTCTGCTCCTTTTTCATTTGACTGGCTTTATGGTCTTAGAGCAGGGGAAATAAAATAGAGCATTTCACATTACTTTTTTGTACTAACTTATTCCCAGTGCAGCACTTTGGAAATAGGCGTATTTATAAAATGTGCTTAATAAATAGTGGGTTGAATTAGATAGGATTTAATATTATTTATTTATTTTTCAAAATTAATGAATTTGCAGTTAAAGGGGCATTATGCAGAGTGTTTGACTATTTTGGATCTCAAACAACACTCAGCACATTGCAGTTGCACGACACGTTTCCATGACGATATGGTAACAACACATCAGGATGAGTGCACCGTATCTTCACCCCCACAAATTACTTTGAGGGGGATTTTCTCTCCCAGTGTAGGTTTTTGAGGAAAATTGTTTACAACTCCAAGAACTTAAGTCTTAGTTGTGACTTTTGGCGACTTCAGATTTGAAAAAGACTATACTTTTTAGGTGTAAAAAGGTTGATAGATTACATATTTAATCCACAGAATACTAGATAAAAAATAAATAAAAATAAAGCAATAGCTGCAGGACTATTAGAGACCTTGTCTTCAATAACATGGTTCTTGTTCCCATCTCTTCCTCTGTCAGAGTGCGTATGCTACTAAAAACGACTAATTGCACACATACATCTGTCAGAAACAGATTTTTTCACTCCGCTCTGCTCTTATCCTAATCTGAATGACCCAAAAATCCAGGCCAGGCTGGGACAGCTTTTCAAATAGTCCTCTTAGCATAGCGACAGACCAACAGTGCCCATGAATACATATGTCATAAACACGTGTCAAAAGTCTTGCAGACAGCGGCAGGAGGAGGGAGCAGGGACAGAGGGAGCTGGACCCGGCATGCACCAGCCTCCACAAACACACACATGCAGCCAAACCGACTCACTGCAGAGTAGCCCACCAGCGCAGCACCCATCACAGTCACTGACGGGCAGGCAGACCCCTCCCCAACACCGTAAAAAAAAAAAAAACGTTCCTTCTACAACCCCAAATGCATCCATCAATAGCTGCAGACTCCGCACTCCATCAAACGGAGAGTCTACGGAGATGGACTGTCACTCGCAATACGCACAAATCATAGCATTAAAGAGGTAGCTATAGTTTTCTGTCCTCGAATAGCACATACTCAAAGCCATATCAGTAAAGTTTGATCGACTGACTGAAGTTTTACTACACTAGCATGCACACAACTTAACTTCATGCACACATGATCTTAAACGATGCGACTGAAATGACCATATATTCAACAACTCACAAACACGATAAAGTAAGAAGCACATAATTACGTTTGGACTCCTTCACGGTTTTCAAAGCAGACTGTAGTCTCTCCAGCATGGCTTTTTTTTGGCTTGCGAAAATTAACAGAAAGCAATAAAAACAAAACAAAATCAGGCTGCAGAGGGATGCTATATACAGTATTGCTCAAGACGGACTGACAGGTGAATTATCTCCCCAGCGGCTTGTCCCTCTGTTGCTCCTATGCGCAGCAAATGTTCAGTGTAGCATTTCTATCATCGGGCATTGAGGTGGGGGGGGGGTGGCATGGACGAAAGGGAGAGATAGAGCCAAAGAGGAGGGAGTGGGGAGGGGAGGCGAGGAGAGGGGCAGAGTTTAATCTTTTGAAAAAGCTAGACTAGATGCATTTACTGCAGCGTGGTGTGAGTGTGAGGGGCTGGAGCTGCAGGAGAGCAAGAACGAGCAGACAAGAAGTGGAGAAATGAGAATAATATACTAGGGCTAATGAACCGCTGTGTGACGTGTGGAGGAAATGCTATAATGCTAAATTAGTATGGACGAGGAGCGACGAAGGGTGATGGAGTCGATGGAGCTATGTGTCTTTGTACAGTGGGGATAGGTGAATACAGTGAAATATATAAGTTGGAGCTGAGCGGAGCATAAGAAAATGGAACTGCATTACCCTGGGACCGGGGCCACCGACATGATGTAATGGATCATACGAGTGCTGCATACAAGCACGCCTCCGAAAGCCTAATAAGATTTGTCACACGGGGCGTAAACTAGCATCATACTCCTGTCAGGTCCGAAGCAGAGACGGAGATACGACAGACGAGGTTAACGACACAGGAGTCCGCAAGCATGCATCAAAACAGAAAGTCGGAGTGTGAACGTGTCAAACTGAATCAAAATACTGTGTTTGAGAAATGGCACACAACAGGGAGTGAGGTCTATGTGAAAACTTAAAAAGGACCACAACAGTCCTGGTGGAGGCTTTGCTTTTTCCTTAGGTTCATATAAATGTTGTTGTTTAGAGATTTAAAACCCAGGGGGACAGGGCCTTTTCTATTCAATTCAATTCAATTTATTCTTGTATAACCCTAAATCACAACAGTCGCTATCTCGGAGGACTTAACCAAACGGTTGAATTCGTCAACACAGATCCGAGAATCAAACAGTTCAAACATAAGAAATGCAATGATAAAAAAATGACTCTTTATAGATACACCAAAGCGCTCAGCCCCTCATATTATTTTTAGAGTATTTTCATATATGGGCTTGTTCACACTAAAGGGCACAAAAGTGTGACAAAAGGCCAAAAATTTTATTTTAATAATCAGAAGATATTTTATGTTTTTCATGTTTCCAAACACCTAGTCTGTCCATTAGAAGTTGCTAGAACATAACTGTTTTATACATTAGACAAGTTTCCTATAGCGGCCCTGTTTATTTTATGTAACGGACGTGATGATTTGATGGAATGAGCTTTCCAGAAGTTTGTTACATATTTTTAGATGTCCACATTTGATTAAGAGATTCTATTTTTTTTACATAGAGTAGAAACAAATTGATACTTTCATATACTGTAGTCAACCAATTAAATGTGAAACCAGACCAGATTTTTTTTTTCTCAAGTTTAATTGTTAGAGAAAACCATCACGTCCGTTACGCCTTTTTCAAGGGTTATTTAATTTGTATTTATTTATGTTTTAAACGATTCCTTTTTAAATCAAGTGATTAACTTATGTTCTGTTAACTATGTAAATCTTGTGGGATTTCATCTGCCGCTTTTTCAGACTGAGGACATTTTATTTTCTATGTCACTGGCGTCACAGTAGAATGGTCAAATCAGTCGTTTAAAATGTCGCCAAAAATATATTTGTCAATCTTTCCTTTGATTTTATCCACACTATCTCTTCAATGTGTCTGTGTTTGAAATCTTTTTTTCTAATCTATGATAGTGATTTTAGTTTTTGAGTTATAACCTTTTAAAGTCCAGATACTTTAATTGACACTTTACTGTGAACACACTCATATGTGTATTTGATAATAAAGTTGGACTTTTGCAATAAAAAGTTCCTTAGTTATGACATTTTTTTCATTAACTATTAGTTAGTAACTTTTTCTGTTACAAACTGACCCGGCCCCCATCGAAGAAGGGAAAAGTTGTGTGGCCCTCACAAGAAAAAAGTTTGGGGACCCCTGGTTTAGGGGCTGTAAAACTAATTTTGAAATCCAAATATCTCGGCTGAACTACTGTTATCACTTAAAGAAGTTAAAGAAGTCCATGGTTTATTGATGCCTTTTGACCGATTAGGGCCATTTAATGCTGAAATGACGTGAAAATCTTACATATTGCTACTTTAAGTCTCGTCTTAAGACGACTTTTTTTATGTGTGCTTTATGTGTGCTTTAGTATTTTATTGTGCAGCACTCGGGAAACTCGAGATGTGTTTATGAAATGTGCTATAAAAATAAACTGTAAGGCATACTTTCCATTTACATCGGAAACAAACATGTGACTTCAACAGACACATTTACAAGTCATATCTGTGGAGAGGAAAACCTTCTCACTGCAAGAATTCATTGTTGAAGCACTAAATCCTGTAAAATGTGTCAAACCAATCACACGGTTTTGTCATTGTGTCATGTGTCATTTAAGGTCAAATATATGTGTTTTCTTTTGTCAAATTTGAATGACAACTGAAACTACCCAATATCCCTGAGTAGAAGTCTCTAACTTATCCCAAACCTCAAACCCTCAAGGAGGTAGTTGTGGATGAGGTTCTTTATCCTCTCTGATGGTAAAGCAGCCCATTCTTCTTAGCAAAAGCCTCCAGTTTCTGTAAATTCCTGCCCATTTGAGATCTCCCCACAGTGGCTCAAGGATGATAGAATTTGAAAAACATAAATATAGCTACAAACTACAAGTGGGAAAAGTGTATGAGTTATTATTAAGGACCTCCAAAACAATGAAATCTCTCCCAGGAGGGTGCAAACGCTGAAGCACAACTGTATCTATGGCAACAAGCAGGTAGTGGAAAACATCAGAACAACAACTACCACTTTTTGGGAATATTTTTATCACTGTTGATGCTGTTATGGAGAGTTCCTTATAGGGCTGTCAAAAGTCAAGAGTATTAGGTACTAAAGCTAGAATTGAATGACAAACACAAGACATAATCTAACATTTCTTGAAAGATTTGCAAACTATATCATAATAAACTAACTAGTAAAAAACCTTATGTCTGTATAAAAGAGTATCATTATTTTGAGTAAATAAATACTATTGACAGCATTGTTCAAAAAGTTCAAAATTTAAAAAGAATTGCTTGTATCAAATATCGAGCATTTTTTCTCGTATCGAAATCTCTTTTGTATCACTTATGAATAAACACAAAACAAACATACAAAAAGCTGCTGGATTTTTCTTGCTGATGTGGAAATGTCCTTTAAAGAGATAGAACTTCAAAGGGCAGTTTAATAAAAATAAGCCTCTGATGGAAAAACAATTTCCAAAGAAAGCTGCTGATGCACTCACGGTGACTCACTGGTGGCTAGTGGCCACAGTGACCACTTTAAAATGCAATTACCTAAAGGGAAGTCTGGCACAAGGACATCCAAATAAAGTCCTTTCGATGGGCAGGTAACCAAGTGGTTTGGCCATAAAACAGTCTTCAATGCAATACAATAAAAAGGCCTTTAGGAGCAGAACTTACCTTTGCCATTCTCCACGTCCTGTGAGGCAATGACAAACCCAAAGCCCTCTCCAGCTTTTCTCCTCAGCTCAACGTCAAAGCCTCGGAAAGGCCGCCCGGCTTCACCTGCTCTCCTCTCCAGCGAGAGGTCAGGCAGGGCCATGGCATCGTCCTCCAGGCCGGTGCTCAGCCAGTCTTTGGGCTCCATGGTCAGGGTCACGGGGATGGACTCCAGGAAACTGGTGCTCTGGATCAGGGAGGAGCGGGACGGGGCAGGAGAGGGAGGGGTGCTGTTACACCTCCGAGGCAAAGGCAGACAGTCTGGAAACACCGAGTGTTCAGAGCCCACAGGGAGAGGGGGGGGCCGCAGCAGAGGAGGGGGGAGTCTGCGAGAGGATATGGGCGAGTGGTAGATCCCTGTGGAGACAAGTGGAGGGCCATAATTCAATGAAGCTGTCAGCGAATGATTGTACAAATATATACAGTATATGAATCAAAAACCCACATTACATAGTTGTAGTAGTTGTAGTTTGAGCCAGGACTTTAATCAGTGACATACTTTAAAATAACTTTTGGCTGTTACTGGTTTGTTTTGCTAAAGCTGTAGGTATGAGTTTTAAAGCCAACTGACAAATATAAACTTGTGAAATCCCACTCAAACATACAGCATAGTAATAGTCTGTCACTGAGACTGCTATAATTCACCCACATATTATTAACTCAAATCATTTACCTCCACGATAAACCAGTAGGATCACTTCTCCCTGTTTGGTGTGTTCCTGAAGAATAGTTTGTATCTAAAAACACACAAATATAAATATGTTTATAACGTGATGAAATAACATAAATATGCATCA
Organism: Knipowitschia caucasica; assembly: GCA_964034765.1. NCBI lineage: Eukaryota > Metazoa > Chordata > Actinopteri > Gobiiformes > Gobiidae > Knipowitschia > Knipowitschia caucasica. The sequence continues at coordinate 32,266,599 of OZ035827.1, forward strand.
TTTAATACACTTCAGTGCAAAATATGACAAAACTAAGTGCTTGAATTAGTGGCTGTATTTTATACTCGATTTAAGTTCACCGTACATACTTTAAAACCAGGACTCCCACAATTATAAAACTACGAGAACTCCCAGAGCCGTCATTTTGACTGCTCCTATTCTAACCAATGGATAAATTCCTCCCAAAAAGATGTAGATTGACGATTCATTAAGAATAAGTCATTTATACATTTATTTTTAATTCACTCACTTTTACTAAGTGCTAAAACCGGTTAATATCATTTGAATAAAAACATTTTGTTGAAAGGCTATTGCTTAAGACCAAATACTTACTGCTGACAATAAACAGTGTGTTGCTATGGTAACCAGCGTTCGCTCTTCTCTGGTGGAAAACCAACCTGAACCGGGACCAGCACTTTGACTGCCATCGCATGAAAGCAACCGAAAAACTTTGCAAATTTGTTAAAGGTAGAACTCCTCACATTTCAAAAATAAAAGGGAATTTCGACTTCGTATTTACCTTTTTGGCCAAAAAGGTAAATACTTTGAACAATTACACTTCCAAAACTAAACTTACTGCTCTGAGAGTTCTAGTGTTGAAATAGTTGATTTTTGATGTGTATTTTTTATACGCATTCTTCACTATTTCTTTCCCATGAATTTAAAAGCACTTTGCACTTTGATCTTGACCGTCATAATAAGATTAGAAAAGCTAAAATTCTCTATAACTTAATGACCATTCCATTGCCACACTGGACTAAAGCACATTTAACTTCAAGCACAGTAGTATTTTTATTCTCATTTGCAAAGTGTATATTAGGGGCGACAGTAGCTCAGTAGAGCATTGGCCTTTGAGCCAGAAGGTCGTGGGTTCGAGCCCACCACAAGACTTTGGCAGTCAGAAGCTGCACCCAATTCACAGAGCCCCTCACTGATCGTCCTGCAGGTGTTGGGTCCACAGGAGGATGTTGCTGTTCTTATTGGAGCAAAACATATCTATTGTGGTTCATTGTTAAATATTCTATTTAAATACATACCAAGTACCCATTAAAGCTAAATTCCATGCAACGTTTTTCTCTCCTTATGAGTTTGCTTCTATCACTAGCTTTCATATACATGTATTGGCGTCTGTCCAATCTTTAAAACAGCTTTTTCACAACCTTCTACTTTTCCAAGACTTGTTCTTGATGGGATAAACAAATAGTATTTATAATTAGATAACACAGCTTTAATTCGGACTATTACAGTATGGCCCAAATACAAACAATTATGTTATGTTATTATGTTATTTTATATATCTTTTAAGGGGATGAAACGTTTTATAATAAGTAGTAAATATTTGTTCACAACATTATACTTTAACAAGACTGTTTCTTGGGGCAGACATATGTATTATGCATGAAAAAAGTACTCCAACACTTTGTATTCATATTCTTTGTGTCTTGTCATACCTGTGCCACACTGAGGCTCTGCACGTCGGCTCCGTTTATTTTGACAATAGCGTCCCCCGGCTGAAGCGAGTTGCACTGCACCCTGTCAAGGATCCTCTTCACTATGGCCAGCCGTCCTCCCAGACCCCCCGCCATCATGCTAAACCCCAGCCCCCTCTCTGCCTCTGACCGCCCCAAGACCACAGGTACCAGCTCCCCCCTGGGTCTCCCATCCTGATCACTGCCCAGACTCATCCCCCCTGAGGACACACTGCTGGGGCTGGCAGATGAACTGGGCATGCTGTGGTACCCATTGATGTTGGGATAGTGGGGGCTGTCTGGAGTTGGGGGTCTCCTGGAGTGGGAGGGGCTGGGTTGTAGCAGGTGAGATGTCCGAGGCCCGCCCGGGGAGGACGATGGTCTCCGTGGAGACTGTTGCATAGGCAGGCGGGACAGGGTGCACGTGGATATGTCGCTCTCGGAGGACTTGTACGTGCCGTAGCGTAGAGGGGGAGGGGGCGTGGAGAGGGAGTTATTGTTGTGGTTGCGAATCATTGAAGCTCTAATGGGAAAGAGAAAATTAGATGAAGGAGATTTAGTATACAGGGTGTGCTGGTAAAGTTAATGAACAGTCATTACTGTAATATATGCAAGCAGGCGAGGCAGCTATGCAGACATGCAAAACACTTAAGCTAATATACTGAAACTGCTTCACACAAACTGTAAAGTACTGTAACTGACATACAATGTTTTGGTTTTACTCTGTATTCATGTGACATCACAAACTGTGGTGAAGTCAAAGTCAGACTTCTCTGTAATTTCAGGGCAATCCTCAACAGGAAAGAGCTCCACCTCTTCTATGTCAGCACATATCAACCATGGCCTAATTATTTGATCATCAAATTGTCAATAGAAATGAGGACAATATTAAAACACGGATGCATGATGTTGGCCGGTCAGACTTTCAGACATAAGAATAATATCGAACGTGTGAATATAGTCACTATGAAATAATCATTTGCTTTATCAACATTTCTTTCAAAAGTCAATGAAAGCATGATTTTGTGAGGCCAAGACCAACTGGCCTCTGACATAGCGTCATATGCCAGAAAGTCAAATAGATGTCAAAACTTCAACACTTGGCTAAGAACGGAAGAAGAGCTGGATCTTCCGCCATTGGGAAAAAAAAGACAGTCCTGTTAAATAAAACATAAACAGACACTTTATAAACCCTGTACAATGATTGTATTACACAGATGCTTTCCACACATGAAAGACTTCCTCCAACTCTGTCTCCATTCTGATAATCTTTGCATCATTGATTCTTTGCCGATGCTGCTCTGTCCATCTTCTATATTACAGGCCAACTGATTGTGAGCGTTTCAGGTTAATTCAGTGATTAAGTAGACCAGTGACTGTAATCTATGTACAATGGTGATCATGTCTATGGCTGGGTTTAGTGGGACTTGTGATGTGATTTTAAAGTAGCTCAAAACTATTACTATTACAATCAATTAAAATAGTTTATTGCTATAGTTTGGAAATGAGTCAACAAACTTCTCATATTAGTCTTTCAGCTTGAGGTCCTTTTAACTGGCAACAATCACATTTCTGGTGTTCAACAATGGCACCGTTTTGAAAAGCCATTTACAGAAAAACACATTTAAGCAGAAAAATCACACTTTTGTACTTTTTTGTGAGAGGCCCAGTCAGTTCAGACGGATTAAAAAGAGCAACACATCCTCAATCTAACAGTTAAACAGTAAATTATCCATTGTGCAGTGGATTATTCCACTAATAAAGATCATTTGTAGGCGTTTTGTTTTCATGAAGATGTTACTTTGAAAGAATTCATCAACAGTGCTTTCTTGGCTGCTGGTTAATGGCAACATGATGAGAATATTACAGCATTCAAAAGACATTTTTATAATTTTTTCAGACTCTAGCAACAGTCATCCTGAAGGATAGAAAAGGATTTGTTGTGTGTGTGAAATGTAAATTACAACATCAACGAAAAACAGGATTCACTGCTGGGTCAATACTGTTAATTAGTTTACATTTCTGTTAAACTAACAGCAAGCTTTGATTTTGAAAAATGATAAAAAAATTAAATCTGAGGTACCTAATTTAACTATACAGGATATGTATGCAATACAAATTAATGTTCCTCATATGATTCCTCTCTCTTCATAATGTAATTTAATAATATGACGGACAAGAATCGCAATATATCACAGAACCGCATCACAATACTACAATATAATCGACACAATTTTGCCAACTCCCACCTCCATTACCTGTGTGAGCCAATGGCAGACACCACCTCGCTGTCACTCTGACTGGCCAGGGTGGGGTCAAAGGACTGCAGACGGGCCAGACTCCTCACAGAGCGGGGGGGCCGCGGGGGCGAGGAGTGCACCGCGTTGCTCATACTGGACCGTCTGTACGCGTGACTGTAATACGCAGCGTTCCCGTTGGCGTCCAGAGGCTCCATGTAACCGGCCTCGCTGTGCAGGCCGTTAAAGGTGAAGTGTTGCGGGGTGTGGGGGCGGGAGAGGTGGTGGTTGAGGGGCTGAGGCTGCATGGTGGTGGGGGGTACGATGAAGTCGCCGTTGTCCATCATCCTGGGGGCGGGTTGTTTGGGGCAGCCGTCCGGGTTGTAGAGCATGGGGTAACCGCGGCGCACCTCCACGTCCACAGTGTGACCCACAGGCACCGACTTGAGGAGCTCCACCACCTCCTTATGGGACACGCCCAGCACACACACGTCATTGAGGTAAACCAGGATGTCCGCTGCGGAGAGGGAGACATGTGACATCACTGACACGTGTAGATCAACAGGAAGTAGTTCCAATATAACATCACAGCAGGAAGAAGTATCATGCACGGCTAAAAATGACAGGAATAAGTAGATTTTTACTTTAATCAGGTAACATCCATGTTGATTTGAGAATAACTTTATTTATTGTGTGTGTGTGTGTGTGTATCGGTCACTGTTATTGCTGGATATTATCACAGAAGGGTTAGGAAATATAGTTCATGTTGTTTGTAACAGTTGTAACTGTGTGAGGACAGCCTTTTTTGTTTGAGAATAACTTGACTTGCTGACCAAACAAGCAATATTATAAGAAGTTAATGCAATTTTTATTTATATACTGTAGTACATTTCACAGACTGAGGTCACTCAAAGCATCAGTAATTTCCATTCACTCCACACACAGTGAATGACAGAAGTGATTAGGTCTCACTCATTACAAGCAGACCTATTGAACATGTTTTTAGTGGTGGGGGAAACAGGAGCACCTGGAGGAAACCTACACAGACACTGAAGGTGAACCCTGCACCTTCTTACAACATTAATCTTAGTTTAAGTGTTTTCCTCAAGACACCATTTTTTGCTTGATCCATTGGAAAATCTTGATCTAACAGAGTGAAAATCCATTCAAATCAGGACATTCTATTGTTATAAATATTTCTCAATTTCATTTGGAGTGTGCTTTGAGTGTTTGTACATATTTCAGAGCAAATTTCATGGAGTCAACATCCTGGATCAAACACTGACCCATTTTCTACCATGGATCATTCCTGTATGAATGAGGGAAATACTACTGCTGACTGTGTGCCATTTAGCTTCACTGCACAATATGTAGTAACAGTAATACTATTCTGTAGTAAAAGTAATACTTTGTACAGTATCATTATGTTTCCAACTCATTTCATCTGCTGTTTATTCTATTGGACAGCATTTGATATATTGGACATATTACACTATAGATACAGTACATATGGTTATTGTTGTGAATGTGTGTAGCCTTCTATTGATAATTTTACATAATGGACTTATCTCTAAATGGTTTTTATAATTGTATAGGTCAGTGTTTTTCAACCAGTGGCATGTTTGCGTACCTTGAGACTTTGCTTGGTGTGCCTTTGGAAATTATCCTTATCATACAGTATAATGATAAGAAAATACTGTGAAAATGTTGTGAATTTTTGGCGCTGGTTTGATTTTCTATATGATAAACTTTGATGATTATTGAATTGCTTTCTTATTAAAGGCTGCAGAGTTTCATTTTTTCATCCGTTTTAGCTGGTCGTGTGCCATGAGGTTTTTTTTTCAATGTAAAATATGTCCCATGTTTTACACAAGCAAAAGTGCATTGACAATCGCTTTCCTTTATGTCCACTCTCCAACATACACATATCTCTGTACATAAACAGGTACCGTCCACATACCACAACTACCCACACGGGTTCACTCTGCCACCCACTCACACATCTGCAGAGAAAACATTGGCTTCAGTTCACATAAGCAGGCTGTAATGTCGGGCTGCAAATGAGCTGTTGTATCTCGAGGCCTGAGGACAGAAAGGGTCTTTACATTCCCTCCATGTCAAGGCGCTTCGTTGTGTTGAGATCAATTATCGTTTCTTTTCTCGTTTAAATGTTCTATTGCATGAAGAGACTTTGTATATCATTAAAAACACACATTACTCAATATGTTTGTATCCAATACGATGACATAAACATACAGTATTCCTGAGCTGGTTTTCGCCTGCATTTAACCTTATGTCTCTCTGTATTTGTGTGTATGTGTGTGTGTGTGTGTGTGTGTGCGCGTGTGTGTGCATGTGTGTGCGTGTGTGTGTGTGTGTGTGTGCGTGTGTGTGTATTTGTGTTTGTGTAAAAAATGTATGACTGGGACAATTGTCTGTTTTTTGGAGTCTGTTGGGTTGATGGGTTTTAGTCGATCGACCCAAAACGATCAACAAAAAATTGATTAATTGATTTTTATACTTATACATACACATAGCTTTAGGTAAATGCATATACACCTATTGTGATGTGAAACCTACGCCCAAATATCCACACACACACAGATGAATACATTCACTCCATCTACTAGGCACGTACATAGGCAAACTAAATAAGTTAACATTATTTTATGAGAACTACATTTATCGGTTTTTCTTCACTCACTGCACAAACAAAATAAACCCAACAAAAAATGATACCAAATTAAGCCTTCTGCATCATTTATAATAGTTTGTTAATTAAGAAATGTGGCACTTTTTACTTTTCAAAGGTTTTATCTATTGCTTGAGTGTGCTGATAAGTGAAATTGTGTGTGTTTTGTGCGAGTGTCTACAAATCCAGAGCACTAATCCTTCTAAAGCAGCCTATTAGCAGATACGAAGTGGATCAGCCGGTGCCCTGCTTATCGTGGTAATATCTGCAGCCCCAGCGCCCGTGTGTGCGTACGTGGCCGGGATATGTACTTTCCCATATGCGCTTTGATAGCTGGATTAGCAAGACCGCTGAGGATTAGGAATTGATTGTGATTGTAAAACTTGATGCAGGAACCAGGATAAACTCAAACAAGTACAATATTTACAAGGTGTGGAAAACATGCAACAACAAAGAAGTACTGTATAGTTAATTTTGTATGGTTTAAAATGTTAAAAAGTCTGACGTGATGCCTGATGCTCCACGGGGAATAGTGTCATTGCACATCCACTCCAGCAGGTGGCCGCTAAAACAATGCCAATAAAGTGATTCATTGTTGGAAGTCGATCTACATTTTAGTTTATATAATGTTAGATAGCTTTTAATGGCAAGACTATTTGATAGAAAAATCATTGTCTTCATAGGTGGGATGCAGAGTGAAGGGAGGTCTGGCAGAAAAGAATTGCTGTGAGGTGTAATATGAAATCAACAAGCATCAAATTCAAGTGAAGGAAAAAGACGAGCAAATGAATCCAACTGGAGATTTACAGCTTCGTAACTTTCCAATCCAAATCTTTTGTTCGATAACATAAAGATGAGTTGAAACAAAACTGTTTGTCAGATTGATTAAAAACAATTTCTTAAGTGATATTTTTTCCTTACCATTCTACAGTCATTTCATCTCTCCGCCTCTTTAAAATAAAAAAACGCCTCTTTTAACTATTTCAATCATTTATCATTGAGATAGTAGTTTGGCATTTGTTTATGAACTGTGCAATACAAATAAACCTGCCGTGCCTAGTTTTGTAAAAGTATGACAAAGGTAAGGTGCGCTTTATTTATGTTTTTCCCAACAGTATGATTCTTGCGCAGGTAGAAACCTTTCAGGACAACAAAAAGAAACAGTCGCTATTTTCTTGAGGCTGACATCAGATTGTAGTCTTCTTCTCACTTTTCTGTCTGAAAAGCTGATCTGGATGTGAAACTAGTTTTAGGAGCCAGTGACATGGATTACATTATATAGTTCAATTTTAGTGGTGTAAAAGTTACATACCCCAGCCTCAAGTTCCCAAACACTGAGACTTCATTTAAATTCACAAAGCAGTTTCGCGGGCCTTATTACTTCATTAAATTTTTACCTGTTTTGAGAGCGGACGGGCCGATGGACGTGACGCTGTAGACCTGTAGGAACTCTCCTGCTCGGCTGCCACCCACGATATTAAAACCAAAGCCCCTGGTGCCCTTCAGGATGTGAGTGTGCACTGGGAACCCTCTGAGCTCTGAAGGCTGCTCTGTGAACCCTGGACCCAACACGTACACAATTATACACAGTTATAAGCTTTTCAAGGAATCAAAACCAGCCCAATCTTTTCAGGAAAAGCCACGTCACGGGCAACAGACAGCTGGCGGAGTTATTACTTGACAAAAATAAACAGGCAGTGATTGGCTGAACGGCTGCACTAAAAGGAAATCCACTAATATCTTCAAAATCTAATCCAACTGTTTGACCCAACACAGTTACGCAAGATACAGTGTTTCTAGAAGCACTCAAGACAATATTTTAATTCATTTTGTGTAAATTGCTTCACCCAAAACACAACACAACTTCTTACCTATTTTCTGATAACATTTCCCCTCAAACTACTACTACACATTGCAAAACATAGATGACAGTGCCTTCAACTGGTGACACAAGTGTACTGCAGGTTTCAAAGACAACCACATAGTTCCAGTGCAGCAGATGGCTTTCTGAATTTTCCATCCGTCATGTCAGATTAACATATAAACATATCATAACCTACTGCTCCCATAAATCCTTTTTATTATGTGACTGAATTATCAAACCGCTGCCCCCTGTCAGCATCACGTGGCCAGTGCATACGGCAGTGCCAGCCCCCGCGATATGTTGGCATTCTCCCAACCGCTGGGAGATTTAGTCCTTAATCACGCTGCTGTTCATCTAAACGCTTATTCCATTTCATTTGAGTCTAACAAGCTGGCTGGGCGCGTAACTTCCTTGATAAATATAGAGGCTCTATTAGGTGGCAAAGCGGTTAAATGTGTCACAAGTGTTTCAGTAATTACATCTGCAGAGCCACAGTGGGACGAGGGGGCTCACTCACATTCGTTTCTGTAGACCGTCTCTCGGCTTGGCGCTCGAGGACTCTGCCAGCTGCTCCTTTTTGGGATGCTGCTTTGAGAGACAAGAGGGAGAAAAGTCACGCACTTCACAGACATAATGGCAACGGGAGATTATATTGCACTGGTATAGAATGCACAATACTGATCGGGCTGGCTGTTATAAATAGTTTTGACACGTGGCGTGCGGCTCATCTGTATTCCAACTACAGTAGTAATACAATAAAACGTGTTGTAACTACATAATGTGGACGGCCTTTAAAGTAATATTGAGGTAAAACTTCAATTGTATTTTTTACCATATGACCCTGCAGTATCATTTAAATTAAGTATTTTTCCTAATAAACATATTTATTCCCTTCCTTTTATGGGGGGACCATTGGTGGATCAAGGATTTGGAATCATTGCATTCTATTAGGAACCTGTGGGGACTCTTCTAATTGGCGCTCGCATTCAAAAAACGTCTCTCCGTCTTCAAAAGTTACTGTCCTTCACTTTATTATGATCACCCTACGGTTTAAAACAAAGGTCTCCTATCACTCAGGAGCTAAAAATAGCTCATCACACCCTTTCAGGGAACACCCCATGGTGAGACATTGCATTTATATTATCACCATAAATATTGACTTTACATTGACTCCAGTTCTCAGGTCTTTGCACTGGCTTCCTGTGGCTCAGAGAATAGACTTTAAAACAGCTCTGTTTGTTACGAATCTCTCCATGGCCTCGCACCAAACTACATCTGTGACATGTAAGTGCCAAATGAACACACTCGGACTCTGAGGAGCACAGGGACTGCCCTCCTGCTGGTGCCCAGAGTCAGGACTAAAGGGGGAGTATGAAGTCAATTTGTCTTGTAAACGATCACCATGTGTTTCATTATGTTTTTTAAAGATAATTTATTGTATACAATTACTTTTTTAATAGTGAAAAGAATAAAAAGACACCCCTTACAGATCTGAGCACAAACATGGACTTATTCTCAGTGAACCAGGACCAATATAGTACTGGTAACTTATTGGTCTTGGTTCACTTCAAAAGCAAATGCAACATGACGTCATTGACCTGTTTCAAATGAAGTGAGTTAATTTAAGGTGATTAATAATTAATAAATGGACCTGGCGGCAGCGCCTTGGTGCATTCACATCTAAACAAGCAAAGTGTAACGGTCTGACAGTTCTCAGACTGTGGTGTTCAAAACAGTATCACATCAAAATTAGATTTTGTAATTTCTCCAGTCAAATTATGTTCTTTACAAGTGTGTGGCTTTAATTTGGCCGTCTCTGCTTAGACTGCTGCCCAACTCGGCAATGGATGAATCGGAAGACAATGGATAGATGGATGAACATGTGTGACTTCAATTTCACGTTAAATGTTAAAAACACAGAATGTCAGCGTAAACTCAAATGTTGGTTTTGCTCATCCGGATCATCTCTGTAATATATTCTACAGAACAACGGAGGTAGTTTTCTTTTCAAGTTGTTCTTCCCAACAGGAAAAAGTAAGTAAGGTTTATGAATGAAACCACACAGTCTTATGTCAAACATTTTTTCCAATAATTTGGAAAACTGTGGCAGAAGGACATAGGCCGATAATTATTGAAGCTATGTTAATTTCCTGTTTTGAATATCGGGATGACTTTTGCCCACTTCATTTGGGAGAGGAAGTCGCCAAGATGCAGATGTGTGTAAATGGTTTAATAACAACCGTTGTAGATAACTACTGTTGTGATTTAGGGCTATACAAAGAAACATTGAACTGAATAGAAGTTGTGAGCATGTGTGTAGGAGGACTTACTCATTGTAGCTGGACTTCCCGGGGTCGCTGAAGGCCTGGTCCCAGTGGTCCAGCATCACGCCCCGGTAGCTGCCCCCTCTGCGGCTGCTCCTCAGGCCGTTGTAGTTGTACGTGATGTGTGCGTCTGTGTCTGCACTGGACGCTCTCCGCCGACTGGGAGATCTGTGGTTGAATGGAGCGCTGCTGCTGACGCCTGCTACAGTGGACAAACAAGCTTCCATTAAAAACAGTCAGAGACACGCTATAGGGCGGAACATAATGTATGTTTTAATAATTGTCTGATAAAAGGGGTTTAAACATGTTCAAAGTTGCTAAACAAAGAAAACTAACATACATTTCGGCAAAACTAGAGGACTAGGATAATAGACAAAAATGTGATAATAATAGGACGGTATTTGTGAAACTGTGCCGAATGAAAGTGCAAAAATAGATTAGGATTAAGAGATCCTTCGTCCACAAAGGGGAAATTTCAGTGTTGCATCACCAGTTAAAGGACAGTAGTAATGCGGAGCACACAGCACAAGATATGTGAACAATCACTATATACTAAAATAAAGTAAAATCTCTGCCTTTAGCATAAAAAGAGTATAGAACACTGTATATTCTACTGCAAGAAATTTAAACAAAGAAAACTCACATGAATTTGTCCAAACTACAGGACTAGAAGAATAAACAATAATATGGCAATAACAAGGCGGTAATTTGTGTTTATTGATTAACCCTAACCCTAACCCTAACTCTAACCCTTTTTATTACATTTTAACCTATATCCACATTCTTAAATGATGAACTATGTACTTGACATTAAAATGTTGCATATACTTTTCACATTTTCCAATCAATGTTTCCATAATTGCAAGTCTTGGCCTTTTGCTTTAATTACGACCATTCAAATGTTGATTTTGATTTGTTTCAGTGTTTATGGCTGCTTCAGTAAATGCTCGGCAGGTGTAACTTTAAAATGCTGTAATATTGCATAGTTGTAAAGTCCTTCGAGGGACTGCTGTTGTGATTTAGGCTATACAAAAATAAATGGAATTGAAGTCTACGCCACAAAAGCATCTCTACAATTTAAGAGTTAAATAAATAGCTACTTGACACAACATTGAGCCTTGGGTCCCTTCATCTTGACTGCGGCTGACACCACAATAACCAGACTCCTCTGTCTTTGTAAACTTGATTCTTTCAAGAACAAAGATGGCGTTCAGACATACAGCGGCGTGTGGATGTGCTTATAGTGGCAGGTCTTTGAAGAAGGATGAAGTCGTGTAAAAGGCCTGAGATAAGCATCTTCAGGCACTTTGTCTGCTGTCTGCGTGTGGCGGCGCATAACTGTAGAGACTGCAATAAGTACACACAAGCTACGAGCAGATTCTCATTATCATGCAGCGTATTTGACCCTTAATTACTTTCATGTAAAACAATCGACCAACACATGTTTTTTTTCTTGTGTTATGTGCAAAAGCTCATGTTGTGAAATTGACCTATTATAAAACATTCTAAACTAAAAGTTGCCTCTAACCAAATTACTTTAGTGCAGAGAACACAGCAGTTTTTATCGGGCTACTGTCCTTGTGAAAGTCCTTCAGCGTGAATCTAAACAAACAGCTGAAAATACAGTGGGGCGTCCTATGACAAAAAAAGTGCCACAGATCCCATCCATCAGTTTGGAGGACTAGCCTCACTGTACGCTGTAAAATACATTACTTCAAAAACCAAGAGAACCAGATGAAATGCAATGTTGAGACGAGAAGCAAAACCAGACACTTAAGAATAAAGACATCATAATACACGTGGAAAAAGTACAATTTTAGAATGGCCATAGTCTATATCAGAGCTAATACCACACTATACCTAATACTATACTACATTCCTAGTATAGTAATCGTATAGTATTAGTATATGCCTAATAATATACTACATATCAGTGGCTCTTTCTACTTTCTAATGGAGTGAGTTTGATTCATAATTATTGACGATCTGATCTCAGCATGTTTTTTATTAGGATGTTTTCTTATTTTCAATTTTTATCTTAATGACGGAGGTGTGAGTGCGGCTGTGTAGCTACAAATGAGTTACCATGATGATTAATACAGTTCCCTTGAATCTGAAAATAAATGTAGTTTGACATGTTGGCAATGTAGACAACACTCTTGGTAAATGGTCAGTTTAAACTAAGACATTTTGGACAAACAGCATTTGACATTTGGAAACCAATAAAACCATGTTGTAAATACAGACAAATACATTACATTTTCAAAGGTTAACTTCAAACATCTTGCACACGTATTGAAGCTGTTTTTGTTGATTCCACAGTGTCAATAGTTTCCTGCACTCTTTTTGTTTGTTTGTCTTATTCTTGTTTTTAACCTTGTGTATTTATGTACTTGTCTGGTGCACACTGGGGACTTTTGCAAATATATTCCAATGTGGTTTTACTGCAAATGGCAAAAAAATGAATCTGAATCTGAATCTGAAACTGATTCCAGGCCACTTTTGCCTAATCTATTGTGTTGCAGTGAGGGCTCATACCTGCATGCTTGTTGGGACTGTAACTATCTGGACGTGTGCCCGCTCCTCCACTGCATGAAAAGTGTGATTTTCGTCTCTTTTCGGCCCTGTATATTACTGTGAAACTTCTGGGATTCGGCAGTTTGTTGTCCCCTCCTCCCTCCTCCACAGGAGGCTTTAACATGTAAATGGCAATGCTGTGAGCTATACAAATGCTAATCAGGGTTGAGGGGGAGCACACCGTAGACCCGGATTTTGTAAATGCTCAAACACACACACACACACACAAACACACACATTTGATCATGATTGATTATAGCTTGTCATGTAAAAATCAATTAAATAAATCTAATAGGACAAAAGACATGTTGAAAGTGTAAGTGCTCATCTCATGTATGTACAGTACAGACCAAAAGTTTGGATTTTTTATTTTTATTCATGACATGAAAGATGTGTTCTATTCTCGGTTCAAATTATATAAATATATATATATATATATATATATATATATATATATATATATATATATATATATATATATATATATATACTAGGGCTGTCAAACGATTCATTTTTTTTAGTTGATTAATTGCAGCCCGTGCAAAGCTTGCACTCACTCACAGCCGCTAACAACAACCAGAGCGGCCACGGAGCAGGCCATCTCACACGCAGCATTCTGAGTGATATTCTTATGGATAAATGGGCGGGTATTTAAAAAAAATAACGCGTTAATAAAAAATGTAATTAACGTGAGTCAAAACAATAATTTTGACATGTGCATTGCGTAAGTTAAAAAATGCCATAATGCAATATTTTGCATCTGTGGTCCATCAGCAGTTGCCTGGTGTGTAAACTGAGCATTAGCAGATTCCAGTGGCGGCCGGCCAATAGAGGGCGCTAGGGCGCCGCCCCACCACTCACAACTTGCCATGTTACCTTGAATAAAACGTTAAAAAAAATAATAACATTAAAATATTTCGAAATGTATGTGTGTTTTATTTCAGATGTGGAAGAAATACTTTATAGTTTATGCTGAGTTGGATTGATTAAGCTCATCAGCGTTGTCTGTGTCGGACTGAGGACGTATTTCCGCCTCAGGGCGCAAAAGATTGCGCCCTGAGCCGTCTATGGACTCTCGTTAAAAGTTGTACATGCGCAGTAGCTCCTCTTCAATGCAAGAGATAAGACGATTTGGGGGCGCAGGAGAAGTGCGCCCTGAGGGGGCGGGATCGCCCGCGACCTGTACTGTCACTGTCTGTGACGTCCGTTTACAGTGATTGACAGGTCAAGCTGTGGGAGTTTGAGACAAACGTAAAGAGACGCAAAATGGAGAACGAGAAAAAGAATAATTCAGTTAGATCACTCAAAACAATACCGTTTGAGAGAAGATCATACCAGGAGAAGGTTGAGGTTAAAGAGCTTGGACCTGATCAGCCAAATATTACCATTAGTCAGCAGTCCAGGACCTGGTTCAGCGCCAAATCTTGGCTAGCAGCATGTAGCGAGGCTAATGCTTTATTTTGCTTTCCATGCCTCTTGTTTCAAACATCAGGATCTGACCCAGCATGGATCAAGACAGGTATGACTGATCTGAAGCACTTTTTAGAAAAGGCAAAGAAGCATGAGCAGACTGGGTATCCACATGCAAAATTCCCTCAAATTAGCTATGTTTGGGAAGATAAATATTTCATCCCAGCTGGATGAAAGCTACAGGGTAGGGATCAGAAAGCACAATGAGGAGGTTGACAAGAATAGGCACATCCTATCAAAAATAATAGACTGTGTCAAATTCTGTGGTGCATTTATATCTAGTCATCATATTCATAGCCCCCCCAGTAGAAAATTCCACCAGCCGCCACTGGCAGATTCACTGTGGTTGCTTCTGTGAGCGCATACAGTGATTGAGAAATCCCTGACTCTGGTCGCTTTCTCGCGCGCTGTTTAAGCGGAAGTGACGCAATGCGCGTGCCCGTTCACTGTTTTGGCTCCATATGTTCCCTCGCGTTCAGTGGATCTGTCCCGTCTCCGTATCACGCGTATTTGAAGATGGATCCAGCAGTTTCTCTAAGAGACCAGCTTCAGAATCACCGTCTGGAACTCCACGCCAAGCGAAGAGAAAAAAGATTGTCACTAGTGCTACGAAAAGAGCGAAGCGAGAGGCCGACCGGCGGAGAGCTCAGACCCGAGTCGCTCTCGCCCATGCGTTTGAGAAATGGAGAAGTCTCCGAAACGCTCTGGGGATAAAAAATGATCCTCATTTGGCGTTTATCTTGATTAGAAGGTAAGACGGTGACTCAGTTCTAAACGTCCTAGTGTCTTCGAATACGAAGAGATATAGCATTATTGTGTGTTAGCTTTTTGACTTAGCAACATGGACTGATTCCATTTGGTTCGGTTTTTTTCTGAACAGTAACAGATTGGCGAGACACATTCAGCATTTTTTTTGTTCTGTATGAAGAATGTCTAGAAATAATGACTGTTACGTTGATTAGTGCTTTTGAATGAACGTTAGCATCTGTTAGCTTAGTACAGCTGTGTACATTATTGGGCTGCTACTGTGCATGTAAACCATTATGAAACTTGCAGATGCAGTGATTACCTGTACTATATGTATCGTAGAATTGCAGACTATATTAGTAATATAATGTGGTTAGTCCAACTGTAATACAATGAGATGCATGTGTGTATAGGTAACGTCTATTTATTTACTTTATAGCTATGAAAAAATTATGGCATCAAGGAGTCCCAAGGCCTCAACTCCTAAAACCACTACTGCGACTGGTGATCTCCCGAGTTCAATCAGTCCCGTAGAATCTGACCGGTACTTTTTTTTCCCAGAAAAATGGGATTGGCATTATGTTTGATTCAAGCCTTATTGACAATTTCACTGAAACAAACTGTATTTTTTAACAGGGATGACTTATCTGTGGCAGGGGTGCAGCCTTTTATAGAGGAGAAAGAGCTGGAGGTTTTGGAGAAAAGGTAGACATGCATTCACATTAAGATGTACATTGTATTCTCATTTCTAGGTCGTTTATTTATATGATTTATTGTTTTTTGTAGACATTCAGATCTTTGGTTAAACGAAAAACGGGCAAACAATCTAGAAGACAGTGTGTAAGTTACTTAACATGTTTAAAAAGAAATATTTTGTTGATTGTTTTAAAATATGACCTGTTTACTTTCACAGGATTGAGTTTGATGAAGATTTGGCCTCAGATCCATTAGATTTGGAATATGTCCCACCTATATCTTTGAGGTTTTTTTTATTAAATGTTCTGTCCTGAAAATAATGGAAGTCCTTCCCTAATTGTTTTTTGAAAAAGCATCAAATTGTTCTTGTTTTCAGTGCTGGTGTTGCAATTCAAAGAGAAGTTGACAATCTTCCCATCCTCGGCATAGAAGAAGCTGTGTTGGACATCTGTGACCCAGAAAATCCCGGAGAACCAGAGGACTTTGAGGATCAGTCTGAGCAGGACATATCAACATTCCCAAAGCCAATTCGTGTGGTTGCTGAAACTGACCTAGTGCACCAACAAGCATGCATAGCGTATACTATTAGCTTGCTGCAAATGGCTAATTTTCTGCAACTGCCCATCAACAAATGCCATTACAGCGATCCGGTTTCTGGTATTGAGTGTGACGGTCGGCCTCCATTTTCGGTTCAATCACGTTCTAGGGGCACATCAATCATATTGGAATGGGTGAGTGAATGCTGAAATTAGAGATTGGTATTTAGGGTAGGCAAAATGTGTAGTTATACATTTAGTAAAAGTTATTTGTTTCTTTCTCCATAGTTCTGCTCTTATGGACACAAGTTATGGATGTGGAACAGTCAACCTGTACTTCGACATGGGATGCAAGGAGGCGATTTTATGTTATCTGCCAACTTATTACTGAGTGGTAATAATTTTGCTAAGATTGCCCTCCTCTTCAAATTTATGAATATGAAGATGGTTTCAACGACAACTTATTACAAAATTCAACACTCCTACTGCGTACCTGAAATAAAGGCATTTTGGGAGCAGAAGAGGTTGTCTATTGTAACTCGATTAAAGTCAAAAGATGGCATTGTGGCCCTTGGTAAGTAATGTGTTAAAGGACAATCTTTGTCGTATTTGCAGTCACTATAAGTACTATATCTGTTACAGCTGACGGGAGAATGGACTCACCAGGTAAGTCTGAAGCCTTTCACTTCACAACATAGTTATTGTGTATTACTTTGTGTTTCACCATATTTGATTCAACAAGGTCATTCTGCAACGTTTTGCACATACACAACGATGGAACTTGACACTATCAGTGTTGTCAATGTTGATAAAAGGCAAGTTGGTGGAAAAAGTGTCTCTATGGAGAAGGCAGCGTTCATCAAAACATTTGATGATCTCACGAAAGAATTAAAAGTCAAAGATTGTGACTGATGCCCATGTGCAAATTGCAGCCCTCATGCGTAAGTATTTTTGTCTGTATTATTTGATGTGCTATATTTTGTGCTTACTGCATTTTTGAGCTTTATAATAGATCCAGAACGGGGAAGATATATGTATCATGGAGTTACCCATTCCCTGGATGTCTGGCATGCTGAAAAAAATCTAACTAAGAGGCTTCAATTATTTTTTATAGACATAACCAAAACTAATAACTTTGATAGGCGGGTGTCCTAGCAGGTCAAAAACAAATCCTTGGGTGGATCAAGGACATTGTTAACCATTTTTGGTATGCCTGTCAGCATGCAAGCAGCCGAGAAGAGTTCATGGTAAGTAAAGTAGAACTAGAATTTATCTTCTCATTTTCACTATACCTTTTCAGTTTCTTATGTTTGCTTATTAGGACATTTGGCGAAGTGTACTGCACCATGTTAGTGGCGTGCATGAGTGGGACCTGGGTAGATGCCTTCATGGTCCTTTGGGGGATGATGGCACTAAAGAGCCTGTACCAACTGGCTCTAAAGCACATGTGGCACTGTCACAGATCGTGCTGAACCGCAGATGGCTGAGTTCCTCACATTTCGGTAAGAGATCAGTTTGTTTTTTTGAATGATTTGTGTTTCTTCTATTTCCTACTTACTTTCCCTGTAGGACCACCTCACAGCTGGAATCATTCCAAAACCATATTCTGATGTATGCCGGAAAGCGGTTTGCTTTTTCATTTTTTGATTATGAAGCAAGAACACTTCTCGCAGCTTTGGACTACAATCACCACAACAGCCGTCCGGCACATGTGAACAGCAAAGGCCAAGTGTCGTAAGTATCATTCACTACTTCCTATTGACAAGTCATAAATATAGTTGTCTTCTAACGTGAAATTACTTATCTTGTAGCCTAAAGAGACTGTACAGCAAAAAATCGAAACGGTATCGGGTACACACTGTCAAAGAAGCAAAGGATTACAACTACATTCCTGACCTTCAGACACAAATCATTGGCAGACGACTTCAGTCTGCTGGTGGCCTCCCAACCAGACGGAGTATCATACCGGAGGACCCACGAGCACTTTGACCAGTATATACACAAACGGTTGTTGGTGTTATCATCACTCTCTTTACACAACCAAAACATATATGTGATATATATATCACATATATATGTGATTGCTCCGTGTGTGATAACTTTCTGTAAAGCATGGAACTGCTGCAGGAGCAGGGACGAGGCGCACAGAGCAGACTGCTTTGAAAGAACCGAAGGAAAAGCAGTTTGGGCTCATGGCAGAGCCTGATATACAGGAGACTGTGGAATATCTAACATATATCATTTGTTTTGCACTGTTCCTGTCTTTGTTTGAGCGCTAAGACTTTCACTTTTATTACTGTACTTTTTCATCTCATTTGTCACTGTTGTCTTTCTGTTCATTTTTTTTTTTTTTTTTTATTAAGTCCATTGCTTAATAATGTTATTGAGTGAATCTAGACCTCCTTTAAACACATTTGAGCAAAAATCATGTGATATTGTTTTATATATATTGATTATTCTTTTTTTGCTTACAGCGTGTTGCAGTCCGACAACAAGAAATAGTCAATTCTGCCCCACCTGTGGAAAATGTCAAAGCGCGCTGGCCAGCACTTTATACAGAGAGACAGGTGTGTACACATTTTTTACATCTATGCATTTAACTTGAAGTGTTTTATGTTGTTTTTTTTGCAGGTCCTGGCAGAATTTAACCAGATCACCAGCTCCAAACTGGGCAATGATTTCGTTGAAGCATTGGATTGCCTAACGACACAGTTCAAGCTCTTTAAGGCCAAAAGGGGGTCTGCTGGCGCTAAGCTTTTCAAGATTGTCCGGCACCTCGATTCCTGTGTAAGTTCATAAAGCAATAACAAAAAGAAATGACATATGATTGTGTTTGGTGTTGTAATGCACATATGTACAGCAGAGGAGATGGAGAAAGGAGAAAGGTACACAGCAAAAGAGGTACTGCTGCATTTTGTATCATAAGATTTTTGGTACAATTGTAGATTGTCATTTTACATTTTTCACGTGTTTGTAGATGGTGGAACTGCAGGAAAACCCTGGTGACCGAGAGATCCTTAAAGATTATAATTCTGTGAGATCACTAAGTCACCGCTCTCGAAGACAACTTGTCGACCTTCTCGTCAGTGACATGAGTGAAACACATGGGTATGTTGTATCCCTCAGTTATTACTCAAAAGTTCCTTCTTACAAGTGGAAGGATATTTACTCAAAATAAAATGAAAATCACTTGAAAGACCTTTCACAATAATCACATAACAATTCAGTTTCTCTCAGCACTGTTATTGATTCCCCATTGTAAGATAAATAGTACTGATCTCTTTTATAAATGACCTAGGTAGATGTTCTCCTGTAGATTATCTCTTGGTTTGGTCCCTGTGAAAATATGTACTTGTAGATACTATTAATTTAGCCTTTTTATGTAACCATGAAGTCCTTTGACCATGAGTGTTTTTTTCTCCTTAGACAAATGCCTTCCCGAAAACAAAAAAAGCTATGCTCTTAGAATTATCACACTTTTTTCATTGAAGGATCCATTTTCTCAAAAAGGTTATGTAAGTATTGTTAATGTATCCATGGAAATTGAATTTGGTATACCTACACGTTTTGTGTCGGTAATGGATATGTATAGATAACAATCATAACTGTACACTTTGTTTTCAGACTAATCTCGCCTCGTAATGAGACGGTGACCTCCTATTTGCTTAACACAATATCTGCAATACAATGTGAACAATAAGTCCACATTTCCACTATGTTGATAAAGACGACATTGTGTGTAAGTGTTTTACTGTTTCTCCCTTTAACCTGGTTTTAAACATTGTCAGAGAGGAGCTTTAGCTGTGCTACAACTGAGGTATTTTATATTTATCTTTGTTAATGTACTGTGATTATTTATTTTAATGCTTTCTTATTTTGCTCAGCACTTCGAGTTGCATTGTGTATGAATTGTGCTAGACAAATAAACTTGCCTTACCATCGTACTTCCTGGTTCTGGTCAGGACTTGAGCTGCTGCATTTTGAATGTACTGCAGCTGTTGTGGCACAGTAGTCTAACCTACTGGAGACAAATGCATGGATAAGAATCTCCAGGTCTGCTTTAGACACTATGTTTAGATGGGGAAAAAGGATTTGATTTGGCTAATAATATTTACTGATTCTTTCAGCCGCTGGAATCGAAACCGAGTGTGCTAGAAAGTGACAAAGTGGAACTCTGGAAGTCCGCCACGGTAGACCTAATGTCCAATGAAGAAGAAGGCGTTGTGGACGGTGTCTCTGGATGGATTGTGCGGTCGCCGTCTTTTCGAAAGCCGGAGTTTTCTGAACTCTGTCAAGCTGCAGTACCGGTTAGAGGCGGTGCGGAAGTACAGAGCCACGCACATTAAGCGTCTATCTAGAACCCTGCCAAATTACAACCCCGAGGAGGCTATTGGACAGTTCAGAGTTGTAATTTTTTAATTACCTATGTGTGAGCATAAAGCTGTGTGTGTGTGTGTGTTTTAATAAAGCTTTCTTTGTATGAACATATTCCTGGAAAATTTTCATTTCTTCTATAAATAATACGAATATTTATATAAATATTATTACATTAATTATGAGGCAGGGTGACCAATAGTGACAGATCTGCCAGCCAATCACGAGAGATTATACTTATTTGAAAGTAGTGATTTCATCCAATGGGGAGTAAGCTACCAATGGGGAGTAATCCCACGTGGGCTGGCCACGTGTGATTTTTCAGCCAATCACGAGTTTGAAAGTAGTGGTATTCACCAATGCTGAATAGCAGCCTGGCCAGCCGCTGCATTCATATGCTAATTAGGGCCATTAGCGCTCGGCGGCCGCAGTGTTTCGCTGCATTCATATGCAAAGTAGGGACATTAGCATGGTACGGATACGGCAGTTTGGAGGACAGGGCACCCTAACTGCGCCTTCTGAAAACTGCCTGAGATACCCGAAAAAGAGCGTGATTTCCTGCAGTTTAGGGTGACGAAAATCTAACTTTTCATGCAGTGCTCCCTCCCGCCCTCCCACACAGCCCCATCCTTCATGATCTCGTGTGGATACCTGGCGCCCTTCCACTTGCTTCCTTTACTGGGGGCCTCACGTACCAGCAGCCATGTCACTGCGGAGCTCTTTTTGCCCTAATCTAATCTCAGACACACCTTCTGTTCAATGCTATGCTCTACTTTCTCTTCACTGTCACCTCCAGCTCTAAAGAATAGATGTGAGTCCAATGATTTATTTATGTGGGTCTCTGGTTTGCAGTAATTACGTTTATCTGCTTTGGGGATTAACTAGAACATGCAGGTAAAGTGGAACAATCATCTTAGATTTGTATTTGTTAATGTCGTTGTTATTTTCAATTCCAAACTATTGAATACAACCATAATGGCTTTGGGAGTCTACAAAAGGTCACACATGTCATATTTTCAGATGCATGGTTACTTAAAATGAATATATTTGTTCCTTGATTAACATACTTTTGAACTACCCTGCACATCGCAGCACATAGGGTTGAGGGATACATGTAAAAAAACAAATCACACCCAATACTTGGGCGATATGGCATGTATCGACCAAGGCATGAATACATATTTTTAAAGCTATTTGTATATGGAAAATAACCATGTCATGTAGTTTACTCTCAACAATAAACCTTTGTTCCAGTTGTGTTTAGAAGCAACTGAACTTATTTTATTCAGAAAAACCTACAAAAAAAGAATATCAAAAAACCCATGTTCAAGAAAAGTAATGATATCAAAATACCTCAATATTGTCAGAAAGAATTTCCACAGAAATGTTGGCGTAGTGTTCATGTTGTCCAATCCTTCCCTCCTTTAAATTCAATCTATTCCATCAATGCACTATGAAATATGCCTTATTGCTACTGTAATAGCACAGTAGCATTAACCCTGTGTATACATACAAAACAGAAACAAAAAATCAGCCTTTGAAACATTTGAATTATGAATAAATTGACGTCACAATGAACTATAGATATCCCATATCGGTCGATCTCTAGTCTATGGGCAGTAGAGCTGTTTAAACAAAACTCAAAAACAACATTTGATTGGTGATACAGACCATTGAAGCTATAAAACTACTGATTATATAATGGCAAATCCCAACTTCCGAAGTGCTTTGAAGAGGGGAAAACAAAATAATAATACAAATACAAAAATCCCTACACAGAGAGTGAAAGTCGATTTGACCAAGACCTCTGTGGTGCAGCAGGTTAGTCCTTCCCTCTGCCTCTTGAGGGAGAGTTCTTTCTTTTTTATGTTTCAGCGTGAGAACATGGCTTCCCCTTCTACAGTACATATGCATGCCTGTGTACATGACAAATCCATGCATTCATTTTGGCTCTTGTTTGCTGAATCTACCGCTGCCTGACCTTCGTTTGGAGGTGATCCAGCGATCGATGAGGCCACAGCCCCTTTGAGAGTTTGAAGCATACTAATTGTGCTAATGATTGATTTATTTGAGTATCGCAGTGCCCGGCTACACAGAGGGGGGAATGCAGCGTTCAGCAGCCCAGTGCACACCCTTCTCAGACTATGGATATGGATAAGACCGTTTAGTGAGGATGTAACACTGGCCGTTACCGTCCAGCCTGAAAGAGCCATTCAAATCAAATTGAAACAGCTATTTGAAGGGTTGTGTAATTAGAGATTTGCTAAGGCGGCAGAGTTAAAGTAATAAAATATTCTCGGCGGAGAGCAAATTGTCTCATAATTCATTCAACTGCTGCTAACCCTGTACAGTAGTTTAGACCAAATCCCTGTTCCAATGTGGAATTAATTATTACACATAATATTTATAGAAGTGTTACGAATGGCAGCTTATTCTCCACATTTTTTTCAAACGTAAAAGGGGTGTCAGCAACTTGAATGAATTTGAAAAGAATGAAGTAAGTAAGTAGATCTTTTGTATATGTTTTTTTAATGGTAGGGGAAACTGGAGCACCCGGAGGAAAACGGAGCAGACAAAAGAATGTGCTAACCCCTCTGCCACCGTGCCGCTAACAAACAATGTATTGTTTTGACCATGAGACACTGTACTATCATGTACAGAAAGTATTCTTCAACAATAGTATATTTAAAACCATCCCTCCTTGGCAACTATGAACTATGACCAGTAAGATTTGATGGAGGAGAACAGTTAAACCAACGATGAGGGGCCTCAAGGATTTGAAATCATTTTGACCAGGTGTGGGCGGGTCTAACCACTGCTCTCACTATTTCTTCACACTTTGAAAAGTAACTGACAATCAAAATGTAATGATACTGACCTTGCATTTTAGACCCATCAAGACTTAATACTCCTTGTTTTTTTAGTTTAGCAGCTAACTTTTCCCATACCAATGCAGTTGTAACCTGGTGTGGACTTTTGAATTTTGATTTATTCTGTTACTTCATTGGTTCTCCTTCCTGTCCCCTTGACTGTTTGCCCACCCCCCAATGTGATTCACCTGTGTCTCTCTGTGTATCTATACCATGGATCTATGATAATACCTGGATAGGTTAATAGTAGCTTTTGGCCGTCCCACCCATGGGCACGGGGCTTCCTGCAGTACTACAGACTAAATGTAAACTGAAAGAGCACGACCTCAGCTGAGAGAGAATCTACAGCTTTCATAAAGGTCAGATTTTGAGTGGATTTTTGTGTCCCTTGTTATTCTGAACTCCTGTTAAATCGGTTTTCTATAAATCCACACTTCAGTGCAACAAACTCTGCTCTACTTGTTGTTCATCCATTGTCGATCCCACATTTGTTGCTGGATTGTTTTGACTTGTGTGTTTCATGGTTACCCTGACTTTATATTTGATATAGTATGATATATGGTTTTATTCCATAAAATTTCACTTTATCTTCAGACCTGCATCTTGGGTATCTTTTTTTTTTATTCCACCTCATCACAATAACAGTTTTTAACGATGTCAGTGTTGAACCATTTGTAAGAAAGTAACTTTGCCACCTCACTACACCACATAGAGCTGTGTAGTCACATATGTTTGTGCAGCGTCCTCTCGTCACCGTTCAGATAAAGGAAACAATCCTTCCTTTAGACTATATCCACACGAAGACAAAACGCTTATAATTTCAGAAACTTTTTCTGTAAACACGGAGTTAGCTCAGTAAATGTGTGCGTCCATATGAATGTAGTCAATACGCCTGAAAACGCTGTGAAACTATGCCAGACCTGTTGGTGGCGCTGTGACGCAATGACGGGATCAAGCCCAAACTTCCGTGACGGGCCCTGGGCATGCGCAGAATTTTGTAAACAGACAACATGGCGAGTGGGCGAGCTGGTACTACATTAGTATGGACGGACGATGAGGTTGAACTGTTGCTTTGGGTCACACTGGATTACAAAACCAACAAGCTACATTGTTGTTGTCATTATTTTCTGAGTGCGGCGCATGCGTGCTTTAACAAGAGGCGGGGCGATGACGCAAGCGTCTCAGATACATTGCGGAGAGGCAGTAACCACGGAGCGGCATATACGGAGTTTTGAAATCTTTCCACTCTGGGACCTACTTTCAAAAATGTTCGTTTACACCCCCCCAAAACGCCAGCCTCGTATGGACGATACACTGGATTGATAAAGTATTTTTGCGTTTAGGCCTGAGCTTGACTTCGTGTGGACAGGGCAAGGTGCTCAGCAGAACAACCAATCCATGAGATATAAGGCTACTACTGTAGGCTACTTTGATTCCGGTTTGAACCTGTTTTAGCTGCAGGTGTTGTCAAAGTTTAATTCCAGTTGTAGTCCCATTTTTAGAATGATTACAATAGTAAGATTCTTCAAAATAGTATATTTAAAACCATCCCTCCCCCTCGCAGAACTATTAGAACCAGTAGGATTTGATGGTGGAGAACAGTTAAACCAATGATGAGGGGCCTCAAGGATTTGAAATCATTTTAACCCATCGGGTGAGTCTGGGCGGGTCCAACCACTGCTCTCACTCTTTCTTCACACTTAAAAAAGTAACTGACATTCACTTTAAATCAAAATTGGTGTCAGGTATCAATTAGGTATTTGCTTTGATTGTAGTCACTGATACTGACGTAATAATATTGACCTTGCATTTTAGATCCTTTAAGACCTTAAAACATATTTAAGAAAACTCATTAAAAATATCTGAAAAGAATATCTTCTAAATTTTTTACGTATCCCAGCCCACTTTTTATTTGAGCCAATGGAGCCCTCAAAATGGCCTCCGTAGCTCCACCCACTCTCCCTCAGCCTTACCTTTCCCTTTTGTTGATTGGCTCTTTCCCCTTCTTGTTTTTTTTTATGTTTCCCTCTAAGAGCCGGGATGAAACAAAAATGTTGATGTTTGTTTAAGAAGACGTATGTGCTTTTGTCTCTACGTACTTACAGTCTATGTCACCTGTGGATTATATATTTGGTATATATTGATCCAAAAGGATTTAATAAAAGAAGCGCTGACTTCCACATTAAAAATGGTGGTATTGATTGCACCTGTCCCTTTAGATACATTATCGTTAACGACATCACCAAGCACCACATCGCAGCAGATCACAGTAGTGGACTATTTACTTTATAACATTTGTGCAAAAGGGTAAAGTACGTGCGGTGATGAGACTGAGATCGTCAGAGCGGAGCTGACTTGAATATTAATGACTGAAACATTCTTCAAAAACAACACTGAGCTGGAAAATGAGGAGGAAAAGCAGTTGGACCAACAATAGAAAGTCTACGTTGACAATGCACAGTATACTGCTTTAAAGTTGAAATATGATGCATTATGTTTGGCCATTGAAATGATAAGGAGACTATTTACTGTGTCATTTCATTTCATTTTGTGAAATAATATTTTTAGTAGAAAGTATATGGTGAAACAAGTATCAAGGACAAATAGGCGTATTTGGCTTGCACTATCCCTGTGCTACCACTAGAGGGAAGAGTATGTAAAACAAGTAATGTGAGCTGTGACCACCAAATTATATTATAATCACTACTTTTGTTTCAAAAGGCAGAAAACTGGTCTAAGTGAATGACATCATACTATTAAAGGACTGAGAGCACTGATGTTAGCGTGGATGGATCAAAAAACAACTCAAGGTCGGTTTTTTGATAATAAATAATCTTGTAACATGATGAAAAGCTCCAAATAATCAATTTTGCATTATAAATTTGCTTTTGAAATATTGCAAAGGGAAGTGTATACATTAAGATATCCATTCATTCATCCATTTTCTTCCCCTAATCCATTTCTGGGTCAGGGGGTGGCAATCAGAGATACCACCCAAGTCACAAAGCGCCAATTTATTAAGATGTAAATAATATAAATAAGATAGAAATATTCAAGATTTAAGATTTTTCTATCTATTTTAGTTTACTTTTTTATGAATTATTTGCACCATAAAACAAAGTAAATTTCTAGTTTGTGACTTCCTGTTACTTACAGTGGAAAGCAAATCTATTCTGATTCTAAAGATAAGGATTTTATTTTTATTTTTGTGCTTTACTTAATATTCACTAATCATATTACCGTACGTGTTTGTGTGCTCCTCATTCCTACTGTTCTGTAACCTTTGATGCAACACTGACATTTCCCCACTGTGGGACAAACAAAGAATCTCTTCATCTTAATCTTAATCTTAAATGAAGCCTATAAAACAAAGCAGAGGTGATCTTGCACATGCCTGACAGACCAGAGTCCTCTTCACTGTTGTCCTCGTCCACCGTCTTCTCCAGGTTACTCAGAGATTTACTTCGTGTGCGGAAGTTTCGCAGCAGGTTCCGATGTTCCTGATACGTAATGGGCGGGCTGTCGGCGCTGATGTGAACGGGACGCGGCGTTCCGTAATAGTTTCCTGAAACAAAGAGCAATCGACTTGAATTCAATGAACAAGCAAAGCACAAGAACATGCAGGAGGGTCTGAGGACTATGAGGTCTGAGGACTATGAGGCTCTTTGAGGATCCAAGACATTTAGGACATTTGTGGACAATTAAGGACATTTGGGACATTTATGGACAATTAAGGACATTTATGCACATTTATGGACATTTATGCACATTTATGGACATTTATGCACATTTATGGACATTTATGGACATATAGGGACATTTACGGACGATTAAGGACAGTTATGGACATATAGGACATTTGTGGACATTGGTCATCCTGCTCTCTTCAAACCAATGACTCCAAAGTGATTGTTATTACTGCATTTCCTTAGTTTGAACCGTTCGATTTTCTAATTAACTATGAAAAATTCCACCGAGGCGACTTTGATTTAGGGCTGTACAAAACTACATTGAATTGAAAATCTGCCATGGTTAGTAAGTACTGCATTCTCTGTCACTCACTCTGTCTCTTGATGTAAATATTTTGCATAATGCTTCAATTTCCGACCATTTCAAATCATTTCAGAGTTATTATTGTGTGCCTTGCAATAGGCTCCTTAGGGAAATACCACACCACCCCACAAACATGCACGTATGTGCATGTTTGTGGGGTGGTATGCAGTCCAAGGATTATTTTCACACTGGTTAATGGATTCATTTGTCAGCCGAGGTTTGTTGTTCACAATATAAACAAACCAACTCAAGAGAAATTGGGTGGAATAAAAGGAGTTTTATATTCAACCACATATATATGCAATGGACTGTGGTGAGTTTCTTGGCATTCCGTTCAATTTCAATCGTTTTAACCGCAGCTGCAGATTGTGAAGGGATGGAGCACCGTTATGAATGCGACCTATGGGATAATGAAGTAAAAAGGCAGTGTATTTGGACTTTCATTTCTGACAGCTGGGTTCAGGTCAGTGTTCTGTGGCATTTCCAGGCGTCTCCCCACAGTGCTGCTGATCGCTGGTCTGTGGCATCATGTCAATGTCACCAGTCTCAGGTGAAGACGATACTCACTGGTGCCATTATAGTCTTATAAATTATGGATGCTTATGCGGCAAAGCTATTTAATCAAAGGTAGGACTCTGACCTTTAAGGAGGTGGGGCCTCGGGTCTACAACATGTGGATAACACTGTGTGACATTAATATGTATCAAGAATCTTCACATCGCATCTGGGGAAATGTTTGATGTACATTATTTTATACTTTCTGTTCTAAATGGAAAGGAAAAATATTGATTTAAGGCAAGGGGAGTTTATTTGTATAGCACAGTTCACACACAAAAGGCATCTCAAAGTGCTTAACAAAACAAAATAGAAAGAATCACTCAAGGCATTACAATTCATAAATAATCACAGTACATTAAAACGAATGAAGATACAATCCTTCAGTCCACAGCGAAAACAGAATTGTTTTCAATCTGGATTTGAAAATTGTCCAAGTAGAAGCCTGTCTCACATTTTCAGAAAGACTGTTCCAGATAATAGCTGCATAAATCAGAAACGCTTCCTTCTCATGTTTAGTCCTGACTCTGGGCACCAGCAGGAGACCAGTCCCTGTGCAAGAGTCCGAGTTGGTTCATATGGCACTAACATGTCACAGAGGTACTTTGGTGCGAGGCCATGAAGAGGCTTGTACAGAAACAGAGCTTGAGCCGCACGTCTTTGAGCTAAACTAATGATTGCAGATTTTTGAATTCTGATAAACGACATGATTGTGCTTTTACAGATGCAGACATGAATAAACTTTCATATATGTTTTAATTATGAACTGCTGAATTATATACAATTCACTCAATTCATTTCTGGACAGGATTGTCAATCAATCCATAATTTTGTGTATGGATTACTGTACACAAAATTATGATCAAGGTTTTTTTAATTGAACATATTGATCGTCTGGGGATCTGGAGTGTGATGACTGCTTATTTTCTCACTAGCCAATGAATACTCGAGGTTCTTCAAATTATATATGGCATGTGTACATTAGCAAAGCTTGAGTTGATCTGTTGCAAACTTTTTACAGTCAAGAATAATAGCGGTTTAGGTTGTAGTGGAACATTCTGCACATTCTGAGTTTTTAAATGAGGTATGTCTGTATTGGCAGAGATTATATTTGACAAAATAAGGCTGTGGAGGCAGTAACTATCTATTTGCCACTCGCACATTCCCCATAATCCTTTACGCTGTGGGGGGTAGCGAGCTGTATGCGATACAATCATCTCCGAAGCGGATCCCTCTACCAATGTGGGTCTCTCGAGGTTTTTCACTTTTATTCCGACTGTTTTTTTTGTTTTTTTTGTTCCTTGCCGATACAGGAGGGTCCATAGCAAGCATGTCCAAACCAAGAGGCCCAGTGTTTCATTTTATGTGGACCTCTGCCTTGCTAATACAAACTATCCATTTAGGCATCCAGCCAACTTTAGCTCCACCAATATCACCAATATAGTCGTGCTGCACCTTGTTTTAAAGCTCTGAACCTTTGGAATTCAGCCATTCACTTTATTTTTTTATTTACTGTCATTTGTTTTCAATTGTGTCCCAAAATGACACCAGTATAGATGCGGTGTAATAAAATATCATACCCAATTTTAAAGCCCAAAGCCTGAAAAGTAGTTTTAGAATGTTGTCAGTCCCCTAACAAGTCTGGTGAACTAAAGTGGCCCTCCTACTAAAAAGTTTGGACACCCCTGGTCTAAGGACAGTTAGAATCTGGAACATTTCTTAACATTTATGGACATTGGTCATCCCGCTCCCAATGATCCAGTGGTTTATTATTGCATTTTCTGTGTATTTCCTGTCAACTTTGTAAAGTCCCTGAGACGACTGCTGTTGTGATTTTGGGCAATACAAAAATAACATAAATTGAATTGAAGTTAGGTCTGTCATTAAAGGCACACCAAACCTCACTCATCTGCCTGGATCCCTCTCACCTTTAAACTTGCCACTCTCCAGCAGAGCACCCGATTCCTCCAGCGAAAAAAACTCCTCCACCGACACAAAGTTGTAGTCAATCCCGGAAATCTCTCCCAGTCTGGGCTGTCGGGTCGTGCCTGTGATGGAGAAGACAACAGCAAAATATCACCTCATACATCAGCACGCGCAGTTTACCCCCGCACACTTGATTTGTCCATTAATCAAGACCTTTTCCTCTCATGACTCAGCATTTAAGCAAAACAAGTCAGCAACCTATAAATAGTGCACACATTTGAAAGGATTAAATACAAATCAAACCGCAGAGGCGCTCATACATAAACAGAGATGTGTCACTTGTTTCAACGCCAAAGATAGATTTTAGCGCAACCTTTAAGTGTGATAATGTCATAGTTTATAGTGTTTGCTTCTTCATAATGTGTGGATCAATATGGATACAATGAAACATTTATGAGCTACTGGGGATGTCTTAGAGTCTCTCCATCACGGACGACGCAGCGGTCACATGATCAATGGTTTGTCATTGTAATTGATTTGCGTTGACCTTGATCTGGAAAACCATCAAACAAAAGATTTTCTTATTTTGTGGAGTGTCTTAGTGGTTACAGCTCACAATATTATAGAGTGGATTTTTACTGCATGGAATGGTGGGCTCCTTGATCAGCGTGGTTTGACTTGGACAAAACTACACATAAAAACAAGTTGCAAATGTGATATTAAGCAATAACTTGTTTGCACCATAAAGCCAATTCCTAGTTTTTTTTGACTTCCTGTTCCTAACAATGGCAATAAAAACCATTCTCATTCTAAATTACAGGTGTCTTCCTGATTTGCCCTATTCTAAAAAATCTTTGAAACGCTTTGTGAGAATTGTCTTCAGACCAGAGAATCTTCCACAGTACCACATGAAGTGAGTGAATAATTTGTATACTTCTACTTCCTATTTTCCAATTTCCAGAGCTGTTAAACCAGGTGCAGATGCATCAAACAAGCATATGTAGGCTAGAACTTAATTTAAACATAACCTGATTTTGTTCTCTATAACATGATAATCTACGGCCCCTGTGGCTCTTTATTAAATACATGGTTGATATGAAATGTTTGGATTGAGCTAAAAGGATGTTATAGAAGAAACGACTCGCTTAGCTCCTCCTTAAGTCCTCTCTGGCCGTGTGTGTGAATCCTCCACATATCACGGATTCTGAAAAGAACATTGCCAAAGAAAGTGGAACCTGGGGGAGGGGGGCTAAGTCTCTGTAGTAAGAGGACTGAGGGGAGGTCAACAGTGGCGCGCGTATGTAAGGATGTACTGTAAACAACGCAAACACGCATAAATAGTACTGACAACAGCTTTGTGTGTACATTTGTTAGTGCAGCAACAAATTTACAAGGCTAAACAATTTTTTTTAACATTTTTTATTAATTATGAATTAATTATAATTAATATGACTGGTGCTATGAGCATTGGGTGGAAGCTCTCATTGCCACCCTCCTGACCTAGAAATGGAATAATAAAGGGGTTGAAAATGAATGAATTAATGAATATTTCAAATAGTTGTATAATGCAGAGTGTGTAGCTTTTGACCAAGTAAAGTTGACAACATATAATATCCAAAATGTTCGATAATGTGAAAACATTTTGAAGTTAAACAATGCTTGTTTAACAAGTGCAGTTGTTAACAATGTCACTTTACTGGAGAAAGTCACAAAATATTTTCATTTTAACGGTAGGAAAAACCTTGGTCCGTGATGTAATAGTCAGGGGATTTCTCAAGTAGCATACAAGTTTGAAAACGGAGCTTTTAGACTGAAGGGGCGGGCCGGTGGTTTGTTCCAGAAGTTCCAGGTATAAGCGTAGATGGTGCTAAAAACCACTGCAGGTCTGTGTTTGATGAAGAAGCAATTTTGTGTGCAATATGTCTTTGTTAAGTACATTACATCGCCATAGAGCGGCAGTAAAAGTGTATCCGTCCTGGTTGGCGCATGCATAACTTTGAAAATCACTGTCTGAGGTCATAATTATTTTATTTTTTTAATCATTTTTAAAGATGTCGGCGCATTAAGAGCTTGTCTGAACACGAGGTGCGAAAGACGTCAGTTCTTTATAGCTGATTCTCCATTAAGCCCGCTGCGCTTCATTTGCAGGACAAACCAGGGTCCACACGCTCTGACCTTGATAAGAGTGATTCCTCTCCCCCACGACACAAAAGGAAGTGAGCCCAAACTGAGGACAAATCTGTGTCCTTCTACGACTGCGTGTGACGACAGAGAAGGCCTGTAGGAGCGCAGCACACCCACGCAGCCTATAAAAGCCATGATTAATGCGCGGGACATCCAGGGAGCAGCTCGGCCAGCCACAATGACACACAGGACTCTACTGTAAATACAAAAATCCACTTAGGAACATACCCTACCCCCCAGTGAGGTACCCACTGGGGGTAGGGGAGTTCAAAGCAGTGAATCAACTCATTAGTGGATGTGTAGGGCATATACAGTAACATTGTCTTTCATAGCAGTAATAGTGACTTTGTGTGAGAAAAAATTCTTTTCACTAGGGGCCAAATTATTTTTTGGTTTGCCAATAAAAGTTATTTAGGGTGATTTTATGCGCTCCTATTTTCCCAAATTTTATTTTGGGCTTTTTGGGCTTGTATGGTTTCAGCGACAGACATTTATCGATTTGATACATTTCCATTTTTGCTGAAATCACAAAGGTTAATCTTGTCTTGGGTTTAAATTATGTTTTTGTTTTTCAATGTTACAAACAGAACAACTAAATATTTTTTAACCAAAGACAAAATTAAACTTTTTAAATCAACAACATAAACAGACTTGGTGATCCACTGAGCATGAGTAAATTGAGACGCATGTTTGGGTCTGAGCAAGATGATTGTCAGTGAAGTAGTGACCAATTCTTTTTGTACACATTGCATTTCTATTGGTACAAACATCTCCCCAAATACATTTACATCAGACGATTTCAAAGTCTTGCATGAAATTGATTGCTAATTTTCCATAATCACTGGATGTTACAGCCACCAACTCCCCTTTGTCCAATATAGACATGTACAGTACCTCATTTTTAAACATGCATCTGTTATTAAATCTGTTTTGGACATCTGTAAAAAGTCCACAGTAGCCATTCAGATCATAAACTCAAGTTCATGTAATCATTTTTTTTAAATAATATCAACTATTTGTATATATACAAATTCTATGCTGCTTCAGAGTAGATACAGATTCAGATTATTTACTGGTATCATAAATGCTTTGGTCAAATGTTTGTGGCAAGAAGATATTGTGTTTTTTCTTTAAATATATATGACATTTAAGACCAATTGTGATTATTTTGTTTAAATAAAAAAATTGAAACATGAAATAAAAAAATAAAATTGCCATTGTGCCGGCAGTTCCTGGCTTTTACACAGTGTATGTAACTTCCATGTGATTATTTGTAGTTGTAGTATGAGTTCATATCCTTATCATAGAGGCAATTTGAAATCATATACAGTAAAAAGCAAATTTATCTGTTTTGAGACCTCTGTGAAATCCCTATCCTTCTAAAAGAGGTCTCCGTCTGCTGCTCTTTTGATTCATGCTATCAGGTTCCACTCCATCTGTGATCACTTCCACTTTGCACCGCGCACCCGGCCCCCACATCTGCTTAACAGGAAATAACCAGTCACCCACAGGTCTCCTCCTCCTCACGCCTCAATACTTGGATTTACAGCTATCTATTTTTAAATAAAGATCTCATGGCGGATCTACTGATAACTTCTGACATGTACGTAATTCTTCCCTCGCCCCAGGACTTCCCAGGCAGCCAATGTGGGGCGCGAGGCAGGCTCTCATTATCTATGCGCCCTCTATGGAGATATATACGGCATGTCAGCGGGAGGGAGTGGGAGAGGGAGGGTGCTGGATTATTGACATGTTCCCAGTCGCCGTCGGTCTCTGTGGGCAACGCTTACTGATCCCCCGGGAGAGGCCTGAGATAGGGATTGAAGAGGTAATTACGCACATGGCCCATCAACACCCAGAGAGAGCTGTCTGTCACAGTCCTGCCACATAAATAGCGAACAATGCCTGGTGCAGTTTTGGGAGCAAGACGCACTGAAATGTCCCGATGACGATGTTTCTTATCTGACTCATTCCGGAGACAATTAGAAAAGTCTTTTATAGAGCCGTGACATTGAATCATTGAAGGGCACATGCACAAATGGTTACGGAGATTAGGAAGCTGCAGTTCAGAAAGCTAATTTGAAGTTTCCCGATTCAGACGTTATAAGGTTTTTGAAAGGGGGATTGGAAGAGATGACCATATTAAACTAAAGAACGTCATTGTGAGCTGCAGTGATGGCTGACACTCAGATGGAGGCAAAAAACTGAATTTTGCATTAATTGTCTGATGATTAAATAACAATACTTAGAGAGAAGAGAAAAAATAAAGCGGTGGGTTCAAAGCTTGACTGTCTAACTTAAAACAGAAATTTTATACCAGGGGACATCACAGCCCTTGATTTTGAGTTTGCCAAAGTAGATTCTTGGGCCGCGCTTTGTCTGACTTGTCAACTAGGACCTGTTTGCCATGGAGACCCTATGGCATAAAGCCCCAGGCAACATATCTCCTGGGATAATCTGAGCACGCAATCTGCATCACCACGTGAAGGTGGCAGTATGAACTGTCTAAACAACAAAACCACGTACGGTACTCAACTTGTAAAAGGTGCCTTTCCCTCTTTAGTTGGAGAGGTCCATCCTTGTGTGGAGAAGTTCAACGATCTCTAGGTCTTGTTCCGAGTGAGGGAAGGAGGGAGCATGAGATTGAGAGACGGATCGGTGCAGCATGTGCATTAATGCGGCCGCTATATCAGACTGTTGAGGTGAAGAGGGAGCAGCGTCTGCAGTCAGAGCTGTATGCACTGATGTGGTGAAGAGGGAGCTGAGTTGAAAGGCAAAGCTCTAGATTTCTCTCCCTCACCTATGGTCAAGAGCTATGGGTGATGACCAAAAACTCCAAAGGAGGTTCCTCTGCAGAGTTTCCCTCCCTTAGAGATAGGGTGAGGAGCTCAGTCACATGGCAGAAGCTCAGAGTAGAGCCGCTGCTTCTCGAGGTCGTGAGGAGCCAGTTAAGGTGACTCAGGCGCCTCTCTGGAGAGGTGTTCCAGGCATGTCCGATTGGGAGGAGACAACGGGAAGATCCAGGACATGTTGGATGTCTCTCAGATGGCCTGGGAACGCCTCAGGGTTCCCTCAGATGAGCAGGAGGAAGTCTGTGTGGATTGGGAAGTGTTTCTGCCTAGACTTATTCCCCCGCGACCCGTCAACGGCTAAAGCAGAAGAAAATGGATGGATGTTTTTAATTGAGTTGACGCTGTATATAGGTATGTATCATATCAAGGCTAATGCACAAAACTCTCACACATACCCAGCCGTAAAAGCTATAATTGTAATTGCATTTCAAATTTGATGAACGGCCCTAGAAGAAATCTTGTTGAGCAGGGTAATCTTAAGATTTCTAATTCAGGCATGATAAAAGATGACCATAAAAGTGCAGAACCCCCACCTCTCCTCCTCCTGTCTAGTCTTTGGCACCGGTAGCCATTTGCTTTTAATTTAATTCCCCTCTCCAGATTATTGATACAGTAGCCTGCATTCACTTAATGCGGCCATTCATTTCCATTTTTATGCGCCGCTGCAACCCTCTGACGGGCCTTTGTAATGATATTTCTTGCATCAGAGCCAAATGCGACATCACAGCCGCAAATCTCTTCAAAGGGACTGAGAGGTTGTGTGACTCTCCCTAAATAGAACAACGCTTCAAAATGAAAAAAATAAAGCATTTTCTGAAACAAACAGTGCTGAAGCACTCGACCATTTAAATTAGTGATTTAAAAAGGGACAGAGTAAGGTGAACTGTAAGAAGACCAGGATCAAACAAGAGCAGGTTTGATGTTTAGATGAGCTGTGGACAGAGGTGAAAAGGTGGATGAAGTAACTAAGTGTTGATGAAGGACACAAAATATTCAGCCTTTGGGTTTTTTGTTGTTTAGACAGTTTATTGATCGATGGTATCTAAAGTCAACTGATTGATTTACAGTGCCTAGTCCTTCCTTAAAAGGGTCTAAAAGGGATCCGTGATAAAAACTGTTTTCAAAACCAGAAACACTCCAATGCTCCAATTATTCATCTTCCACTAAATGGGTTTGAACTTGAAAAAAATCAAACAATAGAGATGCGTGATACTTCATTGATATTGGAAATTGGAAATCTGAGCCGATCCAGATCCATGTGTTAATTAATGCAATGAAACTATTCACTGGCTTTTGTAGTTACTCACAGGAAGAATGACTTTTGTAATGGATCATTTTGTAATAAATTAGCATTAATTTGAGAGGAATTGTTTTTGAGTGGTGGGTTAAAAGCTTGACTTACAATTTAAAAGGAAGATTTTTTTTAAAGGGCCTCCCGGTTTAACCCTACCCATGGTTTGATGAGAAGACGCCAATATGTCAAAAATGTTACATTATGGCCAACCAATACATTGGTCAACAAATTACAGGTTATGACTATTTCCAGTCCCTCTCTGATACCACTTTTATACTGGTATGATCAGATTTTGGGAAGCCAAAGTAGTGAGATCAGCAGACATGAAAATCTGGATTGGAGCCTCACTACAAACAATAGTGATTACTTTTACAGTCTCTACTCTTATCGACTAATGCATTAGGGCTCTGAAAGATCCGATCTCTTCTTATCTTAAGGTCAGATTTAATAGAGTAGACTATGGCCGCTGCCATTTTTCTTTTTATTGTCACATTTTATTGTTCTACTTTCTATTGTATTATTGTATTGTTTTAGTGTCCCCAGTGTTTCCTCTGGAGGAGCCCTCTGCACTGAGAGCTGGGGTCTGCTGTGGCTTCGGGGGTCTGGCTCTTGGATCCGGTGGGGGTCCGGGGCCTCCTCTCTCCTCTGGGTCCTATGGGGTCTGAGTCCTGGGCCTGGTGGGGTCTGGGGCCCCTCTCTCCTCTGGGTCCTGTGTCGTTCCCTGTGGCTGCAGCCGGCTCTCTGCTCCTGGTGCAGATGGCTCCTTGGATGACGCTTCTTCAGCCGGTTACATCTGCTCCCAGCCCCATTTCTTTTTATTGTTTTACCTATTTTACCTTATATGACTTTATACTTGTGTATGTGTGTGTGTGTGTGTGTGTATGTGTGTCTGTGTGTGTGTATATGTGTGTGTGTGTATACGCATGTGGTTGTATATATAATTATAAATGTGGTTTTGGGGGGTCTGTGGGGAGGAGGGTTTAGGGCTGGGCATGTTGGATTGTTTTTAACTAAACTGTAAAGCACTTTGTGTTACACTTTTTGTATGAAAAGCGCTTTATAAATAAAATTTGATTGATTGATTGATGGCCAAACCACTGTTAGTTAAATCTGCTGATTGCAAAGGAGAGTTCAGATATAAATGATCACCAAATATTTAATACCATTGTTTTCCCAGATTGATAGTATCATGGTTCCTCTGCTCAAAAGGGATGCAACTGGATGACAGCAGACCATGCGCATGTGTGTGTGTGTGTGTCCGTGTGTGTGTGTGCGCGCGTGCTGAGTGTGTGTGGGTGCGTGCGTGTGTGTGTGTGAAAGAGAGGAGCAGCATCTTTGTGTCATCTCCAGCGGCTGAGAGGATTACAGGGGGACAGCTGAGCCTGACTTTGTTGTCACTCACTGTCGCCCTTAGAGACGGACAGTGGATACAGAAGGTTATATTGGCGCTGGGCGTCTAACGCAGAAATACAATGTCACAGAATAACAAGTCCACTTTACCATTCACTGGTACTGTGAACATGCATATTTAGGTAAATGTTAAACTATATGGCTGAATACTGTATGATGTTACATTGTAGTAAAAGGTATGAATAAACATTAACTTTAAAAACCTGTTACTTCAGCACAGTTTCACAATCATTTAAAGACCTCATGCCGGGTTTAAAAAAAAAAAATTGTGGATCTCAAAATTGCATGACAATGTCAATCTGAAATAGATTCTGGCAAAAAAAATCCTATATTTTATAAAAAGAACGTGTTTTTCATGAATTTAAGTTGTCTATGCTCTAACCTGTGTGTGACGTCATAGCGGGTAACGCCCATGCATTGAAAACCATGGATCTATGCCACAGGACTGCCTTTTCGCTCTTCTCTCCACTGATGCCCAACACAATACTGCACTCTACAGGTGACAATTGCTCACTACACATAAATTGCCGTTTTGAGAGTGAAAATGTGTCTAAGCTGGGATTTTAACCCCAATGTCTGGATTGGCAGTCCATCGACACAACCACTGGACTATCTCAGTGACAACGAAATGTTACAATCTAGTAGTAATGTCAGACTCGCTGTACACGGCCTTGTCCTCTTGAATATCTGTGAAAAAAGAACGAATACCAAATTGTAAACAACTTACAGCGTTGAAACGTACCCACTGTGAAGTTTTTTTGTCTCTAAGGGCGTTGCTATGGGGTTATTTCGATTTGGGGGGATCAGACAAAAAAAACAACAACTGATTTTGAAACCTTTAGTAGTTCTCTTCTAATATAAAATGGTATTAAAACTGTATTTCTAAATACATCAAACCCGGCATAAGGTCTTTAAGGTCACACAATGGCCCTCATGTATGAATTTTGCGCAGAAAAAGGCGTAGACTCAACCTTTATTAACGATTATTAACCTGTATTAACCCTTTATTAACGACAGGTCAGCACGGCACTCGGCCAGGAAGACTGTTTAAAAAGAAATATACGCTATATTATTTATATATATATATGAGTGAATGAATTAATTAATTTTAATATCTCTGCCTCAGCGTCCGTGATTTCACAGAGAATGTCTGGATTTGAGCAGTGATGCGGTGGGACCTCTCCTGGCACCTGCTGCCCAGAGCCACTGGCCGTGAGCCCATTCCTACAGACGTGTGTTGCATCCTATCCCTAAACTGCTACATGCAGAGTACAGGACAGTTTCTGAGAAAGTTTTGAGTGAGACCATCGCTGCGTTTATGAGGCTTTATGCACAAAACTAGGGAAAAAACACATTGCTTTGCCAGAGGTGAATGAGGAAAATCAAATGTGTAATTACGCAGCGCATGCAGGGCCTTCAGATTTACAGTTAGTCACTCAAGTGTATTTGTATAGCGCCTTTCACAGACCAGGATCACAAAGCACTTTACATTTAAAAGACATACAGATGAAAATAATACACACAGAAGTCAGGTTTAAGATCAAAGAAACAGAAGAGGGTCCTCATCATGATTTGTGATTTATTCGAAGTTTGCGTGTTTCCATTAGACTTTTTCTGATGCGCAAATTCAAATTTAGAAACATGATGCTCCATGAAAACACAGCGATGGCGAAAAACACAGGGCGGAAGTGGTGGGCGGGCTTTGATGATAAAGAGATTAAGCCTGCAGCTTTTAGTGTAAAGTTCTCATCCACGAGTACAACTTTACAGAGTCTCCGTGTCATTAAATAGGAGTATCTGCTCATGAGCTGCGCCATGAATTTATTATATTATTAACCGATACGTTACACGTTCGCAGAACTTGTATCCAGTGACGGTAGGGCTGGGCTTTGGACGATTTCGATTTTAAATTGATTTTAATTAAAGTCACTGAAGACAGACTTTGCCCTTAAACATATGTTTTGACCTTTCCGCTCAATATTCAAGTTTAAAATATCTTTTAATTTGTTTCCCCCAATACGTATTATATAAGTCTTGTAGAGACTGTGCTGAAATTGCAAGTATCATTCATGTGCTGCTGGAACTCTCACAATATCCTTCATTCGATTTCACGATTTTCATATTTTTCAAAAATTCAATTTTTTCAAAAGCCAATTAATTGCCTAAATTCGATTTATTGCCCAGCCCTAAGTGGCGGTAAAATGTCAACTCAGGGTGAAGACATATATTCACAAGCACAACGTCCCCCATTTTCAGTCCTGGTGTAATCCTGGTTTAGCTACTGTTTCGATTGTTTTTGAGTGACTTAGTCCTCCTGTTTTGATTGGCTTGTTTCCCCGTGACCAGTTTCTAGCTCCCTGATTGGTTGCCGCACATGCGTGGAGCGGTACCCAACGCCTCTCCCACGCCGGACAAAAGTGCCGCAACATACTTGCAAATATTTGCACCGAGTTACGTCACGATTGACTTTGCATGGAAACTTGCCAACAACGTGATCCGGTGCGAATGCAGCTTAAGGACAGTGATGATTTGGGACATTTATGGCCATTCATGGACAGTGATAATCCTGCTCCCTATGGACCAATGGCTCCATGTGTTTCCTGTATGTGTTCTTGTATTTCCTGTGTTCAAACTGTGCTATGATCAAAGGAATCTATAACTTTGTAAATTCCTCCAGAACGACAGCTGCTGTGATTTAGGAAAGTACAAAGTAAAGCTAAATCATCATTTAATCATGTATAATGGGGCTGAGGAAAATACATATACAGCTTGGCCTGAACGAGAAGGCTTAAGTTGATATGTCAACGCCATGTTTAATATTACATTTTGGCATTCCATATCCATGGCAACACAGAATTTCCT
Source organism: Knipowitschia caucasica (assembly GCA_964034765.1). Lineage (NCBI taxonomy): Eukaryota > Metazoa > Chordata > Actinopteri > Gobiiformes > Gobiidae > Knipowitschia > Knipowitschia caucasica. Next base: position 32,307,591 of record OZ035827.1, read on the forward strand.
TTTAAGACGAGGTAATGTTCTATTTTGTAAATTGGCATTCCATTTCCATGGCAACACAATATGACACAAAGGGGCTCTAGAACTTTTAAAAGCCTTCAAGCCTGGGACATCTGAAGTAATTTGATAACCACATTTCAGCCTTGAAATACAAGAAGCAATATCAGAGCAGATGATCAAAATGCACAAAAACTGGTACGAATACACACCGGAGGACAACGAAGCATTTTACACTGAGGAATTCAACCTCATGGAAGTGCTGGGTGAAAAGCCTGAAGCGGTCCATCCCTCTGAACCAGCAGAAGAGGAGAAAGGACTCTCTGAACCAGTTGTGAAACTGGTCAAAGGCTTTTTAACTGCTGGAGAGCTGGAGACAGGGAGCTTTCAGCAGTTGGACACCACTGGAAAGTCCATGGGTGAAATTGACCGACTCAGACTACAAGTGGTCAATGAACGTCGGCTGAGGAGAAAGTCAGAGGACGAGATGGGCATGACCCTTGTGAAGCTGAAGCTGGACATGGCGGCCAAAGCTTCACAGGCCAAAACTAGAGAGGCCAATCTGCAGGAAGAGGTGGAACAGCTGAAGAGGAAATGTCCTAAAGACAACACAATTCATGCTCTCCAAGTTGCGCATGAAATGAGCGTCCAAAAGCTTAAGAAAGAGCTCGAGGACGTGAAGTTGAATTTGCTCAACAAAACAAAGCGGATCATCTGTGCACATGAGATCCAACTCAACCAAAAAGCCAAAGCAAAGCAGGACGTGGAGGCTGAACTGAGCCAAGTGAGAGAAAAGAACAGCTCACTGCTCAATGAGTCTGGGGAACTGAAAGCACAGATTCAGTCAAGGAACGTCGACATAGATAGTTTGAAAAGCCAGGTCACTGAACTAAAAGCCATGACTGAGACAATGAAAGACAACTCTCTGCGAAAACACAGAGAATGGAATCTTGAAAGACAGTTTCTCTGCCAACAAACAGAGGAAGCCAAGTCACAACTGCTAAAGGCAGAAACAGAAAGCAAACTGCTGCTTGAGACGAACGGTCAGCTGGAAGCTTCTTTAGGAAATCTGAAAAAAGAACTGGAGGAGCTTTCAAAGGGATGTGGCAAACTGGACGGGCGACTGCAAAAAGAGACTGAAGAGAAGATCCTGATGCGTCAAGAAATCCAGGATAAAGGCATGGAGATGGACGTGATGAAAGACGTGATCAACAAGTCCAGGGACCAGAAGATCAATCTGAAGCTGCAGGTTCAGGAGGTTCAGGGCCGACTCCGAACAGAAGAAGAGGCCAATCGATTCTTGAACGAGTCACTGAACGAACTGAAGGAGGAGCTGGAGCGAGAGAAGCTGGAGAAGGCCGCCATTTTGAGAAACTGTGAGGATCTCAAAGAGGGACAGAGCACAGTACAGCAAGAGTGTTCTCTGCTGGAGGCCAAGGTTAGTACTCTGTCCCAAAAACTAAACAAAACTGAAGAAGAGCGCTCCCTGCTGGAGGCTAAGTCCAGTGCCTTGGAACAAAAACTAAACAAAACGGAAGAAGAGCGCTACCTGCTGGAGGCCAAGTCCATTGCATTGACTCAAAACCTAAAGGAGACGGAAGAAGAGCGCACTCTGCTGGAGGCTAAGTCCAGTGCGTTGGAACAAAAACTGATAAAAACAGAAGAGGACTGCTCTCTGCTGGAGGCCAAGTCCAGTGCGTTTGAACAAAAACTAAACAAAACGGAAGAAGAGCGCTCCCTGCTGGGGGCTAAGTCCAGTGCGTTGGAGAAAAAGCTGATAAAATCAGAAGAGAACTGCTCTCTGCTGGAGGCTAAGTCCACTGCATTGACTCAAAAACTAAAGGAGACGGAAGAAGAGCGCTCCCTGCTGGAGGAGAGGTGGTTGGCTACGGAGCTGAAGCTGGAGAAGAAGCGTCAAAAGTGGTACAGGAAACTCCTGCGCTGCTAATTCCCCTAAACCTACATTGGGGGACTGTATAAATCTCAGCATGAATAAATAAATATTCACAAAAGGTTTTTGGCGGACCTGTCTACATTTTCCATTTTATTTTCCCATGTACTAAACCTAGAATTATGTCCTCATAAACAAATACAGACATCCACACTTTTTATATCTCAGTTGTGATTGAGATCAGATTAGCATACTCTGTTTCTTGGAATATAAACAAAATATCATAGCATGGATGAATCTAATGACAACAATTTTCAATAATAGACAACCTAGCATATTCAAAGGAAAGGCTCAGTAAAAATGCTACTTAAAGAAGACATAACATGCTTCTGTCTGCAGTATATGAAAATGTATGACAGCTGTGAGTGGTCATTTCAGATGTAGTACATACTGAATACAAGTCTGTAAATTTCTGCATTCAGCCTGTCCTATCACCCTGCACCCTTATGTGATGTTAACCAAAGTAACTTTATTCCCACTTAAACGTTACTTCCTGTTTGGAGATGGGCTACAGATGTAACAGAGGTACACCATAGCAAAGCAGGCCAAAGCTAGTCTCCCACACAAGAGTTTATCTTGTTGAATTTATGTTTAAATGTTGACTGTATGTAAAAACAACTATAAGTATTAACAAGGAAAGTCCTCACTTGTATTAATATGTAACCCATCACGCACACTTTAATCTAATATTTCATTGAAGGGAAAGAGTTAGGGTAAAATACAGTGGATTTTTTTACATGCTCAACAATTAATGTTAAATTAAATTTGATTTTGTACAGCTCTGAATCAAAACAGCAGTCGTCTTGGATATATATGCACAATTATTTCACAAACTACAAAGACAACACTATTAATGATTTGCATTCTACAAATCATTAAGAAGTTTTGTAGAATGCATTACAAGTCTCTAACCTTGTCTATGCTAAAAAGGAGCCATTTATTTATTTAGTCTTTATTTGAAGGGACAATGTACAGAGACATTACGCTCAAAGACAGATGTTTTGCACCAGATTATAGCTAAACAGCTAGTTTCCATCTGCAGTCCCTGGTTACATTGATTTGGTAAACTGATGTATGTCCCGAAAAGAGTATTTTTGCCACTAGTCACTATTCTTTACAAACCAGTTCTCTCTACACAAAGCAGTGATGGAGAGTGGCCTATCTTCAGAGCCTCCTCAGAGATTTAACCTATGTCTTGGCACTGGTGTGCAGAGACAGGCTGCCCCACATGACCTACATGCTGAACTCAGGCCAGATTAGAGCACAGTGTTTAGGTCTTTTAGGGCAGCGAGATATCATTGTTTCAATAAAACAACAGACAAATCCAAAGACAAAGCAGACAAAGATTTCCAAGAAAAAGAGCAGCTACAAAAAGCCGATGATCTTTCCCAAAATTACTATAAAGATATTATAGTAACATAACATGTCAGGACTTTGAGATTAGGATTAAGATTAAGATTAGGACAGATGTGGTTCAACAGGCAGCATTGTAGTCTATTCGTTTACGCCTGCTGGAGCTGTGCAAGTACAAAACATCACGAGAAATGTCTCTACCAGAATCTCTGGAACTGGTGAATAATTCAATGATAAATGGGTGCATTTTTTAAGAAGCTATAGATCTAATTGAATATCTACAATGAATAAACGTAATTTATATATTACCAGTAACTACAAGAGACACATAATAAGGCATGGTAAATCAGAATATTAGCACATTTTTATGATTGACTAAATAGATTGATTCAATTTGAAATAAAAGTGAAAAAAACAGTATTAGGGATTTATTTGAAACAATTTTATTCAATACATATTATGTTTTACTTGTCTTTGGAACGGGACCAATGATTGAAAATAGATGATGCTAAAAATATTGATATATTTTTCACAATCATGCAACAAATTGTTTTAACGGACGCATTATGAATTTTAACATTACATTGTGGGGAAAACTGATAGTGACTGTTCATGAATAGCTCCAGTCTTGTAAATATCTACTTTTATTTAAATAACTGGACTTGGGATGCGTTGTTTTTCTACTGGACACAAACACAAACAGGAGAAACTTGGCCAACATGTCCGCCAGCAGATTTACTGTCATCAAAGCAAAACCTATACAAAATATTATCAGATGAGTGAGATTTCCAATGTGGAATGAAATAATTTGTGTTCGTTGATTGATAATTCACCAATCACAGATTAACACTACAATTAACACCTTTGAGCAACAAAGAGGTGTCATGTTGCAACGTCTCACTTCAAAGCTATATCAGAAAAATATTCTTATATTTTTTCCCAATATGGTTTGTGTAATGTTTGTGAAATGCTTCAAGTTTCAAGTCTGATCTATGGACAAATACTCATAAAAAGTGATCTTATCTTGTACTTGGGGTATCTAATATTTTTGCTTCATAATTACCATACTTAAATTTCTTCTCAAGTCGTTCTTAAGTTGATTTCTAGGAACACCCTACGTCGGATTCATCAACGCGCTCGTACGCCGCTGGATTGTTCGCAGCTGATCTCTTAGATTGATGAATGCCAACTCCTCGTAAGTAGAGCGCGCGTGCCATGTGAGTCATTAGCATATGTACTCAGCATAGGTAACCGCCCGTTAACGCCCATAAAAGGGAGTGCAGGGCCGTGTGCAGACGCCAGAGGAAACAGCAACATTAAAGTAGCAGTATGTAATATTTGCATGTCAAGTCATCATATTTCAAAAGGCGTTATTAAATCATGCTCTTTTGGAATACATCTTTAACTGATAACAGTAGTTCAGCCGAGATATTGGAAAAGTTGCTATTGTTTTGATTTTGATGTCCTACCCTCCGCCGTTTTGCCAATCAGGAAGTGTCATGTAAGACCGTGATCGTGTTGCCAGAACTCCGCGCGGCTCACTAATCTCAGTGGTAAAATAACATGTGGCCGCAGAACTAAAAAAGGTGTTGTTATGACTCTCAAATAATGAATGACAAAACAAAGACTAAAACGAGGATTTACTGTATATTGGGACGCCTTTGAACAATTGAGACAGCTGATAAGTTTACGTGTGATGCAAAATTTGCTGCTTTGACTCCGTTCTTCAGAGCAATTCTTGGTGGTCTAGTGGTTAAAACTGTGCGCTCACGATGCAGTTACCCGGGTTCGATTCCGGGTGGAGTCTTTTTGTATTTAATTGCATGTTATCACATTCTATGACAGATTGCTCTAAAAACGGTTAAAAGACGAAGGTCAAGACGTTTTTTTGCAGATTATAGCTTAATTGTAAAAAGAATCATTTAAGACCACATGTACCCCAATTAAAATAATGTTAGTCTCTTTTTGATGTGGGACTTTTACATGTTTGTCTAAAAAATAGGGAATAAATAAAATTGAAAGGTGATATCCTCTTGAGCACACCCTGATGTTGATACGCTGAAGAAATACGTTCCAACATCCATTCTTCCCACTCCTATTTTGGACATAAATTGCTTATGTATTTTGGATAATTTTGTGTTTTTTAACTCAAATGTCCATATAAAATAAAAAAATTCAACATTCATTCAACATTAGCACGGCTCATGGCAATGTGAATGGAGACAGACAAACAACTGATAAAATGATTCCCTGTGTTTGCTGCTGGATTTGGTGTGTATCTGGCAACCTGAGTCAGGGAGAGTGCGAGAGGACTACAAAATATTGACTGTGACTGCAGTACCACTTTTGGCCAGATTTTTCCATATTGTTCCTTTAAGCAAAGAGTTAAGGAGCAAAAGAGTCACCCTTTTTTTCCTATTTTGCCAGACTGCGAATAAAGTCATAAAATGTTGACTTTAGAGTTTAAAATATTATGAGTATAAAGTCGAACAAGCAAAATCATCAGATTGATCTAAACATATTATGAGCTTATTCTCAAAAAGTTATGAAATTAATAAAAATATATATTATGTATTAATTTTAAAATGAATCTCAAAATGTTATGAGATTATTATTCTCAGAATATTTTGGACCCTGGGAGGAGATCCAGCGTGGACCATAGCGCTGAGAACAATGTAGACCCGAGGAGAGACTGGAGAGACCAGCACACAGAAACCAGCGCAAACCGAAGAGAGACCGCATAGACCATAGACTGGAGAGACCAGCGCGGTCCTGTAATAGATCCATGGGAGAGACCAGCGCGGAGACTCATAGCGCGGACCCCGCAACCTCCTCCAGCAGCAGTATATATGCCATTGTTCTGTGGCCCGTGGATGGAGAAATGTCCCCTCTAAATAGGATGGGGTCAATAATACACGGCATGATTTCCAATGTATTTGATAAAGCGTTGGCACATTTAGTTTAAAAATGAATTTTAAAAAATGACTAAATTACCATGAATAAATACATACATCAATATGACAAACATATCACTGTAATGTTGTGTTTTATTGAACTTCACAAAAGAAGACAACACCAGCGTGAGAACATGTCGGCACTGAATCTGCGTACGAGTGCTACTGAGCACTCGAAGGATTTGTACGTACCCAAGAGAAATTCTGGTTACGAGAAAATTTTGTGAATGACACAATCTTCGTTAAAAAAAATCCTCGTAAGTAGGATTTACGCACAAATTTGTTCTTGAGAACTGTTCGTGAATGAGGCCCATTGTCGGGATGAGGGTGGTCTTCTCTTTTAACTTTTCTGTCTGAAAAAGCTGATCTAAAGGGTTTTAAAGGGTTTTAAAATGTTGAAAACCAGGAACTAGTTATTTGTAATTTAGAACATGGATTCATTTTTGTGGTACCCCAGCTTTAAATCAGTATTGAGCAGTTTCTTCACACTGCAAAAAAGTAAACGATTGCATGACTTAGGGAAAGTCTACCTTGTATTTGTCTTCCAAGACAAATAAGCAGCTTTGGTGTTATTTAGAACGCAAATGATTGTTCCAATGGCCAATCTACTTTACTCAAGATAAAGAATCTAGCTATAGCAACTTATATTTCATATTTTTTGTAGTATAAAGAAATGCTGCAAAAGATGTGAAAACACAGGAAAAACAATCTTTTACAAATGAGGAATGACACTTTGAGAGGACTCACATGGTACAGCGCGGAGGTAGAGGTTTTCTCTGATCACCTGCTGGAGCTGACTATCCACTGAGCCCGGAGTGAAGCATTTACTCAGAAACAACCTGAGATCTTTACAGAATGAGGAATCTGGAAAAGAAAGAGACACATGAATAATAATGCAGTCACTCAAGTCTCAAAGGAAATCACCGGGACAGACCACACATACGTTCTTCTAATACATCACACATCCAAAGAGGTGTCTACTGCACTGTTTCAAAAGACTTCATAGCATTCGACAGGCATTTAGGAGGAGGTCTATATGCAGGCCCACTTCCTGGAAACCCACACAAACACAGAGAGAATATGCAATGGAAAACAACACTCCTTGACAGACTTTTTGTAATTTTAAAGCTGAAAATAAGAATTAGGGCTGGAAACATTGTTTAAAGTAAACAGAGACAAGAACATTGACCACGTCATTTTCGCAAACCTTCATATTGCACATGCCCCGACTGTTTGTCCTGATGTTGAACTAACTCATTGCACTATTCCATATTGTACTGACCGTATTTACAGTTTATTATTATTTTTATTTTCAATCTAACAGCACAAGTACCTAAATTCCACAACATGATGCATTCTAACCCAAGGGGAACTTTGCTGTGGTCAAGAATATTGATAGTTTTTAATTTTTACATTAAGGCAAAGGCACGAATAGCCATTTTTGTAAATTATTTAAAGGTAAAATAAAGCTTAACTAAAATTGATGGGCTGCCTCTTCAGTACTTCTGGCTGGAGTCAAAATTAGTCTGTTTTTTTTTATCATCAGTGTACATAATTATGGTTTACATTTTAGGAAAAATTGGTTATAGTTATTTACATACAGTTTAAAAACAAAAAAAGAGTCCTAGGGTTGAGCCCTGAGGGACACCTTAAGTATACTGAAAGTAGGGAAACGTTCTATTTTTACTTGCAGGCAATGTTTTCTGTCTATTAGATTTGACAGTATGAATGTAGTTAGTTGAATGCTAAATGGCAGAGGACTGGTATCTTAAAGATGTTTTATAATAACAGCCGACATTTATGCTATGTTTGAGGAGATAGGGACGATGCTAACAGGTTGGTAATTAGCAGGGTCTGATTTATCGCCTGATTTATAGATTAGTGTTACTTTTGCCACCTTCAAACTCAGAGGAACGACTGCCTGTGTGTGTGATTGATAGATTAATAAGATAGATCACAAGCACTAAAAGACAAGATTAATGATGCTTCAGTAGATTGGTATAAAACCAAAAATTACTTGCTTTAGATTTTTTTGGAAACACTTGCTTTTCTATCTATAGCTCTTCTAACAACGCAGTAGTTAATTCCTCTTTTGTTGTATTGTCAAACATCAGATAAATATGGAATTAAGAAGCCAAACACTTTAAAACAAGAATCCCGACATCTCCACATTCTAACCTGCATAATGAGAAAGTGAGGTTAATAGTATCCGACGCTGCAGTTGATTTGGTTATTGATATGGTGAGGAAGAGGCAGATCTGATGCTTGGTTTCCTCCCTGTGATCTCTTAATATAATTTCAGGAGCTATGTGGCTGATGACAGGTCACTTGCTGTTATAGATGGCCCCAGAGCCGCACCAGCTTGTCAGCCTGACGGACGACCACGCAGCCGGTGCTTCCCCTGCCGACTGCCCCCCGCCAAGTGCACCCCTGCCCCTGGTTTGAGCCTCCGAATGCCGATATGCCATGAAATTAAAGTGTGCTGCATTGGTAGAGCTGTATCTATGCTGTGTATTGCTGGCCTCATATTGCTGCTGTCTATACACGATTAAATAAATAGAAATATGGGGTTGTCCATGGGAGGAAAATTACTGGTTTTGTTCATCCTATTATAAACCAGATAGTACTTTTTTATTAAAAAAGGTAAACATTTCCATTTCCAATCTTCAATTGTACTGCTCTATCAGATGATCTCAAATTGGATTATACTCGACTGTGATAAGACAAATTTAAAGTATTGGTTTAACATTGGGATTACTCTTATGTTGGCCTATTTCACTAGATACTCTGCACTGGCTTCCTGTGGCTCAGAGAATAGACTTTAAAACAGCTCTGCTTGTGTACAAGTCTCTCCATGGCCTCGCACCAAAATATATTAGTGACATGTTAGTCCCATATGAACCAGCCCGGACTCTGAGGAGCACAGGGACTGGACTCCTGTTAGTGCCCAGAGTCAGAACTAAACATGGGGAGGCTGCTTTTCAGATTCATGCTGCTAAAATCTGGAACAATCTTCCTGAAGATGTGAGACAGGCCTCCTCTCTGACAATGTTTAAAACCAGGTTAAAAACGGTGCTGTTTAGCTGTGCATACAACTGAGGGATTTTATATTTTTATCTTTCGTTTTAATGTTCTGTAATTATTTATGATTTTAATGCTATCTTGTTCAGCACTTTGAGTTGCCTTGTGTATGAATTGTGCTATACAAATAAACTTGCCTTGCCTTGCCTTGCCTAGATATCCCATGAGTATGCTTGTGTGGACTTTATTGTCTGTATAATCTATTTGACACATGCTTCTGTGCAACCTGTTACACAGCTATTCAACTGGTATTGGTCCATTTCATAACAAAAATTGGGGGTCTGTTATTATTGGCAGATTTTGTATGAATAAATGTGTTTAAACATCGAAAACAGCTAGATATACGACATAAAAGGTCTATTCAGCCCATATATTGTAGCATCCATTTGAAGAGAAAGAATATACAACAGTATATACGCTTGTTTTTTAACTTGTATTGTTTGTTTACAATCCAATTTTACGGTTGTATTCATGACTATAACAAACAAGTATGTTTGTGACATGTCCCATATGAAACAACTCGGACTCTGAGGAGCACAGGTACTAGCCACCTGCTGGTGCCCAGAGTCAGGACTACGCATGAAGAGGTTGCTCTTCTAATTTATGCCGCTAAAATCGAGAATGGTCTTCAGAGACAGGCTTCTTCTCTGACAATGTTCATATCCAGGTTAAAACAGTTTTGTTTAGCTGTGCATACAAACTGTATCTTTTGTCTTTTTAATGTACTGAGATAAAGTATTAGTTTAGAGTGATTTTATGTTCATTTTCTTGTTTTGTAAAGCCCTTTGAGCATCGTTTTGTATGAACTGTGCTATACAAATAATCTTGCCTTGCCTTGCAACAAGTGTAAAATTATAATTCATTTTCCAATATATATCCCCTCTAATGATCAAGTTCAACATTTGTAAATTCCTGAAAAGACTTGGCCAGTATGTTCCCTGTCCAGTATGTTACCCACCCCTCTGTATGGATCTCTGTGGAGTGATTAGGGACTTGCATTGGCGCGAGGAGACCTGGCAACCTGGCGCACGCAACCATCAATCACTGTCCAGCGAGCAGGCAGAGGCAGGGCTGTCCAAGGAGGCGCGGGCAGACTTCAGGAATGATAATATGTCTAACAGCGGGCGGAACGGGAGCAAAGGTCTCCATTTACACCCCTGTGGCCAAACCAGCTATCAATCTCGCGGGCAAGGCCGTTGGGTGCCGCGGTTAGGTGACACCTATGTGACATATTGCTCTGTTCGAAGTCAACAAATTCATCCGTTCCTCGCAGTCCCCCCCCTGTTCTAAACATCAAGGACCCTGGGAGTGTGACAGACAATATCGCCACTCCCTCGTGTCGTTTGTCATCGCTGGTTTTGACCTGCCACCCACATATTGACAGTTTGCCTTGACACTTGTGGACTAATTGACCAGAAGCCATCAACAGAACAAGCACGCAGTTCATAACCAGACAAGATGGCTGTAGAGTGAGATTTAGAACTGTTCACTAAACTGTCAAGTATCGAAATTGAGTTAAAGGCTTTAAAATCACAACTGGAGGATGGCATTACTAAAAACTGAGGTAAAAATATATTCTTAACATAAATCATAATATATTCCCTTTTGCACTAAGCGGTTCAGTGGTTAGAGCTTGTTCTTTACAGAAATAAGGTCCTGGGTTTGATTTCACCTCCAGGTCTTTCTGTGTGGAGTTTGCATGTTCTCCCTGTGTCTGCATAGGTTTACTCCAGGTGATCTGGTTTCCCCTACAGTACCTCTAAAAACAGGTACAATAGGTCTGAATGTAATGAGAGTGAAGGATGGAGTTGGTCAGAGGGTTCAATGCCCCATTGAGTTCAGCGTTTCGCTTCTGTCATCACCGTGTGGAGAATAGAAATGACTGATTCAACAAGAATTGTAAAGTGCTTGGTGTGACCATGTAAAATGTGAAATGTGCTAGACAAATAAAGATTACTAATATTTTTTTTAGAAGCAAAAAATGTATTTAAATATTTTTGTAAATTTTTGGAACTTTCTAATAATTGTTGATGTAGCTTTACTTAGTGATACTAGGACTACATTATCTGGCCATAATATTTCAGAGCCTCGATGCGATACACATCTAGATACAGGGATTTTTCTCTTTCATATGTTTCCATGCAATATATTTCTAAACTATTCTATGCGATTCAGGAAAAACTTTGACTTTTGGCACCTTACCTAATTATAATTTGGGGTTTTCGATTTGTGAGCGGTCGAAACGGCGATCTTGATTGGATTGCTGAGAATTTCGCTGCCCTGGTGGAGTTTATTTTATGGACTCTCTCTGCTGACTGTGGAACAGATTGTTTGGGTGTTGTCTGATGAGGCAAGTGCAATGATGTGCAACAAGTGAGAGTGTCTGAGGCGAGAGGCAGGGAATTAAAATTGAATGCATTTTCTCAGGCAGTGTGCACTGAATAAATTAAATGACAGGAAGTATGCATGAGCTTCTCCACACGTTTTCACTATGAGGGTATAAAGGTGAGATCTGCAAGAGACTGCTGTGTTTTTATTATCAGGGCTTTAAACTTCCAAGCATTGATTTACACCTTTTTTCATTTATTTTTGAACCCATGAACTCGACATAATGAAGTTGCTCATGGAATGTTTTCTCAAACTTGGTGGTCCAAAGCTTGACAGTTGATGGTAATGAAAGATTATTATATCTGTGTATGTTTTTGATGGTACTCGAGAACAATAGTGTGCTTAAAATTGGAAAACTTTTATAACATTTTACAATATAGACTACCTGTAACCGTAGGAAACCCACCCAGTTACAAGAAGAACATGCAAACTCCACACAAACAGCCAACATTACATAACAAGCCCCATCTATGTACTGTATATCTCTGTATGTGTTTGATAATAGGGATGTAACAATATCTTGGCAAGTCATTGGTACTTGTTACCTGTCGTTCTGTTATAATTGATAACAGAAAATAGCACATTCCAGAGGCAATATCATTCATTGGTCGAACATTAATTGTCTATGCAAGATTATGGCGACTTCCGCCATTACAGTACCACATCCTTTACTGTATTCTTCAATATTTAGTAAGGAAATGCCTCCATACCTTGCGGGGCTGTTTTTATTCGTACGGGATGCGGGCAGGAGCTGAGCACACCTCTCACATCGCCCAGCGTCATCCCAAGCACAGGCGTCCCTCCAATCTCCAAAATGATATCTCCCACCGTCAGCCCTCCCCCAGGGGCCGAGGTGACGAAGGGGAACTCTCCATAGTCCGCTCCTCCACCCACCGCAATCCCCAGCTCTCCCGACGGGCCCAGCAACGGGACGAAGCTATCCTGCACTTTGGACCGCCAGTGCTGCTTCTTTGTGGCTGCTTTAGACATGGCAAACGAACTGGAAAGAAAAGATAGAGAGAGAACAGAAGGTGTAAAAACAAGTGAATGTGTCAATTAGGGGGAAGCTCACGCTGGAGAAGTACGCGGGAAAGAAATGTGTCGTGTTTTTTAACCTTTGTCAGTTGGATTGGGAGGATGAGGCCACGCTTTGGCAACTGAGATGTGTAAAAGTCATGAATTATTCCAGCTCTAAAGGTTAGACTACTTCAGCATTATACCAGGGAGCTGCCTCTATTTTATGCAAACAAGGTGCCGACAACCTGAGTGCTCACGGCTGACGCCGTGTTTTCGTGTAAACAAGCCACCGACCAAAGTGAACATTCCCACACATTCCCAGTCGCAGGGAAGAAGATGAAACAAATCCAGTTGGAGTCAGATGAAGATACGGTTCACTGGCAGCGCACGCCTTTTGACAAGCGAAACAAAGGAACCCTGAGGCTGTGTGGAAGTTAAAAATCATTGGTAAATCTACAGTGATGTTGCTTTTAGCCAGACATCAATTGTATAGATCCACCTGCAAGACAATGAACAATTATGCTATTGTTTTCCAAGGTAGCACAAATGATTCAATTGTCTGCGCGCCTGTATTTTGTATGGAGTAGCAAGAAAAAAAGCTCTGTCTTAATAGCAGGGCAGGGGGTGACTGTAAATAATGTTAGCTCAGGCTGGAAATGTTAGTGTGCAGTTATTGTGAGATTTATTTTCATTTAAAATTGACAAACAAGAGTAGTCAATACCAGTATGTCCTACTGCATCATCAGACCACTAAGATAAGATAAATAACTTGTCACACAGAAGTCAAATTTCCAGTTTTGCTTGAACAGTTCAAGAATAGTAGGAAAAAATAAACCACTCAAAATCAAGGCTTGAGTAATTATAATAGATTTATATCTTCTAATCTAATTAGTAAATTTAAAGAAACACAGATTCAGCTTTTTTTTAACCCTATAACCCAATATCTGCTGATTCCCCATAATGGACCAATACTCGTGGAAAGGAACATGCAATTGCATATACTCCGGATACAACAATATTTCCAGAAGATACAGCCTTTTAATATTGATATTGGTACACCCTTACTCAAAAGGTAAAGGCTGTAAGATAAGATAAGATAGACTTTACTGATCTCACAGTGGAGTGTCACATTTGGCATAAATAGAATCACTCTGGGTGTGCAAAAAGACAGGGAATGTGCATACAGTCTTTTGTGCATTGAAAGTAACATAACATGAGCAATACAGATACATTCAATAAAAACGTAAAAGAAAGACAACGGAGGAGGGTGCATCGAGGGGTCTAAAATGTGACATGCCAACACACCAGGTGCTGTTGATCTAATGGTAGAGCTTAAAACAAGAACAAACTGTTCCTCTAAGATGATAATAATGATTAGAAATATAACGGCCTTGCAATTCTAAAGCCAGAGAACTACATTCTACTCTTCATTCATTCCACACTCGGAGGTGACTGAAGCGAGGCTCTTGTCTGTGCCCGTCTCAGTCCGACCACCATCATCATTCACTCACTCTGTATTGCCGCTCTGATCTTGGCATCCTTTTTCCAGTTTTGTCCAGTTTTTTAAAGGTGTCAGCATCGGATCCATAAGGTCCTGTATATAGTTGATCCAGGGCCAAACCGTTCTGTTTATCATGGCTCAGCAAGTCCACTTTTGATGTTCTTTTTTGTTCTGTTTGTTTTGTTCTTTTTGTTCAACTCTCAGGAGCAGAAGGAGCGGCCTCTTGCTGCTCTATTGAACTGTGCTTATAAATTGTGCTATGCAATACATTTTGCTTTGATTTGAAGAAACACCTTAAAAGGTATTTAGAGACACATTTCTACCAATCAGAAAAAAAGCAATGTGTATGAAAAAAATCAATATTTCACTGTCAATCAATATGCCGAGTTAGCAGCTAACACCGGTTCTTTGTGATTTAAACAAAAATAGCCTGCAAATACAAAAAACTTGTGCATTGCTAAGAAGTTGTTAAAGACAGCAGAGAACCGGCAAAACACTAGGAAAAATACAGGTCAGGATCAAAAGAAAAATGGAATGCTCCCATGAGAAACGAGAGGTGGGACTTCCTCTAAAATATCCCTGAATGTTCTGTCCTTCGGGTTGTAAAACAGCTGCATGTTTTGGGTGGTGGGGGAAACTGGAGCACACAGAGGAAACCTACAAACCACACACTCCACACAGAAACGGCAATTGTACCTACAACCTTAATACCGCATACGTAATACTCTTTTAACGCTGGGGTTCTTTCAAACTAGAAAAAAAGTTTGGTTCTATCCCTAGTTCTAAGTTTTTTGTAATAAGTTGTTGTTGTGGTCTGACTTTACAAAATGTTACTTTTACAAGACTTGATCTGTTTGGAGAATTTATAGTAATTTGGACAATCACAGTGGCGGGCAATACAAAAAATAACTTAAATGTGTGTTATATATTTTTGGGGGTGAGATGTGTCAGATGCAGCAGTAGCAGCAGCAGCAGCAGCAGCAGCAGCAGTAGTAGCAGTGGACAGGCATGGAGCTGACACGGTGAAATGCACTTTGATTTGTCAGTGATGTGACAGCAGCGATGTCCAAAGCGCCCGACACTGTTCCTTTGACATTAACAGACACACTGTCACCTTCACGCTATCGGCATCACCCAATACATACAGACAACACTTCAGAATCGGAAAAGAACAGATATTACTACTTAAAAATAACATGTACTTACTCCTTACTGCAAGGTAGGAGTTGGCAAAGCAGCTAAAGGATCACTACTATCTGGTAGATTCTTCTGCAATCATTCTCCGGTGTTTATATTTTCTTTTACTCCAATTTATGCCATTTTCTTTGAACCATCACTTATACTTTTGTCAAACCAGCTGAAAGAGAAAGTCCACTGGTCCCAAAGACTCTGAGGGGGAAAGAGACACCACTGCAGAATATAACTAAATTCTATTTTAGAATTTCCCCCTTTGTTTTTTCTTTAAAGGAGCTATACCCGTTTCTGCAAGGTTTGAATGTTTAGCACCACCCCTCGCTCACAGGCTTCTCATTTCCCCTACGCTCTCATCCCACGGTGCCCTCTAGTTTTATTTGCGATCTATATGCAAACATTAGCATGAGCGCAACTTCTTGTAAGCTGTACAACAATCACTGATGCAATGGTACAACAGTAACGTACTGCTAACAAAATATATAACTGAAAGATTACGGCTAGTTCCTCGTCCGAATGTAGTCCGAGCATAGATAGTCCGAGGCGGTCCCGCACCCACAGGTCTCTCCCATGGACAAGTCTCTCCAGAGGATACAATGTAAGCTAGCTATGTTCACCTGGGCTTGATTTCTTCTTTCATAATTTTTTTGCTTTAGTTCCCTCTTCTCTTCCTCACTGTTGTGTCGTTTGGGCTGTTTTGCTGTGTCTGCAGTTACAGTAAGAGGAGTTATAGCCAATTCTGCTAACATGCTGCTGTGTTTAGCAGCGCTGTAGAGGCTAGAGGACGCAGCCTCGTTCTGTGATTGGAGGAGAGCGGGCGTCACGCTAAGTCTCTACTCAGCACTTTTTAAGGCCTGAATTCATGCACAGATGAATCAATGAGCTCAAGTTTTCTATTAAATAACAGATTATAATACAACTTGTATGTAGTAATAAGCATTTTTATGAACACATTAAAAAGAAAATTGGGTATAGCATCTTTAATCAGTTCGGGTGCAATAACTATTACTATTTCTAGATTTTTGGTATATTATATTATTCCATATTAAACTAGAGATGATTTTACCGCTGTCCTTGCCTTATTTGTGGTTCACTAAAAACAGATTATGAACTATAAAAATCACCCTCTATCCCTGTCCTGTTTTTTGGAGGATTTTTTGGACAGATTTTCCTTCTTATAAACTCTATAAATATCTTTAATGCTCTATTCCTACTTTTGCACTGATAAACTCCCAACCATGAATGAATCTGACACCACAGATTATATACATTTATACATTTTGTATTTGATATTTGTGAGTTTATGTTTTTGCTGTTTAATGATTGTGTAAGACCAGTGCATCTTTACAACGAATGCTCGGCTTTAATCCATTACTCATCACTAATCCGACTTTCTATAATTCATCAATGTAAGCAAACATGTAGATTAAAATTTACCAGAATCCATTTTACTTGGAAAAACATAATCACAAATAAATGTTAGACACACAAACTACAAAAGTCTAAAACAGTGAATATAAGACATTGTTAACAGGAAAGGATGTGTTTTCATGATGTGTGGCCATCAATAGTTTCTGACCACTCATTACTTCCACAAAACTCATTTTCAATACTTGCTACAAAAGCTGACGAGGCTAAAGTTGACCAGATTACTCATTGACTTCCTCTTTACCTGAAAGCCAACCCATGTAAGCTGCCAATAGACTTTCACTGATTTGCATTTCCATTATTGATGCTCGGCATTAGCATGAACAAAAAGCTCAATCCTTCTTTCTAACCAGTTTCGATTTCAGTTCATTTATTTATTGCAGACATTTCAGACAATTCTGACCATTTCAGAAAACATGAAATTAGCAAGAAAGCACCAATACAAACTATTGTAATAAACAATTATTTTGATAATCGTTAAGTCTGCCCATTAATCTGAATCAATGACTTGTTTGGATCGCAAAAGGTCATTAAATTTAGGATTTTTTGTTTTTCATTTTACAGAGATCACTTGGGTTGTTTCATTAGAAATACTGTAATTACTTGCTCATTTCACTCTGCAGTCATTATAGAATTATCATAAAACCTCTTCTCAGCCTTTTTAGGTCCACGTAAGGTTCACACAACGATGAATCGATTATTAGCTGACAACTATTTCCATCATTGATGAGTTGAGATCAATCAATGACCTTGTTACTGTCATGGAGTGAGATGATGGAGGACTCAAACGCAGGAATGCAAAAATAAAGGTTTTAATAAAACAAAGTCCAAGGCATAAAAATAAACACCAAAATCCAAAGAAACCAGGAACAGGACAGAACTTGAAAAGACATGAACAAGACAATGAACCAGCAACAAGGGGAGAGAAGCACAGGGTACATATAGACACACACAGACACAGGTGAAACACATCAGGGCGGGGCAGACAATCAACAGGGAACAGGGCATGAAGCAACTGTCAAAATAGAACCGATTACAAAAATAAAATCCACACCATGACAGTTACAGCCCAAACACACATAATGCATGTACAGTATTTGTGACCATGACAACAGGACCCTTCTGCGGACAAACCCTGCTCCTCTAATCCGAAACAGAGAACAGGACGAGACTAATCCCTTCTCCTTGACTGACAGCGACTTCAAACGTACCCTTCCTATTAGATCTTGACCAAAAGAGCAGAGTCCCAGGTGGATTTTTAACATACAAAGAGCAGTTTTAATGGAACGCAGAAAGGTTTTTAGCTTTGTTTTTAGTTTAGAATATTTCAAGCACTCATTGAAAAAGAGTACAACAACAACAAAAAACAATAGTTGTAAGAACACTGACAGTAAAACAAAGAAAATTCATTGCTACTTGAAAAGGAGTGGGATGAAGAAAGCGGATGAAAGAAGAGGAGACCCGTGTGTTCGGACAGCGGTGGATTTGTCGAGTGAAGCGATTACGACAAAGGGAGCATCCTCCTGCGTGGGGTTAACACCAGACTCGGGTGACCTTGCAACTTGCTCTCAGCGTCAGAGTCAGAGATGGGGGGGGGGGGGGATGCTAGAGAGTCATTACCTCAACAGACCTAAAAGCAAGTGAATATGATAACACAGAGGTGACTTGTGTGTTTAGTTTGAAGGCATGCTGTAAATTGGGCAGTATGTAGATGGGGTTAAACAGTAGTAATATTCATACATCTCATCTGTGTTACAATGATATTACTGCATGGTCAAGGGTACGGTTTGTGTGACCAATTGAAGAGGGCCACTTTAGTTCAAAATGTTATGTAAAAAGGTTTGGATTGCATTCAGGATGTTCTGGGATTTAAAATGTTTCTCATACGTTAATATTGATTCACACCACAACCACATTTGCATCATACTGTATATAGAGTTTTTTGACACCATCAGAATTTTTTTTTTTAGTATAAGGAAAGTTGTTGCCTGGATTCCAAAGTTTCTGATATTTACAACGTTTAAAACATGACTCTATTGGTGGATGTTGGTGGATGTTGCCTCAATGGTAACTTTATGTCAGCAAGACAGGGGGGAAAGGGAGATCTTTATTAATTCATATTTATTTCACAAGGCAAAACATTTAGAGCAAATAATCAAGTATTTAGTATTGCACTGCATTCCATCTTTTGCAATTCAAGTATTTCTAGCAATTTGATTATTTTTAATTTCTATTTTTTTAAATCAAAAGAAGAAATTAAAAAATCTGTACCACATACAAAACAGATAAAGCGACTTAAAAAAACAAACAGATCCACATGTTAATGGTACTCTCTCGCTGCAGACAGACGAGACAGCGAGTGAGGGGGCTTCTACCTTGTGGCAACTACTCTCTTATCCACCCTAAGTAATTCAGCAGAAAGACCAGTGGAGAACAGGGGACCAGGCATGACAGAAGGACAGAAATCTCATCAGCATTTGTTTACATTGTGATATTAATAGACCACCTCTAGTCCGTAATTTAAAAAACTGAACCAGAGAATGTTGCTTGATTTCCAGACATAACCAAACTAAAATTGCACAAATCCTGGACTATTTGGGAATTTGGCACTACATGGACTAAATCAGGCCAATGAAACAATCTCATGCATCCATTTGAATAAAACAGCAGCACTGTTTCCTCTTCAACATAGCTTCTTACATGAGATAAACAATAAAAAAAGATTCCAATATGCATTCATGCCTATCACGCCTTTGCCTGAATCCCTTATTTTCTCTCCCGCTGGGAAACCTTCTGTAGCTTTACAGAGTTGACCTGGTTTCTCAAATACAACTCACTATGGAAAAAAGTAAATATAAACAAAAATATGGACTCAAAAGAACCAAGGGAAATATTGCAGTTGTAACACGGGTCTCCGGGGTTACGTCAAAAGGATTTCTGACATCTAGACCAGTTCAAAGCAATTATCGCAATAATAAAAATAAATGATTGGTATTGTCTTGTAGTGAACATAATAAGGCATCGCAGGCCAAGTTGTATCTTTTGTGTTGACCTTGTGTGTTTGATGGGGGTTTAATGAGGAAGGGGCTGTCAGGACCACTGGAACCCGGACCCTTCCTGCTGCTAAACAGACATCCAGCCTGTGTACACGCGCTTACGGCTTACAAATGCAGTCATAACACACGCTACCTGTGATCATGTGGGCAAAGAGGATTACAGAAAATATTAGCCACAACAATAGATTAAACTTGAAAACACTGGCTTGTCGCACAGGGGCTTGCTGATTGTGTAACCCCGGACTAAGATAAACGACTTTGCTGAGAATATTCCCTATGGATCAATGAGCTGCTATGACTTCAGTAAATTGGTGTTTCGTTGGGAATCGAAAATGCAGGCTCTCAATTGGTTTGTATTCAGTATTATGCAAATTGTTTTTGTGTAATTTGGCCAGTTTTCAACTGACATTGGGAGTTTTTCTAGATAAATGCATATTAATTATCTGGAAGACAATAAGGAATTGGCTATTGGCAACAAATAGTAGGAAAAATTCCTACATATCCTCTTTCTTTATTTTGCTGTTTTCAAGTTAGGGATGCTGGGGCAGCTAGTGGATGAGTGTTGTTTTGTTGTGATTGGGTATCGGTTTGATGATATTGGTTCAGTCTTTATCTGAAGAAGGGCTTTATTTTGATGTAAAAGAAGGCTGTGTATGGGCCCAGAATGTCATATACAGTAGGTTTAACTTGTATTT
The DNA here is from genome assembly GCA_964034765.1 of Knipowitschia caucasica. Lineage (NCBI taxonomy): Eukaryota > Metazoa > Chordata > Actinopteri > Gobiiformes > Gobiidae > Knipowitschia > Knipowitschia caucasica. The sequence continues at coordinate 32,328,200 of OZ035827.1, forward strand.
ATAGAATCAATAGCTCGCTTAAAACACAATTGTACACATTTGTAACAAGTTTGCTGAGATCTGAGGGTAGAAAGAAAATGGTATCGGCAGTTACTGAAGTGATCAAAGTACTTAACTTAACTAAACATTGACTAAACAGAGCAGACATGTCTCCCCTTGTCTCTGTTGACCAGAGACCATCAACAGAGACGAGGGGGCTTTCACCTGGGCTCACACTTGTGATTCACTTCTCCAGAGACCACAAGCGAGGGACGTGGCCAGTTTGAGGGATCTGTGAGATCAGACTGACCACATCCGGAACTTTTAACATTTAATACAATATTCTCACATTGACCAAAGCATTGAGTTCGGTATCGGGCTTAAAAAAACTGGATTGGTGCATTTGTGATTAGGGTTAAGCTACTTATTTGTCCCTGTAGGAATAAGTGTCTTCTGCACGGTATAAGCTAGGCCATTTTATTACTTTATCAACAGTAAAACGTAGGGCTGGGCAATGAAACGATAACGATATATATTGCGATAGACACGTGTTCGATATCAATAGAAAACAGGGTCAATAGAACTTTGATAGTTTCACTTCAGTCCGTTCAAAAAAAACAGGAACAAAACACAGGAAGTAAAGCCGAGTCAGAAGCGCACAGCATTTTGGGGGATGTAGGCAAAGGCTTCTCGACCTATCACAGCCGACTACAAACCGCAAAACTTTCTGGGAAAAGCATAAAAACAACCGCACCATGCTTAGCATCCATGGATCATGGATCTATTATAATAGCCATGGATCTAAAGATCGTGTTTCAATGCCGTGTCAATGGTTAAACACGTCCGTGCGAGGAACAGCATGTGCGTCGGGAGAGGCAGTGGGTACAGAGACTCGATGCATTCGCCAAAAGCAAGAGATTACCTTTTTCCGGAGCTGCCACAGGGACACAAGACACTCGAAAACAGCCAAAATAGGAGCTAAACCAGGACTAAACCAGGATTAAACCAGGACTAACTATGAGGGATACTGCTTGTGAACATTTGGCTCCAGCTTCATTCCCCCATGACTGTAAACAAGGTTGCTAACATGTGTTAGCCGACACGACAAATATATTTATTTACGTTTAAAAATATATATAAATTATAAAAAAATAAAAAAATTCAATATATATCGTTATCGACCGATATGAATTACTTATATTGTGATATAATTTTCAGCCATATCGCCCAGCCCTAGTAAAACGGTACAATATGGATTGAGAATAAAAACAAAATAATTGTGAATTGTCCCCCCAAATATTCTAATAGGTATTTTGGGAGATTTTGCTGGTCCTCCATACTGTCTTGTCTTTCTGTCCTCTACTGTCTCTTACATCTTTTCAGTGACCAAAAGCTAAAAAAATCACACAAAACAAACGTCACAGTGAAACCAATCAACAAAAACACTTTCATGAATTCAAATCATTTCAATTCCATTTATTTTCCTATAGCCCTAAATCACAACAGCTGCTATTTCATCCACACAAACTCCCATCCAGAAGCCTATCAACAATCCAACATACATACATCTGCAGCATCTCCCAGGACACCGTATACATACTGAAGGATGCGCAGCTCCACAAAAAGACAACACCGTGGGGATTGTGACCTTTAGGCCGGCAAAGCGCTGACCACTGCACCCAGGCTCTAGTTTCACTGACTTCCTGCAGTCCTGCTCAGCCCTTCGGTGTAACCTCATCCCAGAACGGGCCGCCTATGGCCAAACACACATATCTGAACGTGAGGGCTTTTCATGGAGGTCATGCTTTTAATTCCGCACACAATGAGTTTATTTCAGCGAGCATGAAGCCAGTCTGCTGCGGGCTATTATAGTCTGCGTGCAAACATCTGCGCCAAACCGCTCCCCATTTAGAAGCCTTGAAGCCCTCAGCAATTGTTCTGCTGTTTGTTCACAGGTAATTAGCCACAATGGAGAGGCGGTTTTTTAAGACAAGGCCACTTAAACACTTGAATTATTGTGACAAGGCTACAACACACTGACTAATAGTTCAATAAATTAAGTGTGCAATATTACAAGCACCAACCCATATATTGTTCCAATGTCACGACTTTGAATTCAAGTAAGTAAATAACCTTTATCTATGAAGCACATTTCACAGACCAAGGTCAAACGAGGCTTAATGAAGATTTTTTTCTCTCCACACACAGTGATGACAGAAGCAAGACACCGAACAGACTGGTGAATCAGGCCTCTGACCAACACCATCCTTCACTCTCTCATTACATTCAGACCTATTGTAGATGTTTTTAGTTGTAGGGGAAATCTGAGTGCCCAGAGGAAACCTACACAGACACAGGGAGAACATGCAAGGTCAGGAGGTGGAATCAGGAGGATGGCTGCTTAAGGCAAAGTGTCTTGCCCAGGGACACAATGACAATGGGAGTAGGTGGAGTAGGTGTTTCTTGGGGGTTAGGGGGGTGGGGGGGTGGGGGGGGGTTCAAACCCACGACTATCAGATCTGAGGGCCAATGCTCTACCAACTGAGACACTGTCGCCCCCTAAAGAAGATATATTACGCATTCATTCCAGACATTATAGCCAGCCATGATAATTAAATTATTTACTTTGTATCTTCATATTTTCATCTTTCACGAGAAAATGTAGTGCATACTGCTATCGACCAAGAGTTTTTGTTTTTTAGAAATTAGAAAATTACGACCTGAAACCATAGTTTTGTGAGTGCAAAGAATGAAATTGGAAAAACTAATTAATGAGCCTTTTGTTTTAAAAGGCAGAAAGCTGCTCTGTGTGTGATGTCATAGTGTCATAATGACCTCATGCTGCTACAAGATTGAGACAGGAACTTTTAGACAGAAAGGGCGGAAATTAGCGTGGATGGATATAAAAACAACTGCAGGTCTGTTTTCTGATGAGGGAACACTGCTTTAAAGAGGTTAAAATACATGTTTTTAAACGTCTATTTTGCATAATATGTTTTCTTTAAGCTTTCTATGAACACGCAGCAATGCAAACACCGAAAATAGCATTTCTTTCAAACATTATGAGACAATCTGGGCCACCAACAGCCAGGAATAGTCATATATCAATTTATGCCCTGAGAGTATTGGTATCACTAAGTTTTGTTGTCCTCATTTCTCATACAAGGTGTTGTGGAGCATACCTTCTGCTCACATAAGTCTATACTGACCACTGCTTCTTAAGTTGTGTGGTTCGGTTGCAGCTGTCTTGAAGCTCTTTCTCATTACGTCTTAATAAATCCAATGAACAATGCCATTATTCCAGTTCGCATCTCTGGGGAAGCAGCTATTTATTCTGAGTGGCCACACAGAACACACTCGGAGATGATCCCTGCCACGGAGCTATAATTCAAAGTCAAGTCACAAATCAAGGACAGGAGGGAATAATACTTGACTTTGAGACGGAGACGTCTTCAAAGACCTTGAGGAAAATACGGGTTGCGAGCAAAACACATCAATTAGGAGGAATGACTAATTGAATCGTCCGGTAATAGGGAAACGGCAAGAAAACAACAGCGGCAATGGCTCTGGCAGCAGCATCCATCATACTGTGAGCTATCGGTCTCATTTGTAGAACTGTCACTTTGGAAAAAAGCACAAAATAATGTTTATATTGTCCAACGGCAGTGTCTCCATTTAGCTGCTGCTGCTTTATGGTTAGAGAAAACTATAATTTTCTATGTCAGATGCCCTTTAAAAGTCTTGGGTCTGCAGCTGATTGAAAGATTACTGGTGTATTCAATTCGGTTCAGAGAAAGATGAAAAATATAATCCAACAATCTAAGCAAGAAGCATTAAGTTGGGAAGCCAGTATCAAACAACAACTTACAAAATATTACATACTGTATATTGACAATGATTAGTTTTCTTCCAATTTTTATTTTTTTATTTTTATTATTAATTCATATTTTAAGTGGTGTAATCTGGAAGGCATATTATCATTTAAAGCTGGAGTACCTAACTTTGAAACCACAGAAAGTAGTGATGTAATCACATTCCAGAGTGTGGTTCTGTAACTATCAATCAATCAATCAATCTTTATTTATAGGGCGCTTTTCCTGCACAGGGCAACACAAAGCGCCTCACAGTCCACACCACACAATGCACAAATCATCACCATTAAAATACAATTAAAAACACATATGTAATTAAAAAGCATTAAAATCACATAAGTAATTTAAAAACATAAGAATCACACAAGTAATTAAAAACAATAAAATAGTTAAAAACACAAAAAGTTACAACAATAAATAACAAGGTGTGTTAAAAAGATAAAATTCTCTGGTTGTATGCACAGGAAAAAAGAAAAGTCTTTAACATGGATTTGAACATTGACAGAGAGGCAGTCAGTCTCACATCCTCAGGAAGACTGTTCCAGACTTTAGCTGCATAAATCTGAAAAGCAGCCTCCCCCTGTCTAGTCCTGACTCTGGGCACTAACAGGAGTCCCGTCCCTGCGCTCCTCAGAGTCCGGGCTGGTTCATATGGGACTAGCATATCATGGATGTACTTTGGTGCAAGGCCATGGAGAGACTTGTACACCAGGAGAGCTGCTTTAAAGTCTATCCTCTGGGCCACGGGAAGCCAGTGCAGAGACCTGAGGACCGGACTAATGTGGTCGTACTTCCTGGTTCTAGTCAGGACTCGGGCTGCAGCATTTTGAATATACTGCAGCTGTTTTACTGCATGTTTGGAGATACCTGTGAGCAGGCCATTGCAGTAATCCAGCCTACTGGAAACAAAAGAATGGATAAGAATCTCCAAGTCTGCCCTGGACACAATATTTTTAATTTTGGCAATATTTTTCAGATGATAAAAAGCTGCTGATGTTACCGATCCAATGTGGCTATTGAAGTTTAAGTCAGAGTCCATTATTACTCCCAGATTTCTGACCTTATTTAAAGGCCTTAGGGAGAGAGACTGAAGGTGACAAATGACGGTCTCTCTTTGTTTCTCGGGACCAAAGACAATCATTTCGGTTTTGTCCGCATTTAGCTGGAGAAAATTGCATTGCATCCACTCACTGATCCGCTGGATACAGCGAAGGAGTGAGTCCACCGGTCCATGCTCTCCTGCAGTCAGTGAGACATAGATCTGAGTGTCATCAGCGTAATTGTGGTAGGACACTTTCATACTTTGAATTAACTGACCTAATGGCAGCATGTAAATATTGAACAGGAGAGGTCCCAGAATCGACCCCTGTGGCACTCCGCAGGTTAGGGCCATATTATCTGAGACATAGTCTCCAATCTCCACACAATACTTCCTTTCTTCTAGATAGGACCTAAACCAGCTTAGGGCAGTACCAGCAACACCAACCCAGTCCTCCAGTCTCTGCATGAGAATCTCATGGTCAACGGTGTCGAAAGCGGCACTCAGATCTAACATGACTAAAACAGAGACTTTTCCTGCATCAGTGTTAAGCCGAATATCATTTGTTACCTTGACTAGAGCGGTCTCAGTACTGTGGTGTGGTCTAAAGCCAGACTGAAACATGTCAAATGAGTCATTAGATATTAAAAATTCAGTAAGTTGTTGGTAGGCAACTTTTTCAAGAATTTTTCCCATGAATGGCAGATTTGAGATGGGACGGTAAATTTCAAGTACCGCAGCATCCAAACTGCTCTTTTTTAGGAGGGGCCTGATGACTGCCTTTTTCAGGGCCATTGGAAATGTTCCAGATAAAAAAGACATGTTTACTATTTGTGTCAATGAGGGTAATAGACTACACATAACAGACTTCAGAAATCTAGGAGGTAGTACATCCAGACTGCAGGTAGAGGAACTAAGACCTGTGATTATCTTTTTAACAGTTTCATCATTGACAGGTGCAAATTGAGCTAGCTCACAAAGCCTCACTGGATGTTGCATTGTTACTTGTGTTGTAGAGGTGATGGTATTTCTGATACCCTGAACCTTGTCTCTGAAGAACTGTGCAAACTCATTACACCTGGATTTGGAGTAGTGTTCTAATGGCAACTCAACAGGGGGGTTCGTTAATCTATTGATTGTTGAAAATAGAACACGCAGATTATTGCTGCAGCCTTCAATAGTTTCAGAAAAGTATAATTCTCTTGTTCTACGTAGTACTCTGTTAAACTCACACAACTTCTCTTTTAAGAGTTTATAATCACCCTGGAGGTTGGACTTTCTCCACTTTCTCTCTGCTCTCCGGCACTCTTGCTTCTGTGCCCTGACCGGGCCTGCTTTTATCCATGGGGCTTTTTGCTTATTTGTGACCATTTTTACCTTCACAGGGGCAATGGCGTCCAGAACATTCAACACACTAGAGGTGACAGAGTTAAACAGTTCATCTACAGTAGAACATGATGTGTTCTCAAAATGGATCATTCCCATAAATAGTTCACCCGTGTTTTCATTTAAGTGTCTACTTCTAACAATTTCATATTTAGCGGGTGGTCTGGTAGCAAAATACATGTTAAAAAATACACAGAAATGATCCGACAGAGCAACATCAACTACATTAACTTTTGAAATATTCACCCCTTTCGTGATAAGCAGGTCCAGGGTGTGTCCTCTGCTATGGGTGGGGCCACTCACATGCTGAGTGAGGCCAAAGGATTCAAGTATGGAACTCAGCTCTTTTGCGTATCTGTCATTAACATTATCCACATGAATATTAAAATCGCCTATAATGACTAAACCATCAAAATCTGTGCACACAACTGAAAGCAACTCAGTGAAATGATCAGTGAAACTATGGCATGACTGTGGCGGCTTGTACACAACAATAATAAGAATGGAAGAAGAATTTCTTTTGTTCTATTTTAAAAGAAACATACTCAAATGATGAAAATTTCCCAAGAGACACTCTATGGGAGACAATACGATCTTTAAAAACTGCTGCTATGCCCCCCCCCCTTTTATTTTCTCGTGTTTCATGTTCAAATTTGAAATTTGGTGGTGAGGCTTCTATTAAAACTGCATCTCCTGTATTATGGTCAAGCCATGTTTCAGTCATAAACATAAAATCAAGATCATACGAACAGATAAAATTATTAATTAAAAATGATTTGTTGCATAGTGATCTGACATTAAGTAGAGCAAGGTTAAAATTAATATCAGTGTCAGTGGGTTTAGTTGATTGATTACAAAGAACTGGAATTAGATTTCCAGAGTTGGACCGTCTAACTGCTGTCCTTCTTTTAAATTTGTGTTTATTCAAGTTGAAATAACACATTTCTGAGCTGGTGCGAGGAACACACACAGTCTCTATTGGTTTAAAAAGTGAACTCTGTTGTACTTTGTTAAGTTCCAGATGCATAACTGAGTCAGCACAGTTCAGTGGCAGGACTGTCGTTACACTGCCAGACGGACAGAGGTCAGTGTTTGCACCACAGTACTCACCCGGTGCTGGTAAGGAGGAGGAGGAGGGGGGTGGTGGGGGCCGAGAAGCCTCGGATGTAAACAGTCACGCCCCCCTCGGGGAGCACTGAACAACATGGCGTAGGAAGTCCGTCAACAAACTGGTGCCGTATCTGTTCGGGTGCAGACCATCTGGACGATAGGCCACGTGACGCTTCCAGAACAGGCCAAAGTTGTTCACAAAAATAAAGTTAAAAGTGCTGCATGTAGACTGGAGCCACATGTTGAGCGCCACAACGCGACTGTAGAGGCAGTCACCCGGTTTACAGTCGGGACTGGACCAGAAATAAAAACGGATAACCCTGAGGACTGGAGAAGGCGGAACAGATCCATAAAGTGCTTCTTTGTGACCTCTGACTGCTGCAGCTTCATATCATTTATACCCACATGCACGATTACCTTGGATATGGTATCGGGCAGGGAGTGAAGCAGAGGAGGGAGACGGATGAGCAGATCTGGGACAGTAGCTCCAGTAATGCAGTGAGTGACCGCGTTAAAAAAGCGGACGTGCCTCACGATGGAATCTCCAACAATCAGAGTAGTTGGGGCGAAGAGTGGACGCGGCCGCGGAGAGGGCGCTCGGTGTCCATGGCCAGAACCAGCGGGCTCATCCAGGGATGGGTCCGAACCAGGGCGCTGCTGAACACATGGAGAGGAGTGGGGGTGTTGATTCCCAGCTCCGGGCAACCCACGCTGTGTGCACGGAGACGCTGGAGCAGCGAGAGGAGCAGGCTCGGATCGCTGCTGCTGACCCGGTGAAGGTAAGCGGTGGTGATGCACTGGGGTCAGAGAAGGGGAATGACCACTCTTTCGTCTGAGGACAGCTTCCTTTAAGAGTGTCTTTCTCGCAGTGGACCTGGATCCACGGACAGCAGTAGAGTTTGCTGCAGAGTCCAGGGGTTCTGCTGAGGGGGCTGGGATGTCAGCGGAGAGGGCTGCATAGCGGTTTGAAAGGCTCAGGACATGGGCCACGGCGCTGGATGGCTCCTCGCAGTCCGCAGGCTCTTTATTCCGAACCGGGCACTTAGGTGTAGAACAAGAGGGCCCAGAGCTGACAGATCTCTCCCACACGACAGTGTCACAGTATGCAGCGCTCAGTGACATAAGCCGTGAGTGCTGCCCGCCAGCAACATCAAAAAGTTTGGACACGAGTGACTGTTTATCCTGCAGCTCTGCAGTGAGGCGAAGGACTTCTTTACGGAGGTCTGCAATAGTGGCACGGTCCCTCTCACGAAGCTCCAATGTGAGGCGACTAATGTCGTTCGTGGTCATTGCAGTGTCACTTTCCATGTCTGTGGTGCGCTCGTGGTAGCCTCCGAGCTAGCGTGTTTCGATTGGGTCTTTGTGTTAAAAGACGTGATGCTCTGGAACCATTGCATTTAAGATAATAAAACACTAGAGTGTACAAAAGACACTAATACACCGTAAAAACGTGTTTAAAAGGCTTTAAAAGGCTTAAAAGGGTAAACAGAGCAGAGACGTCAAAACGCGTGCTCACTCCACACGTGCCTCCCTTCCTTCCTCAGACACCTTCCTTCACATCCATGTGAAAACTATAGTTTTCACATGGATGTGTTTTTTTAGGTTTTTTTGTGAAAAAGCAAGGACCACACTCAATCAGCCAGTTCTAAGTTTTCACTATGTAAAAGGCAACATGATAAAGACAGCAGGTTCATAGATTTCACAAAATGTAATCGAAATGTATTTATGAAACAAACAAAGAAAGTGAGTTACTCAAGCTTTAAGACAACCACAACAGGGGTATGCTAAAAACGTATTTTGAAAAGATAGGAACACATTCATTCGTATCAAGTATTTTTATTTTAGATGTTTTTTAATTTTTAAAAATCTTCCAAATATATTTACATTTTGGATTGACTTTTGTAACAAGTCATTTCAATATATATGTATCAATATTTTTGTTAAAACGTTGCAACGACAAAGGCTTCTTTTCCTGAATTGTATTGTTATATGAATATATTGTATTGAGTTGTATCAAATTGAAAGTCCCCTGTATCGAGAAACGTATCGTATCAGTAGCCTCCAAAAGAAACCCAGCCAGAACTACTATCAGTCAGTGGAGTCTGCGACAGAGGTTTTTTCTGTCCTAATTTAAAAAGGCGAGACACATAAATAGGTTTTGAACATTAAATAAAACACCATTGACTGCGATAAAGCCTTTGCTATGACACCATGAGCACTTTTGACTCAGCAAAGTCACAGTAAACGCTTTGTCAATACTGTATTCACCTAAAGCTAACGCCGACGTTCATATGTAAATGCTTTTGAATCCATAGTGTCACACATGCCCTTTCGCTCTCACTCAGTTTCCGCTCTGAATGAGGAAACCATAATAGAATTAGCTGACAATTATTCTGACTAGAATGCACCATCAAATTTCCCAAGCCGCTTCCAAAGTATTTCACGCACATTTTTTGACTTGTCTATTCACAGAAGTGATGTCTCCTTTTTTTTTCTATCCGATATTGATGACGTGCCAGGTTTGTATTGTCAGCATCTGCTCTGTGTCCAATGTCTCGTCTCTTTTTCAAAAGGCGTTCATGGCGAACAAACAGTGGCTCCGGGCCGTCCACATGTCTGCGTTAACCCGACACGGATGGGCATGACTGATGGTTATGTAATGACGTAGACGATGACAAATGTGATGTAATTGTACAGACTTACAGTAGACACAGTCTGAAGTAAACGGCTGTTGCTTATAGATGGCTTTGTGGCTTTGAATAGAGGTTCAGGAGGTTGTGAATGTGATTGCTGCAACATTTTATTTCTGCTTTCATAGATGCCCCAAAGGAATTTCTAGTGATATTGTCAAAACATAATTATTCAGACTGGATTTTAACACTTTTAACACTCATTAACACGGATTGTGATTCTGACTCATTAACGCGGTGGTACTTTTTAATGCTTTTTAACTTTTACATTTTTTAGATTTTTGATTGCATGAATGTTCTAATGTATAGGTGTCAAAGTCAAGGCCCGGGGACCAGATCCGGCCCACGAGACCATTTCCAGTGGCCCCTGAGATTAATTTAAATTATTATATTAAATAGCAACATCGATGGTATTAGGCGACAATGGCATGTTATCTATTACTAATTTTCTCAAGAAAACAACCATAACATTTAATTCCATAAGAAATGTTAACCCAACATGTAATTGGAAGTTAGTTTTGTTATTTTATGTTTTTACGGGTCTTCAATTACATTTCTTCTTAAAGATATAGAGCAGGATTTCCCAATTTTCTTAGGAAAGAACCGCCCTCTCCACTTTTTGAACAAAACTCTGGTCTTATTTGACGAGCACGAATCACCAGAATGATTGACAGTTAAGAAGACCAATAGTCTTGATGATCCACCCGGAAGTAGAACGTCCTCCTTTATACCTTCAATATTTGGTCCAGTTTTGGCCCAGTTTGGGTTCAGTCCACAGGAACTGAACTAATTCTAATCAGAAAAGAATATCCAATCTAACTAATGTGAAACAAGTCGTTTATTTAAATACCTTCATATTATACAAATAAAACAAATGAAACCCACTTATTCTTTCGGCCCCAAACCAGCCTTTTCATTTTTTATTTGGCCCTCAACCAAAATAAGTTTGACAACCCTGTTCAAATGGTTATGTGATTTTATTGTAAAGCACTTTGGTCGCCTTGAGTGTTGTAAAGGGCTCTATAAATATAAAATAGATTGATATTTGATTGATATCAACAACTACCTCTTACTATGTATTACTTCACCAATATGGCCTATTGGTCTAAAATGAGAACAAATTGTTAACTAAACCAGATCTTGAAGTGTTTCCCAACCTTTTTTTGCCCTGGATACTCCCTCGCCGACGTAGTCAGGACACAAGTATGCCCTGTTGTTGAGGGGGAATGAATATTTTTAATACCCCCAGAGGTCGTCGCTCTAGTTGAGGGAGACATTAAAAAAGATAAGAGCTGGTTTGGATGCACAACATTTTAGTCTTCACTGTTTAACCAAGGTATCTATAGCTTTTGAATGTGGAAAGTTAGTTTTAGCTAATTGTTTGAGACCAAAGGATTTCTTTTAACTTTTAACAAAACCCCATAGTAAGAAAGGCTTGTTATTGCAGAGTATTATTGGCATTACTAAATCGATGTTAATGATGAAATGCACAATGGGATTTTTTTCTTCAGAGAATTACTTTAATTATTATTGTTATTGTTTTGTATATGTTTGTCCCCTCAGATGAGCTCTTGTTTAAGTTACATGTTTTGTCTTTTTCTTATTGGAAACCATCTTATCTTTTACATACATATGAGTGAGGGTGGTCCTCTCTGTTTTGAGAGCATGGAATTCAATACATGGCTTTTAAAGAAGTTATTTTTGGTGATTTCAACGTTGGGTACGTCAGCTCCATAGTCTGACAGCAGACATTTTCAAAAGCATTTGTTCAGAGTGCAGAGAGGACTGGGAGAGGGTGGAATACTGCTGCCTCCAGACCCCGCTTTGGATAAAGTGGAAGAAAATGTATGGAAGGATGATTACTGCTTCATTTCAATGTATTGCAAAGCATTTAGGCCCATAGTGTAAGTACTATGAACACATATTTGCACAGATATCAATATAACAGACAAATAACAAGTATATGGTTCAAAAAAGGGGTTGGATGAAGCAAATGCTATCGTTCAAAAGTCCATTGAACTTACTTTACTTTGTAATTCAACTTACAATATGAAACTCACATGACATATTACATGCAAAGTAAGTAAGTAAGTAAGTAATTTTTATTTATATACCGCCTTTCACAGACCAGAGTCACGGTTTACAATTGTGGGCATTTGTTTCTCACTCCACACAGAGATGGGAGCGGAGATTTAGCAAGCCTTACATCATTATAAAGTTGATATTTGTCTCACAGCTTGTAAAAAGCTCAAATAAAACATCTCAGAAATAATCTTGAAAATGGAATGTAAGACATAACCATCAACGCTATAAGAAACACAGGCCTGGCATATTTGCATGTAATGAGTCTATATGAATGAACTTTTGAACAATGTTTTAATTTCACCTGAATCCCTGACACAATAACTTATTTGTGTAACTAACGGCACTATTGGCAACACTAAACTTCAAATACATCACCATTTTATCATAACAAATGCAATCTCTTACCCTTTAACTGCCAGTAGACCTTATGCAGTTTAATAATTCCCAGCAGCCATCTTGCAAAACACGCCATAAAACCCTGCGATGGTTGTCACCGGTGTGTGTGGCAAAGTGCAGATGATGTGGAATGAAACACACCCTCACACTTATCCCAAACCTATAGTAAAGCAGCGGCTCTTACAGCATCCTCTCCAGGGTCCCATTGGAGGTCAGCCAAGAAAAGCAACGCATCTTAAATAACCACTGACCTTAAATTCATTAATTGACAATGGAGGCGAAACACACTAAAACCTGCCCACATGGGAACTTAAAGACCATCTGACTAGACCTGGGACATGAGGCTATAAATGCATCTCAATATTCCTTTATCATCCTCATTAATAAGATTTGTATCAGACAGTAGTTTCAACAAATATTACCTACCTAAGTAGAAGTGACCAAATGTGCAAATGTCCTTGTATATAAATATGGTTTTTATTTTTATTAGTTATTGTACAGTTCAATCATTTTTGCTGTTTTTTCTTGCTTTATCCCAATGAGTAACACATTCACAACATATTTTGGCGCCAATTTTGAGGCCACCTGTATTGTGAAAGCCTGATCCTGTCAGATATCTGAAGGTCAGCAGAGCAGGGAGTGGTTAGTACTGTGATGGGAGACCTCTGGGAAACCAGGTGTCACAATGGGGTAGCAGTTGTTGTGGCAAGACACTTTACCCACATTGCGTAGAATGAGTTTGGTGTGTATGTGTGTGTGTGCGTGTGCATGAATGGTTGGTGGTGGTAAGAGGGCAGCTCTGGCTACAGTAGTTTATCACCACCGTGTATGAAGTGAAAGAATGATGTAGCAGCTTTGAGTGTCCAGAAAAATCTTTGCAGCCTCTTGTTCTTTTGTGTGGATCTCACCCAAAAGTCTAAAAAATTACTATTACTAAATAAAATTATAGATTTTTATCAATTATTAAAAAGGTCATTCTTTATCTAACAAACGTTGGGAGTTTTTAGCACAACCCTAAGATCAATAAGATCTGCTTTTACACTTTTTTATTTTTCTCAAATGATGAGCAAAAGGTTACAGAACCGATAGTGTGATTTTCCACCTTTTCGACACTGCCTGCTTTATCTGCTGCATCTGACGAGTATCATGGTGTTGTCCTGACCTCCGCCTGTGAACATTTACACCAAAGTGAGCAAACAACATGAGGTGTACTTAAGCCCCCTGATGCTCCAGCACTTTGATATCTAGGGCACAAATCGGACAGCAGTGACAGATTTAGAGATGAAAGATTAAATGCTGGGGTAAAGTAAAACCCAAATATTTTGTCAAGCTGAATCTGATCATTAAAAAGCTTTTTCCTTGCATGCCAGCAATAAATCCAAAAATCTATTTGTGTGTTTGATTTGATTAGAGAGACAGTGGGAGACTCTGCTTGACTGGATAACAGAGGCTGAATGACGTCTGCAGTTTCAGGAGCTGACAGATTAATCCCAATTGAATCCAAATCACAATTTGCGCAGTTACAAATGCCACAATTATCCAAGTCCTCAGCACTCGTCCAAAAAGTGCTGTAGTTTGTATCTGCATTATTGTTATTAAGGGTCGACCGATTATTTCAGGCCCGATACTGATAAATAGTAGACAAGGAGGTCAATAAATGATATATTTTGAACAGTACAAACTCGGACACTGACCCTGGTTTTCAGGGTCAAATCAACCACTATTTTCCCTATTTAACAAAAAAGATCAACCAATAGAAGTAGTAGGTTATATCTGATTTTAAGTTTAGTAGAAATGATTCCTATTTTCTAAACCTGTGCTGCAATGTCCCCTGTCTGTCTCAAAACATATGCTTCACTATTTAAAATCTAAAATTTAAATAAACTGAAATTTTTAGCTAGCTCCATTGGCAAACATACAATCATATTTTTTGTTTTGTGTGCAAATAATGAAATACAGTCCACTCCCCATAGTAGAGGTGGGAACCTCAGGGTACTTCACTATACGATACGATGTGTGATACAAAGCTCACAATAACGATTATCCCACATTATGATGATGCAGCTATTATCGATATATTGGTCAAAAATATACCTACAATAATATTTTTCTCATTTATGTGAAAAAATACACTTTATATCAAGATAAATGGATAAAGTGTCATGTGTGACTTAAAGAAAACAAGCAAAAATGCCTTTTAATCTGCACATTTTAGTAAAAATCTTACTTAATCTGTTTTAAATCAGAGGACTTCCGGTGACGAGAGCATGGAAGCGTGAGCGTGCAGCTCCTCTCAAACTTTGAACCAATTTGAAGAAATAATGGTTTAAAGTAAAACAAATCATGAAAGAAACTTATGCTTGACTGCGACAAGGAATGTATCTTCGCTCTGGTAAAGTAGCAGAAAAAACGGAAAAAGAGAGAAAGAGAAAGAAGAAGGACAAAAGCCTGGCGAATGGGACGAGCAACGCTTTAAGGAGGTGTTTAAAGATGCCGCAGCTGAAATCGTTCAAGAGCTGCGTGAGTTCCGTGGAGAATTTAGAGAATTCCGAGAAGAAAGGAAGAGGGAAATGGACGAAATAAAGAAAGAAATGGGACAGCATAAGTCCGAAATGAAAGGCATGAAAGAACGCGCGACCGCAGTGGAGGAAAGGGTCAACTGCGCCGAAGAAAGAGAAACTATACTTGTGGAAGTGATGGAAACACTCACACAAGATATGGACGAGATGCAGAAGCGGGTTGAGTACCTAGAAAATAAATCGAGGCAGATGAACGTGCGCATCTACAATGTGAAGGAGAATAATGACCCTGCTAATATGAGAAATTTCGTAGAAACGCTTCTACATGAAACTCTGCAAATCCCGAAAGAACAACTGGGAATCGTGGCAGCGCACCGTTCTGGGGCAACCCAAAAGGCAGACGCATCAGGGAACAAGCCACGAAGTATCATCGCTCGCTTTCCGACTTGGGAGGCCAAGCAACAGGTGCTGAAGGCGGCATGGGGGAAGAAAGAAGTGCTCTACCGCGGAGGCCGTATCTACCTGGATCAAGATTTCACAGCGAAACTACAAACCCAAAGGAAAGGCTTCATGCGTATCCGAAGCCATCTGAAGGAGAAGGGTATTAAAGCGCATGTCCGATACCCAGCGAAGCTGTTTGTGTTGGAAGAAAACGGCACAAGGATTTTCAACACTCCACAGGACGCAGAGCAGGCCTATGGCCTCACCCCAAGCGCTAGGCCTAAGGACCGAGGAGAATGGGTGCACCAGCTGAAACTATTGGGATGGGAGAGGGTGAGGAATGGGAGTGAAGGCTGAGTCGAACGGGAAGAAGAAGACGAAAGGTATGGACATTTAAAGTACTATGGGGGAGTAGAGAGTAATTTAATTTATATAAAAGTTGAGCTGGACTATGTGACTGAGATGGAGCTGTATGGGTGCACAATCGGGAATTACTGTATATTATTGAAGCACTAATTAAAAGGAAGATAAAACAGGAACCACTCTCCATATTTAATTTAGTTTAAGGTTCTTTTTTTTTTTTTTTTTTTTTTTTTTTAATATGGTTTTTTTATTATTACTATTATTATTGTAAGTATTATTTATTATTTTAGAACGAGACCTCTTTTTATTTATCTCTTTCTCTCCTTTTTTATGTTTATTTTTTTATTTTATTTTTTTCTCTCTCTCCCTCCCATTTCTCTTTTCTCTTTCCTAGATGCTAATTTTTCTCAGTTTTTCTGTAGCCAGGCATATTTATTCTCAGGGGATATAGCCTCTCTCTAAATATTTTTTGAATTAAGACACGATACAAGTAAAAGGTTCGGAGTTTGAGAGGAACTTAGGGGCTGCCAGTAGTTTGAGTGAAAGTGTTCAAGAATGAACACGGAAAGCATGCAAAAAGTAATGCATGAAAATCCACAAAGACCATCATTGAGAATGATGGACCAATTGGAAGTAATTTTTGTTTTTCTAATTTACTTTTTTTCTGAGGAGGAATATAAATTAAGTCGTATTGTATGGTTGTGTAGTGTTTTAGTTTTATCTCATAGAAAAGTAAATATAAATGATCATGAATGAGATAAAAATTGTATCACAAAATATAAATGGCCTTAATAACTGTATTAAAAGGAAAAGAGTTCTGCAAAATTTGAAACGAGAGGGGGATATAATATTGTTGCAAGAAACGCATTTAAACAAAATAGAGCATGAGAAACTTGGTAAACTGGCATCAGCCCAGGTCTTTGCATCGTCTTATGGCACAGCCAGAAGAGGAGTAGCTATTATAATACCAAAACGTATTCCGTTTGAACTTGAAAAATGTGTGAAAGATAAAGAGGGCAGGTATGTGTTAGTAGTGGGAAAGGTAGATGGTAAGGCGATGTCTTTGTTAAACATTTATAATCCACTTGGACAAGATTCCGAGTTCATGAGGAGAATGGTTTCATTACTAATTACAGAAGCAAAAGGGTTAGCAGTCATGGGAGGGGATTTTAATATGGCAATGTCTACTAAAGATACTCAAAGTAAAGGGAAACACAAAGCTGAAAAAACCGCTACATTATTAAAAAAGATAGAAAAGGAATTGGGTTTGACTGATATATGGAGGCATCTTAATCCTCATGAAAGAAAATATACCTTCTACTCCGATGCACATAAGATTTATTCCCGGTTGGATTATTTTTTTATGTTTAAGGATGACATCACAAAAATTAAGAAGTGTGAAATAAGACCCATAATACTGGGGGACCATGCTCCAATTACGTTAACCATTTCTTTGGGAAATGGGAAAGGAAGAACACTATGGAGATTGAATAATTCTTTACTCCAAGATTTCTTTCAAAATAATGACAAAGAGGAGATAACACCAGTTATACTGTGGGAAGCCGCAAAAGTTACCATACGTGGTGAAATAATATCCCTCACTTCTTGGAGAAAGAAAATGTATATGCAAGAGATGAATGCTGTAAAAAGTGAAATAGAACGACTGCAACAGGAGCATGAACAGACAGGAAACTACCAAATTAAGAAAAAGTTAATTGAAAAACAAAATAAATTGAATGAAATTTTGACAGAAGAAAAAGTCAAAAGTCTTGCACTTACCAAACAACAATTTTATGATAACAGTCCTAAAGCTTTAAAACTTTTAGCATTTAAATTGAAAAAACAAAGAGAACAGGCAACTATTTCAAAAATTCTAGGAAATGCTTTTAACTACCATACAGTAAAAAATGAAATCACAGAATGTTTCCTCAAGTACTATAACGAGCTATATGAAGAAACAGGATGTAGAAGTAGTGAAAGCAGTCAATATTTGAAGTCACTACATTTACAGCAGGTAACCTCAGAACAAAACGCAGAACTTATAAAACCAGTGACTGAACAAGAAGTCCTGGCTGCTATACAGAAGAGCAAGGTGGATAAGAGTCCAGGAAGTGACGGATACACTAATGAATTTTACAAATATTTTAACCAATTACTAGTACCAATTCTATGTAGGTTGTTTAACTGGATAATCGTAAAAGCTGTTTGGCCCCCCACATGGAACGATTCAATAATTAGTGTTCTTCCACCGTTGGCGGCACGGTGGCTGAGTGGATAGCACTCTCGCCTCTCAGCAAGAAGGTCCTGGGTTCGAATCCCGGCCGGACCAGGGCCTTTCTGAGTGGAGTTTGCATGTTCTCCCTGTGTCTGCGTAGGTTTCCTCCGGGTACTCCGGTTTCCCCTACCACTAAAAATATGTCCAATAGTTCTGGCATGCGCCTCCTGTACTGGCGACCCCGCTCCCATCTGTGTGGAGTGAGCAAGCCCCGGCGATCCAAGATGGCGCCCTATTCAAATGAATGGTTGTGCTCAGTGGCGCTTTGTGACGGCATGGGGGCTGAAAGATTAGCGGAAGTTGCCTGAAACTCGCAAAGATCTATGGGAAACTCGCCTGTATTTGGGCATAGTCTGGTCCTCCCGGTTCTGCGCAGTGGATGATCTCCCATAATGCGTTGCGCCAAACACGCGTGTGTGGGTCTCACACCGGGTCTCACGCACGTGCACAGAGGGGCTCGGCCGCGCTCTGACCAATCAGAGCAGTTCCTCAAAGCGGGAGTTAGAGCGAGAGCCAGAAGAGCAGAGTTTGTGGCACTAAAGTGTGGATTTAAACAAAACCAAAGGATTTAAGAAGAAAAAAAGTTCAGGATGACAAGGGACACTAAAATCCCCACAAAATCCGATCTTTATGAAAGCTGTAGGTTCTCTGTCAGCTGAGGTTGAGCTGTTTTAATATGCATTGAGTTCTATGGGGAAAATTTCTGGGTGGCCCACGTGAATTTAGTCTGGTTCAGTCTGCAGTACCGCGAGAATCCCCTGAGCACATGGGTTATTCAGCTACAAGCTAGTAATACCCTATCCAGTTAATATAATACATCCATGGGAGTGAGAGGCAAATGCCCAAAATTAACAATTGTAAACCGCTTTGAGACTCAGATCTGCAGTGAAAAGGCGGTATATAAATACAAACTTACTTACTTACTTCCAAAAGAAGGCAAAGACCTAACTAAATGTAGTTCATACAGACCAGTGTCTTTATTAAATGTGGACCAAAAAATATTTACATCTATTATGGCTAACAGACTGTCAATAATAGTTCCGCATTTGATAAATAAAGATCAAACCGGTTTTGTGCAAGGAAGATTGTTGTCAGACAATGTGAGGAGGATTCTGAATTTGGTAGATTGGGCAGAGAAACATAGGCAGCAGGCTCTAATGCTGACATTAGATGCTGAAAAAGCCTTCGATCGGTTATCTTGGGATTTTATTTTTGACACTTGTAAAGCTTTTGGTTTCCATGATTATTTTATAAATGTTCTGAGAGTGATGTATAAGAATCCTCAAGCAGCTGTAAAAAGTAAATGGAGCATTGTCGAGGACGTTTAGCCTGCACCGCGGTGTAAGGCAGGGCGACTGTCTCTCACCGCTGGTTTATGTACTATGTATAGAGCCTTTAGCAGAGAGCATAAGACAAAATAAGAACATATGTGGGATTAGCCTGGGGGGTTATGAATACAAATTAGCGATGTATGCAGACGATGTGATGGTGACAATGTTGGAAGTTGGGAAATCTTTGGATAATTTAATGGAAGAAATACAAATATATAGTCAACACTCCGGGTACAAGTTAAACGCACAAAAAACAGAGGCTATGGTGATAGGAGAGGTGGATAATGAAATTAAGAGTACATTTAATTTTAAATGGGACTGTGACAGTGTAAAGTACCTGGGGGTACATATACCAAAAAGCATGGGTAAACTTTTTGAAATTAACTATGATAAATTAATTAATCAAGTTAAAACGGAGTTTAGTAGATGGAAGATCTTGAATTTATCAATGCTTGAGAAAATTCAATCTATCAAAATGATTACTCTGCCCAGATTTTTGTTTATGTTTCAAACTCTGCCGAGCTACATACCACCCATGTACTTTAAAGAATGGGATAACTTGATGAGGAAATTTATCTGGGATGACAAAAAACCACGGGTGAAGCTTAAAAACTTAAAATTGCCAAAATCAGGGGGAGGGTTAGCATTACCAGATCTAGAGACATATTTCAAAGTAGCCCAGGTGAAGTCAATAATAACTTGGATAAGCGATTCTAATAATCCAAGATGGAAAGAAATGGAAACACATAAGTTATATTTAATTAAATCTGCTATATTTATAACTAAAGATAAAGAACTCAAAGAAGAAATAAAGAATAACTACTGTATAGAAAACACCATTAAGGTGTGGAAGAGAGTTATTAAATGCATGAAGATAAAGGAGGAAGAAATGGTTTATCTGAGGGAAATATCTAGAGACCCTGAATTTAAGGCAAACGCAACAGATCAACTGTTTAATACGTGGGCAGAGAATGGACTCACGAGATTCCATCAACTGTTTAAAAATGGTCAAATGGAATCTTTTGAAAACATTTCTAAACAATATAACATACCAAGAAATCATTTTTATAAATATCTGCAAATTAGAAGCTATTTGAATAGTAAATTAGGAAAGATTAAAGGTGATCTAAACCCCCTGATAACTTATATGGCAAATAATGGTCATAAGAAATTAAAAAATGCTATGAGTCAGTTATACCAAATTTTTCTGCAACAAAAAGAGAAAATGGCAACCAACGTTAAGGTAAAATGGGAAGAAGAGTTTCATATACAAATAACCAAAAGTGAGTGGGAACAGATTTGTGCTGGAGTCCATAAATCCATGGGTTCCTTATTCTGGAGAGAGTTTGCTTGGAAAATAATTATGAGATACTTCTTGACTCCAGAAAGTATGAGTAAATATAAAGGGGGAAATTGCAAATGTTGGAGGAATTGTGGAGAAGAAATTGCAAACTACACACATATTTTTTATACCTGTAAAATAATACAACCCTACTGGAAAGAAGTATTTCAAATTGTTGAAGCGATACTGGGAAAGAAACTTGATTTAAAATCAGAAAATATTATATTAGGAAAAATCCCAATGAATATAAACTCAGATGAAAAGTATATTTTTCAAATTCTTAGAATCACAGCATTAAAGATCATAACAAAGGAGTGGAAAAAAAGTAATCCACTGGATATTAAAAAATGGATTAGTAGTATACAAGAAGTAAAACTGAACGAGAAGTTAACTCACAAAATAAGGAACATGGACCATGAGTTTGACAAAAAATGGTTTATAAAAGAAATGAACAGCACATGAATATTGTGAATCAGTGGTTAACTGTGACTGTGCAGCGGAGGTTGATTGTACGTTGGGACTAATTTCTACTAAGGGGGATCAATAAATCAATAAAATAAAAAATAAAAAAAAAAACCCTGTCGCTGAACCTAGGAAAGTGTTGTAGGTGTATATTGTGTGGGATTGAAGTGATAATGGATTTAAACAAATGGAAAATAGATAATAATAATGAAGTGTGTGGATACGTATGCAAGTATACGGGTAGAGCATGTGGAGTGGGCCAAGAGGAGTGGGAGTGTGTTTTGGGATGCTGGTGAGGGACAATAGATATGGGTGTCTGGTGCGGTGTGTCTGCATGTGTGAGTCCCCTGATAGTGCATAGGCATGCATTGTCTCAACCAAATAGACGGGTATGGTACGATGTGGAATTGGGGCCGATCTGATGTAAAGGCCATTTGTATTTATATTTATGTCATTTACAGTATTTGTGTTGTGTATATCTTCTGATGGACTGAACTTGTTCCTCCTTGTTATTTTATTACTGTGTGTTTATTTTTTGTGTGTTTGTTTTTCTTTTTTTTTTTTTTTTTATGTTTGTGTATGTTTCTGTATATTGGCTATGGTATATTGTCTACTTATTTTTGAAAAATTATAAAAATAAAGTATAAAAAAAAAAATCTGTTTTAAATCAATTTTAACATTCTACAGAAATTGTAGAATGCGTAATGTAGCCATATATTAAGTATCAATACTTTTTTTTCCAAATAAAACTTAAAAAAAAGAAAATTGGAAAAAAGAATAAAAAATTGATACTTAGCACAAGTATATTGATAATCGATTGCGCGAGAAAGCATCACGGTACGTCACCATATCAATGTATTGTCACACTGCTACTCCATAGTGCTACTCGAGCGGTTGGCATAAACACAACTCTATTTTTAAGAGAAATCAGAATTCTAATCTATGCGCAATCTACGCATGGCGGAAAAAAATATAATTAGACATTTTGCCAAAATCCTTGAGCCCTGTCGTGTGACGTCACAAGTTAAAGGTCATGGCAGGGGCCGCTGTAAAGGGTGTGTGCGGTGGTCATGCCCAGTGCTGAGAGGGAGAGCCGAGAGCCAACAGGTCGTCTGACTCAATATGGTGTGGCGCGTGTTTCACCCCTGACTGCAGCCTGGGACGAGCCCTCATCAGGAAGATGGGGCAGTTTAATTAAACACAGCACATCCACTCTTCCGCCACCATGACATATAAAGGCACCCAGAATGGAAAATGAGGCAATGGAAAAAGAGACATAATGTTACAGGTGTAAAATAACTGGTGCATGGGTTTCTACGGGTTTGAATGTTGAGACAACAGACCGTACAAAAGTCACCTGCTTGTACTTAATGTGTGTTATTGTATGATGTAAGTATGATGTTAACTAAGCGGGGGCCATTTTACTATTGCAACGACACATTATCAGTAGGGTAAAACTAACCTGTCACAACTGACAAACATCAGGGAGACAAACAGACAGCAGACCACCACAATAAAGTTAAACAGTGCACGATCTGGATAACCTGCAGCATTGTGTGATTACATTACACTGCTCTGTTCCAGGGCGGGTACCAGTACAGAACCAAACAGGTTTCTTTGGGCTGGTGGGGTTTGGAACAGTGAGCATGGAAAGCTTGTGTTTCCTCATCAGAATTAAATCTGTTTATAAACATTATTAAGTGATGGCTGAATTTATCAACAATTTCAGGAAACCTTGGAAGTAGGATAAGAATAAATAATGACACATTTTATTTAAGAAGGGAACTGCGCCTCTTGACAGAAGTCTGCCCACTTTTAAAGTTTTTCATAGTACATAAACAGTCATAATAATACATTGAATATAGGGCTGGGCGATATGGCAAATAAGTAAAATCTCGATTTTACTTCCTGCTTTGGACGATATGTTTTTATCTTTCCGCTCAATATTCAAGTTTCAAAACTGTTTTTATTTTTATTTTTCCCCAAAACGTATTATAAAAGTTTTGTACAGACTGTGTTTAATTCATGTGCTGCTGGACCTCTTACAATACTCTTCATCCAATTTAACAATTTTCACATTTTTCACAAATTTTATTTTTTCAAAAGCCGATCAATTGCCTAAATTCAATTTATTGCCCAGCCATAATTGAATGATCAATTTAACAAACATAAATCATTTCTCTGTTACGGGTACCCAATACAGTTCCCAGCTCTTGCAAGATGCCAGAAGCAAATTGTCATTGTGTACTTTTTGTTTTCTTGAAAAGATGATTAAAGTGGAATCTCGAGTTGCAAAAGGAATAGACAATTAGGTGAGTATCTCAAAAGCTGTCAAATGCTTTATACAAATATCTGTACAAGATTCAGACAAGTCTCTAGGACACAAACTCGAAACCTTACACATCTGGACAACGACACAACTTAAACACCTCTTATCTGAAAGCTAGGCACTCCGGACCACCGCCTCCCACCGCTGAACGGTGACCTTATGAAAAAAGTCTCACATCATAATAACAGAATGAATAATTTATAACGCGTTGTGGAGGTCCTCTATAATGAGCAATTTTGCGAGGTCGCACTTTCGAAACCCAAGCAGGCCTTCTCAAGTCTGTATTTGTGCGTGAGAGAGATAGTGCTGATTCAGTAGGGAAGGCTGAAGGTGACCCTCCTTCCCCTGCTGCTGGTCTCACCACCTGATATTGATCCCCCTTGTCCAACTCGGATAGCACTCAAGGATACGCGGATTCATTGCCTTCTTGACATTTCAAATATGGCACTGTGTAAATGGTAACTCCTCGCCGTCTCATTGATTAGTTATTGACCACTGCCTCAATCACAGTCCTAACCTTCTTGCAGATAATCTAAACTGGAGAAACCCAGACAGCGTGGGTATGTATGGGGATGAGACGCCAGTGTTTGTGTTATTGTTGCTGAAATTTCATATGAACTGTGGGGCAGGACTAAGAATAGATAGGCGTACAAGAGCAGAATCCAAATGTACTGGCTGGGAGCAAAGGTTTGGACCACAGATGGGAGACAGTGGGATGCGTAGCCCTGCCCCGTCAAGGGTAAACTGCCTCACAGTCTTTACGCACACCGAGAGAGCCCTCACGCACACACTTTTTTTTCACCACACCTTAAAACAGCTGCATGAATATGGATGACGCTGAAGGACACAGGAGGTACATAATTAGACAATCAAGTGCTCCCGGATGACATGCAACTCCACAGCGGTGAACCACGGCATCTTCCGCTCTCATTACCAGCAAAAGTGCGTTCACGTTTGTTGTGCGCTGACATGCATTTTCACTTAGTGTTCTGTCAAACTTGGTCAAGAGGGATCAGTGGAGAGTCAAGTTTTTAGGTAGTCGTGTGGTTAAATAAGAATGACTGGAGGAACTGCAATGAACAATTCAGGAGCAGTAAGAATAGCTATTATAGTATGTGTATATATATGTAACGTGTGTATATATATGTACATGTATTATAACAAAAGATCCTCCTTCCCCTGTCTCCTATATATCTCATGAAAACCCACGCAGCCTTGACTATAAGTGTATTCCAGGAGTTCAAAGCAATATCAACTGTCTTTACCAATGTCTGTTCGATATAGCAACGTGTAATCCAAATGTGATTACTTACAAATGCATTCTTTCAAAATAATGGTAGAAATAAATGCGACACACCTTATAATGAAGCTACAGAAACAGTGAGAAAAGCAAATCAACGTGCAATACTGCACACACGCAAACACACACACGCACACATACACACAAACTTACATCATGTGGCTGTGTCTATTTTTTACTACAATGGTGCAGGTATGAAGAGCGATGAATGCTGTAGTTGATTTCACATGAGAATAAGATTGCACTGAAATATGACAGTAGAGATTAGGTTCAAAATAAACAATAGACAATTATAGCTTTAACCATGCAATATGCCATTAATTGCTTTAGATGGATTGGATAGACAGATGATAGATAAATAGACAGATGATAGATAGATAGATAGATAGATAATACTAACTCAATATGTAGTGAGTTTTTTTTTTAATATGAATATGATAGTAAGAAGAAGAAGCCATATTAGATATCTAGTATTTTTCCCAAAACAAACTTTTCCTACTCTCCTGTTTGCATTCAGCACATGCTCACAGATTCACCTGTTCAAACCTTATCCCGTGATCTGCCTCCATCATCACAATCCCACATCGTCCCCAGTCTCTCACACTTGGCAAACACACAACACTCTCACATTTCTCTTATTTAGGAAAAATACTGACCTGCCCTGGCGCTGACACACACACATTCTCTTCAAACAGTTGAGCCTTTCAAAGAGGATCCGTTTGAACGCGTCTATATACATTGCTGAGTTTGACCCACGTGCGGGGAGGAAAAACATGCAAAAAATGTGGAATGTGACCAGCACGGGGGAGGCACTGTGAATGCACCCCGGCGAGTGGCTGGATCCAGTGTGTCCGGTACGATGTGAGCAGCAGACGGCGTGTTTAGACACTGATGCACTGAGCCGCGGTGATCTGGAGACAGGGAGGAGAGAGAGCGCACACACACAAGCCTCTATCGGGCAAATCTGACAGGGGACGTTTAGAAGTATGGCATCCACCACTACGATGGGCGTGATGCATCAATCAAAGTGTGCATGCTCTCCAAAACTTATTACGTGCAAATAGCTATACCAGGACTTTGCATATACTGTAGTACTTACTGCTTTCATGTTATTTTCTTTGTGTTGGCCAAAGCTGCATGCTCTCTGCGTATCGTGGTGCAGACTTCGGGGTTAGTTTATATCCATCCCATTTCTCCACCAGCGTTGTAGGCTTGCAAAGATATGGTGACCACAGATATGTTGGCTTCTACAAGAGATGTCACCAGGTTAGTTAAGAGTGTGGACAAGCTCTGAGTTTGATCCACACCTGGAAACAGAAACTTCCCGAGTGCAGAGGGAGGGAGTTAACCGAGCCACCTCTATCATTAGATCCTGAGTGTGCGAAGTACCTGCATCAGCATCTGTTGTCGAGGACACGTAGTACTCAGTAAGGTGTGACAACCGTGTGAGAAAAATGAGAGAAAACAGTCACAAATCAAATAGTATTTAAACAATGTTATCAATAAACTATAATAAAAAGGCATTCAATTCATAAACACAATTCTATCACTGAGTTGACGTTAAAATACTCACATCTGTGGCGCGAAAAAGTATTTCCGGATGTTTGTTTAGAACTGTTTTTATTTGTGTTTAACAATGTTAAACTATGATTTAAACCTTTTACAAGTACAACAAATTGCCCGTGTAATTTTAAACTGCAAATAAATTTAACTGCCATGTTAAATGAAGAAACATACCGAGGCTGCATCCAAATTCAGCCAAAATGTCTACACTTATCTTCTCTTGTCCTTCCACTATCTATGGTTCTTCCTTGCGGTGTAAAAATGTATGAGACGAGCTAGCTCCAGGTGTGATCAGGTATATACATATATAAATATACCTTTTAATGCCTCTTAGAATAAATCGTATGCCATAAAGGCCAAATTAAATGTGAAGGGAGATAAAGAACGGAGGTGTTTTTAATTTGGATGTCACCTGTAAACTGCGTTCCACTGTCTCTTTAAGACAAGTGCATTGTGGGTAATGTCGTTTTAACGTATTTTTCTCTAATATTCCTCCATCAAAAAAAACTACTGCTCCCACAACCCTATGCGCTTGCTTTGGCACAGTTCTAAACAACTATGGCGTCGCACGACGACATGGGAGCCGCTGGGACCGGCGGAGATCAAGAAGAGAAGAAATCACAGACGGTGTCGTTTGGCTTTTCTAGAACAGTCAGCAAATTTAAACCAGTGACTGCAGATTCTGCCACATGGAAGGAGGAGAGGGATTATCTCACAGGAATAGATCGGAAAGAATTACAAAGGTAATGCTAGCATTGTGATGCTAATGCTAACCCATCATAAGTGACACTGCGGACCACATATAATACAGTTACATGACATTATAGTTTAGAGGTTTGTAATATTTTGGAAAATGAATATGTCATAATACTATTTTTCAAGATGTACAACGATAACAGGTAGAGTTTATTGTTGATACGCAGAACAGACAGTAACAGAAAAAATACGGATACAAATACTCAAAACTAAAACAGACCATTAATGCTTACATTTGTGTGGTTAGTTTTTTATGTAACACGACTATATTACATAGTTTTGATTGACTGCCTCAATTCTCTGAATATTCTTATGCGAATATTTTTTTCAAATGATAAACCTGATACTGTATAATATTTTTTTTTTCATATTGACCACACACACGTATTTTTACTTGTAATAAAATTGTTTGATTTAATTAGTTGTTAACTAATTCTTAATTCTTCGGTTGACAGTACAAAGCCACAGGAAAAGCCCAAAGAACTGATCATTCCCTTGATCCAGAAGAACTACTGGCAAAAACCGACCAGTGGAGGGCAAAATGAGGCTAAAGCCAAGAAAGGGGAAGTTGTGAGCCAGGAGCCGGAGTCTGTGGACTCTCAAGCTGTAAGGGAACTAATAGAAGGTGCGTACTTCTTATAGAGACATTGTGGACACAGTGCAGGATATGGATGTCTACAAAAGTGTAAAATTTATAGCATTATTTATCCAATTTTTACTATTTATCTTTTTCAAATAGATTCCCGGAGGCAGCTGGAAGAGTGGCAAAATGGTACAGAAACAGAGAAGCATGTTGATATGAGTATCCCCTTGCTGATGCAAAACAAAGTACCTGATGGTTTTGAGGATGGCGATCATGTCAATGTGGATTTAAGGCCTGAATCTGTGAGTATGAAAACTAAATTGAAACAAGCCTCTACAAATCTGATTGATTGTCTTTATTACAGCTTTTTATGATTCACAAACTTAACCCTTTAAGCGCCAAAGTCGCAATATTGCGACAAGCAACATTGCTCACTTAAACAGGCTGTATGTAAAAATGTGGTGCAGAATCTTGTTAATACTTTTCACCAGGGGTTAGTGGACATGTGTGCCTGTAATATGAGCAGCATTTGTGGGTGTGGTTATATTGAAAGTTTTTGAGTAAATTGAGTTCGTAAAACACCTGCGGCGCAGCAGCGCGGAGGCTAAGCAGCAGCGGGAGAGCTGAGAGGAGCGAGAGCAGAGCAGAGGGAGAGAGTGTTTTTTATTTTACTCACGAGGTCTTCAGTACCAGAGAAGTACTTGGTCTGGTACTGGCTCACTCAGAATCAGAGGAGGAAGACACGCAGGTGTCCAGTGAAGCAGACACAGACATTATTAGTGACGGGGAGACCGCGCCATATAGTCCACAATCAGCCCCTGTACAGCGGCTGCTTGTCCTCCGTGTGGCCGCGGTAGAAGCATTCTGTGAACGCCAAGCAGGGGCTGTGGTCGAGGCGAGGGTACAGGGGCATCATAACACCGGGCATGTGGGAGAAAGTAGCGGGGGTAAACATCCACGGGGAACACGGGAGACGCGGGAGAGCCGCCGGAATAAAACACATCGCTTTTCGCGTTCACTGCCTTTACCAACAGTGATGATGAGGATCAAGGCAGTTCTTGAGAGAAAATAATCCACAAAAGTGGATCAGAAGTGTTGAAGAACAGTTGTTTCTTGTTGAGACGATCTGACATGTTCTGAGCCCATTCATTTCATCTCTCTGTTTCTAAACCATAAATCCAGGAGCCTCATTTCCACCGAGAAAAATAGTAAGCCCACCACTTCTTTGAAAGGGAAATATTGAAACCAAACTCCAGATTTCATGACTGTAAACTATAAAGAGAGCTGTCTTGATCACTGAAGGTCTATGAAAATAATACAATTCTGTATGGCCGCGAACCAGTGCTAAAACATTATCTATAATCTGGATCAGGGAATTTATTTCTATCCCAAATTCATTTCATACTAAAGATATTTCACACTGACTGTTTATAGTATTCCCTGATCTAAAAAAAACTCCCAAGCTACAGCTTTTTGAAGTTTTTATACAATAATTAACATTTTCCAAAATGGCCGCCACCTTGATGACGTCACAATATGCAAATTAGATGACGAATCAACTTCCATCCCAAAGTTTGGTTCAAACTGAAGATATTTCTAATTTACAGTGTGCCTTTATCTCAAACCATTTTAAAGTTATAGCCTTTTGGAATCTTGAAATCAAAATTGTATATTTTCTTGAAAAAACTCTGGCGCCTAAAGGGTTAAGGATAACTCTTTGGATAATGTGCTCACAGGAGGACCCTAGACTTAAGTTGGCATATAGATATAACACATTGTTAGACTTTCTGCATGAAATATATCGTTTGTCTCCATTGGAAAACAAGTACATTGTCACCTTCAGTGCAGTGTGAGACCTAATAAGGAAACAGTTCTGTGTGAAACTATTGTTGTAGATGGATCCCTGTGCTCAGTATTTCAGTTTTATTTGGTTATTAAACGTTTTAGTAATTATACTAATTCATCCATTTGTTGAGGCGAAGAATTAGCAAGAAAATCTCTTTTGTAATAGCCTTACCTTTAGGGAATCTGGGACAAATTCCTGAATCCTCCCATTACAAATTGGTGAGAAATGTAAATGATTTTTTTCTGTGTGGAAACATGATTGTCTACTACATAACATAAACCAATATGCACCGTTTTCTGGCAGAGCTCTAAAAAAAACCTGAGTCTTAGACAGGCATCAAAACAGTTCCCTGGAACCGAGAGGCCACTGATCTGATCTGTTTGTGAATGCCTGTCATTTCATATCAGCACTTTTTGCGTCTGTCAGAAGAGAAGGGGGAAACTTCAGCGTATTTGGGTGCTGCGGGATCAGCCCCGAGTGTTTTTGCAGAGAGAGACAGGGGCCTAACCCTGAGA
The DNA here is from genome assembly GCA_964034765.1 of Knipowitschia caucasica. Classification (NCBI taxonomy): domain Eukaryota; kingdom Metazoa; phylum Chordata; class Actinopteri; order Gobiiformes; family Gobiidae; genus Knipowitschia; species Knipowitschia caucasica. Next base: position 32,358,382 of record OZ035827.1, read on the forward strand.
GCCTAAAGCTGAAAAGCTGAGTAAGACGAGAGTCACAGCTGTCTACTGACTGTCCGTTTATGCAGTGTTTTGTAACTGCTTATGTAACACTCTCTTTTAGCCTCTCTAAATGTCCCGAGTAATGTATTAGCAGCATCAATATATGACTGCTTAAGATTTAGATAAATACTGATTAACATAGGTGGAGTTGTCCATATTTAAACGTTTAACACATGATTTTTAGTCCACAGAAGCAGACTATGAGACTGTGCCTGTTCAAGCTTACGGACTTGCGATGCTGAAGGGGATGGGCTGGAAAAAAGGCGAGGGAATTGGACGCACATTTAAGCAGTGAGTGGAAGCTTTTGTGACAAGTCTTTATGGGATTCATACTTTGTATTAAAAAAGTTACTTGGGATATTCTTTTGAGTTTGTTAAAGTAAAAAGGTCTTTCCTTTTCAGAGATATAAAGCCAATTGAGCACCAGCTCCGACCAAAGGGACTGGGCCTTGGAGCAGATCGATCAGCGATCAAAGACTTGGAGCCCAGTAAACGCAAGCGACCTCCAAAACCTGGGGAGGAGCGTGACAAAGAGGAGGAGCTCGTGATGGGGCCTGGAGGCTGTGTGCAGGTGCAGTCGGGAGCACACAAAGAGCTCTATGGAAAGGTACAGTTCCTCCAGTATTTCTCTATTATTTTGGGACCCAGACAATAAACAAAATGAGATAAAGATCAATATTTGGGAATATAAGATTGTATACATACAGAATTGTCTAAATGCCTAAATTGAGGTAAAAGTGGTTCAATATAAAAGTATGTTGAAGAATCCTTTTTAAAATAAATTTTATTACACCAATATTATGTTTCTGAGCTCTCTTATAAACTCTCAATGTTCTAATTTTTATTTTTTATTTTTGATAAAACACAAGTGCTAATGTCATCTTTCTCTCGACACAAAACAGATTGAAGGCATTGATGCAGATAATGCTCGAGTTCTGGTGAAGCTGGCAATAGGCAGCAAGACTGTAACCATCAGCCAGTACGCGGTGAAACTGGTCGAACGGAAAGAGTATGAGAAATATAGCAAAGATCTCAGTAAGTAGAATGTTTGTTTTTATTGTTTTAGCAAATCATTGTTCATCTACTTAATTAGTATGACCATTACTTTTTAAAAACACATTGAATGTTTTTTGATTGTTTAGGTCGCCTCAGTAAAGCCCACAAGGAAAAGGAGCGAGAGAAGGAAAAAGAGAAGCAAAAACAAGAGCGGAGGAGCGCAGATGAGGCCAAACACAGATCTTCAGAGAAAGACGAGCGAAAGAGGAAGCATCGGGACTCGAGTCAAGACAGAGACAGGTCCTAAGTCTGAAAACAATGTGGTTGTTTTGTAATATCCCATTGGAAAGCTAGGTTTTTAGATTTGTGATTGAAACATTTTGTCTACTTCCAGGGATAGGCCATCAATCAAGGAACCCAAGCGACCCCCGGCTCCGCCTTCTTGGCTCCAGAGAGACTTAAAAGTTCGTTTCATCGATAAAGCATTTAAAGGGGGAAAGTACTACAATTCAAAGGTGAGTGTTTCACTGCAGAATAGTTTTCAAACGTTTGCATAATCAATACCATGAGACCTGAATAATAATCGGCTCGTATTCCTCCTAGATGCGCATAGAGGACGTTCTGACACCCAGCATCTGCGTATGTCGAACCGAAGAGGGGAGATTGTTAGATGGTAACTTATTTTATCCTTTCTGTTTGGGTTGTTTTTACTTTAGAATCATTAATAGCAGTTGAGACAGTTTTACTATAATATTGTTAAAAGGGCATTTTGCAAATGTTTTGCGGGTTTGACCTTATAGTGATGAAGTAGCTTTGTATGAGTGATTAGCATGGCGCCTTAACTTTTGATCAGGGTCGTGTATACACTGCTCCAGGATCAGTTTTTCTGCTGTAGGGGTCCGCCAGCAAAACGAAATCTTCCAAACAATTGATCCTTTTGCATCCTAGAGACCACTGTGATGGAAAGTAAAGGTGCCGTGCTGGCCACTCATATAGCCACTGCGTTACTACAAATTCAAACATGAGCATATTTTTCAAAATTTAGATCCTGTGCACCGGCTTCCTGTTAATTTCAGAATTGAAGATCTTCAATGGAGCCTCAAAAGGACTGGCCCCACAGTAAATCCAAATTTACCAACCGCCCCGTGCTGAGGTCCGAGGGCCACTAAAATGAGACTTGAGACCTGGGGGACAGGGCCTTTGCTGTGGCCTAAATTATCTTCAGTCTTATATTTATGTATTTTTTTTATTTTTACTCTATTAAAAGTAGACCCTTTAAGACACTTAAGATTTAAATGACCCAGGGCTGCTCAAGTTGAGGAAAATAGTCAAAATGCAGCTCAAAAATAAATTATAGGATATTTTTTAATTACTGTGGCGCGTCAATTTGATCGGAAGCTAGCACAAGGGTTGAATTTGTTAGTTTTCTCTCTGTGCAGCACTTTGAAATTTGTTTAATAATATGTGCTATATAAATAAAGCGTATTGGATATGAAAAGACTTTTTAACTTGAACCATGTGCATTTTTCAGACATAAAGCAGGACATGTTGGAGACGATGATTCCAAAGAGCGAGCAGGAGTTCATTATGGTGGTCCTGGGTGAACATAAAGGGCAGGTGTGTGTACAATGACGAACAGTACTTCTGTTAAATGTATTTTGAGTAAAAACAAGGGAACTGAAACGAATCTCCGCAGGTCGGGAGGATCCTGCAGCGGGACAAGAACAAGTGCAAAGCGATGGTGCAGCTCGATCGTTATGAAGAGAAAGTGTTCACGTTGGACTATGACATCATCTGCCATTATATCGGGGCCACAGACCAATGAATCTGATCCTTTTTATCGTGTTGTCAGTGTTTAATGTGTGTAATCCAGTGTTTTATTAAATACTGTAATAATGTATTCAACTTTGTAATAAAAAATCCGTGTTTGTACATATCTTTTATTAAAAAAAGAACCAATAATGAATTTCACTTGTTGCCTGTTTACATAAAAATGATAGGACTCGCACACGACATATTTACATTTGCTCCAAAGCTAATTGACGCATTAAACAACACAAGTAAAATTACAGTATTTTAAATTCTACATCACTCTTTAGGGATTTGATTAGCTGCGTTAGCTCTAAGCACTGCTCCAGGGCTGGGGTACGGTCGCTGCTGAAACAATGGACCGGCTGCTGTAGTATCTGCCCCTGTCTTTGCCTCATTTCGCTTTGGAAGTCCAGTCGACCATGAACCCCTAGGAAAAAACACATTGGAATGTTAATTTAACTACATAGTCCTGTGAAATAATACTTCTATTGGAATATGTGTGTCCACTTTACCTTGGAGCATCTGAATAAGCACTAGGATCCATTGGGTCCATCTCCTCTTCCTTTTTTCCTAAACGTAAAATGCATAATATAATCAACCCTGCAAAAGCATCATACGTGCCGCAAACAAACACTGCCATTTTAGAAAAGACATAAGGTATAAGGAGTGAAAGGGGAGTAGATTTACCTCTTTTGCTTTTGCTGTAGGGGGCCGGGTCTTCACGTCTGTGCCTCCTTCGGTCTCTGTCCCGGTCCCGCTCTCTGTCCCTCTCTCGTTCTCTTTCTCGCTCCCTCTCACGCTCTCGTTCACGATCCCGTTCTTTCTCAGTTCTCTCAGTCTTCTCTGCTTTGTCTTCTACAACCTCTAAAGTATTACAAACGAATGACATAATATACGTATATTTGTTAGTGTTGTGTTTAAATCTTCATACTACTTTCACATAAACTTCTGCGATTAACAAGGCTTATTCACACAACCTTACCTTTTGGCTTTTTAAATGATTTAGTTATAACTGCTGTTGGGTCATTTGGAGATAGCCAGGCAACCAAGTCACTCTCTACATTCCAGTAATATGGCAGACCACTGTAGCATAAAAAAAATTATATATATTTTTCACAACTTAACTAAGTTAGATGTTGGAAAACTAACACTTACCAAGCAGGATCGAACACTTTGTACCAGTTTGGGGGTAAATTTTCCATTCTAGTGGCTTCATAATCTACATTGTTGTCATCATAATCCTCAGCAATAATTTCTTCATCTCCCCCTGGGGAAAAACCGTTTTTATCACAGTGTAGGAAATAAACATGTTCACAATGTTTGTTCAAATGAAATAGTGTACCTTGCTCTGAAGGTTTGACGATGCCTCTTTTCGCCAGTCGAGACAGAAGAGCTGGGGGTAGAGGCATCCTGCAACCAAACAAACAAAACACTCAACTACTGTACTGTATGAGATTGGGGGAAAAAATGCAAATTACAGCCATAATTAATAATTTCACATTATAGCTTGCAATGCTCAACGTATGCGTCAGTGCAAATTGTTGTAACACATAATATACAACATTAAAGATGAGCATTTTAACTAGAATTGGCAAATGCTCTGCAAACAACCAGTGTTGTTAACATAGCACATGCCAAAGTATTCGAAAACAGAAAATCATTTGAATCAGGAAACTCCAAGAGGCAGCAGAACCTTAACGTTACATACAATGTGAACTGCAAAAAATACAAAAAAATGTAGTTTATTCACCTTTAAAAAGATCTTGTCCTTTTTTGTTGCCAAAATGCCGAGCAATGCGACACCAGACGTTTACCCGCGCGGAGTGATGATGTAGGCATCTGACGTCACCAAAACAATCATGGAGGAGTACGCTCGCGAACCCTGGTAAGTCTAATTTTTTTCATTCCTTCGTCCAGTTTAATATAAAACCTGTTTATTTTGTGTGACTTTTTAAGGTATTCTCGACACATTTAACATTTATTTTTCCTAAAGATATTAAACGAACGTAGACGATAGTGTATTCTGTTATATAACATATTCGTAAAGGCAACAATTTTAAACGTAAAATGTAAACGTTTTAAAGTCGTGTGACTGTATTATACATGATACAGTCCATGGAGGATAGTGGACGACTGCGGAGGTGCTTTCACCATGGGAGCTATTGGAGGAGGAGTCTTTCAATCCATCAAGGGGTTCCGCAATGCTCCTGCAGTAAGTGGCCTATATCCTCAATATGTTTTGAAGCTCGTTTGATCCTAATAGTAGTTTTGTCTTTAGGGTGCTGCACATAGATTGAAGAGCAGTGTACAGGCAGTGCGCATCAGAGCTCCACAAATTGGAGGTGAGAAATCCTCAGTCACGTTGCACTTTTTATGTATTTGTTCATTTATAATTGACCTATCATAGTATTTACCAAAGTTCAGTACAAATTAAGGTAAAAAATGGGTCGATATTATTGCCCCATTTAGACGAAGTTTCCTCCATACAATTCCAAAAGTAAGGCAAGGCAAGTTTACTCAAAGTGCAAGAAACATCAAAATCATAAATAATCCCGGTATACATTAACAAGAGTGATAGTATTAATCCGGTCAGAGAAGAACTCTGTCTCACATTTTCAGGAAGACTGTTCCAGATTGTAGCTGCATACATCTGAAACACTTCGTCCTCATGATTAGTCCTGACTCCTGCTGGGAGTGGCACCAGTTCCTCATAATTCTGTGCATACACTGACATCTCAAATATGATCCAAGTTGAACAAAATACTCTGATACCAATTTCATGATTTTTACCTTTTTCACATGATTTTGATTTTTTTTATGTCGCATCCCTATATATATAATTGCAAAACTTTTAATTGATCTGTTTGTGAACCAGGCAACTTTGCGGTTTGGGGTGGCCTGTTCTCGACTATTGACTGTGGGTTGGTTCGGCTGAGAGGAAAAGAGGATCCGTGGAACTCGATCACTAGTGGTGCTCTGACAGGGGCGATCCTGGCAGCACGCAGTGAGTGAAGCAACTGTAACAACACAAGACTGGAAATCCACTTTTTTTTTTAAACTTTACTTTTATTTTAGGTGGACCTTTAACTATGGTGGGCTCTGCAATGATGGGAGGATTTTTGCTTGCTCTTATTGAGGGATTTGGGATACTTCTAACCAGATATACAGCCCAACAATTTCAGAACCGTAAGTTTACAGTTTTTGTTATACATCAGATTTGTTTTGTGTTATCGTAAATTGATTAGTTTATTGTCAAATCACCACATTTGTTTTATATCTATCACTTCAATAACTTTAGAATGAATGAATGAGCAGGAATTGTATATGTTCAATTGTGTACACACGTTATATCAAAACCACTTGCATGTGAAAGCCAGATACCGTCAGACTGAAGCTAAAAAGGGAAAGGCCTGGTTAGCACTGTGATGGGAGACCTCTGGGAACACCAGGTGCCACAGTGGCGCAGCTGTAAAGTGCCAAAATGTCATTGTGTCCTGAGGCAAGACACTTTACCCACTTTGCCCTGGTATGAGTCTTGTGTGTGTGTGCGTGAACGGCTGGTGGTGGTCGGTGGGGCCAACGACACATACTAGTTGCCTCGCTTTGCTCTGTGTGCCCCAGGGCAGCTGTGGCTACAGTAGTAGTGTAAGGAGTGAATGAATAGTGAGAGTGAATTGTTTTGAGTGTCCAAAAAAGCACGATATAAAACCAATGTATTACTATTATTCTTAAAAATACATGAGATCAAACAACAAAATGCCTCTGCTCCGTTCCTTCCTTTTGAACGTGCACATGACACTGACTTTGGATTATCCACCTGTCACCTGCGCAGAAAAGTAACTCATATAACATAGAGATTAAATAAAACACTCATTCAAGGAGCTTAGTTTGGTGTATTGTGTTGCAAAGTCTGTTGTTGGAATATAAATATTACAACTCAAACAATGATGTTGGTTTGTTCTGTCTCCAGCGATGCCCTTTGCAGAGGATCCTGATCAGTTACTTCCAAAAGACAGAGGCCAAAAACATGATGAAACATATTAGTGCGAGAAACTGAAGACAGTGTGAGTAACTCCGAAGTATTTTGTGTTATTTCAGACAATCATTAGGCCATTGTGCCAACTCGCTGCTTAAAGACTTAAGAACTCAGGACAAATGTATTGAATGGACACAATATGTCAAAAGTTAAGTTGGAGTAAATGTATTGGTTGCCCTATAGCTTCTTGTATTTGCTTATTGAGAATGGGTGCAATATTGATCAATTTGTTTAATATTTATACACCAACACATGTATAGCAAAGATTTTAGATTTGAATGTTTATCAAATCTAAAAAGTCAGGCTGAAGAAGGAGTCCTATCGAGCAATGATGGTTCGTGGGACTCCTGAGGCAGCTGTCCAGTACCGGCAGGCCAAACGTGCCGCGGCCCGGGCTGTTGCAGAGGCAAAAACCCGGGACTGGGAGGAGTTCGGAGAGTCCATGGAGCATGACTATCGGTCGGCCTCGAAGAGGTTCTGGCAAACCGTCCGGCGCCTCAGGAGGGGGAAGCAGTTCTTTGCCAACACCGTGTATGGTGCGGGTGGAGGGCTGCTGACCTCGACTGGGGATATTGTCGGGCGGTGGAAGGAATACTTCGAGGTTCTCCTCAATCCCCCCGTCACGTCCCCCGTCCAGGAGGCAGAGGCTGAGGATGTTGGGGCGGATACTTCCATCTCCCTGGCCGAGGTCACCAAGGTGGTTGGCAGCCTCCATGGTGGCAAGGCGCCGGGAGTGGATGAGATCCGTCCTGACTATCTAAAGTCTCTGGATGTTGTAGGACTGTCTTGGCTGACACGTCTCTGCAACATCGCGTGGCGATCGGGGGCGGTGCCAATGGAGTGGCAGACCGGGGTGGTGGTCCCTCTCTACAAGAAGGGGGACCGGAGGGTGTGTTCCAATTATCGTGGGATCACACTCCTCAGCCTCCCCGGTAAGGTCTACTCCAAGGTACTGGAGAGGAGGCTTCGTCCGATGGTCGAATCTCGGATTCAGGAGGAGCAGTGTGGTTTTCGTCCCGGTCGCGGAACACTGGACCAGCTCTATACTCTCCATCGGATACTCGAGGGTTCATGGGAGTTCGCCCAACCTGTCCACATGTGCTTTGTGGATTTGGAGAAGGCGTTCGACCGCGTTCCCCGGGGTGTCCTTTGGGGGGTCCTCCGGGAGTACGGGGTCCGGGGTCCTCTGCTGAGGGCTGTTCGGTCCCTGTATGACCGGAGCCAGAGCTGTGTTCGCATTGCTGGCAGTAAGTCAGACCTGTTCCCGGTGCATGTTGGCCTCCGCCAAGGCTGCCCTTTGTCACCGGTTCTGTTCACTGTATTTATGGACAGAATCTCTAGGCGCAGCCAGGGGCCGGAGGGGGTCCGGTTCGGGAACCACAGGATTTCATCTCTACTTTTTGCGGATGATGTCGTCCTGCTGGCTCCAACGAACCAGGACCTGCAACATGCACTGGGACGGTTTTCAGCCGAGTGTGAAGCGGCTGGGATGAGAATCAGCACCTCCAAATCCGAGGCCATGGTGCTTGACCGGAAAAAGGTGCCTTGCCCTCTCCAGGTGGGTGGAGAGGTCCTTCCTCAAGTGGAGGAGTTCAAGTATCTCGGGGTCTTGTTCACGAGTGAGGGGAGGATGGAGCGTGAGATTGACAGGCGGATCGGTGCAGCGTGCGCAGTGATGCGGTCTCTGTATCGGACCGTTGTGGTAAAGAGGGAGCTGAGCCGAAAGGCAAAGCTCTCAATTTACCGGTCAATCTTCGTTCCCTCCCTCACCTATGGTCATGAGCTGTGGGTAATGACCGAAAGAACGAGATCGCGGATACAAGCGGTCGAAATGAGCTTCCTCCGCAGAGTGGCTGGGCGCTCCCTTAGAGATAGGGTGAGGAGCTCGGTCACACGGGAGGAGCTCGGAGTAGAGCCGCTGCTTCTCCACGTCGAGAGGAACCAGTTGAGGTGGCTCGGGCATCTGTTCAGGATGCCTCCTGGACGCCTTCCTGGGGAGGTGTTCCGGGCACGTCCCACCGGGAGGAGGCCCCGGGGAAGACCCAGGACACGCTGGAGAGACTATGTCTCTCAGCTGGCCTGGGAACGCCTTGGGGTCCCCCCGGACGAGCTGGAGGAAGTGTGTGTGGATAGGGAAGTCTGGGCGTCTCTGCTTAGACTGCTGCCCCCGCGACCCGGCAACGGATAAAGCGGAAGAAAATGGATGGATGGATGGATGTTTATCTGTAAATACTTGAAACTTTAATAAAAAGGAGAGGATGTAGAATTATTTTATATAGCGTATTTATATTTCTACAGTGTTGTGTTTATAATGCATTATGCACTTATCACCAAGCACTTTGTGAATGATGTGTCAGCCCCGTCCTGTGTCTGGTAGCATTATTTATTAAAGTCATACCCAAGTACAATTGTGATCACATTATTTCTGTCATCGTCGGTTTGTATTGTGTGGAATTAGATGATGAAAAATAAAAAACATAAAACCGTACTGTTCATGTATTTGATTTGGTCTGGGTTATAGATTAGCACAGTCCCTGAGCGCCCCCTGCTGCTCAGAGGCGGCAGCTGCAGTTTAAGGATACTGTCCAAGGTCCCGAATCTTTCGTTCGTCTTTCGTCTTTCTTTTCAGTCGCTTGAAATAGGGCTTAGCTTCACATACACGTATCTCTGCACATCAAATAAAACTGCAGAAAAGAATCTGTCAGACTTCAGAGACCTGTTCAGTGCAGAGCGTGTCCACCTTCCCCCTGTGAGATTTCCCTGTCATCCTTTTAACCGGCTCAGCTCGTCTAATCCCGCTGTCTGACCACGGCGGCTCCATGAGCGCCGTGTTTTCATCATTTTCGGCGTTATGCTGCTGCAGAGATAAGTGAAGCTAATTTTATAGTTGATAAAACTCTGAAAGATTAAGTGCATTCCACTGGATTCCTGCTTTGCAAGTGGGCTTTAGTGAAGACATGTGCGTTCCTGGTTTGTGCACCTACGCTCCTCGTGGGGATGAGAAACAGCTACCGGCTCGTGTCTTTATGACTTATTATTAATATGTGATCGGATAAATATCACAGATCATTCTAGAATCTGATGGTGGATTATTCAAATACAAAGTAATTTCACCAAACTGCGGAAATGGAAGTGGCAAAGAAAGGTAAGCACGCTTTCCAAGATGATTAAACGAGTTACATTGTTATAGTTACATTTTTTTGTTGACAAAAAACGTTTTGTACAAAGCATTAGGTATTATTGTTTGCATCTGTGTTTTATTACTTCTATTATGAGAAGTTAACAGTAGCCACGGCTTATTTAACAGGTGTTCTTGGGCCTGTACCTGGGGATAGAGCTCAGTGCCTCTGCACTGATAAAGAACTAGGTCACATCTGGTCTTAGGCATTCAGCACAGAATACCTGACCAAGTTAAGAACTTCAGATGTGTCTATTTAAGCAACATTGTGAACCAAAAAAGATTGGATGGGTCTCACAGCTGATAATGATGACCTTAAAATACAATAAACACAATAGCCTTACAATCTATGGCTGAAAGATGCTTTGCTAGTTGCTTCCCTTTACCAGCCATGGGTCTTATAATTTCAATGTTTGCATTTGCAAAACATTTGTGCAGCTTTATATTAGAAATATTGTCTTTTTTGCAGACCCAGGTGATGGAGGGAATTCGGACACCCTGGGGTCCACTGGCTCGGCCAAGAAAAGAGCAGGGGGGACCAAGAAGGCTATGCAGGCCAACAAGTCTGCTCTTCGGGCCCCCCGTGCTCTCTGCTGCCTCACCCTCAGCAACCCCATCCGCATGGCAGCCCTGGCACTGGTGGAGTGGAAATATCCTTCGCTGCTTTAATGCACCTTGAAACATGGAATATACTTGTCTAGTTGAACTGTGATGTTTGGTTATTACAGCCTTAACTGCTAATTCCAGGCCCTTTGATATTTTCATTCTTCTTGCAATTTTTGCCAATTGTGTTGCCATGGGAATTACAAAACCATACCCAGATGATGACTCCAACGCCACTAATCATCAGCTGGTGAGGCCATGACACTGTTCATGCAGAGAGACGTATTTCAGAGAGTTTTCTTGATTGTAGCTCAGACAGTGTTTGTTTGAAGCTAAAAGGTGCTGGTACTTTTACTTTGACAGCTGATGACAAAACCCCTGCCGTCTGCCATTCTGCCTCCTTCAGCACACTTGTTTTTCACCTCTGCTCCTGTCGATTGAAAGAATATCTGATCACAAAAACATTTACAGTAACTAGTAATTTAACTGCAAATTTCTGAAAAAAAGTGTAATTTGAGAGGGTAAAGGACAGCACCCACTGGCTGCAGGATGTATGGCTGGACAATCCCTTTATTGGATTTTGCAGTGAGGCTAAGCTGATAGTTGACCACACCAGTTTTGAGGGTGATGTGTTCTTTTTCAATGATCCAATTTCTGTTTTTGAAGCCTCTCATACTGGTGTTAGTCATAAATGAGGAACTACAGGAGGGTTTAAGCATGAAGTAAAGTAAGTCAGAAGTGAGACGAGTTATTGCACTTAAGGAGAGAGAGCTGCTGATGGCTTAATCCTTTGTTAGGCAGGGGGTTAAGAGTTTAAAGAGGCCACCCCAGACTTGATAATTACACACATGTAAATCCAAACATTTCACACTTATTTCAAAACATAAAAGGAGAGACCATGCTCTCAATCAAGTATTATAAGAAAGCGCTATTCATGCAGCATAACCCAACCTTCTATACAAAGACATACAGTATGAGATAAAAATAACACTCAATGTCAGAATATTTTTTTTATTTATATTTAATTCAGACACATAAAGAGTCCATAAAACACAAAACAGACAACACAAATACAGACAAATTAAAATTCAGTGTTAAAATTGTATATATTAAACTTATTTCAGCCTAGACTTAGACGATGCCAGATGAGGCCCACAGTACATCTTTAGGAAGACTGTCAGATTCTGAGAGAGGCAGCATTTCCGGTGTATGTCCCATGTTAAGTACGGACTCTGGTCACCATCAGGGTCTGAGTTGGATCATATGGCACGGACATATCACTGAAGTATTTTGATGCAAGGCCATGGAGAGACGTGTTGTCACAAAACCTCACACTATAGAGCTGTAAGTTCATCAAAGTATCCCTGGGCGGCTGAGTGGATAGCACTCTCGCTTCTCAGCAAGAAGGTCCTGAGTTGGAATCCCGGTCGGAACAGGGCCTTTCTGAGTGGAGTTTGCATTTTCTCCCCGTGTCTGCGTAGGTTTCCATCGCGTGCTCTGGTTACATTTTAAATTGTAACAAAGAAGTAAAAATTTTTCAAATCTTCTGTTTATTCATTCCCTAATTTCACTCCAAGAACAGAAACACACCTTGATTTCACTTTAGTTCTTGCTTTAGTGGATTCAAAATGAAATACACATATACTTTGTGAAAAATTGACGATCCTAGTAAGCTATGTAGAGCTAGATGTGGTCATGACTCCATCTACAGTATAAGCTCCTAAAATTACTAATTACCAGAATTAATAAATCATCTTTAATTACAGCCCAATTTCACCATTTATCCATGTGACTTTTCTCTCTGCCCAGGAACAAGTGGAGTATGTCTTCCTCGTCATCTTCACCATTGAAACCTTTACAAAGATCCTGGCGTATGGTTTGGTCATGCACCCCAGCGCCTACATCAGAAGCGGATGGAACTTACTGGATTTTGTGATCGTCATTGTGGGGTATAATAATAGCTCTTCATACTGCAACATCGGCAGCAGATTTAACCTTGGTTTGATCGTTTGGCTTTGCTTTTTCAGTTTGTTCAGTGTGATCGCAGAGGGTATGACAGACCATAAACCAGGAGAAGCTCACCACGCTGCAGGGAAGCCGGGTGGCCTGGATGTCAAAGCCCTCAGAGCATTCAGAGTGTTGAGACCGCTTCGCCTTGTATCAGGAGTGCCTAGTATGTATTGATCATTTTACTTTTATTGTATTTTTTTCCCCATGTGAAGCATCTTTGAGTGTCCAAAAAAGCGCTATACAAGTTTGATGTATTGTTATTATTATTATTTGTGTAAATAATCAACCAGACCATGATGCATTAGGCCAACATGAGCCGTTTCAGTGAAATGTTTTGGTGGATAAGATAAGATGGGTGGTTGAGTGGAGAGCACTCTCACTTCTCAGCAAGAAGGTCCTGGGTTCGAATCGCAGTTGGAACAGGGTGGAGTTTGCATGTTCTCCCTGTGTCTGCGTAGGTTTCCTCCGGGTGCTCCGGTTTCCCCTGCCACTAAAAACATTCACAATAGGTATGAATGTAAATAAGAAAGTGAATGGATGGTGTTGATTGGAGGCCATGTGTGAAGTGATTGGAACAATATTCGAACTTTGAACAATGTAAAGCGCTTTGGGTGACCTTGGTCTGTAAAAATGCGCTATATAAATAAACATTACTTACTTACTATAAGATAACATAAGAAAACCTTTATCTGTCCCACAGTGGGAAAATGACTGACAGTAGTAAGCGCTCACAAGGAACACACAAAAAAAATAAAGATTCTGAAATGGCAGTATTGCAGATGATTACAGTATTTACTATTTTCAGAGATCATCACATAAACAGGCTCAGCAGTTCTCATTGTACAGTCTGACAGAAGCAGGGAAGAAATATAATTTGGTGTAAAAGTATAATTTATGATACTGGTAGAATGCATCTTTTGCCTTTAGTATTGTGGGCTTCTAACAAATGGTGCGGTAATGGTTCAAGCTGAAGTACAGAGCTATTATAGACATTTTTTATTTTTTTTGTCCAAACAGAATGAATTTTGTAAAAGTAAAACCTTATTAGAAATATGTTATTTTTTTTCATAAGATCCCTGTGAGTCACTATTTACCTCTTTGGGCTGAGTGCTGATTGGTTGAATGAGGGTGCTCCTCTCTTTTTCACTTTTATGTCTGAAAACGATGACCTAAAGATGTGACAAGGGGGAAAGTTAGATGGATTTATATTACATAGTTCCAATTATGGTTTTAAAGATACCCCAGCTTTAATGGTCCGTAAAGTAGAAAGAGGGCTATGAAATATGAGGGTCTGCTCGTCCTAAAATATTGTATGTAATTGTTTGATTTTCTTGCCAGGTTTACAGATTGTGTTGAACTCCATCATGAAAGCCATGGTTCCCCTTCTTCACATCGGAATGCTGGTCATGTTTGTGATCATCATTTATGCCATTATTGGTTTGGAGCTTTTCATCGGCAGAATGCATAAAACGTGCTTCTCTACAACCTCCGGTAAGTTTTCCAATGAGTGCCCCTCGCCTCTTGTTGTCATAGTTACTGATTCTCACTGAGTAATTGGCTTAGAGTACAGACAGTGGCACTGGAAGGTTCGCACAACCCAACTTTTCTGTCTATTGTTTTCTATCTTCATGTTATGCTCACTTGGCTCGGTGGCTGAGTGGATAGCACTCTCGCCTCTCAGCAAGAAGGTCCTGGGTTCGAATCCCGGTTGGACCAGGGCCTTTCTGGACCAGGGCATGTTCTCCCCGTGTCTGCGTAGGTTTCCTCCGGGAACAAATGCTCAAAAAAATTATAACAATTGTAAACCACTTTGAGACTCTGATCGGCAGTGAAAAGGCGGTCTATAAATAAAGATTACTTACTACTTACTTACAGAACAACAGAAACTAAAAATGTGCTATATAGTCCAGCAAGTACAGTCATTTGAAGACATATAACATTTTACAACCATATAAATCTTCACATATGAGTGAAAAACTCATTCATTGCCAGGTATCATTTCTCATCTCCAAAATATAACCAAAAGAATGAAATATCTGGCTGGGTGTGTAAACTATCAAGCACAACTGTAAATACTATATACAGTACATTTGGAGAAAGTGGTGAGTAAGCTCTCATTAAAAACATTCCAAAACTTCACTGTACAATTCTTCTTCCTCTGTATAATATAAGATCATTTTAATAGTATTTGGTTAATGTTCCATGTATCTAGGCCCCAAAATAAAGCCCGGAACATAAAAGGATAATGTGTGGGATTTTGTTATCCTCATGAGTAACTTTCTAACCGCTGTTACTGCTCTGTCATTAATATGTAGCTAAAAACATAATACTGCGACAACAGTGAATGAAAGATACAAACCGACATCGCAGCAGAATAATTCTCCCCTTCTTGTTCTTTCATTCTCATCACACTGCTCTTCAAAATGAAACAGTCGATTCTTGCATGTTTTGGCGTTTGAAAACAGTATTTGCCTTAAAACTCATGAGTCAATCAAGTGCTGCACAGACAAAAAAGCACAATAAAAACACATAAAAAAAATATATTTAATCACGCAAAGAAACCTAAAACTAGCCTCATTCTGCTTTGCTTTTGTGTTGTGTGCGGTGCAACTCGAGTCTAGACATCGCCTGGTCTTGTTTTTACCCTATTTCTTTGGTGTCTTTGTCCAGGTGTAGTTCCGTTTAGCTAATTTCCAATCTTTTTTCTTGGACAGGTTTGTTTATAGAAGACGATCCGTCCCCATGCGCTTTCGCTGGGAGTGGGCGCTTCTGTGTGGGCAACGGGACAGAATGCAGGGGCAAGTGGGAGGGGCCCAACGGCGGCATCACAAACTTTGATAATATCTTCTTTGCCATGTTGACGGTCTTCCAGTGCATCACAATGGAGGGCTGGACCGACGTTCTCTACTGGGTAATTACTATATTTCTGCATCACCTGCTTCAATCACAGCACAGAAGGAAACACACCCTTTATCCTTTATTATCCTTACTATATTTTGTTTTGATTTATAATTATTTTTGCTGAGCTTTAAAGGAGCAATATTTTAACTGTTCAGAAGATATACTGCTTTCCCCATTATTATAGAAATCAGGATACCATATTTGTGTATCTGTATTTGGAATATAAAACTGTTTCTTTTTGTAATCAGAACACACTTACTTTTTGAACATTTAATATATATTGATTATTTCTTTTGTAATTTTCAAGATATTTTACAAAAAGCAAATCAAAATGTCTCTTTTAGGCATGTATGTGAGTGTGTAAAATATGTATCTAATTAATGTATAATACATGTATTTTAAAAATTACATAATTCATTGCAACCCTAACTTCAATCGTACTTCAGATATCAAAGTTATGTTAAATAGATTTTTCCCATTAAGTAAATATTACTTGTTTATTGTAAGTTTATTTAAACCTTGGGTATATCACTCAGAGTTTTCTTTGAATTGAACTGTCTCTGTTCAAGTAAGCCTCACTTTTGACATTCTGAGGTGAAGACTCTTTAATAAGGCAATGATAGGGTGGCCCGGTGGCTGAGTGGGTAGCACCGTCACCTCTCAACTACAAGGTTCTGAGTATGAAGCCCAGTTGGAGCATAAGTTGAAATTTAAACTTTATTGCAATCACTTGTGTTTACTTGGTAATATCAAGTAAAGGATGTACTCGAAGAATTCAAGTGAAGTTAATATGCAATTTATTTCCATGGTTTTTTCAAGTAAACTTTACTTGTCAGGGTTTACAGTGCATATTAAAACACAATATTATAATGCAAATGAGCAAAATAGTATCCAAGTATTCAGACTACAGCTCTCTAATTTGACCTGGTAGCGGAATAAAAAAAAAAAAACATTATAAAGCAGGTTTTCTGTATTTTTCAGCATCGTCCACAACCCAACCTATAACTATCATGTGTTTCTCTACAGATGAATGATTCTATTGGCATGGAGATACCTTGGATTTACTTTGTTTCCCTCGTCATATTTGGCTCGTTTTTCATTATCAACCTCGTTTTGGGTGTGTTGAGCGGGTATGTCGTTATTTATTGTACTCTAAACACAGTGATTGTGGACCCGATACTGAAATAGTTTCTTTCCCCATCAGAGAGTTCTCCAAAGAAAGAGAAAAGGCTGTGGCTCGTGGTGAGTTGCAAAAAGCCCAAGAGAGTAAACAAATGGAAGAAGACATGATCGGCTACATGGACTGGCTCATAGAAGCGGAGGATGTGGACGAAGAAGGGAATAAACGTAAGACTTAAAGGAGCTATACCCGTTTCTGCAAGGTTTGAATGTTTAGCACCGCCCCCCAACTCGCTTACAGGTCTCTATTTCCCCTACGCTCTCATCCTACGGAGCCATCTAGTTTTATTTGCGATCTGATACGTATGCTAACATTAGCTTTAGTACAACTAAATCTGTACAACAATCACTGATGAAATGGTACAAAAGCAACGCACTGCTAACAAAATATATAACTGAAAAATTACTGCTAGTTTTGCGTCCGAATGTGGTCCGAGCATGGATAATGACTCTGGTCTGGTCTGGTCTGGAAAAACTGAAAAATACTCAGTACTTGCCGCCTCTGAGATTAATGCTGTAGAGTGAAATAACCAGACCTTTAAAAAGTAGTCAATAGAGAGATTGCATAATTCATAATTGCAATCTTTAAAAGTAGCCACTATATATAAATACTAAAGATAGATGGTTATATTAATGAGGCGTCGATGTGTTGTTCCTGCATCAGATTGTGAGCTTTCAACCCCCAAATGTAAAATAGTCAAGTTTGAGCACTTTTTATCTTTCCCCAGTCAAAACTGAAAAAGACCTGTTGTGGAATTTTTGTACAAAGCAACAGCATAAATAAGGAAAATGAAAATAAACAACCAAGAGCTGTAATACAATCAAAGCCTGGTTTATTAATGTCAGTAAATGTTACATATACAAGAAATGCAACCGTCAAAGTGCATAATGCATTGTTGATTCACTCATAATTCAATATTGATAAGTCTGATTTCTATAACAGACCAAATAATGCTTTTTGGGACATTCAAAGACGTTTTACAAAAGGACAGGTTGAAAAGAGGGAAAAAAAATCTAATCTTATATTCTCAATTAGTTATTTTAGTCATCAGCTGGTGGTTCTATACTACATATTCTCATCCTATCCTTTGTCACTTTCTTCAGGTGCTGCGATCGCGAAGAAGAAGATGATGAAGAAGTTTGGCTGGTACAAACGCAGCGAGGATGGCGGAGGTCTGTATCACCGTCACACGGGTCTCTACATTTACTTTAAAGGAGGTTTGTAACAGTCTGCTCATGTGTGTTTTCATGACAGAGTCCGACTCCGACGACGATATCGCTTACCTCGACGATGACAACGGCTTCTGTGCTTCTCTCATGTAAAACCACTTTCAAATCTTTCACTTTCACCATGTTGGTTTTCTTTATCACATGGTCGTTTTGTCTCCGCAGGGCAAAGATGATGGCCAACAGCTTCTGGTAAGAGAAAAGATTAGAAAAAATGCTTTAAGTTCTGATTTATCTTTTCAATTATCCAGCCCAATTAGCCTTCTATTGATGTGTTATTTATTGACTATACCCCAATTGTGTACTGTAAATACCATGATTATATTACCCCTGTGCAGTGACCAGTTGTGCCAGCTCAACCACACTATGAGAAAGAACTGTCGGGTCGCAGTGAAAACCACAAACTTCTATTGGCTGGTGCTGCTGCTGGTGTTCCTCAACACCGTGGCCAGCGCCTCAGAGCACTACGGACAGCCCAAGTGGCTCACCGAGATGCAAGGTCAGAGTCCAGAGAGATTCAAATATCGACTAGTGACCTTTGAGGTAGGGAGGCAAAGTCTGAAGATAAGTCGTACAAGCTACAGTCTATAGCAAAACATTATTCATGCTTTGGAGATTTTTTTCTAAAGATCAAATCACCAACTAAAATTATGACCAGCACTTTAGAACCAAACATACTGTATGTACCATATATAGTGATATAATGTTTGCAGATGGGCTGGGAGACATTGGTATAAACCTTCTTGACAATCTCCAGAAATTAAACTCAAACCAGGCTAAAAGTGGTTTCTACTGATTAATGTCACATCTGTTGTATTTTCTTTGATATAGAACACTGACCTTTTTGGACAGTTTTTATTCCACAATGGGAATAAACCCAGTAATACATTATCCAGAGGGCTCATCTATAAAACGTATATGTAATTGTTCCACATAGACTTTCCAAGTTAAGTCTGTGATTTATGAGAAGACAACTTAACTTAAAATGTGTGAGTTAAATGTCTGAAGACAATGTGATCTCTGCCAAAAAATGTGATAAGGGAAAAGGTTGTGAAAGTTTTTATCCTGTTTGTACGTATATGTGAAGTATTATAAGTGAAATACCAGATGTCTCTTTGCTTCAATCACTAGTTTTCACATCCATGAGTTTTTGGCCTCTGTCACAAAGTACTTTTGAATAATTGTTTTGAATTCTGTATCTGTTTTGCTTCCAGAACGAGCCAATAAGATCCTGCTGCTGCTCTTCACTCTGGAGATGCTGATGAAGATGTATGCGTTTGGGCTGCAGATCTACTTCATGGCCTTGTTTAACCGCTTCGACTGCTTCGTGGTGTGCGGCGGGATCCTGGAGCTGCTGCTGGTCGAGATGGAGGTCATTCCTCCCATCGGCATTGCGGTGCTGCGCTGCATCCGCCTGTTGAGGATTTTCAAGATGACTCGGTGAATATCCATCTTTTCATCCTTGATTCCAGAAGTGATGTCACAAGACCATCATTTCAATACTCCATTCAATACTAAGGAAAAGTCCAGTCTGCTCTACTCTACTCCAGTCTGCTCTACTCTACTCCAGTCTGCTCTACTCTACTCCAGTCTGCTCTACTCTACTCCAGTCTGCTTTACTCTACTTTAGTCTGCTCTACTCTTCTCTACTCTATTCTATTCTTCTTTGCTCTGCTCTACTTTACTCGACTCTTCTGCAGCTTTTCATGGCACATTTTGAGGACTTATTCCTCTTTGCATTTCTTCTGGTCTCTTGTTAATGTTTTATTAGTCTTTGTCAATGTAGATTTTCCTGTTTTTCCTGGTTCATTTCTTTTGTTTGTAGCCACTGGGCGGCACTGTCAGATTTGGTCAACTCTCTGCTGAACTCCATGAAAGCTATCTGCTCCCTGCTGCTGCTGCTCTTTCTCTTCCTCATCATCTTTGCGTTGCTGGGGATGCAGTTGTTCGGAGGCAAATTCAACTTCGATGAAACTCAGATGAAGAGGAGCACGTTTGACTCCTTCCCTCAGGCCCTGCTCACATGTTTCCAGGTTACTGTACTTTGATTTTTCATGACATTTCTGCTATTGTTATGGCAATATTCACCCTGGCAACCGTTGGTATGGCAATCACTATGGCAATTTTTACCATGGCAACCATCACTATGGCATATGTTGCTTTGGAAGTAGTCACCATGGCAACCGTTGCTATGGCAATAGTCACCATGGCAACCGTTGCTATGGTTATAGTTCCCATGGCAACCGTTGCTATGGCAATAAGTAGCAAGAAATAAACAAGATAGTCATTGCCGTAGTGATTGCCATAGTAATGGTTGCCATGGCAATCACAATGGAAACTACCATGACAACCAGCCCTATGACAACTGTAAACAAACTCCCAAGTTGCAAGAAATTAGCATTAAAGCAAGATTCCAACCGTTGCGTCACTATGGCAACTGTTGCTATGGCAATAGTCACCATGGCAACTGTTGCTATGTCAATAGTCACCATGGCAAGAATTGCTATGGCAATCACTATGGCAATTGTTACCCTGGCAACCATCACTATGGCATCTGTTGCTATAGAAATAGTCACCATGGCAACTGTTGCTATGGCAATAGTTACCCCGCTAACCGTTGCTATGGCAATATTCACCATGGCAACCGTTGGTATGGCAATCACTATGGCAATTTTTACCATGGCAACCATCACTATGGCATCTGTTGCTTTGGAAGTACTCACCATGGCAACCGTTGCTATGGCAATAGTCACCATGGCAACCGTTGCTATGGCAATAGTCACCATGGCAAACGTTGCTATGGCAATAGTCACCATGGCAACCGTTGCTATGGCAATAGTCACCATGGCAACCGTTGCTATGGTTATAGTCCCCATAGCAACCGTTGCTATAGCAGTAAGTAGCAAGAAATAAACCAGACAATAAATAAACCGTGGTCTAGGTAACAGCTGCCATGGAAACAGTTGCCATAGTGATTGCCATAGTAATGGTTTCCATGGCAATCACAATGGAAACTACCATGACAACCAGCCCTATGACAACCATCTCTATGACAACTGTAAACAAACTCCCAAGTTGCAAGAAATTTGCATTGAAGCAAGATTCCAACCGTTGCGTCACCATGGCAACTGTTGCTATGGCAATAATCACCATGGCAACTGTTGCTATGGCAATAGTCACCATGGCAACTGTTGCTATGGCAATAGTCACCATGGCAACTGTTGCTATGTCAATAGTCACCATGGCAACAATTGCTATGGCAATCCCTATGGCAATTGTTACCCTGGCAACCATCACTATGGCATCTGTTGCTATAGAAATAGTCACCATGGCAACTGTTGCTATGGCAATAGTTACCCCGCTAACCGTTGCGATGGAAATAATCACCATGGCAACAGTTGCTCTGGCAATCACTATGGCAATTTTTACCCTGGCAACCATCACTATGGCATCTGTTGCTATAGAAATAGTCACCATGGCAACCGTTGCTAAGGCAATAGTCACCATGGCAACCGTTGATATGGTTATAGTCCCCATGGCAACCGTTGCTATGGCAATAGTCACCACGGCAACCGTTATTAAGCCAATAGTCACTATGGCAACCTTTGCTAAGCAAATTTCACCATGGCAACTGTTGCTTTGGCAATAGTAATCATTGCAACCATTGCTATGGAAATCACTATGACAAAAATGTAATATTATTATTTGATTTTTGTCAGATTTTGACCGGAGAGGACTGGAACGCGGTCATGTACGATGGCATCATGGCGTACGGAGGCCCCATATTCCCAAACATGGTTGTGTGCATCTACTTCGTCATCCTCTTTGTCTGCGGCAACTGTATCCTTCTGTCAAATTTTCAATTAGATGTTCAAAATTTCAACAAGATGTTCAAAATCACACAACAGTACAGTTTTATATCACTGCGCTGCCGAACGGAACGTTTAAGAGATCCTTTGTTCTTTTGGCTGTCAGACTGTACAACAGACCTGGATGATTCTTCTGCAGCTGGACACCTGAATTTCTCCTTCAGGGGATCAATGAAGTATTTATCTATCTATAAAATACTCATATCAGTTTTATTACCAAGCAAGTAAAAGCCCATGTGAGTGCTTTCCTGGGTTTGATTTTTACTTTGAGTGCAGTTTGTATGTTCTCTGCCAAGTGCTCCGGTCTCCCATACCACTAAAACACATATACAATAGCTCCATGGGGCTCTTTCTGGGGCCGAACTCTTCGAAAAATTACATTCTGAAATCACAGTGCAACTATTTAAATAAATCATAGTCAGTAATTCATAATTTGTTTTTTCATCAAAACAAACAATAACGTAAAAACAAGTCTAGCAGGCTGAAGTCAGAAAAACCAAAAAAATTAGCTTCAATGTGAGGTGCTGTCCACACACAGACAGATGCTGCTTTCTTGGACACAGCTCTCTCAGCACCGTTCAATCACAGCATTAAAAACACAATTTCACAGAATTAGATACAATTGGATTGGATAGAATTAGAAGCGTAGTTAATTTGCTTGTCATTGGTAAGGTGTTTCCTACCTAAAAAGTCGGTGAGTGGTGGAAATTGGCCTGTAAGAAAGTGTGTTCTGTAAAACCATTGTCTTTCCACTGAGAATTTGCAAACTCAAAACCATGCTAGAAACGTTTGATTTCCAAAAAATACACACAAATATTAGTATAATGTTCTTAATTTAATGTTCTTAATTTCAATAACCAGACATCTTGTTGAATGTGTTCTTGGCTATCGCTGTGGACAACTTGGCAGGAGGTGGTGGCAAAACGGTCGTAGAGTGAGTCCGGTTTCATGTTTTAGAATGGAATCTGCTTTAAAAATTAAAACGGTTTATGAATGTGGCATGTTGTTAAAGGCTGTTGTTTTTTCCACAGGGAGAAAAAGGATGACGATGAAGAGTGGGATGACGACGAAGGGAAAGAAGACGAGGACGCAGGGGTAAGAGTGAAAGGAAAAACTAGTAGGTTCACCAAAAAAAACTTAATTTAAAGCTAGGGTACCTTACAGATAATATATGTACAGTAGTGAAAGACTCTTGGATATTATGGAGTGGAAGTTATAATTTATGAACAAATTAGAACACAGCACAAGAGCCCTGTGAGTCTCTATTTGACGCTTTGGGCTGATTGCTCGATCGATTCCATGACATAAATTCCGTTTTTAGTGGTTTGAGAGATAGGTACCCCAGCTTTAATCAACCATAGATTTACATGGGCCTTTACATGCCAAAAGAAAACCACTGTGAACAGAATTACAAAAATAAACAGCAATACACAGGGACTGGACTCCTGCTGGTGCCCAGAGCGAGAACTAAACATGGGGAGGCAGCGTTTCATATTTATGCTGCTAAAATCTGGAACAGTCGTCCTCAAAATGTGAGACAGGCTTCTACTCTGACAATGTTCAAATCCAGGTTTAAAACGTTTTTCTTTGGCTGTGCATGTAACTGAAGGATTTTTTTGTTATTACTAATGATGTAATGTTTCTGTTCTTGTTTTGAGAAGCACTTTTAGCTCCATAAGAGTCAGAGATCCTTTTATTCGTCCCATACTGAGGAAATTCCAGTGTTGCATTAACAGTAGGAATGAAAAGCACACCGCACTATACTAAATAAAATAAAAATCTCTAACGTTAGCATGAGGAAGTCATCTCAATCTTCAGCATAGTGAGTAGAAAAAACTCTGACTTGATCATATTAAAGAAGTATAGTATTAGACATTTTAGACAGATGAGCTGAAATTAATAAGCTGCTGTGTTATATAAATTAACTCTCCTTTCCTTCCACAGTTTGACACATTTGATTTACCATCCATAATTCTTTCCACACAGAACGAGGAAGACGACTGGCAGGATAGCGAGGCGCTCTCTGCCATCGAGGGACTGGAAGGTGAGCTTTGATGGCAACACAAACATAATTTTCCACTTTTGTCTGCACTTTTTGCCTTAACTCTTTTCTTCCTTTCCAGGAGTTGCACCAATGAAACCAGAATTCTCAGGACCCAAAGAGAAGATTGTACCAATCCCAGACGGAAGCTCCTTTTTCCTCCTAGGAAAGAAAAACTGGTAAAAACACACACACAAACTTCCGCTAAATAATATTATGTTTTTTGTTGTTGTTGTTTTTATTTATTTTGTTTTTTAAATTGTTTGTGTTTTTCCCGTGCACAGTTTGCGTGTCGCCTGCCATAGCTTCATCCATCATCCGTATTTCACAAACTTCATCCTCGTCTTCATCATCCTCAGCAGTATCTCTCTCGCTGCTGAGGACCCCATCAAATCCCATTCTTTCAGAAACATTGTAAGACTTTATCATTCTTCATTTCATCTCATAGGTCTAAAATGTCTACTTCCCTCTTTTTCTTGTCTCTCTAATTGCCCATGTTCTCACGGCCCACAGGTTTTGGGGTACGCCGATTACGTTTTCACCTCCGTTTTCACGGTGGAGATTGTCCTTAAGGTAAAATATTGTTTATATCAGACATGTCCAAAGTGAGGCCTGCGAGCCAAAAGCGGCCAACTTAAACTCTGCCAATATAGGCTCGTTATACCTCACTTAAAAGCTCTGGACTTCTGAAAACCAAATCGATAGCTATATTCGACTGCGAAATTAGTTTTTGATTGTATGGCGCTTCTGTATCTGAGTGACGTTGGTCATTCAGCTAATTTCAGCTCGTCAAATATGAACCAAAACAGACATTTATACCCCGTTTTGAAGCTCAGAACAGCCTGAATCCAGCCATACCTTGTTACTGGCCCCTGGACAATATTGATGAACTAAAGCGGCCCTCTCACTAAAAGATCTGGACATCCCTGATTTGAATAAAACATGTTGTGTAATGGTTTTGTTTACTTGAGGCACACATGCATCATTACATTATACTTTGTTTATTGGTAACCTCATCTAAAAGTAGTTTAAAGGAGACGTATTTTTTGTAAATCGTGTTAAAACAATGTTTCCTCATCAATAACTGACCTGGAGTTGTGTTTACAAACTAACATCAGGAACTTCAGGCACAAACATGTAACTCTGCCCCTTCTGTCTGCCGTCCTGTAACAGTATGTTGTCATTGTGCCACTATGACATCACATTCAGAGCAGTTGTCTGACAATTAAAATAGTAAAATAGTTTGGCCATTTCTCAGGTGAAAAAACACTCTTTACAATTGCAGGCCAGGGTAATTTTCAAATTTGTAAAACAGCAAATTCAACTCCCTCTGGGGGTAGCATAGGGAGCTACTGGTAGAAATCAGTAGTTGGTAGAGCGTGTATCCTCTCATTGGTGATTGCTGCTTTGTGTCCTTGGGCAAGACACTTCACCCTCCTGCTCCTGTCTGGGTACTACACTGGTGTGTGGATGGGTGATGGTAGAAAAGTGCACTGTAAATGTGACCAGTGACTTAAAAGTGCAGGTTGAGGTCAGGTTTTAGAACATGTCTCTGTTCAGATGACGGTGTACGGCGCCTTTTTGCACGAGGGCTCGTTCTGTAGAAATGCCTTCAACCTCCTGGATTTGCTGGTCGTCGGTGTCTCTCTCACCTCCTTCTTTCTACAGTAAGTTTTGCTCCATTATTCAATGTCTTATCATCCTTTTAAAATATAGCGCTATTATGTAAGTTGACTTTTCTGTTTTTTTCCCTCAGCTCAAGTGCCATTTCTGTGGTGAAGATTCTCCGAGTTCTGCGTGTGCTCAGGCCTCTGCGTGCCATCAACAGAGCCAAGGGATTGAAGGTTTGTGGAATATTTACTAATTTCTGACAATGATTATATAAAAACTACTATAAAGTGTTCTGTCGTTACTGCTGCCTGCTTTCTGGCTGAAATGTTACAAAAACAATCCCTCAAAAGCAGGCCTGTCCAAACCATGGTCTGCGGGCCAATTGCGGCCCTCTTCGTCATGTTATGTGTCCCGCTGCCGCTAACACAAAGCAATGTTTGAGATCATAAACATACAGTATCATCCAGCCGACTTCAGCTCCACCAATATGGACTCGTTCTCCTTATACCTTATTACCGTATTCTGAATTCTTCTTAGTCTGACTTCAATCAAAAGCGATTTATCATTTATGTGGTCGGCCCCTGGACAATTCTGGTGGCCCTCTTACTGAAATGTTTGGCCCTAAATGTACTGGACAGGTTTGAGAAGGCCTTTTTGTTTGTTGTGTTTAAATTATGGACTATTGTCACTGTGGGAAATACACAGTGTAAAGGGTATTATACTGGTGGCAATAACGTTTTGACTGTGTTTCCAGAATGTGGTGCAGTGTGTATTTGTGGCCATCAGAACCATCGGAAACATTCTCATTGTCACCACTCTGCTTCAGTTCATGTTTGCGTGTATCGGAGTCCAGCTTTTCAAAGTGAGTTTTTCATTCATAGTTTTCTTGCCTTTTTTTCTTGCCACTCTTCCTCATAACATGGACAGAAAGTAATGAATGTTTACAACATTGTTGTCTCGCCTAAGACAGAAACAGGGTTGTTTTGGGGCGTCATCTACATCAGGGCGGGGCAATTATTTGCCTCCGGCGGGCACATTGGGATATTGTCATATTGGGGCCGGACCCAGTTTCGCATGGTTATCATTTTGTCAAATTTAGCAAAACATAATAATTCTGTTCATTAAAAAATAAAAAATATAGAAGGGGAAGGAAACATTAAGCCAAAAATATCCAGTGTTTTCTGTTTGCGGCTGGTTTAAGTTTTTTTGAGAAAACTAGAATTTTATTGATAATGCGTTTCAATATTGTTTTTTGGTTTTGTGTGGATTGAACCGAAACTGAACCAAAGGTAAAAATGGCTGGATAGTATAGACTGTGTTACAAATTCATATTTTTGACAATTTATTACTGGGAAGGGTCAGGGGTAGCATAGAAACATGAATAGGACCTTATGTGGCCCTCAGGCCGCAGTTTTCTCAGTTCAGATCTACATCAAAATGAGTCCCCCCGCCCCATCTGTCTTAATACATGGACAGAGCTGTTGAAGTATTGCTTTTCCAAATCAGTGGTGGGAATTTCTCAAGTCAAGTTACATTCTTTACAACAGTGTGTTTTTGATTAAATGGAAAGAAGAGTTCTAGATGGCAGTGCTTTCCTAGAAGTGAAAATTTTCAAACCTGGTTTGTGGGATTTGTTACCCATAACAAAACTGCCCATGAAATAAACCATTCATTTTTAAGAAACTTTTTCAAATAAAATAGAACACATTTATTATGAGTGGTTTTGCATGCATTATGGGAGATAAGCCAGATAACTGTATTACATGAATATTATACAGTTCAAATATACATGTCATGGGCAATCTGCAATCATACATTATTGTAATCTTTCACTTGCATTTGCCCAGCTGGGTATATGTAACTTTATAGTTGTTTTGTATGAACAATCTGAATGATCTGTTCTTATGTGTTTTTTTTTTTCAGGGGAGGTTTTATAGCTGCACAGATGAAGCCAAACAGACGCCCGATGAATGCAAGTCAGTACCTTTTATATTGTCTTTTTCATTGTTCTGAGAATAATTAGTTTTTTCTGCATGTGCAAGCCTTATCTCACAAACTAGCATGGTGTTGGGAGATATCTGGAAACAACAGGGGTGGTGGAGGTTGTCATTGTGTCCTTAAGCAAGACACTTCACCCACGTTGCCTTGTATAAGACTGGCATGTGTGAATGATTGGGGAGTAGTTGTTTAAGGCTTTGTTTCAAGGTCCTCCCATCCTGTACTTACAAAAATATCACATTGCGGTTTGAGCCCTACTTCAAACCTTTTATGGAAATTCCTACACTTGTACTTCCATTCCCTCCTTCAGATTATTCCACAAACAACTCCCCACACACATCCGGACACACATTGGTTTGAGTCTTTCTCTGTTATAAATGTCTTCACATGATGTCCTCTGCTTCTAGGGGCACATTTGTAGTGTATAAAGACGGAGACATGGCCCACCCCATGGTCAAAGAGAGAATCTGGGAAAACAGCGACTTCAACTTTGACAATGTTCTCATGGGGATGCTGGCTTTGTTCACCGTCTCCACGTTCGAAGGCTGGCCCCAGTGAGTAGCAAAATGATACAGTTACACACCAGAGCGAGGCGTCATCATATGTATGTAAGCAAAAGCAAACATGTATTGAATTAAATATACAGGTATCTAATTTTTCTAAATCTAGTTCAATTATTATATTGGTGCTCTGTGTACTGGGTGCAGCTCTGACTGCCACCCCCCTCCCCCCGACCCAGAAAGGGATTAAGGGGAAGAAAATGGATGGATGGATATTTCAATTCTTCCTTCTTTTTTTTTAGAATAAATTATTGATTTTATATATCTATGGATCTGTTTAATTTATGCTTTATTTTTTCAAGCTGCTTTTGTTTTTTATATTTTTATTTTTTGCTGACATGACATTCACTTGCAAAAATAAGTTTCAGTTTTTATGCACTAGAAGTTTTAGTTTTCATTTTTTTGTTACAAAAGGGTAATAGAGTAAAGGGTAAAGAAGGTATTAGAGCAGTACTAACAGCTATCATCCTCATGAGGTCAGAATGTGCTACAAAAGGTGTTTTTCTCTCATAGAAACAAAAACTTTACTCATAAAACTCATAAAAACTTTTTTCCTTAATTTTGTGCTGTTCAAACAAAGTGGATTGTGTTGGATCCTCAAAAATAACAAAAGTATCTTTGACACAATGATAATAATTGTGAATCACTTCAAAAATAAGGGAATGTTTTTTGTCTCAAATGTAAAAAGGAGAAGTCTATGAATACATTGTGTCTCCCACAATAGAAACCATTTTGATCTCTCACCGTCATGGCTTTCTGTCTTGGCACAGACTCCTGTACCGAGCCGTAGACGCCAACGCCATAAACCGCGGCCCCATCTACAACTACAGAGTGGAGATCTCCATCTTCTTCATCATCTACATCATCATCATCGCCTTCTTCATGATGAACATCTTTGTGGGTTTTGTCATCATCACGTTCAGAGAGCAAGGGGAGGCCGAGTTTAAGAATTGTGAGCTGAACAAAAACCAGGTTGGTCTCTGCTCACACATTGTGCTTATCCTCACAGAAAGAGCCCAGAGAAAGCAACCGTCTGGGAACAAAACTTGATTTTGAAATTTAGATAAGAGCCTTGTATGTCAATATATGCCAATATATGCCACTTTGGGCTGAGAGCTGATTGGCTGAGCAGTTATCTGTATTATCATAAGGAAAGTTACTTATTTTGCGGAAATTAGTCTAACTTGTACTGATAGTTCTGGTTTGAAATGCAATGTTATGATAAATGGATAGGTCTGGCTGCTTATATCATTTCAAGAAATATTTATCTGGAGCTGGAAATGTAATGGTTCAATATCAGTGTTTTTAAAATCTATTAAAAAACCAATACAGAATGATTCAGGTTTTCAGCTTTTGCAGTGTGAATCATATTTTTAGCTCTTTCAGTGCCGTGAATGTGAACAGTCTACTTCAAACTCAAAGATTTTCAACAGAATGGACCAATTTGAACCCACGTTGACACATTTTGGTTTATGATTTTACTTTCTTTAATGGACAAAGAGATTATTTGGATTCAGAAAACTTTATTGATCCCAAAGGGCAACTATTTTACATGAGAATCTCAGAGCAGAACACACAGACGCAGCAGCAGGTTTACAATATAAGTTAAAACAATACATTTAAATACACAACAATTCCCAAAAGTCAAACACCTCCACCAGAGATGAAATGTATTAAAACATAAATGCATACTTTTGTGCTTTTGTCCCCACACAGCGCCAGTGTGTGTACTACGCCCTGAAAGCTCAGCCGATCAAAATCTACATCCCCAAGAATCCTTCGCAGCTAAAATTTTGGAGAATCATCAACTCCAGCCAGTTTGAATACATAATGTTTGTGTTGATCCTGGGGAACACCCTGACGCTGGCTGTGCAGGTAAAACACTTCTCACCCAAATGTATTCTTATCTATTCTACACTTCATAACATCACACTAGCTGCTGATTTGTTAATGAGCTGGGACTTAAACGCCTGGGTTTACTCATTTTGTTTTTTATCTCCAGCCAAATCAAATTCTGTGGTGTCTATGAACCACTTTTAATTACAAACTCACAAAAAACATTTTTTTAAATGTATTTACTGTAAAAGCGTAATTGAGTGTATTGATTTGTTAGATGTATTGTTGTTATTATTATTATTATTATATTGTTTGATGATACTGAGTGTGTTCCCAAATGTCCCAAACTTTCTGAGTAATTGTCCATTGTTCTCTCAGCATTACGAGCAGTCCAAACTCTTCACGTCTATCATGGACCTCCTCAACATGATCTTCACTGTGGTCTTCACTATTGAAATGATCATCAAACTGATGGCACTTCGGGTTCATGTAAGCACCCAGATGAGTTTTCTGACACCTTTTCTGAAATTAAATGTGGTCTAAAGTGTATTCTGCTTGTGTTTGTGGCTATAGCATTATTTCATCGATCCGTGGAATTCCTTCGACGCGTTAATCGTGGTGGGGAGCGTGCTGGACATAGCAGTTTCTGAGTTTAGTGTAAGTAGATTTTGTTGCATGATCAGATCTGACCGTGGAAGGATGACCAAATATCCAAAAGTTAATTCATTCATTAAATTAAAATATTATTAGAGTATTTACCTTGTTACAATTCGTTCTGATACAAAATCTCTGAGCACATTCTTCCTGTCTTTCCCTAAGTCCCATATAAGGGCTCACACAAGGTGCAATCTTTGCTTTTATTCCTAGCCCCTGTAAAAAAAATGTAGTCCCGCGCCACTAAATTTTTCCTATGGGGATCAATAAAGTATCTATCTATCTATCTATCTATCAATCTATATAATATGCTGATTTAATAATAACAGCGTCTCTGGCTCCGCTCCACACGCCCTAAGATGATCTAGGGACTTTGTGTCATTTTTGCCTTTAGCTGAACACAATTCACGGCCATTTTATTTCCTTATTTATTCATTTATTTATTTTATATGGACACAACAGTTTCATTGGACAGACCATGCACTGCCTTTAGTGTTGGCAAGAGCTAGTTTTCAACACTTGTTCATACCAAGCTTTAGGACATATTTTCAAAGAAAGGGAAGGTTTCTCTTTCTCTTTCCATAATTAAATAATAATAATAATCTCATTAACAATAAATAATTGCATTGTTGACTGTGGTTTTCATGAGGCCTATGCATGCACATTATCACTTCAAATTTATATAATGTGAAAAATGTTGCTTTTTAATGCGTTCTGTTTTCTTCTCTTCAGGGAGGAGGGGGCCATGGTGAGGTAAAGACTGCACACATCCAGCAAACTTTATGAAACATTTACATCATGAAAAAGCTTTAAGACCTGTTTGTTTTTAGGGAAAAGGAGAAAGCGGCAAAGTGTCCATCACCTTTTTCCGTTTGTTCCGAGTCTTGCGTTTGGTGAAGCTGCTCAGCAAAGGAGAGGGCATCAGAACACTCCTCTGGACCTTTGTCAAGTCTCTACAGGTCAAACCACTAATTTAATGTATATTTGCTAAAACAGAAAGAGAAACACATGTGAATGCTGCACAATTCGCCATTTACCAAGTAGTTTTGTGGAAGTCAGACATTTTTTAGTGCCATATGAACAAAGTTTCTCCCCTTCAAAGATTGTAATGAACTTTTTGACAAATTTTCAAAACGAATATATCTGTTTTGTTAAAGATGTCTAGCTCCACACTTCATTATGACTGCTCTCCAAATTCTGTCTTAGTCTCATGGTACCAACCTTTTCCAACCATAAAAATGACTCTGCTTTAATGTTAACATTTCTCACCATATTTGTCTTTTCCCCTTCAGGCCTTGCCCTACGTCGGCCTGCTCATCGCCATGATCTTTTTCATCTACGCTGTGATCGGCATGCAGGTGAGTGGCAGCTTGTTGAAACCTCTCTGAGCTGAAACGTGTCTGTGGGACTCATGGTTTGTTCTGTAGACGTTTGGAAGAGTGGCCGTCGACGAAACGACTGAAATCAACCGAAACTGTAACTTCCAGACGTTCTTCATGGCTGTTCTGGTGCTGTTCAGGTGAATGGGAACTATAATACTATGGAAGGTTGCTCTGTCTGTGTTGTGGTGCTCCCTCCTCAGGTAGAAATGGATAAAGGAAAAGCCACATGAAAAACAATTGTGTGTACATGCTAATCTATAATTTTGTATTTATTTTCTATTTGTTTAGCCAACAAAGCAAAAATATACATTGTAAATATGAAAGATATCTCCAAGTTAAAAGTGAAATAGTATCTCTTCCTATTGACTGATTCCTATTGATGTTCTGGTCTGATTTTGTTTTCAACATTTTACCTTAGCCTTTAATGGTTTCTTCAACTATTTGGTGGATCACTAATTGAGACGACACTATATCAACTTGAAGCTTGGAACTGAAATCTCCCTCATTTTGACATCTCTATCAGTTGGTTTTTAAGCACTTTAAGTACTGTTGCATTTCAACCATTTTGTAGAGGTCTTTATTGAAAAGAACTAGGGGTTTTAAAATATTTCTGTGATATTGGTGCTGCTGCAACATCGCTTTTTCTTTTTTTCTTTTTTTTTACATTTTCTCCTTTGCTTTCTTCAAGGAGCAAACATTAAAGGGTGAAATCTCTTTCTGTTGGGACAGACAATATGTGGTATTTATGTAAAAAAATAAAAAGTTTGAATCCCAGCTTGTAAGTGAGTGTGATTTTACATCCACAAATAGAGAATTTTTGCCCCAAATGAACCAGAATTAGTCCAGTTAAAATAAACCAGACCAACAAGTGAACATGGATGATAATGATAACCATGAAAATAGCGATACATACTGTGCACTTTACTCTCACAGACCCTGATTCCAGACCAGCAGAAGATAGTTTTAAACTCATACATTTGTGAGTGAGTTTTGTGTCTGGTCTAATGCCGTAAGTGTGTTTTGCAGGTGCGCCACGGGAGAGCAGTGGCAGGAGATCATGTTAGCAGCTTTGCCCGGCAGACGCTGCGACCCCGAGGCCGACGTAGAACCAGGAGAAGAGTATTCGTGTGGGAGTAACCTGTCCTACATCTACTTCATTAGCTTCTTCATGCTCTGTGCTTACCTGGTGAGGAGAGGCCCGCTTCACTCGACAATAAATTGTATAAAAGCAACAAAAATATGGAGCCGTTTGTCCATAGCTCCTTCAGGATATCAAAAGTATGCAGTCGCTTTCTCGCGTCAGGAAAAAAAAAAGATCCACGGCTGTATCAAGTTGCTGCTTCCATATGAAACGTTCGAGCCCAGGAAAGGCCATGATCTGTAAATAATAGCGCTTCAATAAATTAGCTTTGGGCAATTTCATTTAAGTTTGCGTACTGCAGCTCTACAGACAGGGTCAGAAGTAAAGAGCTGCATAACAACGTTACAGTTTAAAAGTGCATTTTGTCCACCTGTGTGTCCCGTCCTGCAAATACTTGATGTGGTCAGTGTACTATTTAAGGCCAAAGGCAAGGCAAGTTTATTTGTATAGCACAGTTCATACAAAAGGAAACTCAAAGTGCTTAAAAAAGAAGCTGATCTAATTCTTAAAGATATCTCCAAGTCTATTTTAGACACTATATTTGAGTTTTTCAATAATTTTATTTCATTTTACTTTTATCTATACAAGGTTTTTTTAGTTGGTAAAATGACGCTGACGTTACTGATTAAATGTGGCTGTTATCATTCTAAATATAAGACTTGACAATTTAACATGATTATTGTACAAGTTAAATGTTGTTAAAACTACACCAAAACAGTCCAACTTGATAACACCTTAATCAGGGTTTCTGCAGGCCTTGACAAGACTAAAGCTACTGCTGAAAGTTTTAAGAACGGTTCTAAATGTATTGTCATTTAAAGTGTTTCCTAGAACAAGTGTTATTTTATTTTGTTCGGACAAAGGACCTTGGTTTGTCAGCTCAAAACCGGTGTTTAAATATATGACAAATACAATGTTACAAATGCCTGAAAAACTCTCGAGTGTCCAGTCGTCCTGCAGTCATTCAGGCTCCTGTTCTGTCTGAGGGGGTCCTTCACGTGTGAGGTCCAAAACTGGGTGGGACAATATTATGTTACATTCAAATTAGAACAGGGACAATCCCAAACAGCCTCTCCTCATGAACTGGTCATGTATAAATCAGACATGTCAAACTCAGGGTTGTGGGCCAAATCCAGCTCGCAAGACACATTTTAGTGGTCCCCTATAATGAGATTAATTTATTATTATTAATAGCTTTCAGCTTTGATGGTTATGGGCTACCTATTCTTTTCAGGAAGACAACCACATTTTAACCAAATCTATTCTAAAATAAAAAATAAAATAAAAAGTTAAATATAAAACAATGTGTTTGACTATTTTTTTTTTTTTTTAAATACCTCCATAATTACAGTTTCGTCCCCTGACCAGTTCTTCTTTTTTATTTGGCCCCTGATCATAATGTGCTGACATCCCTGGTACATATATCTCTTTTTATTAAGAGTAATAATTTTCAGAAACATAAAATGGACAAACATATGTTGACGTTGAATAGTCCTGCAATAGAATAGAAAAGTTTGGGCCATATTTGCATTTTTACATATTATTTGATTTAAAACAATGTTATTTATTGGCTCTTCTGTTTTTTTAGATTATTAATTTGTTCATCGCTGTCATCATGGATAATTTTGAATATCTGACCCGTGACTGGACCGTCCTCGGAACCCACCACCTGGACGAGTTCAAGCGGGTTTGGTCCGACTACGATCCGGAGGCTTCGTAAGACAATCTCCGTTTTCTGCACCTTTTAAGTTTTCAGCAGTAATAACTCCTTCATCAAAGTGTGTTCTCTCTTAAAAATCACAATTATAGTCAGTTATAGGCACTCTTTTATTGGATTATTGTTGACATTTCCAGATAATTACGCTTCTTTATATGTACAGGGCATGGTTCCTCTTTTATTATGGTGCTTACGTTCTAATAAGACCACAATAGGCCGTGAATAGAGAGCTACATTTTTTATTATATGTATAATTGTCTTTATTTGCATTATTTCAAGACGGATGCCAATGACAATTCAAAACAAAAAAGATGCCCCAACTACAACCAAAAAAAATGTTCTCTGCAACCATGAAAAATCATCAAGACGATATCCGACAGACCAGGCTCAGAGACAGACAGAGACAGCTACATCTTTTTTATTTCCCCTCACCACGCACTTCAGACACTTTTCACGTATCGCGATTCCGCAGTTGAAATAAAAAGTTCTGTCGATCTTTTGAATTGCAGGGGTCGTATAAAACACATAGATCTGGTGACAATGCTGCGCAGGATTCAGCCTCCTCTGGGTTTTGGAAAGCTGTGTCCACATCGAGTCTGCTGCAGGGTAAGTCACACACCGCTACTGCTGCTGCTACTGCTGCTGTTCTTTAGTCATCAACTATTTCTCCTTATCAGCTGAGAAAAATACAGGGTGTACAATTATGACTAAATGCTCAATAGGAGTACATAATGTAAAGCATGACGTCACTTTTTGTTTGTTTTTCTTGGACAGAGACTTGTGGCCATGAACGTCCCCCTCCACCCCGACGGCACAGTGACCTTTAGTGCAACGTTGTTTGCGCTGGTGCGAACTTCTCTCAAGATAAAGACTGAAGGTTTGAATATTTAGAGGAACAAAAACTACACATAAATACAGTAACGTGAGCGTGGTTGTGTCACAGTTTGATAGGCTGAGATTATGAAAGCGAAATCCCCCTGGGGTTTTAAATGAAATGACGGATGCATAATTTTCCCACTGTGGTGCTGGTGTTGAGGGTTGCTCTGAAGCCTAGTGCAGAGCTGTGGGGCCCATTGTAAATGCAGCCATTGAAGGTCGATCATGGGTTCGGGTGGTTAGTAGTGGGAGGATTCAAGTGAAGACGAAGGGACAGTGACCGGTGTAAATATACCAGAGTTAGATTCAGTTTTAGCAGAGGACCACCTTGTTGAGAGCTCTACTTTCTATCCAATCCAAGCCACTTTATTTACAGTATATAGCACATTTTACAAAACACATTTCTATATAGCTGCACAGATAAAACACATTTAAAGATACACGTCTGCCAGCTTTAAAAAATGCCTAAATAATGGCTGTGATGTCATAGAACCAACAATGTAATTTATGTTTTTGTCCCATTTCAAATGATTTGACCAAGTTAAAACCGTAAACCCGCAACTGTCTGAAACTTAGCTGTAGCTCCATTCTTTAACAGTTGAAGATAAGATAAGATAGACTTTATTGATCTCACACAGGAGAAATTTACATGTCACATCTGGCATGGATAGTCTCACTCAAGATTGTGCAAAAGAAAGATATGTTAAATGCAGGATATATAAGTTACAATAGAAAGTGGCAATTAAAAAGTGGCAATCAAAGAAACAGTGGCAATAGTTGTGCAGGTTTTTTTAAACATTAATTTGGCTAGAATAATGCTGCTGTCTCACATTATATTCATCAATAGTGTGTAAATTAGTGCGGCTTTGGCTCTGGGTTACTTTGCGGTTGCTATAGATACCAAACTTAGAAAATGGGGAAAACCAGACACACTTTTGCGTGGAAACTATTCTGTTCATGTTTTTTCAGTGAGTTTTCTAATGCACTTTTGGAGTTCCTTCCTTAAATGTACATGTTCTCTTCTTCTCAGGAGTCATTGACCAACAAAATGAGGAACTGAAGCTCATCATTAAGAAACTGTGGAAGCGGACTAAGCCTAAACTCATAGATGAAGTGATTCCTCCCCCTAGCGGTGTGTCTCCGTACTACACTGTGCAGAGACTTTTGATAATCCCTATGCTTCATTGTTTCTTTCCTCATGTTCTAGGGGAGGAAGTGACCTGTGGAAAGTTTTATGCCAGCTTCTTGATTCAAGACTACTTCAAGAAATTCAGGAAGAGAAAAGAACGAGAAAGGAAATCCAAAAAGAAGGACAAAGCAGCGTCTTTACAGGTGAGATCACATCTGACTTTCTATTATGTGTCTGTTCGTATAACAGTGTTTTCTCAATTAGATTTGGTTTGTATTCAGTGTTTGTGTTCAGAAATAGAACATTTTATATATTCTTTGGAACTACAAAACCGCAATGGTTTTTTTTTTAGTCTTGGATTTAAAGATGCAATATCCAATCCTAAATAAAAAATAAAACTATTTCAAAAATCTATGTGACTCACTATCACCAGTTTTCACATGCATTCACAGCTTTAGATCAGCTTTTTCAGACTGAAAAGTGGAAAAGAGAGGACCATCCTCACTCAATCACCTCTCAGCCCAAAGCGTCAAATATTGACTCATAGGGAATTTTCTTACGAGTGTGCAAAAGATAAAAGATGGTTTCTAACAAGATGAAGACAGCATGCTGTGGTCTGAAAGAGTACTTTGACCAGACTGTTTCTGTTGGGACAAACAACATTTGTTATTCACGAAACAATAATGCAAAGCAGACCTGGAGTTGTTTGTAACTCCGCCCCTTCTGTCTGAAAGCTCTTGTCTCAGTCCACATCACACTGTGTTGGCAATTTAGCAGGATCAATTATTTTTTTTGCAATAGCATGACTGTGTTTGCTGCCAATTAAAAAAATACTAGAATTCTACCCGTCTTTCTGGTGGTAGCAAAGGGATAGAACAATCTGAGTTATTTAGCCTTTATATTTGTTTCACCATATAATTCCTACTTATATTTTACATTTTGAAGCATGACATGGAAAAAATTCTCATTATCATGTTTAAAAGCCAAGTTTAAGGAGTTTCATGAGTGCACTCTAACAACCTCCCCTCGTCCTCTCCACAGCAAGGCCTGCGCTCCTTGCAGGACCTGGCCCCGGAGATGCGCCTGGCCATGACCTGCGACCTGGAGGAAGAAGAGGGAGACGACATTTTCGGGAGCGAAGCCACGTCGGCCAACACCACACCGGCCTCCACCCCCATGCCGCCCATAGAGACCCTGGTGGAGCAGACCAGTGTGTTCATAGAGCCTGATCCCCGAGCGGCCAATGGGATCGCAGCCACAGGGCATGTGATCACGG
Organism: Knipowitschia caucasica; assembly: GCA_964034765.1. Classification (NCBI taxonomy): domain Eukaryota; kingdom Metazoa; phylum Chordata; class Actinopteri; order Gobiiformes; family Gobiidae; genus Knipowitschia; species Knipowitschia caucasica. The sequence goes on from OZ035827.1 coordinate 32,396,453, forward strand.
AGCAGGTGACCAGTCTCCATGACGTGGAGCTGGGATCAGAGCTGGCAGGTGTCAGCGTGGTCACAGCTCAACCGCTCAAGTCGGAACCGCTCCCAGTCACAAGGTAAGTGCAGCTATTAACATGTTTTTGTGAATAAACCCAGTTGGAGTAACAATATGGAGAAATATTACGATAATTGATTATATTGAAGCTACTGTTTGAAAGGGAAGATTATGTATTTATACCTCTGATTAAAGGCAAGTTTATTTTTCATAGAATCCACAAGGCAACCCAAAGTGCTTCACAAAACAAAAAAGACAATATTAAATTACTCAAAAGCAGGAAAACCCCAGAATTGTTTTTTTTTATTTTTTTATAATGTGTGCAATATTATCAAAATCCAGTATTTTCAGTGTAATAAGTGACAGAACCATTTATTATTTGTTAAATAATTCAATCATTTTCAGCTATAACCTGGTTATGTTCCCATCAAAATCTCTCCACTATTGCAAACAAAATGTGCAGATGATAAAGTTTGAGTAATAAAACATATTTTAGTTTAGGTACATTGTGACAGGCTTCATTGGGAGGGTTTTATGAATTTAGATTTAATTAAAGCTTACACTTTTTTGCCCCTTTACTTCATAACATTTACTTCCATGTTATGAAGTAAATGTTTTGAACAAATATTTCGTCTTGTTAGAAAAACATATTTACTGAGTAAGAAAGAGCCCTGTGAGCCACTATTTGACTCTTTGGGCGAGGGGCTTAGTGAGGCCCTCCAGACAGAGGCTTAATAATACATACATGCTTTTTCATCTATAACATCCTTAACAAGTCTATCAAGTGTGTATCATTCTCAAACTTTTGTTATAACATCAACTTAACATAATGTTATTAGCTTTCCAGGAACTGGCTGGATATAGACCAGTTCAGGCCGAGAATGGGACTACACAAGACTTAATCTGAAGACTTACATTTAAAATAGCAGTCAATGAGATAAAGATAAACTAAAATAGAAACCGACCAGATAAAGATTGAACTTTGTGCCAAATGCATCTTTGTCACAACAAGGGGTGTGACAATATATTGATTTTTTGATATATCGCGATACTTTCTACCGCGATTCGATTATCGATATGCATTTGCAAAGTATCGATATCGATTTTTTTTAAAAAACAATTTTTTTTACAATTTTTCTCTTTTTTAAAATTGGTATCAATACTTAATATATGGCTACATTACGCATCTCCATTCTATTTATCATAAAATAAAGAATAATTTTCCTTTTTTTTATGCCATAAATTGGCATATTTTATATTTCTGACCAATATCAACCAGGATAGAAAATAGTAATCATTCATCATTCACAAAGGACATTGATGGAATAATATAAATTTTTCTCTCTGCAGGATGACAGAGTATGCTCCACCTCCTCCACCTGAAACACCGATGGAAATACCACTGGAGGCACCAGTAGAAGCACCAGTAGAGGCAGCAGTAGAGGCAGCAGTAGAGGCAGCAGTAGAGGCAGCAGTAGAGGCAGCAGTAGCAGCAGAAGTGATCAACGAGCAGCCTCCACCATCGCAGCCCACAGCAGCAGAATCCCAGGGGCCCATTTATCAGAGTGACTACAGTGCTGGGACTCTAGCAGCTGACAGGTAAACACACATGGATCATTCTGAGCCAAAAGGTTTTTACTATTGTCCAATAACACATAATAAATTAATAAATATATCCATAGGCGCTCTGTGAAAATCATTCCATACATGTTTGTGGCAATAGAAGGATCCAACATGTTTGCACCATAGAGCTGCCTTTGGTGGTTCATTCTGTCCATACACGGTTGGTTCTTTTAAAGTTGTAATGCTGAGGCTAAGGAAGTGAGTGTTAGTCGTAGTTCGAATTGCTTTGCTTGATAAATAATTGAGATATTTCTGATCCAAATGTCCAAAATTCAGGTCTGCCTAAAAACTTTGTGAGAAAAGTTTTTATAGTTATATAGTTTTTATATCTAACATTTTATGCAGGTATACAATTTGTGCTTTTGGTGAAAATAAACAAGTGAAGAAATGTGGGGGAATAGTGTGTCAGATAATTGCTTCTTAGGTTCACTTTGTCCAATGACACTCTTTTTTTTTTTTTTTCACTGAACAAAAAATGTGACTTCTAAAACAAAACTTTGAAATCTCCAGAATGGTCAGAAATACAGCATTTATAAGTGATGCCAAAATGGTGCCTCCCAAAGCTGCATATTAACACACCCTTCTGTCCTGTGTGTGTGTGTGTCAGCTACAGCTTCCCAGATGCCGCGTCTCCGGCTCCGACCGAACCCGGATACCAGGATCCGGGTCTGGAGCGAGCGAGCAGCCTGGACGCCCACTATGCCGCTTCTAACACCAACGGCTTCATGACTAACGGCTTCAACGGCACCAACGGAGCCCCCAGCCCCAGCCCTTATCCCAACGGCTACAGCACCCCTGCATATAACGGGAACGGGTACACGGGCTACATCGACAACGGCAGCGTGGTCAGCGCCAACGGAAACGGCAGCAACGGCAGCAACGAGCAAAGCAGCAGCAGTGGCTTCAACGGCAACGGATACCAGAACGGGAACGGGGCGTTTGTGAGGAGGCGACTGCTGCCGGCTATCCCTAAAGGTGACGCTGTTGTTTTAGTGGCCCAGTCTTTCAAATGTCATTGATAATAATAATAATAATAATTGTTTTAAATAGTCCTTAACATGGCATTATTCATTTCTCTATACACAGTGGTGATAAACTTCTGTTCTAGCCACAGCTGCCCTGGGGCACACTGACAGAAGCCAGGCAACTATAGTATGTGCTATCAGCCCATACTGGTTGATAGCACATGGTCATCACAATTACTACCATTACAAAAAAAGCATATGGAATCTGACCAATAAAAAGCAAATATCAGGGAGGTTGGGTCATTAAATGTTCAGGATTCAATGGAAATGTAATTCTGCCATTTTTAAGCCTAAGTTAAACAAATCATTTCAACTAATCCATTTTTACAATAGTTGTCGACTAATGGTTGTATTTTGAATCTTTCATAGGCTTAAACTTGCTGAGTAGATCATGACTGCAGAATCAAATGAAAAATGCAAACAAAGTATTTTGACTCAAAAAACCCAATTTGTAATAACAAGACATCTCTGTGAAGATTGAGCCCTTGAGATTTGTTTTGAGCAAATTTTCAGGATTTAAACAGCTACTACAACAACTGGACCTGCGGCCTGTGCAGTGATGTGGTCTAGTGATGTATGTATTTTTGTGCTGGTGTCAGAGCAGATCTAATCATTGTGACTCCATCAAGCTGAGAAATGTAATCATAGTTGTGGCTGTGGCTGTGGAGAAAAGCAGGAGGGTTACTTTTGCTGCTATTACTGGTGCATGAGATGAGTTGTGTGGAGAGACGTTCAAAAGTAAATGTTTTTTTCGCTTTATGCCTTAGGTCGCAAGCCTGCCTTTAACTTCCAGTGTCTGCGGCCTCAGAGCAGCGTGGATGACCTCCCAATACCAGGGACATACCAAGGAAACTCCTCCCCGTCCAGGTCTCGCCTCCAGGTGAACTCTTCTACTACACTTTATTCTATGCTCTTTGTGTGACTGAAGTCGACAGAAACATGTCTATCTGTTATTTGTATCAGATTTGTTTTGTTGTATAAGCACATGTGAAAACATAGGTTGTATATAGAAAGCACTCATGGGCTCCTACTCTCTCTGGCTCCTAGTGATTTCTCCTCTATCTCAGTTTTTGTCACATTCACCATTTTGGGCTTTAAAAGAATGCTCCAAATCAAAATATGAGCCAATTAGACACATTCATTCTTGGAGGAAATTCCCAGTTGTCTTAGCAACAATCTCAGAAACACGTCTGTTACGGTGTGAAGCTAAGGCAGAGGTAGAAGTTCCCATAAAAATATTGGCTAGAGTATGTTCAAATTGGCCTCTTCCACATTGAGGTTAACCTTATGGTGATGTCAGCACTCGGTCAGTCCACTTCTAATGTACGGTCCATGACTGAAACTCAAGAAATTATAAAATTGTTCAAAAGTCAATTTTCTTCTGTAATTCAATTTCAAAGTTAACTCATCATTTAAAACATGAGCAGTAGCGGTGCGAGCCTTTCTCACAATCTGCTTGTAACAGAGAACTGTCCAACTCCAACAACAAAGTGAGATATTAAACATTTACTCTATATGTCAGTAATTAAATTCAAAGAAAGTACAAATTGCAACTCACAGTGGTTAAAAACCACCATAAAAACACTGAAAAATAGAATATTAGGCTGTAAGCCACAATGTCATAGCTCACTGCACAAATTACGTGAACTTTTGAACAGTATTCCAGAGCCATGAGACTAATTTTCAACTGCAGTACAAAAGCGCTCTAAGAAGAAGGACACCGTTATATTCATGGACTGAGCCTGTGGTTTTTGTCTTATTCATTTAACTAATTTGTCATAATAGAATAGATTTGACTAAATGTGAGAATTTTACACATAAAACGACAGTTCCTCCCACTTACAAAGAGCTGACTGTCGACCTCTCGACGAAACGCACATTTTCTCACAGTCAACTGAAATCCACGCTCTATAAATAACTAACCCCATCATGACTCCCCTTCTCTCCCCTCTCCAGACCCAGCACAGCCTGGACTCTCGGAGGAGCAGCGTCTCCTCCATGTCCTCTGCCTCTTGGGCGAACACGACTGCAGCTGGTGCCACCCCGCTGCCCTCCATCTTGTCTTCGTCCGGCCGCAGGGGGAAGCTCCTCTACACGCCCATGCTGCTGGTGGACGAGGCCACGGGGACCTCGCAGCCTCTGTGGAGCAGCGGGTCAGCCAGTCTCCCCCAGAGGAGCACCCCAGGCTGGTACCCCAACCAGCCCCGCACCTTCACCAGCTCCAGGATGGCCCCCGTCACACACTCGTACATAGACAAAGGCAGCGCAGACAGCCTGGTGGAGTCGGTGAGTCCAAAACGGCACATGTGTGAATTAATAAATGTGTCATGTCATGAACTTGTTGTATTTTTGTATGTATTTGTGTATTTATTAAAGTTAGGGTACTTTCAAACTTTCAAACCACAAAAAAAAACTATTTATAATCCATCTATCTTGTTCTTTGCTGTCATAGTTGTGATGAGGTGAGATGAAGGAGGACCCAAAAAGCAGGAATGCAAATAATAACAATGATTTAATGAAGAATAATGAAATTTAAGTCCGGGAAAAAACTAAAAACTTAAATTCCAAACAAAATTCAGGAACCAGGAAAACAGACGAACAAAGACAATGGACCAGCAAGAAGGGGAGAGGAGCACAGGCACATATAGACACAGAGACACAGGGGAAACACATCAGGTCGGGGCAGACAATCGACAGGAAGTTTAACTAAAACAAAATCACAGAAAACTGAATTCAGAATAAAACCAAGAACAAAAATAAAATCCACTCCATGACATCGGTTCTATTACTATTTTTTTCATACCTAGATTTTTGGCAGGACAGAAAGAGTCTTGTAAAAGTAAAATGTTGTGAACAAATCAAACCACATCATGCTGTCTTCATCTTTATAGAAAACATGTTATCTTTGTTTACTTGTGAGAAAGAGCTCTGGGAGTCACTCGGTGAAGCTTTGGGCTGAGAGCTGATTGACTGCAGGAGGGTGGTCCATTCTCTTTCACTTTTTGGTCTGAAAAAGCTGATTTACTCTACATCACGTCATCACAAGTGATACCAAGCTGTTTTAGAGCCAGGAACTTGGTACATGGATTTTATTACAGAGTTAAATGTTTAAAAAGTAGACAATAATAGACATTTTTTTGTCATTGGCTGTAATCTTCCACAAAATAGCATTAAACGTATTTTATAAGAAAAAAGGGCCGCCCTTACTCTCTCTCCCCAGCCCTAAATGCCAAATAGTGACTCACAGGGTTCTAATTTTCAAGTATGCAAAAGATAATATGATTTCTAATAAGATGAAGACAGCATCTTGTGGTCTTATTTGTTCAGAAGCACCCAAAATGCAAGACTGCCAAAAATGTAAGATTTCATTCCCAAAAACTCAGAAATAACAACATTCAGAGTGACAGAACTCCAAACTCAAACCAAGACGGAACAGGGTAAAAACATAATGGACCAACAACAATGGGAGAGGAGCACAGGGTTTACATACACACAGGGACACACATCAGGGCGGGACAGGAAATCAACTGAATTAAGATATCTGTTCAAAATAAAACCAGGAAAGTTATCTAAAAGTCCACACCATGACAAACACACGACAAGACTCTTTCTGTTGGATCATAAAAGTTAGGTACCCAGCTTTAATGAAACATGTTTAAGTGCTTGAGAAAGTGATCATAATCTTTACTACCAGATGCTCTATAAGGATCGTGTTAAGTAAAAGTAAAACAAGAAAACTTCAATAATAAATGTGAAATATTTATCTTTTTCCACCCCGTTTTAAAAACCCACACAGTAAAATCGCTAGAGTAAAATTTACTCAAATTGAGGAAAATTTAACTCCATTTTTGATAACATTTGGTCCCTCTCTAAAAAGAGTCAAATTAACTCTTTTGATAGAGTCGTTTAATCGGAGTAATTTCTCTTCAATTTAGAGTAAAAATTCTACTCTTTAATAGTAAAATTCACTCTCTGCAGAGAACATTTAAATTGACTCTTACTCTAGTTTTACTCTTGCGAGAGGAACTATAAATTTACTCCATGGTATTTTACTCCCTAAAAAGAGTTAACATTCCTCAATTCTGAGTAATTGTTTAATAGTACATTTCACTCTATATAGAGTAAATTTCAATTGACTCTCACTCTATTTTGTACTCTTACTTGAGGAACTATATATTTACTCCATAGTAATTTACTCCCTAAAAAGAACTCAATTTTGAGTGATAGTTTCTCCACAAGCTCCTAAAAATGTGAAATATGACAAAAAGATCAAACATTTTTTCACATACCCTTTTATTTGGCACCAAATACTTGCTCAATAGAAAATTCTCATTCCATTTGTGAACATGCACACTGTTGACACAGAAATCCAAATATTAGGGTTGATGCCTTTCTGTGATTCCGTGCAGATGATCTTGAATGCTGGTCCCAGTCTAGAAAATTAACAAGCATACGTTAATAATGAAGCCCTTCCAAAAAGTTAGAAAAAGCGAGGTGACCTTACCTTGAGAAACAGTGAGATGGTCACAGACATGTCTGGTGAAGTAGAAGAAGAAGACATGTCATTGCCCCAGCCTGAAAAAGATCAAACGGAAGTCATCTACTGTGTTTGTGACACGATCCATTTTCACCAATATAAAAAAACTCACCTTCAACTTTAGAGGTGGACTCAGCTTTAATTCTTGATTGCAGACAATTGGCTAATTTTGTTGAAGTAGCATCATCAAGCATACTGTAAGTCTGAAGTCCTGCTCTATCTGTTTTATAACGAAAGACATAATGAAATGTTGATACAACATTAACAATATCAATATTTAAGGTGACTTACCAGTCCTGATATATCCAGAAATCTTGAAAACATTGTGAAGACCGAGAGATTTTTCAGGACCATATTTTGACGATAGTGACATGTCTGCTTCATCTTCTCTTTGACTATGGCTTCATCCATTGTGTGCTTCATGAGAGCAATTGCTTCACAGAATAGACTTTCTGCCAGCACAGATCAATCTTCCTCTTGTAGGTATCTCAGTTAGCATGCGGACCACCTATAGACAAATAAACATACAAATAATTTACCTTTTCCAACAGAATAACTCAACAGTCTTTAACTAACCTTTTGGTAATGGTGTCCTTTTGGGACCATAGGACACAGCCAGAAAAACGGTAATAGTGCTCCTGAAATAAAAACATAGTTTGACAACATGCCTGTGAATGACTCGGATACAAATGTTCAGAGGAGTTAAGTATCATACCAAGTTAGCTCTTTGGATCTGCCAAACAGAGATAACAAGGCAATAATTCCTCTGGCATATTCGTCTTTTACACGCCTTGAAGGACTTCTTTAAAATAATAGGTTATATTTTAGTTATGAAACAGTGAAACTTTCAAAATTAGCAATGTTTTACCATGTTCATTTGTCATATGCGCAACCAAAATGTTGACCATATCACGTCTCCTGCTGTCTGTAAGGCTTTTGAGCATAATCGCTTAAGATTCCATCTCCTCCTGGTTTGTTCTTTGGGATGCTCTCAATCTGGAAACATAAAACAAAGTGTTTACAATGGTAACGATAAAATAACTTAATCAGCTACATAGTGTGGTGCATATATATATAACCATCAAGCTCACATGTGAGAGACGAACCTCCTCAGTTCTATTGACTGAAGCAGGTCTAAACTGCTATGATCGCGTCCTCAGAGTCAACCTCGGTATCTCCACTTTGGGGAGCTCAACCCATCTGCAACATAAAGTCATAGTTGTCAAAATAAAAACCTTAATATATGAAAATACAGCATTAAATTAATTAATTATTTAAAAAACACACACCCTTTGGTGAACAAACATCTAGCACACCCAAACGCTCCTTCTTGAGGAGAAATTCAAATACTTCATCAACCTCAGTCTTCGTCTCATCATAGACTTTGAAAGTTGGAATATCCATTTATTTTGCAACTGCAAAAACAAATGTATGTTTATGATTGTTTACAAGTATCAAGGCATTTCAGAGTGGAGTACAATGTAATATTATCAAAGCATTTTACTTTATAATGCCCCTGAAGCTAAAGATAATTACATATTTCCCACTTACTACATTTTAAGAATAACGCAAAACAAAGCTGCCCTTCATAGCAGATGTACTTCTGTGGATCGCTGCACATCACTTCAGCATTCATCTAAGGAGACATATAAAACAATTTTAGTACACACATGTGGTCACTGTTGTAACAGTAATAGTGTTTATGTGGCAAACATAGCTAAAACTGCATCCAAAGTCAACTACGCTGTCTGTAACAATGCTAACAACAATGCTAACAACAAAACTACTCATGTCAGAGTCACCTCCATGTGCTGCGCTGTCTGTAACAATGCTAACAACAAAACTACTCAAGTTAGAGTCACCTCCATGTGCTGCGCTGTCTGTAACAATGCTAACAACAAAACTACTCATGTCAGAGTCACCTCCATGTGCTGCGCTGTCTGTAACAATGCTAACGCGCCACCATAGCTCATTCCCAGTGTCAAATACTTGCCCATTCTAACCCATGAGAAACCATGCTAAAGCACCAAAGTAATACACGCGGTCGTCTGTCTACGTCACCGGAGCACAACAGGCGTTTTACAATAGAATGTATTCAGTGTATACAGATTGATTTGAATAAAGTAACACATACACACACTAAAAAATAGCTCAAAGAATGTGTTGCAGTGACGCAAAATTTGATTAACTAATTAACATAAGTTTAACAAATTCTACATTTTGAATGTATATTAATCCATTACTAATAAACTCTGTACAACTCCAACCACATATGATTGCCAGAAGATGTAACACTATATCAGTATTTGTAACTTGTAACAGCACTAAGCTAGCAGCTTTCACAAGACACAACTGTGTTCCAAATGTACACCGCGATAACAGCATGGACTAAATGAAACTGAAAAAAGTGACAAACTTTAAATACGCATTTAGACTCACCTTGTATCCTTTTGACTATCCATGACGTAGAAAGAAATTAGTACATCCATGGTTTCCACACTCCGTCTGCTAGTGTCCAGCGAGAAACTGTCATGGCGGCGGTTCAGAAGCTCAAGACCTGAGTTTTGGGGGCGGGACATAGGGCGGGGCCTCATTTACTCCAATCGAGGAGATTCTGATCATCTCTGAAAAATCACTCGCACTCTAGAGGCCGCTAGAGGTTATTTTACTCTAAAATGTTTAAAAAGAACTCAATTGGAAGAAAAAAATAATGACTCTGGAAATTTTACTCAGCCGTTTTTGCTGTGCATCCATCTCTTTTTGTCGTCTCACAGATTTTGATCTCCGAGGGTCTTGGTATCTACGCTCGGGACCCCAAATTTGTGAACTTTGCGAAGCGGGAGATCGCAGAGGCGTGTCGCATGAGCCTGGACGAGATGGAGAGCGCCGCCACAGACTTGATCTCCCGAGGAGCCAGTCGCCCCACGTCCAGGTACGAGGACGAGCTGGCCGACGAGATCAACTGTGTGGTTTCTTACTGAAGACAGGACTTCAGGACCGTCCAGAGACACGGGAGGTCCCAAACCAGACCAGATTTACAACAGATTTTTATCTATTAACATTTATAGACATTGGTCATCTGCCCATTTTGGACCAATGGTTGTATATGTTTGAACTGTGTGATTCTCTGATCTGCGTTTGGGAATTGGCAACGAGATAGTTACTGTCAATATTTAGGGCAATACAAACATTAATATTATTTAATTTTAATTGAGTAAAAGAGTTTCAAACCAGACCAGAGACATAAAAGGTCCAAACCAGAAACACTTTCAAGTTCATTTGTTTCTCTATTGTCACGACTGCTTTTTTACTCCTACAGCGTAATATTTGGCAAAAAAAAAAATTGCTATTTACAATCCATACTTGAATTTTGAGCAATATATTTATAAGGGGGTGGGTTTTTTTTTAAGAGTAATAAAAGATGATTCACGTTTGAGAGTTTATCAAATGCTATAATTGTGTTTCTTTAAATTAAGAACATGTAACTTTGTACATATGTATTTATTCAAAGGTTTATTATAAAAAAATAAAAATAAATTATTAAACCAAAGATTTGACTGCTTTCTTTGAGGTTTAAAGGCACTCACAGCCCGAGGACAATCAAAGTGTGTGTGTGTGCCTTTAACTGTGTTCACTTTTTCACAAACACATAAAAATCCTCTATGACTCCATGTTTGTCACTGATACTGTTGCTATTTCAGAGAGAAATGATCCAAACAACGTTGTTAAGATAATTTTATGGTAATTCAGCAGTCACAGAAAGCAAAGGAAGAGACGTTTTTTTGTACAGCACAGTTCATACACTAGGCATCTCAACATTCTTAATAAAACAAGAAAAGAAACAAAATCATCAGTACATTAGAAAGAGTAAAGATACAGTGATATATATACACAGATAAGTGTTTTAACTTGGATTTCAACAATGTCAGAGAGGAAGCCTGTCTCACATTTTTAGGAAGACCAGAAGACCTGCATAAATCTGAAATAGCCTCGCCATGTTTAGTTCTGACTCTGGGCACCAGCAGGAGGCCAGTCCCTGTGCTCCTCAGAGTCCGAGGTGGATCATATGTCACAGATGGCCCTGGAGAGACTACTACACAGAGATTTGCTTTAAAGTCTTCCCTGATCCACAGGAAGCCAGTGCAGTACAGTCCAAACAACAGCCGTCCCAGTAAAGTAAGCGAGTAATCTGTACTGATATATCGCATTTCACTGACTGCGGTCACACACACACTGTTGTACCAGTCATTTCAATCCACTCCACACACAGTATTGTCAGAAGCAAGACCCCGAACACCTGGAGCACCAGGAGGAAACCCTACGAGAGAACATGCTACAGAAAGGCCTGGATAGTCCACTTAAACAGGCGCGCATGCATGTCGCCCTGGACCCTCACCCGCGGGGGCAATCTCAGCTCCCTATAATAAACCCCCGCCGTGATTGGCCGCCCTCCCCTTTTACGTCACGACGCTCTTAACACGTCCTTGCGTCCCCCCTCCCCCCCCCCCCCCCCCCCCATCGCCCTCCTCATCGCCCTCCTCCTCTCCTCCTTCAGCGCGCTGTTCCGGATGAGCCGCCTCCCTCCCTCCTCCGCTCTGATCCTCTTATCAGCGAGTAAGCGGCCAAGATGGATGTTGTAAACCAGGTAAGGCTTTGACTCGAAACTATATTCAAGTCTTTTACCGTCATTTGAGGAAAAAAATAATACTAATCAGCATGACGCGCTTGCTCTTCTTTGTCAAAGCGTGAGATTCGCGTTGCATTAAAACACACGCTTCGACCTTACGCGCTTCTATGCAGTGTTTTTGATCCGGTCGAGGCGAAATAATTAATGGGATGAATTATGCCCCAGCTTTACCTTCTTATTGTACCGTTTTCATTGTGGTGATGCGGCTGTTTAACCTATTGCTGATTTGTGCCTTTTACGCGCTGGATGCTGAGAAGGAGACGGTCACAGAGCAGGGGCCTGTGATAGCCCCAGACATGCCGCTGTGCCTGTTTTATCTGAGATCCTCACGCTTGTATTCGTGCCTGGATGACGACCACCAGCTTGCGTAGAGGCCTCGTATTATTGCTGCTTTTTGACAGCCGCAGTATAGGCCCCGCTTTGAATGGAGCCACCTACAAAGACCAAAAAAAAAACATAAATATCCAGATTCAGGTTGTCAAACTGAGCATCTGCACGTTTGGACAGCTTCTTTTTGAAATAATGATGCTGAGAGACAAGAAAGGAGGGAAAAAATACAAAATAGTAGACCACCATCACCACCACTACTACTTCTGCTGCTGCTGTATACTGCTGCTTCCTCTGGTGCAGCTATTTATTGATGGGGACACACCGCCTTCTCGCTGTGTCGCATTCACCTGCACATATGCACGCTGGTCCTGCATGTATACGCAAAAGAATGTGGTGGGAAATGCAGTGTGAGGCAGACAGTGCATGGGGCTGGGGAACACCACGTTAATCAGCTTTGTGGGATAGTGAGATTGGCCATGGCTTGCCAGGTATACACTCACACTCAGGTCCAGGCGGCACTCCAGTCAAGTATCACAGGAAGAGGAGCAGGCTCATATACAGGCCTATGTGTTGTGGGGTGATAGAATGGCTCTGCAAGTCAATGATGTTAAAAAAAAAACACTAAATGGAAACTAAATGGAATAGTATCCGTGCTGTGAGAAGGTTTGGTTTGATTCATAATAGCAGTATTGGTGTCAAAAGTTTCAAAAAGCAGAAATGAATCTATTTCAACTATTTCCAAACTAAAGCATGGATTTCCTCTGCAGCTTTCCCATGATCTTGATAGACTTTAGAATCCAAGCACATTTTTGGAATGATATTAAAGGTAGAATTAGTTTTAATCTGCAAAATAGGATATTAGGATATATTCATCTTGACTTTATTGTTCCAGTCTTATTTCAAGCAAAGTGCGGCATTGTATTTGTCATTCCAAGTGACAAACTTATTCAGTCTCCCCCCATTGGCCCAGGCACTCCAAACAAGGCGTATTCAGACATTCCAATCAATTCCTAACTTATTTTACAGTCTGTTTTGCAGTGTGTATCAGAATTAGTAAATCAAATCCATGTGTTTTTGTGCAGCCCAAAATCACAACAGTCATCTCTTTGAACTTTTCAAAATGTATGATGTTCCAGCAGCAGATAAGAAAATCAAACCGTTAACACAGTCCGCAGCATAAAAATGGGGGGCTTCTGTCAGTACCATAGACTGTATAGATTCAGTACGTTCCAAGGCAGTGGCTTCAGTCATGGATAATGCCATGTGAGGTGTCTTTGGATGTCCAGTAAAGCACTTTAAACCAAATCCTTAAAGAATTCACTGCAAAAAAATGATCAGATATGAGGTAATAAACGCTTAAATCAAGGGCTTTCATCTTAATTTGAGTTCATTCTGACTGTCTTATTAGATTTGCCAAGAACTGTTTCTTTATTTTCCTATTTCAAGGGAGACATTTGTTGTATCTTTTTAGAGATACAAGATAATTCTGCTTGTCCCATTGGCAAATCTTGTTTTAAAGTAGTAAAAGTATGTTCTCAAATTAAGATATGATTGACCAAATTTGACCACTTTTTAACTTATTTTTCATAATTTTTTGCAGTGTACCATTATTTTATATGATATTTTGTAATGGGAAAAAACTTGATGGTCAAATCACTGTGGTTGCGATATTGTCTTTGTGAATAAAGCCAGTGGGTTGAGTTTGTTTCGTGACTGTCCATTCTCTGTGCGGTTTTCCCTTGAATGCTCATCGTGCCGGTCCCTGTTTAGTTCAAGGTTAAATGAAATCAAACGCACAGAACCATCACATCAAACTGCCAGGACGTGTGCATACATACAGCATCATATCATTGTTATGGACAGACAACAACAAAGCGCTGATTGTTCTGACCCTGGGCGGGCTCCAGGGGGGGTCAAGGAGGGGCTCCAGACCCTCCTCTCAAAGACCCTGACCCCTCTTTCACTGGTCCTCCATCCATCCTCACCCCTGATAATACAGTGTCACATTAGACATTGTATAAACTAACGTAAAAAAAACAACAGCTATATTTTGCTCTGTTTACCGTTGTGTCCTTTTTATACAAGTTGTGTTTTTAAGGACCGCTCAAAAAGTAATATGTTATAATTGTGTATTTTTTGTAGCCTATTTGCGTCATACTTTGTTATCATTTCAGTGCTCCGTTTTTTAAATAGGCCTACAGTCTACATTTGCCATACTATAAAACACCCCTGAAATCAAAGGGTATATAGAAGCCTGCTGTGGGCAAGTTTATTTGTGTAGAACAGTTCATACAGAAAGCAACTCAAAGTGCTGAACAAAACAAGGCCACACAATGAATTAAAATTATGAATTATCACAGTGCATTAAAAAGAGCTAAACAGAACTGTTTTAACCTGGATTTGAACATGGTCAGAGTAGAAGCTTGTCTCACATTTCCAGGAAGACTGTTCCAGATTTTAGCTTCTACAACGCTGATGTTGGAAGGGCAGACTAAAACGTATAAACGTATAAGGTCTTAAAAGTGTCTGTTTCTAGATCGCAAATAATAAGTGACCATTGTGTGATACATATGGATCATTCACATGTGTTATAGTCAAGTTTTTTTCTACAATACTATTAATACACAAGGAAACTCAAAATCATTCAGTATCATTCTCCGCACCATCAGCCCGTTTACTGTTATTTTAGAGTGTATTCGCTTTTTGATATAAGATGAAATGTGTTTATAGGTGCATATAAACGTGGAGTGTATTTTTTGGTAACGATTAGCACACAATGTTAAACCAGCTTTGATGTAAACACAGTTGTAACCATGGTGATGTCTCTCTTCTACAGTTGGTGGCCCAAGGGCAGTTCACTATAGTCAAAACTCCTTTGGGATTCATCAAAATTCTACAATGGGTAAGTTTGGATTTTATTCTCATCACATTCAATCCAACTTCATATGAAATAATGATAAAAGACACACCCATTAACTCCAAAATACTAATGTAAAATGTCTTGTACAAAAAAACACACACTGGAAATCATTATGTATAGAAAAATATTCAGCCTTCATGAGATTTGCTTCTGTTAAGGACTAAGGAAAAGAAAATTTTAACTTTTTTTGTGTTGAAACTCTAAATGTGTAATGTGTATTGTACCAGGCAAGGCAAAGTAAGTTTTTTTGTATAGCGCAGTTCATAGACAATGAAACTCAGAGTGCTCAACAAAACAAGATCAATCACACAATGCATTAAAATCACAATCAAATATAATCACAGTACATTAAAACGATACAATCCTACATTTGTACTCTTTTTTTTGCTGTATTTTTGCCACATACATTGTAAATTAGTAATGTGGAAAAGGGGGCGGGACTAAATACATTCATACTTTCACCCACTCTTTTTCAAACATGTGGTTAAGATTCATATGATTTCAAAGTTGGTTTTGTGTTTGAAATGAATGAATCTGATCCAAATAAAACCTTTAGAATCACAATACTAACAATTCTAGGACTGCAACAAGTGAATTTCAATAAGTGGATTCACAATTCTCGAAAAAAAAATCACCCTCTATCTCTATACTCTATCATTGCATGGTGACAAATAGCATCATTTTGGGTCAAACTGAATCAAAATCTCATATTCACGTGTATCACCAAGACTCCCCTTGACCCGATACTCCAACAAAATGAACAATAAGCTCCACCCCTTTTCCTGTTTGTGCCATGTGTGCTCCCAGCAGCCTCCACTATAGCTTTGCTGGTGCTAGCGATATATACATCATCTTGTCTTCCCTTCATTTGTGCCCTTGTCTCTCTCCACTAAGGTCACGCTGCATCACGCGGCTTCACGATACATGTAGCCGCACGTCTAAACTGATGCGTTAATCGTGCCCACTCGTCTACCAGAGGAAACTTGTTCTCGACGCTCGGCTTTTCCTCACTCGCGAGGATAGTGGGTACAAAGGCACGTTGGCCTGTTGTGTAAACGTGCCCTAGGACGATCGAGGCCCCGGGCGTGTTGCTATGTGAGACAACGTAGGATAAATTACTATCACGCCGCTGCTAGTAAGGCTCTCTCGTCCTAGTTCCAGTTGGATACGTCGGTCGCTTGCAATGTTGTAGGTTCAACTATCGTCTTCGAGCCACATCTGCGGTACCGTTTTTGTGGAGGGAGTCCCTCGTGGGCGAAGACAGGACTGAGAGAAGGACAGTGTCCCCTTTGTTTCTCTTTTACATGTTGAGCTTGAGGACTATAAAGCAGGCATGGTCCCGAAATACTGTGGCCTCCGGGAACATACAAGCCCGGGGTCTTGAGCAGATGTTATTGGACGTCTACTTCCCCTGTTTTCAGTTGGAATAAGTGGGATTTGACGACATATAGTCTGTTTACTTGCTATGGAAAGGTGTGATACTAGATCCGGTGGCGTCTCTCTAACTGACTGTAATTATGCTGCTGGTCTGGTCCTCCCCTGTGTCCTGTATTATCTGCATGTAGCTCCGTGTGATCATAAAAAGAAAGGACACTCCCGCACAATCCGGTTACTATACTTATTTACATGTGGCTGTTCAGTGGATGTGTGTGGGATGGGTTGTGTTTCTGTGCATCACTTACTTTCCCCGCATAGCGTGACGAAAGCCGGTTCTGAAGTCTGGCATCATTGTACTGGTATTAACCCGTCCTGTCAATCACTCAGGTCCCTGATACAGGACTGGCCACATGGTCAAAGAGCTGGACACCATGGTGAGCACAATCCTAGGTCGACGTTTGCATTAGCGGTAACAGTACTCACAACAAGTGACTGGATTGCTCACTGATGAAGGAAAACCTCACTAGATAGATGATCAAATAGTCTACTAATACATGTTTTGGTTGAAGGAGATTGAAAGCACAATGAATGAACATAATATTTTATCACTAAATATAGTACTAAAATCAGTTATATTTACAATACACAAATGAAGGTAGCCACATATAAGAAAAAACAGGATCATGCAAACCAAAAACTATAGGAGAGGACATAAGATAACTATTAAAAGTGGAAAAGCCCAAAATCTGCGAATATCTCACAGATGATAGAAAATTACATAACTATGGCTCTCAGTAACGCTGCAGGGCTGGACCAGACGTAGGAATGGATGTCGTCTGCATGTTTAAAGGCTTTAGAATCGGTCTGATATGCCTCGGTCGCGATTTGTAGACAATGTTGGTTAAACATTTGTGCAATGCCCCGATTCTTATCAGATCTGTCACAAAGAAGCAGGGCAGGGCCTGGTCACGTACTTGTGATGGGTAGGACTACTGGCAATACTCGCCAAAGCAGGACAGTGTTCAAACTACGGGTGTGTCCGCCTCAGGACTCCCACTCACCTTTCCCCTCTCAGGTGGGTGGTGCAACGGTTGGCAGTGATCGGGATTGGCGGCCGTAGTGTCCCACCATCTATGGTGTGATTGAATGAAGTGAGAAAGGGAACGCACTGTATAAGTCTGTGCATTTCCGTCACATGAGTAAGTCTGTGGTATGTACGTATGCGTGCCCCAGCCCTAGACACGTGGCGCAGTGGCCTTACACCTGTATGTACTGCGCGTCAGAAAACACGTCGCTCAGAAAACAGGACCGTTCGTCGCGGTATCAGATAGGCTCCTCGTGAGGGTTGTCGTTTCGCTGATCTGTGATGCTGCTACTTCCTTGAAGCCACTGTGTCCTCATCACTGCCTCCGCTAGGTCAGGGCACAAAGCTCCAATCAGACCGCAAGTACTGGTGCGCTCAGAGCACAGACGCACCATCAATCGCATCAGCCACTCCCCCGCACCCACACCGTCTGCCCCACCGCCCACACCAGCATAGACTCCCCCCCACCTCCCACCACCCCAAACACAACCCCCGCACTTCCACAATATCATCAGCAATCCCACGCCATCAGCCACCACTATCCACAACTAATAACCAACGTTAGCAAAATCGCTGCTACCATCCGCAACGCCACAAACGGCCCCTCCCCCCGCATACCCAGCACCCCTGACCACACCCCCCACACCCCACCAACCCCCCAACCTGCACCTTATCCGACCGCCCTCACTCGACACCCCCAACCACCACCCAACCTCCCCCACTCCCACCACCCACCCCCCCCTCAACCAACCCACACCCACCCCCAACCCCTAATCCACCGCCCACACTCCCACGCTCCGACCAACGGCCAACCCACACCCCCACGCTCCCCCCACCCACATATCAAATCCCACTACCACCCTACCCCACACACCTCGACCAACCTTCACTAGAGAGAGGCCAGGGCGGGCCCCCCTAATGATTCATCTGTGTACGGCTGCTGGTGTGTGGCCGAGGGAGGAGGACCCCTGATTTGCGGCTGCTGCTGCTGCTGCATTCATCTGGGTATGTAGTACGAGAGCAGCAGGGAGCGGAGGACGAGGTAAACACACCCAATCCATATCGTGGAATGCAGCGGCGTAAAGCTTAAGGAAGCGGTGAAGAACTGTACGACACAAAAAAGAAAAATCATATAACTGTTTATGCGACACTTGAATTAGCATTTTCGATTCTTTCTTTCAACACCTGCTTTGTAAAGAAGAAAACGTCAAATGTAATTACGGCCAGAACGCAACTAATCCGATTAATACTCGACGGACTAACATCGATGTATTGAAATCGGTCGACAACTATTAGTAGTAATCGATTAATCGTTTTCTGGTTCACACGGACTCACAGACCAGAGCAAAAATGACATGAAAATTTAGTATTTTTGATTAAAACCAACTTTGTTTTTATAATTTCATGAATATCTGTCTGTCTCATCCAATCAGAGCAGAATTAGCACAAAGAGCCTGTTGCAAACATTTACTTTAAGTTTACGCCATCAATACGTCCTCGAGTGTTGCCACTTTAGCTTTTTGTGATGAAAAATTTTTTTTTTTCTACTCAATTCACAGCCAAGCGATTACTCGATTAATCGTAAAAATAATCGATAGATTAATCGATTACAAAATAATCGTTAGTTGCAGCTCTAAATGTAATGTAGGACTATCGAGCCGTACAAATGAGAAATTTGTTTGACCATCAGCAAATGTTTTGTCAATTTCAAGTAAATTTGAATTTCTGGTTTATTTTGAGAAAGATTGCAGTGTGTCGTGAGGCTGCACAAGTTTAACATAACATCACAATGATTTTTATGACAGATAGTGCCGTTAGATTCAAGATAAAGGTTTAAATAGTTTGATTCAGTTGGGGAAATACAATAGTGAGGCGTGAACATGATTCAGGGTTTTAATTTTCTATTTTCTTTCTTTGTTTTCGGATTCTTCCCGGACGCCTCCCCAGAGATGAGTTGCAGACATGTCCCAGAGACCCCCGGGAAGACCCAGGACACGCTGAAGGGACTCAGCGTGTCCTGGGAACGCCATAGTAGATGTTTCTGTTAAGATTCCACAACCTGCAACGGTTAGAGAAAATTATGAATGGAGCCTGGTTTTTAGACACTCCTGACCATTTTAAAAACATTTAATTTTTACCTTTTTTCCAATGGTTTTGAACAAGACATACTGTACCTCATTGGCAAATTCAGTCAGAAATGAGTCAGACCAGTGAGATATAGGTCACATCACAAATTCACGCTATTTTAAGCCACGTTTAACCTTTTTTATTCATTGATTGACTTCGAAATTAGAGCAGGGCAGAAATTGTATACATATTTTCCATCACTATCTCGATCTCCATTGTGGCGTACGTAAACAATACACAATGACACAAGAACCAACAAATGAGGCTCTTTTTACACTAGCAATTCAAACACAATTCACCTTTGATTAAACAAATATATATATTTGAACAGGTTGTAATGGAATCCCATGTTAAAGAATTAGTAAGTAAGTCATGTTTATTTATATGGCACATTTTTACAACGCAAAATCCACTCAGAAAAGCCCTTTTCCGATCGGGATTCGAACCCGACGCAAGAGTGATATGTTCTGTTGATTTTTATTGCAATTAGAAAAACAATCACAATATATCCTGCAGCCCCTTTGGCTTTAACCATTACCCCACTGAAGAATCTACTACGGGAGTCTGAGGTCGTGTACAGCAGAAGACATTTATTGATGTTACAAAAAGACACGTCCAAAGATTTGTTGCCTGCACGTGATTTCATACCATGGAGGAATCATAGACGCTCCAACCAGCTGCTGCCACGGCGCCAGTAGCTTCAGCCTTCAGAAAAACAATCCATCAAGTGGAAAATCACTGCCTTGAGCATTGTTTGAACCAAAATTGCTTCAAAAGTGTTATGAGAGATCCAAGCCACCTTCAGCATGTGTCTGTGGGGAGGCTCGCTGACTTAGCCTGGATCATCTAAAGCGGGGGTGTCCAGACATTTAGTAATAGGGCCACTTTAGTTCACCAGACTTGTCCACGGGCCGACAACCTGAATTGAAAAACAGTTTTGAACTTTAATGAGTTCTCAATTTTCAGCCACAATCAAAAACAAATGTGAGTATATACACAAAACTAGCTTTACAACAAGATATAGCATACATATATTGGAAGAGCTGAAGTTGGTTGTGTATCTATTAGGGCCAGATAACATGACACATAACATTTGGTCCGCGGTCCTGAGTTTGGACAGTGTTCCCCAAATGCCGCAGATTCCGGCTACAGCTAAAGCTCTGCCGCTTTGTCACGTCCATGTGTAGAGTATTTATGCTCACTGAGTCACACGCGCATATGCACAGGACAAATGTACAGAGTGTGGAGCGATGTGGAGAAGGCTGTCAGAAGCAGTTAGGAGCTGCAGCCCTAAGTCACAGTGAAAGTCTCGTCTTCTATCTGACCATGAGGAACTGAGTAACAGCCTGTGTGGTGATTTATACTGTACTTAGAGTTTTGGAATTAATGAAGCTGCTGGTTATCGTGCTGGTTATCGAGGTGTGGGCGATGTTTAAAAAGAGTGCTTTCAGATGACAATGATCCAACAAAATATCTACTGTATCTCTAATTATATCCGTTGAGATTTGAATCCTTGTGTTTTTGCACCTAAAATAAAATGCCTGATGTGTGTGGGCCTGCATCTCTAGAAATATGACTTATTTACTTGAGCTGAGGATCGGGAAATGCTGTTTCTTATATGAAAAAAAAGAAAATACCCAGTTAAATGTAAAAACATTAAGATTATTTTGATAAGACAAAAGTGTGAAGAATCTTGTACTGCTTCCTCTGACGCAGGCGGAAGTCTACCACCAAAACATGTCACGTAATTAAGCTAGCTTCTTAAATATTAAAGAGAAAAGATTAAAAGAAATGTATAAGCCATAAATTGCCAGTTTGCCACAATGGAAATGCATTACGTCACAAGCAACTACACTAAAATATGTTATTGGTCTTATCTCTGGAGAGGAGAGTCGACACAACAAAAGAATTGAGGTTTTTGACCCAAAAACCGTCCATAAATTGTTTATTTTTTTATATCATATTGAGGAGAATCGAGTGGACCCCATCAGGAAAGCTTGGTCTGTGCACTGTTAAAGCTGGAATACCTCACTTTTTTTGGGTTTGATAAATAATACATTTTTAATAGTGTTTTGTCAAAGTAACTTGCTGTGAAGGATCAGAACACGACATACTAACTAAACTAAAACACACTCTCTTTTGCATACTCATAAGAAAGAGCTCTGTGAGTCACTATATGTCGCTTTGGGCTGAGAGCTGATTGGCTGAGGAAGAAGCCGTTTGAAGAGTTTGAAATGGAGTAACTATATTGATGGATTACAGTTCCATTATTTGTGGTTTGAAAGTTAGGTACCTCAGCTTTAAGTGTATATCAAAATTAGGCTATATATTATTTCTCTAGCAATCCTGTCGTTGCTAATCCGTCTCCTGAGCACAGAACTCCTCTCATACACCAGGAGAGCACTCTTCACCAGCGGCTCGGCCAAACCTGTTTCCATGGCACCACACACTCTGGACCGACTCCTTTGGACTGTCCCTCACCGCCTCCGTCACCACACTCACCGCCTCCGTCACCACACTCACCGCCTCCGTCACCACACTCACCAGCCTCCAACTGTTAGCGTCACTGTCAAATCCAAAATGATGTTATTTGTTTTTTATTATTTAATTAGGAGAATTAAATAATAATATTGGCTGCCTCTGCCGGGTCAGAGGCAGCCAAGTTACTCTCATTTACATAAAAATGACAGGTAGACACACAAAAATAGGTTAATTTACTAAGTAATTAATGAAACGATTTGTGGGAGATTTAGTCTTTGGCAAGTCATTAAGTAAAAGTTAATATCATCTTTCACCGAGTCACAAGTTCTTCACAATACAGTATCAAGATACAAAGTTGATTCAAAAAGTTGTTCAAAGGTGTCTGTGTTTGTCTGTCAGAGTCTGTTTGTCAAGGACTTAAATTGATTTAGGCCAATCTGGAAGCAGAGGGAGTGATCGTGGGCGGGTCTCTCTCTCTCTCTCTCTCTTTCTGGGCTTGTTCACACTAAAGGGCACAAAAGTGTGACAAAAGGCCAAAAATTAGATTTTTATAATCAGAAGATATTTTATGTTTTTCATGTTTCCAAACACCACCTCTGTCCATTAGAAGTTGCTAGAACATAACTGTTTTATACATTAGACAAGTTTCCTATAGCGGCCCTGTATATTATATCTAACGGACGTGATGATTTGACGGAATTAGCTTTGCGGAAGTTTGATAGGTATTTTCAGATGTCCACAATTGATTCAGAGATTCTATTTTTTTACACAGAGTAGAAACAAAGTGATACTTTCATTTAGTCAACCAATTAAATGTGAAACCAGACAAGATTTTTTTTCTTTCTCAAGTTAACATTTTAGAGAAAAGAGGACGGAAACCATCATGTCCGTCATACATTTTTCAAGGGTCATTTAATTAAATAATTATTTTTTAACGATTCCTTTTCATATCAAGTGATTTCCTGATGTTGTGTTAACCATGTAAATCTTGTGGGATTTCATCTACCGCTTTTTCAGACTGAGGACATTTTATTTTCTATGTAACTGGCGTCACAGGTCAAAAAAGAGGCTGATTTTGTCGTTTAAAATGTCACCAAAAATATATTTGACAATCTTTCCTTTTGATTTTATCCACACTATCTCTTTGATGTGTCTGTGTTTGAAATCTTTTTTCCAATCTATGATAGTAATTTTAGTTTTTAAGTTATAACCTTTTAAAATCGAGATACTTCAATTGACACTTAACTGTGAACACACTCTTCTCTCTCTCTCTCTTTTCACAATTTTCAAAAGATATATTTCACTCTCCTCTAAAGGGTTCAAGCTCTGGGTGTTTTTGTTGTTTTTTTAAACATAATTTATAATTCTAATCACAATTGTTACGTTTGTCCAGAAAGCGCAGTGACGTGCGTCACTTTTTGTGATGATAGTTTACGGTTTTAATTAGACTAATGCATCTGAAAAGGGAACATCAATACCACACAGGCAAAACATGAAGTATTGATCCGGCTGTTGGCTCATAGAAGCATCCCTCGAGCGTCTGCTTTTTGTAATCAGCAAATACAACAAAGAATCAATATAATAATAATAAGAATACATTTTATTTAAAAGCGCCTTTCAAAACACCCAAGGACATAATAAAAACATTAAAAACAGGACCAACAGAATAAAACAGTAGTGCAATATGGAATGTAGGTGCGTGTGTGTTAGGTGGAGTAGGACGGTCTGAACAGATAGGTTTTGAGTCTGAATATGTTAAAAATATGTACTTGTGTGATTTCATACACCTAGATACATAGAAGTGGAATACAAATGTTATTGCAAATTCCATATACATATGAAAGTGTATGGAATTTGCAATAATTCCATACACTTTATCACAGAGAGGATCATAAACCAGCATCACAGAGAGAACAACAGAGAGAACCACAAAGAGAACCACAGAGAGCGCTAAACCACAAATTATTAAAGCAAAACTAAAACTAAATGTAATAGTTATAGGAATTAACTTCTAAATGCTATTGCATCCCAAGTATTATTGACCAGTGGTGTAATCCCAGATTTCCAGATAAAACCCCAATGCCACAGGAGCGGAAGTGTAGCACCCCACATTGAGACGCTCTTTAAGTCCTTAGAGCAAATCCGCCATAACAAGACTGGGAGCCACATTAGCTAGATTACTGTAAATAGTTCAGTGTGTAGCCGCTGCAGACAGTAGTTGCAGGATTAGTGCATGTGTGGTTTGAAATGATTTGAGGGATGTTTTTTACTTAAATTAGGAATAAATAAATACATAAAAATATACAGGAAGTAAAAATGAAAACACATTATACTAGCAGTTTATTCAACCAAATTTACTTTGTGTAGGTGTGTGCGTGTGTGTGTCTGTCTGTGCCTGTGTATCTGTGTACACATGATGCAAACTAGTATATTTTTACTATAGATAAAATAGCATTAAGTAAAAATTGACTCGTAATGCATTTTTATTTTGTATATTCTTTTTAACAACATTGATGTTTTTAACATACCTCTAAAAGTATCCTTAAGTGTCAGAAAAAAGAAAAAAAATAGCTTTGTTTAAAAATCAGGAGAAAAATAAAACACTGTAGTTGCCATGGTGACCTCTACCTATCATAACTGCTGCTCTTGTCCAACCAGGAAGTAGCATTATAAACTCAACCAAACTTCAAAAACTAGGTGAAACCAGCCGGTGTGTTGAGATCTGAAATACATCCATATTAGGTATGTTTTATTAAAATGTGTAGTTGGATCTGTGCTGGGATTTAAAGGTGCTCACGTGTGGGGCCGTGTCCAGGGCTTTACCGGGAGTTTGTGGCCTGGGACGGCTGTGACAGATGGTGCTGCACCTCGCTCAGATTAATAGGTGGATTTCCCGTCCAATCGGATCTAGAGCGCGGGGAGGAGGGTGTGGTAAAAATAGTCTAATCTGCAGAGTGTGCGAGAGTGTGACATTATTTGTACTCTCATTATGTTATGTGCTATAGTTTAGATTAGAGCAGTGCCAAGGAATAAGGATTGGAGACGTATAGGAAGAACAGGTCAAGGTCACTTTGTAGAATTTGCTTAAAGAACAGATATGATGGCATGGTTTTTGTCCCGATTTAAAATGAAGGGACTCAAAAAATTGCACAGCTGCAAATAATTAGTAATTTAATAAAAGTAAATGCAAAACTTCAAGACCAGGATACATAAAAACAGAAGTTAGGTAGAAACCAGGAACAAGAACGATGAGTCTGGTGTGTGTGAGAATGATTGCTGGTGGTATGAGGGGCTGAAGGCACATACTGGTTGCCTTGCTTCTGTCAGTGTGCCCCAGGGCAGCTATAGCGTCACTAGTTTATCACCACTATGTATGGAGTGTTCAAAAAAGCACAAAATAAAACCTATGCATTATTATTTTTGTTGCTAGATGGAATTATGTTCGACTCACTCTATTTTGTTTTCATACTAGTTTTAGCCCAATTTTAACAAATAGAGAAAGTATGAACTATAGTTTAGAAGATGTCTTAATCAGGACAGAGTATAATGATCAAATACACAATACCAAAAACATTTCAAACGTACCCTAATTTACTTGTTATAAAAGTTATGAGCTCAATGAATAACTCCTTAGGCTTCAAACCTGGAGCAATGTATCAGCATTCTTGTAAAAAATGATCCAAAACTCAATGTCTGTTTATGTCCACTCAGTTATGAAATCTTCTGTGACTGTCTTGCAGGTCTTTGCAATTATGGCCTTCTCCACATGTGGCAGTTATTCCGGTATGTTCAAGATGAGCGTGGAGTGTGAAAACCGGTCGGAAAGTGACCTGGGAATAGAAGTACAGTTTGAATACCCCTTTAGGTCAGTATTCACCGGTGTTTTCATGATCATGTCTTGTACAGTGTTGCTCACACGCTCTCTTTGGCCCAGGCTCCATCAGGTGTACTTTGACGCCCCCACCTGTAAGGGAGGCACCTCTGAGCGCCTGTTCCTGGTGGGAGACTACTCCTCGTCAGCTGAGTTCTTTGTCACCATTGCTGTTTTCGCCTTCCTGTACTCAATGGGAGCGCTCTCTGTGTACTGCTTCATTCTAGAAAAGTACAAAGAGAACAACAAAGGAGCCCAGATTGTATGTACTAATGCACTAATAACACTATGATTATTATTATTGGTGTTACCATGAGCTCTGTGCCCTCAGGACTTCGTGGTCACTGCAGTCTTTTCCTTCATGTGGCTAGTGTCTTCCTGTGCTTGGGCCAAAGGTTTGTCTGATGTGAAAACAGCCACTGACCCAGACAGAGTGGTCACTCTGATCGCAGCCTGTGACGAGCAGACGGTCCGCTGCCGGGAGATTTATGAGCCCAAGGTGTCCGGCCTCAACACCTCAGTGGTACGTGCTCACTGTCTGTGGCTCTGATGTTTGACAGTAATTTACAAAGTAATGACTGTCCACTCTGCTCTCAGGCTTTTGGATTCATCAACGTGATCCTGTGGATTGGAAACCTGTGGTTTGTCTTCAAAGAGACCGGCTGGATGGCAGCCTTCTCTGGAACATACATGCCCTCACAAGAGAAGCAGCCTGCCCCGGACTCCTTTGGCCAGGGGGGCTATGCACAGCAGGACCCCTACGCCGGCTCACAGGGCGGATACCAGCCCGAATACGGCCAACAAGGCTACAGCGAGGAAGGCGGCTACAACCAGGGCTACGAGCAGCAGCAGCAGCAGCAGCCCACTTCCTTCTCCAATCAAATGTAAACCAGTCCAGCTGCAGCAGCTACAGGGCGTGAGTACTGTACCTTTCTAAACTACTTTACTAAGACATTATTACATTAATACTGTGGCATGTGTTTACTGGTGTGTCTCAAAGAATATACTCTAGGCTGGCCTACATTTGACCTGGAATAAAAGCTGATATAACACTAGTTCAAGTAGCTTCATTCGTCAGTGATACTTTATTGTGGCACTCCCCAAGTTCATGGGGTCAGTGTGATTGTTTGACTGATTGTTGGGCTGGTGGATACAGACTGTACTTGCAACTGTCACTTCAACTTTCAACAACCAAAGAGACCAGCCAGACTGCACCAGGCATCTCGCAAATGATGACAGCTCTTAAAATATAGAAAAAGCAGAAAAAGTCATTTTTCCATCCATCTTCACTGCTGTCGCCAGACAGAATATACCACTCCTGTGTCATTTCAGTAAAAGGTAAAATAAAATGCAACCACATGAGAAAACTTTAGTGCTCTCTTGCTCATCCTTCACCTCAGCCTCTGGGTACATAACAGTTATAGGTGTTCATTAGAGGAGGGGGCACATACACTCCCGCCTCCGCCCAGACATTACTTGTTGCAAAAAGGCACATGTGGCACTTCCCTTCATTCGCCTTGTATCCTCGTGTAGTTGTAAAAGATTTACTTAAAAAAGAATATTCTATTATTGTAATATGAATTGTCTCAGGAGCAGTGGAGACAGAGCGCTCCTTGTCCACAGAACACACTGCTGTGGTGCACTCCTCACGTCCTGCTCTTGTCTCCACAGGTTGTTCTGATGACAGAGTGTGGTGGTGTCCGCACTCCTCTGTGTCTGTGTGTGTCTGTGAGGGGACAGCCGGGAGGGCCCTGCAGGGGAGGGAGCAGGATTCGGGTCAAGGGTACGTGGGTCTGTACTGTATCATGATGTTTATTCTTGTGATGTATTTAACTGTAGAAGACAACAGAGGATTGTCTGTTTGGTTTTATGAGAAAAACTTGAATACAATACCAAAACATTAGTTCATGAACATTTAAGAGAATCTTGTATTGGAAAAGACATTTATGGAAAAAAGCTGTAGTAATATTTAACTTGAGAGAATGTATTGTCTGTGCTGTGTAAATATAAACATGCTGATATTATATATATATGATTATATGTACTCAGTTGAATAATTGTGCACCTCATATCAGTTGTTATACAACAAATGTTGAGCACAGGGTTATTCAATACCTTTACTTTGGTTCTGTTTAGGAGCTCACTTAGATTAGTTTATGCCAGTCATCTCGCCAAAACACTGCTCTATGGACGTCTATTTCATTCTGTCATATTTTTTTATTCGAACATGGAAAGTGACTTGACGGGGAAGTGAAAAAGTGATTGATGAAACTGTGTTGAGAATTGTTGAAAGGGAAACACACTGATCTATTTATGAAAAAACAAGTCATAATTTTTTGTGGGTTGTGTAAAAGATGAAGCATTTGTTTTTGTTTAGTTTTTGTACCAAGGCTTTATCCATGTGACTTCCTGACCTGCAAACCATGTGTGTAAGTCCTGTATTTAGTGAGCATGGTAGCCTTCCCCGTTTACTGCTGTGACATCAGTGAAGCGTGAGCCAGGACTCCGAACCACAGCGTTTTACGTTTGGATTTGTGTAACAGAACTGTGTCCGTTTTGTGAATGAAACTTGTCTTGTTTTGATCGCCTTTTATGTGATCCAGGAAGTAGTATGAAAGAGTCATATAGTTTTTTAAATGGTGTTTCTACCACTCTGTAGTGACATATCTGCATTCACATAAGCTATAGATAAATCAGAGGGATTCAACACATATTTTGGGCAACGACTTCTGCTACTTACAATGTTTTCAAGATCTTATTGGTAATGTATCTCCATATTCTTCTGCATCTTAAGCCCTTGTCTCCTCTATTCCTCAAGGCAACTCGATTTATTGCATGCATTTGACTATTTCTATCCGTAAGCATCTTTGTACAAATTGAGAGGCTGATGCTGCAAGCTTCAAACAACACATTTTTAATCTCAATATTGTGAATGGTCATTGTAGTAAGAGCATTTTCAACAACAGCTTTGCTCTATATAACAATCTGTAAAGCACAGTGCTCAAAACGTTACTTTAAACCACATTATTTTCCCATGGACTTTCGCCAAATACAGCTGGCGACATGTTGGCAACATGCTTTCATTGCTCCATCAGTACAAATATATATCTACACTGGATTGCTCTGTTATGCAGCCTGGATAAGACATGCTTTATTTTTATTATTGCGATCTTTTTTAATATAAATAAGGGTTTCTTGAATTCATGCACTGGCACACTCTCTCGTCCCCTCTTCTGATTTTTCTCTATTTCACTGTAGCTCTTAATACATATGCTCAAATGAAGTATACTCTATTCGTAGTGGTGAATGACGTCTTGTGATACTCTACGGCTTTGGATAGTGCTGTGTTTATTGTAATGTATTAGTATTTATGATAATGATTAAGTCAGGAAAAAAATATCCCAGACTCTCCAGAAACCTGCTGTATTATTATATTGAATCCATGTGTAACTAAATTGAATAAAATTTGAAATTATTATGTTGAGAATGTTTATTTTTTTTCTTATTGTCTACTAACGTCCCACGCACAGAGGTTATTATTATCGATCCATGGTTAAAAAACACTGCCTTACATATTTATTGAGAATACCTTTAGGGCCCTCTAGTGGCCTCTTGTTGCAAATTAATCTGAGTATATATGAAGGACTGTGTAAGACGCTATGGTAAACATACAGTAGTCCAAACAAATAGCTAAATATGCTCTTCTACTTTCTGAAAACCCAATGAGAAATTCTTATTGGATAATTGACTTGAGTACAGGAATATCTTGCATCTCAAAACTTCAAAAATATATCAAAAATAAATGTGTTGAATAAAAGAATTTTGATTGTAAGGTTATTTATCTGTGCACCCAGAAACACTGTGAACAAGGACAACGCATTATTGTCTTTTTGTGATCAAACTGTTGATGCTGATTCTTAATTACAATAACAATGGGCTTATACTCTGGTGATTATCAATCAGAAAATTATCATCACATTAATGTATTATTCAAATGTATGAAGTTTTGGATTCTGGTTCTGAGCTGAGATTGTTTTTCAACCAGAAAAGCGCTTATATCAAGTCATATTTACTCATTTGAGTGCTTGTAAAAGGAAAAAAACCCAATAAAATACTTAATTAGAATCAACAAAAACTGACATTAATTTGAATGGGAGCCGTCAATCTGACTGCCCTGGAAGTTCTAGTGGTTTCAGAACCCTGGGAGTCCTCGTGTTAGTCATTAAACCGCTAAACTTTCACTGCCACCATCAAAAGTAGTCGTTTTGGTTGAACCAGAAAAACCCCTTCCCTTTCCGCTGTATTTATTTTATTTTACTTTTTTTATACAGCATCAACGACAACTAAAATACAATCCACACGAAAAGGCGCCACATTGAACAAGTATTTTTTTGTTATTATTATTATTATTATTTTTTTTTTTACACCGTTTGTTACTACCATAGACTGTATACACTAGCCACAGGTTTAACGTTGCGTGCATTTTGATTCGAGCGGCACTTGAACGCAGCACGGTTCTCCCACACTGGTGCCAAAGACTTGCCAACAAACCCCCAGAGAAAAGTGAAAGCCAACGCCCCATCGCCAGCTCCGCGGCTCTTCCCACACTTCCACACACTTGTGCAGCTTCACTACTCCAGCAGAGGCAGTTTAGCGGGACTGTTTTGGCGTCATTTACACGGACAAGCAAGAAGAATCTGCCCGACGCTTAAGCTAACCAGAACCACACTTCAAAGACACGTTCAAGAGCAGTTTGTGAATGCAAGCGCCTCCTTATACATAGCGGATATAAGTAGCTGTAGATCACATTATACATATATAAAACATACATTATGGCTGATGCGACGGCGAGCACCGGGGCGACCTGTGTGGAGAAGTTTAAAAGTTATGTGAAGACGCAGAAAGGATTCATCCTCGCTGGAGAAATAGTAAGTGTGATTTTTACTTTTTATAGCGGAGCGTTTCCCAGCGCGCCCTGAATAAGCAACAAGCTACTGCTACTGTAAAGATGGAGCTGAAATATTTTTGGGGTTAAAACGTATTTAGATTTTAATTATTGCATTAAGACTATTGGTTGAGGCAAATGAAGCAAACGTGCACAAGTTTGAAAGATCTGTTTTGGCAATTTTCATGTTTATACGGATCATAATCTACCTTTTTGTTTTTGTTTCATGAATACATTTTGCTTAGTGCCACAGATGGGGCCTGGTGCAAGCATAATCTTTTGTAGAAACTATGCCACAACTTGCAGTAGAGAAACTGCTAGTATGTAGAAAACAGCTCATCTTTTGCAAACTTTTTGACGCTTTTGGCTGATTGGCTGATGTGGTTTTCTCATTTCTGTCTAAAGCTGTGACAGATGATGACCCATAACATCATGCCGTATATGACATGTAAATTTCTCCTTTGTGAGATCAATAAAGTTTATCTTATCTTATCTTAAACCCTGGTGCTGTGCTGAACCGAATGAAGACAGAGATACAGGAATATACATGGGGAGGCAGATTCATGCAGTTAAAATCTGGAACAGTCCTCCTAAAAATTTGAGACATGCATCTTCTCTGAAAATGTTCAAAGCCAGGTTAAAAAAAAAAACAGTTCTATTTAGCTACTGAAGCATTGAATCTTCACTCTTTTAATGCACTGTGGTTATACATGGTTTTAATGCCTTGAGTGATTGTTTCCATCTTGTTATATAGTTCCACCTGTTGCTGTTTATACTACAGCATTTTAAAATCTTATTATGAAGACAAGATTAGATAAACCTTTATTCGCCCTCAGTGGGGAGATTTTAAATACTCTTGTATATGTTTATACCGTCTGACTGTCCTCAGTGCGTGCTAAAGTGTCATGGCACATTGAGAGACCAATATGGCAAGTTTTGGAAATGCGTCAAAAACTTGTATGTATTCCTCTCGCTACAATCCTCAACATGGCAGTGCATTTGAGAATATTTGCTTAAGAACTTTATTAGTATGGAACAAAGATAGCTCTGGCTTGTCAAAATACTACTTGGTAAAGAGCAAATATTCTTCTATTGGTACGTATCTGTTTTTGCAAATACTATTCAAGTTTAGGTACGTGTGCTAGAATACATAAGGATTATAGTTGAGAAAAAGATATGTCTACTCCAGGTAAAAGAAACTATTAGCTTCTCCTGTACAATACAATGTAATAATCTACTTACCCATGACTAATTCATTGTTTTATGAGGGTTACTTTATGATTATGATTGACTTGCACACAAACCTAATAGCTTACAGGCACTTTGAATGCTTTCAGTTTGAATCTACAGTATAAATCAATGGTGGTTTTCAGACGTAGAAGGGAATGATCGGCACGCGGTCTGGGGGAGAGAGCAGCCGAGGTTAAGAGTTCCCACCTGTCGTTTGTGACTTTCTCCTCATTTGGCACTAAAGAGTTAAAAGTGTCGCGAGCAGCAAGGGTCAGATGGGTTAATGAAGCGTCACATGGGGGAGTTCCATTCGGCTGGGGCTGTTTTTATTGATTTATCATGAACATAACAAAAAAAACCCAAATGTTAATATTCCAGATTACAGATAGTTTGGAGCTGTAGTTTCTCTGCAGGCATAAATTACAACATACAAGAAAGTTTTTGGCTTTTGTCCAGCACAAGCCTGGTTAACCCTAAATGTAATTCTTTTATTCTTGGGCTGTAACTAGGGGGCTTAAGATTATTATGATAACCGATAATTGTGATTACACAGGCTGCAATATAATCATACAAGCTGAAAAATGGGTATTTGTGATCATTGTAGAAGACAAAATTAAAATACATTGATTTCATCTATAGTTCTCAAAATAATGTTTTATCCTTGTCCTATTTCAAGTGCAGTGAAATTAAGCACAACCATATCAACTTCAAGAACTTTTTTCTTTTTCCACTTTATTATTGTTAGTTTTTTGGATCTAAAAACATGAATATTTGTTGAATCACAGTTTTTTACATAGTTGTAACTACTGGTTCTGGTTTGCTCCTATGTTCTTGTCCTTTATGTTCGTGCCAGGTCATTCCATTTTGAGGGAAGCCAAGAAATTTGTTTATATGCCATAAATAATGGTGCAAACGTTTTAGAGCAACCGTTTTGTAACCCTGTTTATTCAGGCCACAAAGCATGAGTCAAATATCACTATGATTTAGACTGAATTTTAAGTTCTTGTTCAGTTAATGTGTTCACTAGTCATCCATTACATCTACTGTACGTTTCTGGTCTTTCTGCAAACAGTATTTAGGACAAGTTCAGTTCAATTTATCGCAACTAATTGATTCATTAAATAGTCAACTAACTTGATTAATCGCTATTTAAACATGCTGAGAAGAGGTTTTATGACACAGATTATTCTAAAATGGCTGGAGAAGGAATTTAGGTTGTTTTTACAAAGTATTTTTAATCCAAACACTGAGCGTTTTTGTCAAGTTGGTCAAAGTATAAGAAATCCCGCATGCCTTGACCTTTCAGGACCCAAACAACTAAACGATTATCCAAATAGTTGTTTATTACAGCCCTAATAGTATCTCTCAATACTTAGACTTAGATAATAATGTGATAAAATTCAGAGTGCAGTATATTAGGTTGGACTAGGAAATCTGGGAATAAACAAATAATATTCAGATTTTATTTTATTCTTTTTTGTGTTTTTATGCTGCACAAATGTATAGACAATATATATAATGCTTGTAATCCGATGGCATGGATAAATACATAAATAATCTTTATTAATATTCTGATTCTAAAACAAAGACACTGGTATGACAATAATTTGTATATTGTTGAACTTTCACTCAAAGAGAAAAGGTCATATTCCTGGTCCCTGACTCACTTCTCTCTCTAATGGCTTAAAATTCTCCTTTTCCTTTTTATCCGCCCTTGATCTTAAAGACCCACACGACCCGGGCGACTGTTTGTTCTGTACACACAGCTCTGAAGCCAAAAGCCTAAAGCTGGACACGGACGACTGTGAGGGCTACTGTTCACTGCATTTGCATTGAGAATAAAGAATTTAACTCTTCTTCAAAGATTAGAATATCAAAGTGTTGGTAAAATACTAGATAAAAGTTCAAATATCACTATTCATAGTTACAGTGAGACACATAATGAAATGAAAAATCTAAGTTGTGGAAGAATTGTTTCCCCTGTTGAGAAAAACGTGTATTCCTTGAGTTATAATCTTTAAAACAAATATTTTTGGCAGTAAAATGTCCATCCATTCATCCATTTTCTTCCCCTTAATCCATTTCTGGGTTGGGGACGTGGCAGTAAATGTAAAGAATGTATTTAAGAAGGGGTTACACTGTATTTTAACTGTATACATTCTACAACATGTATGGACATTTTCTTCTGTGTGTGCTTTATATTCTTCATGTGTTAACTGTTGATTCTCTGACCTGTGTTGGTGATTTCAATGGTTTTGTTAAGTCCTCTGAGATGACTTCTGTTGTGACCTAGGGCTATACAAGAATAAATTGTATTGTATTGTATTTTTACCGCACTAAAATATATCTGGCTTTGTAAAAAAAAAAAACTAATGGCTAATGAAATACCATTTGGGTGATTGCTTCTTTGTTTATACCATAAGTGGACATTCAGGTGACCATCAGTAGCAGATACAGTAAAAATGCACATAAAATCATAAATAGTCAAATAAACATATTTTTTGTTTCATTCTGAGATCACTTAAAACGGTGAAACTTTCTCGTTAACTTCTTTTCCTGTTGTTTTGCTGATGTTTATGCAGTAGCTAGGCACCACTTCAAACAAATAGATTCCGGTTTCTAATGAGATTTTCCTGCCGTATAACAGACACAGAGATATGATTTCAAACTAACAGATTACAGCTTTTTCTATTGCAAAAAGAATGACTGAATGAAAAAAACATGCATTTCTGTTTCTATATGTAGTTTTTTTCTATGTTCTTAGTTCTTCTTCAGTGTCTTAAGCCCAACGCACACCGAAACGCCTTGACGCGCGGCAAAAGAGCCGCCTCCTTTATTTTCTATGAGAGAACGCACACCAAGGTTGCAGTGACGCGCGGCGACGCTGGACCGGGCGCCACGATTCAGTTTTGTTGAATCCAGACGCGGCGCCGCGGCTGAAACTGTCCCTCCAAGCACCCGTAGTTTTCTTCTTCTGCGCTTCTTATCACGTAGCTGTGAGCGCGGTCTCAAATTTACACACTTGTCGGCGCTATTGCTCAAGTAAACCGGTCACAATGGACGAGGAAAGCTTGATAACCCAAGTACAGCGTTACCCAGAGCTAGTTATTAGCCTGTTTAAAAAATGGGTCCAAATAGTCTTTTCTTGTAATATTTGCCAGCATAATTTCACGTAAATACTTTGTTTCCTCCCCCAAAATATTAGTAGAAACTTCCAAACGTCACTCACCCATTTCATCTGCGATCAGCTGGAAAAGGACGCTAGCCAAGGCGTTCCGGTGTAATTTGACACATGTCATGAACGCGCGTCAAATGACGCGCCGCGAGGCGCTGCGTTTCGGTGTGCGGTGAGCTTTATACTCCCAAAAATTAAAATCAACAATTATCGTGCTGGTCCTGGACTGGTCCTGGTTCAGGGATGTGTCAGTTACCATAGCAACACACTGTTAGCATTCAGCTGTTAGCATTTGGTAGCTTTTCAACAAACTGTTTTAGGTCTATATTAAGTTATATGAACCAGTATTATGACTTATTAAAAGTGAGTAAAGTTATAAAACCTCATGAATTACTTATTTTTTCCACCATGAGCTGTGTCAGTTACCATAGCAACACTGTTTACATAGTTAGCAGTTAGCATTTCAACAAACGGTTTGTGCTCTATTTTATGTCATAAAAACCAGTTTTATCGTTTATTATAAGTGAGTAAAGTTAAGAAACCTTGTTAATTATTTAGTTTTCCACCGTTTGTGTGTGTGTGTGTGTGTGTGTGTGTTTTTTTTTTTTTTTTTTTCAGAATTCCATTGCTTTTAAAGGGAACAGTTAAAATGACTGCTCTGGGAGGTCTGGTGTTAAACAATATGACATAAAATGGGCCTTTGTATTATAATAGCTGTACGAATGAAGGGTGTGGGCACATAACATTAAGTCGTGCCACGCTGCTGCCACATAAGTGCAGGGCTTGTAATCTGTTTGATAGCAAAACATCTGACTAGAACAAATCATGGCACCTATAATGTTTCATGTCTAAACATATCCAGGGTATAGCTTGGATATACAGATATGATTACGTTTTTGACGTGCTACAGGAGCATGACCAGTCTTGAAGATGTTCTGAAAGCAGTTGTCAGGACACACACCCTTCTGCTGCTGGTTTGTTTGCACTATAATAAGTTTGGCCGGATGACTAATGCACTCTGCTCTATTACCACCACTCTGACTACTATGTACCCGCACTAAGCAATCACACGGCTCAATACACTTCTCCTCTGCTGAAGTATGCTTGGAATGATCTAGTAGTTTTACGTTTATTTCATTTTGTGTATGGTAATTGACCCAAAGATTCCACAAAGGCATAATTTTTCATAACTTAATGAATAAATACCATGGCTTTCAGTTAGCATGCAGTTCAATCTCCAATTTTGGTCAAATGTTGGGGCAAATTTCAATGAGAGATCTTTATAGCCACTGTATAGCAATTGTGTAACAACGATTGGATCCAGAATGGTCAATGATTGTGGGATTTTTACAGATTTTTTTTATAGCACAAAGGTAACATAGATAGTAACACATTTTCACATAATAACAGGTTGGATATTTGATTCCGACACCCGTCACACATGCCACACAATACAATATTCATTTTCATTTCAGACTCAAGTAAAATTGGTCAATTAAAAAAAAGAAAGAATCTTTTAACAATTTCATGCTGTGAATTCAAAAAAGCAAAACGATACAGCACATAGGCTATGGATGGAGAATAATAGGTTGCTAGATTATAAATCTAGCAACTGGTTCTGAAACAATATTTTTTTGCTAAATGGCTTGACGACTATTTAAGTAACCAATTTACTTGTTTCATCTTTTATTCTATACCATTCCATTCCATTCCATCTTCTTCCGCTTCATCCGTTGCCGGGTTGCGGGGGCAGCAGTCTAAGCAGAGACGCCCAGACTTCCCTATCCACACACACTTCCTCCAGGTCGTCCAGGGAGACCCAAAGGCGTTCCCAGGCCAGCTGAGAGACACAGTCCCTCCAGCGTGTCCTGGGTCTTCCCCGGGGCCTCCTCCCGGTGGGACGTGCCTGGAACACCTCCCCAGGGAGGCGTCCAGGAGGCACCCGGAACAGATGCCCGAGCCACCTCAACTGGTTCCTCTCGAGAGGAATCTTTTATTCTATCATCAAATAATACCATAGTAACAAATCATTTGAATTCGGGCGTTCTGCTCTCCCAAAATTCCATCCGATGGGCGGGGGAGCGACTGAATTTTGCGTTGCATTATGGGTAACACTTGCCTTCGCAACTTCCGGTTCTCTCTGCCCGGCGCATTTTCTCTAAATGGTTGAGTGTTTTCGTCATTTTCTGTTGAATCCGGTTTTATCATGGGCTTCAAGTGTGCCGCCGCTAATTGTCGATCTTCATGAATGAGAACTTCATGAATGAGAACTTCATTCTCATTGTTACCATCTGTCACTCGCACACACAGCCGTTTTCGTTCACTCTGCTCGCTGTCATCTTCTTCTAAATCTTCATAAACACCATCCGCTCGTTGACCTAGCAACAACAATTCCTCCTTTCGTTTTCCCACACTGCAAATACCCTTTCGCTTCAACCTTTCACGCAATTCAGGCACTGTCAATCGTTTGTTGTTTTCGTGAGCCATATTCGCCATTGTATGAAATCAACCGGAAGTGAACTGGGCAACAAACGGTGTCATTTTTTGATCACAGTGCCGCTCAGTGGATGAAATTTTGGGAGAGCAGAACGCCCGAATTGGGAAGTTTTAAAAGAACTTCAGGCTTCAAAGTAGCACAAAGTAGCAGAGTTTCTCCACAAACTCCTGAATCAGGGACACTATCTATACAGTGACCTGGCTTGTCACAAACAAGTACATATATATTTTAAACATGCATTTCTGTTATTGATTTCCACAGTCGTCTGTCTCTTACTGAATTTTAAGCCTCCACATTTTGTCTGTTTCGCATGACAAACACACTAAGACTACACCAGGGCTTTAACTCACTCAACCAAACCACATCCCCGCACGAGAAAGACGAGAAAGCCTATGACGTGAAATTCATGAGGAGAAATTTCCACTTTGGGGGAGATGCTACGTCAGCTGAACCGAGCACGGAAAACCTCTCAAATACATGGGATTTCCCCTAGCAACTGTTGCTATTTGGTGTGTCCCTGCTGCCTTGGCTCCGAGCTGCTCGAGTTGCCGCGGCTGCCTATATATAGTCAACCATTCACAACAATTTCCCTGTAGTCATTTTAAAAGAAGAGCTCTTTATAGCGCGGTGGAATTGATGCTTAGGACTGAGCAGCACAGATCCTTCGCTGTGTTTTGAAATAAAGGTGTCAGAGAGTTTCTTGTTTCGTCTGATACGGGCATTTTTTCGGAGCGATTCTTCTGTGTGCGAGGTCAGAACAGAGGTCCTTTTGTGCCCTCGAAGCAGCTACAGAGGCAAGCCTGTGCCAGCCGCGTGAACGCATGAAGCACCAATGTGTGTCCGCCGAGTTTGTGTAAAGAGTTAGGAGCGCAGAGGGGAGGGGCTGCTGTCAGCAAATGAAGCAGGGGAGAGGGGGGGATTGGGGTCTGGCCTGGAGTTTTAGATATGCCATATACAGAGCTAGTGTGTCTGGGAATAGTTCAATAGTTCAATAGAACGGGTGCATAATACAATTGAAGATTGACTAATCTTTAATCCAGTACACATATGGTGCTATGTGGACTGGGTGCAGCTCTGACTGCCACCCCCCGACCCAGAAATGGATTAAGGGGAAGAAAATGGATGGATGGATTTGTTAATCAACAGATCCACTGAGAATTTCTTTATTTTTTATTTGGCCCTCCAACACAATATTAAGAGGACAAAATTGTGTCATGTATAGCAAGATGTAACTGTTTTTTAACCTGCAATTTGCAACAGTCAAAGAATGATGTCACATTTAACTAATAAAAATAGAAAAACCCAAAGTTAAACTGACATGTTCATGTGAGCCATGCAAGTTCAACAGTCGTTCTACTGTCCAATGCCATCATCAGGGTCAGTAGAACGACTGTTGAACTATACATGTTTATTAAAGTGATTCTCTGATGACTCAAAGTCATCATTTATGAATTAAGAAGCATGAAACAAATTTCAAATTATTTTGTACTTTTAAGAACTTGAGTGGATACAAGAATACAGAATTGTTACTTATTTGTCTGAACTGATATTTTGTGTTGAGAATACAGTTGCTTCAAAGCAATACATTGAAACAATTTAGCATTTTAACTCTGTAATATACATATATTTTAGAGAAAGTATCGCGATACTTCACACCCCTAGAGCTAACTGTCAATATGACGT